>JANJGN010000020.1:80291876-80891876 GCA_026770705.1 Isurus oxyrinchus | reverse complement strand
TGACTCAGTGTCGTTTAAAAGACAGCCCAATTTTGTAGTGCTGTATTACTGATTTGCTTCATCAATCGGTGATGGTGAAAGAGATGGGGATACTTTACTAGCTGAATTCTGCAATCAATGATCAAAAATGAGTTACTTTCATTTCTTAATTCAATGTCCAAATTGAAAGAGGATACGTATGTCCCAGAATACAGTAGAGGAGCCCTGACAGACAAATTCAAACATTGAAATTGAATTAATGATTAGTCACTGTCGAGTGAAGGTTAGCACTGAAACAGTATCAGATATACAGATCGTGCTCATTGTGCTTTGTTGGCAACATCATTCCTGGGAGAACGGTGCTTCTAATTATATTGATCAAATAATGTGATCAGAATTATCCTGGGAATGGACTTTCACTACTGAAATAAATATACTCTTCCACAAACGAGTACCAACCCATGTTGTCATCTGTTTGTTCATTTAAATTAACATAAATAAAGTATCTCACAACTTCGTTATCTCCATGGTGATTCCACAGGGTATAAAATATAGGCTTCACGAAACTATCACCTCAGAGTGTAATAAAAAGAGATTCCTGCAGCACGAAGGAAATCACATCGCACTGAAAATGCATGAAGCATCAACGAATATCGGGAAAACATTCTACACAATCCTCGCCATCTTTGGTGTTCCTGGTAAGTTGCTATGTCCACTGAATTTGTACAAATCTCTATGTGGGACGCTCTCAGGTTATACACTGACTGATAATGTTACATACTGATCTAACGTTTACTATTATACAGACAACTGGTCAGTGATAACAACAAAGAAAACTGCGGATGCTGGAAATCCAAAACAAAAACAGAATTACCTGGAAAAACTCAGCAGGTCTGGCAACATCACAGTGCATTTTCCTGAAACGTTAAGTGGCAATGTAAAAATTGTGCATTTTTCAAGAATTTATATACTGAGTCAACAGATTTTAGATCCTGGTATTGATTCTAATGACGCCCCTAGGTCTGCACAGAAAAATTGTACCTTTTATTAGATAAAGTATCATAAAGATATTTTATTGAGACAAGTGGAGGATCCAATTGACACTATTATAACAGTGCCAGACCTGTTGAGTTTTTCCAGGTAATTCTGTTTTTGGTCAGTGATAACATTTGCCGAAGTTAAATTATCTCCGTGGATTGATTTAATTGCCTAAAGTGGAAAATTAACCTTGTTTGTAATTAAACATTTTAAATAATTATAAGCTTACTGCTTTATGAGGAATATGTTACACATTTCACGCAGCCCCCAACGTAGTCAATTCACAGCGGGAAGGCTTTTCTGGTAGTATATGTTCATGTATAATTGTACTGAGAGTAGTTCACGACCCAGAGTGGAATACCTGGCCTCAGTGAACTCTTATTACTTGGGATATCTATCGGTTTAGAAATTAGCTTGCGTGAGGGTCACTACCTTGGAATAAACAAAGTTAGATCTATTTTGGAAGCATGCTTTTATCACGAGTGCTCTCTGGAGCAGCCTTTGTGGTTTGCCGATATAACAGTTTGAAAATAGGAAGCGTTTTGTTCTTGGAGGAAGATGTTAATGAGTGCATAAAGGGAAATATCTCAACATGTTTCTCTTTTCCAGTGAATTGCTCTTCCAGAGACAGATATCAAGTAGTTACTGATATTTAACCAGTCAAAAGCACTGTTACAGTATTTCAATCCTCTGTATAATGACTTATTGTTATTCTGTGTATAGTTACTGTAAACTCTTTACCTGTTCAAGTATGAATTAGTCCCCATCCCCTGAAATAGTCCGGAGAATCTATAGTTCATGAGTGATGAATTTCTTAGATGTTTAGGTATTTATTCTTTAATGGTTTTTAGGCATAGCTGCCTTGGCCAGCATTTATTGTCCATCACTAATTCTACTTCGGATGGTGGAAATGTTCTGCCTTCTTGAACAATTGTATTCCATCATGGTGCATGTACACCTACATTAATATCAATAAGATATTGCCAGAATTTTAATGGACAGATAAATAAGGATGATATATTTCCAAGTCAGGGCGCTGTTTGGCTTGGAGCAGAACTGTCAAGTGGCTCTGTCCCCATGGATCTACTGCTCCTTTCCTTCGAGGTGGTGGTCGCAAACATTTGGAAGTAGCTGTCGATAGAAACTTGGCAGGTTGCTGCACTTCATCTTGTAGTTGGTAAACACTGCTGCGATTGTTTCAGTAATGGAGGGATTATATCTTGAATATGGCGGATGGTAGGCCATTTAAGGCTGATATTTTGTACTGGAAGGTATTAAGATTGTTGAGTGTCTTCAGAGCTGAACTTATCCAGGCAAGTGGATGGTGTAACATCTGACACCTGACTTACAGATGGTACACAGGCTTTTGTGAGTAAGGAGGTAAGTTACTTGCCGCAGAGTTCACAGCCTCCGGTCTGATCTTTCAGAAACCGTTCTACTCTGGCTGGCCCAAATCAGTTTGGGGTCGACGGCAACCCCAGGATGTTGAAATTGGGGGTTTCAGAGGTAGTGATTCTATTGAATTACAACGGAATATCGCTGGATTTTGTCCTATTGGAGTTTGTCATTATATGGCACTGATGTTGCCTGAAAATTGCTTTCTTCGTTTCAACCTATTCAAAAACCTTGTCCAGATCCTGCATGCATATGGACATGGACAATTTCACTGTCTGACGAGCATCTAATGATGATAAACACTGTGCAATCATGAGCTAACATCCGACTTCTGACCACAGAGGTAAGGAAGGCCATTGACGAAGTAACTGAAAACTGGTTGGGCCTAGGAAGCTGAAACAATCGCGACTGATCTTATTCATGAGCAAGCTAAACCCCGGGATGAAGCCTGTCTCGGTAATCACATGATATTTCGTCATCAAAACGAGGAAGCACAGTTACTGACCTCAAAATCAAAGAACTCCAGGAACACGTTTAAATTCAAAATAAATAAATAAAGTGAAGATAAAACAAAAACACAAGCACATAAATTAAAGTTACACAGTTAAATCAGCCTTACATAACAACTCTCAGAACATGCTTGGTCAAAAGCACATAATTAAACTGCGTTTTTTGTAACAATCCCTTACAGATTTTGACAATAACAATTCACTAAATAGTACCCAAAAAATGGAATTGTCATTTAAATAAAGGTAAACCTCACGGTTTCGCAATCACTTCCTCTCTGATCTGGATTCCAAGAGGAGGTTCATAAACAAGCTGTTTCCTAAAATTTAGACTCCTCTTTCTTAGCAATTGGTCGTTGTCTTCAATTCAAATCTTTCACAGCTTTTCAACACTCCAGCACGCAGAAGCTGTCTTCAGTCACGCACCCACCCGCCCCCTCCCCCCCAACCCCCGACCCCCACCACCACACACACATACAGGCACACACCTCCCCCATAGCATCTCCCAGAGTCAAAAGTCTCTTTCATCTCAGAATCCATTGTCCTCCAAAGTGTCTGAAACACCAATTCTCCATTAATAAATCTCTCATGCTTTCTGTTTTTCTGGTCAATAAAATTCAATACGCCTTTCTCTCCTTAATCATGGAACCGCTGTAAAATGCAAATGTTCCGTGCTATATCTGAACTCCCTTTTGAAATTCAACAGCTGATGAACTAATTTCGCCACTTATCCCAGAATTCAAATATTAGACCCAACCTATTTACTGTAACTCAGTTCCACAATAATCTCCTATTACAAACGCACAAGCCTAATACTTTCAATCTTTTAATCCTCACAGACAAACTGCACCTCATAACCTTCTCCCAGTTCAACGACCCCTGCACATACACACACACACACACACACACACACACACACACACACACACACACACACACACAAACAAACACACACACGCACAACCTTCTTTTCATAACAAGAATATAACCATACTCACAAAATATTCAACAAATACATGCATCCCCGATGACATACACTCATGTGTATCATTCTTGTTTTATATTGGGAGGAGTTTCCTTAATCACCCACTGCTGTAAGTCAGTTATTTCCAATATGTGTATCATTTGTTTCAATTCTGTTGTTAGCTCAGTGGGGTGTCTCACCTGCAGGAATGTTCTCCATAGCTCAGGAACAGGCATAGCGAATCTGTGTAATAGAAAGACCAGACCAAGAACACTATATAATAATTTTGTTAAACCGGTAATGATGAAATAAATAGTTCATTTCCCTCATTTTGGAAATCATCCTTGTTAATATAATTTCAGTTCCTCTGGAGTATCAATATCATCTTTCTAATCTGGAGATGCACTGTAAGGTAGGCATAACCAAGGATCTATTTTGTTGAACTTATTTTCTGTCATTTATTCAAATTCATTTTTCAGGGACTTAATCACAAGACAATGATTAGATTTTTAGGTCTTGCCAATCGGGGCTCTGGTTTAAATTGTGAATGTGTTTCACTGCTCCACCAACCGATATACCACATTCAAATAATTAATTTTCCAAGGAGTAATTGGGAAAGCTACTGCTCAGACCGAAATGGAGCACCAGACAGTTAGCTATGTTTGAATTAAATTGCCATTGAAGTGGGAAGAATACAATGTTATTAATTGTTATGCATGTATTCAGATATTCTGTTATATTCTTCCTCTGTATTCAATCTACTCTCAGTTTGGTTTTCTCTGATAGGTAATTTCAAAATTATCTCCTTCCTAGCGCTGATCCCTGCGGAATACCTGTTCCCATGTTCTACCAATCTGGGTATATACTTTTTACCCCCTCCTTTCTGTTTCATGTTTGTGCTGCCAGCTTGTTCCCCATAGTTCTGCTTGTCTCCTAACTCCACTTGCTCTGTGATGAGTAATGATTCTGATATGCTGCAAATTTCCAAGTGCCTAAAGAAAATCGAAATGTATTGCACCTATCGTGCCACTCTAATTTTTAATGCCTGATAGTTCCTCAAATAATTGAATAAAATTGGTCAGTATGATGCTACATTCCTAGAATAGGTGCTGCCTACACGTTTTTATATTCCAAGCTTCTAATTTTCTTGATTATAATTAGCATTCAACTCATTGACGGTTTAAGTGTTCGATATTGCCTTGGACTTGCGATACCTTCTGTTTTAAATACTGCACAAAAAATAGCTGCCTTTAGTTCCTGCGATAATGTTCTGATGATCATTAATGAACTTTTCGTAGTCCCCCTGCTCAATGTCTTTCTCTCTCTCTCCCAATCTTATTTTATCATGTTTTTGGATCTAACTCATCCAAAACAGATACTGGTGCTCTCTTTGATTACTTTATCCAATATCTGGATCAGTTGTTTTTAACTTTTTGGCTTGATATTGTTCACAATTAATTGAAAATTTAGTTCCTGTCTTCAGTGGCCTCTTTCGTTTCTTGAGGCTCTGAATCTTCATCCACTATTGCATTCTGCCACGACTGTCCTCCAAGGCGCGTGATCTCCTACTTTCTGAGCTCAGAGATGTGCTCCAGAAGTCCATTTCGATTTCTGTCCATGGCAATATGTTTATCTCTGTTCCAATGTCCAGCCAAAGCTACTCCTACAGTCGCAGTGAGTGGCATGTTGTCCGCCCGATTCCATGAGGCTGTGTCTCAGTCAGTTTCCCTCCACCACGTCCTGCAGAGACATTCCGACTATCCCAATTGGAATTTCTTTTTGTTTCATTCACTTATGATTCCCGCTCCAGCATCTGTGTTCCTTACTGGCTCCGGCCTGGGAACCTCACATTTCCTGGTCATGTTTCATAAACAGGTGGCCCGTTGTAAAATGTACAAGTAGAACAGCGGTGTAAACATTGCGCTATTCCAAATTCCAATTGCATCACTTTGAGAGATTTTGTGCCAGCTAGCTATGCTGCCTTTTTGTAGGATACATTAACTATTTTAAGTTGCAAACAGCTCAGGTCTCCGCTATCATATTTTTTCTGAATACTTCGATGACTGCATTTGATGCTTTCCTTCATTTGCTTTGATGTATAAAATGTCATCAACTTAGTGATTAATTTCAATCATCCTCCCTCTTCGCATGTTCCGCTCCTCACAATTTGCTTTCCTTCCGCAACTTCTCTACCCGTATTTCCGAGAACTGATTATCCAACAAAGCTACCATAAACTTACCGATACCAACAGGTAAGTTCATGATACTTCCTCTTTCCCCTCTTCCTGTAATGACTCTGTTCCAATATCCCACAGGTTCTCCACCTCTGTTCCATCTGTTCTGATGATGTTGCCTTCCACACCAGTGTTTCTGAAATTCAAAGTGTTCAATAATGGAGCTCAATATCACATCCTCAATGGCAATTATGGATAGGGAACAAATGTTGGCCTAGCCTGCGACGTCCACATCCTGTGAATGAATAACAATAATATAAAAATCATCATGCCAGAGTAACCTCCAATGTGATTGACAGTGTCTTTGACTATGTCCATCCCTTTTCCTATCTCGCTGCCTTCATGCATTTCCCTTCCTGCTGGAATGATGATAAGGTTCACTTTGTTCTCACCTTTCAGCCCACGATCCTCAACTTTCAACGCATCATTCACCAGCATATCTGCCACATCCAGTAATGTTCACCAGCAGCGAATATCGTACCCACAATCCTGTTGCCTTTGTCCACTCCGCAATCACAAAAACATATCCGTTCCTCCTCAAAGTACCTGTACAGGTGCAGGAGGTGTGGAGATGAAGCATTTACCCTTTACCTCATCAGTTCTATATTCCAAAGTCCAAAACTCTCCTTCCAAGTGAAACAGTGATTTTGTGTGAATTTCTTTCAATTCATTTACTCTATCCGCTGCGCCTGATGGAGAGCCCTGCACATTATCCAATCTGCGTTTCGTCCTTTGCCAATCAATTTGATAAACTCCTCCTTTCAGTCTGTAATTTTCACCCCGAGCTTTCAATCACTTTTCACTTTAATTCTACGTCCGTCTACAACATTCTGCTCAACTGCAATTAGGATCCACATTAAATTTTTCAATAGAACATGATATTTCTTGACAGGCACAGCAATGAGGTTATGATGTTGAGAGCATAACCACTGCTGCCATTTTCTGGGTTGACCTGTGCTGGGAATGGATGTTCGCTGCACCAGGGAGTGCGAGGGTTCTGGGCCAATGTTTGTGGTCGTGGATCCCTCCTTTTTAGACAGCCTTCTCTGCTTTTCCATGACCTCATGTAGAGAGAGTGTCTGATTCCGAAACGAGAAAGCAGAATTCTCCGAATTTTGAGCAAATTCCAGGGCCTGAGATGAAACCAAGAGGATGCCTAATCTAAGACCCGATGGGGCGGCGGGCGCTTCCTGTTCTCAGAGGTGTCCGTACCTGGGAAGGTGGACAGATCCTGAGTTGGCCTGATACCAAGGAGGGGGCATGGTTCTGAGACATATCTATCCTGGAAAAGTACGCCTGACATTGATGGTTGTTTGAACACATGGGAAGTTTGATTGGGGGAGGGTAAATTTTCTATTTTGTGGATACAAAACTAAAAAGTGGTTTGTTCCTGTGAATGATCTGAAGTATTTATCAAGCCGAATCATTGGCAATGTCCAATCGTGGTCTGGTTCCAATCCAGATTGGGGTCCGATGCAGGACGCAATTCAATAACAGCAAATGTCAAAAGCTAAGTTCTTGGGGCCAGGATTTTGGGGGAAGGAATTTATGTATCAAAACTTGGGCAACGTTTGATTCTGGGGAGGGAATAAACCTGAAGAGGTTCTATGACGGGTAAGAATATGCGACGGGGAAGGTCCAGAACTGTTATGTTTCTTTTCTTATCATCGGGAGGGCTCAGGTGGGGCTGGGGCTGGGTCATTTAATGTCCAATCTCAGCGCATTCCAATTCCTAGTGTTGTCTTATAACTGGGAAGTGGAGAGATGATTGTTCCAATCTCCAAATCTGAGTGTTTGGGGGTATGGTCATAATGGGAAGACTCCACTTGTCAGAGTTAAACCTGCAAACCAGTATAAATTAGGGACTTCCAATTCATTAAAATCCTTAAGCTGGCTTGAAATCTAGCGACTGATTTTTAAAAAATGTTTAACCTCTAAGCAACCCAGGTGGTGCTAAGATGCTGTCCTCACTTCCTGTGTCAGACACTGAAAATCTTTGACTAGTAAGTTCAAGTTTCCTTTCCCTTTTCTTACAGTTAATTTATTGGTGATTGTGACCCTGGCCCGGGGAAAGTGTGGTCTCTCCAGCTGCACAACCTGCTACCTGGTTTCCATGGCAACGGCGGATCTACTGGTCATTATAACTCAGGTCATACTGATTCGGATCAATTATTATTATTTTCCAGTGAATTTCCTGGACATAACCCCTGTGTGTAGTGTTCACAATGTCCTGATTAGTGCTGCCACAGATTTTTCTGTGTGGTTCACCGTCACTTTCTCCTTTGATCGATTTGTGGCTATCTGTTGCCATGAGTTGAAACCAAAATATTGCACCAGAAAAACTGCAGCTCGTGTTCTTGCAACAACCTGCATTCTGCTCGGTGTACAGAACATTCCCTTCTACTTTGCATATGAGCCTGGAATGATAATCGACCATGTACCGTGGTACTGTGATATAAAGGCAAGCTATTTTACTGAACCATTTTGGTTGGGATTAGACTGGTTTGATACAGTCATAACCCCACTGCTCCCATTCGCTTTAATTTTGATGTTTAACGCCCTGACAGTCAGGCATATTTTTGTGGCTAGTAGAGTCCGTAAGGGACTGAGGAATCAGAGCAAGGCAGGGGATCACAGTGACCCAGAGATGGAGAGTAGAAAGAGGTCTGTGATTTTACTCTTCACCATATCTGGCAGCTTCATATTCCTGTGGTTGGTGAATGTTATAGAATTCTTCTATTATACAATTACAGCGAAGAATACCGAAGATTACACTGACTCTGAATCCATGTTGCAACAAGTCGGATTTATGCTACTAAATTTAAATTGCTGCTCAAACACATTTATTTATGGGGTGACTCAGTCCAAGTTTAGAGAATAGGTCAAGAACGTGGTGAAATATCCGGTTGCATTAATTATTCGGTTAATGAATAAACACATCAACTGTCGCTTAGTGGCGGCTCCAATGTTTGTCCATGAATAGAATCTTCATCCCGAAACTCTCAATCTACACACGGCAAACAGTAGTGCACAATCGGGGAACAGGTGACGGCTGGAGAACCGGGCTTAAACCTTTAACTCATCTTGCTAGATGTTCAGCTCATTAGAGAGCAACGACCACTGACTGAAAGTGGCTTAAACCAATTAGGCAATTCCAGGCGGTGATAGGAAGAGTGCTCAGCCAATCAGGGAACTTCACCCAGTGACTGGCATTCGTAGCAGCCAAACTAGCCACCCGCACTGTGACTCGAAGCGGGGCAATCAATCATGTTGCTCTGGCTAACCATTCATAGCCACCTAAACCAAACAGCGATTGATGCTCTGTGGATTACAATGGATTCAGCCACGAAGGCACGGCATGACCTTTCATGTTATTTTAATACCAACACTCAATCCAACCAAGGGAAAGTTCAGAAATTGTGTGATATCTGGTGTGTCCGTTTGGAGATTTGCTGTGTCTGGGTGAATTCAGCATTATCGACTGAGAGACTTCTGAATGCCTTGGAATATTGGAGAATCATGTAAACGACACTGCAATTCAACCAATTGCAGACCGGTTTGCTCAGCAGAACCAAGCCCACTGACATTGTGATTGACAGTACCTTAAGGCAATCGGTGATCGCCGTGAAGTTCATTGGCCATGCTTAATGCGGTCTTTCTGTTCAATTCCTGCACTGTCAATTTCAGTTCAGCGTCATGACGCCATGCCGCTCATACGTTGAAGATAGCCATGCAACGATAATTAAAATGGAGCAGCACTGAGCATTACGGCTCGACACCTATTTTTCACTGATGTCAATTAAAGCAGCAGCTGGACGGTACAAATTCAGAGGGTGAGCGAATTTGAACCCAGGGCAAAAAAAGCTGGAATAAAATGACAGAAGCATTGAAATGCTACCGTGCAGATATAGACTATTCAGCACTCTTCTAATGAGTGATTTACTTAGTCCCATTATCGTGCCATCTCCTGGTAGCCCTGCAGATTATTCCTTTTCAGATAATATTTTAATTCGATAATTAATTTTTCAGTTGATTCTGCCCCCTCCGCCATCTCAGGCAGTGCACATCACACCGTAGCCATTGGCTGCATGAAAAAAAGGTTTTTTTTATTATATCAATTTTGCTTCATTAATTAATTATTTGAAATTGCTGCCCTCTCATTCTTAATACTTTCACGAAGGGGAAGAGTTCCTCCCTATCTATTATGTCCAGATCCCTCATGATTTTGAATGCAGCTATAAATTCAACTCTTCACTTCATTTTCTCCGAGGAAAACAGCCCCAAATTTCCCAAACTATCTTCATAACTGAAGTTCCTCATCCATGGGAAAACTCTCGTGCCTCGTTTCTGCATCCTCTCCAGTGCTTTTACATCGTTTCTAAAGTGTGGCTGCCAGAATTGGACACAGTATTTGAGCTGAGGCCGAGATAGTGTCTTATATAAATTTACCATAATCTCCTTCTTCGTGCAGTCTACGTCAAAATTAATAAAGCCAAGCATCCTGTATGAATTATTTGCTGCCCCGTCAACTGGTCCTGCCACCTTCACTAAATTATGCATATATACACCCAGGTCCGTTTTGTTCATTTACCTTTTAGGGTTGTAATTTGTTTTACATATTACCTCTCCAAGTTCCTCCTACTGAAATGAATCAACTAAGATTTCTCCACATTGAACTTCATCTCCCACATGTCCTCCCATTCCACCAACCGGACTATGACCTTCTGAAGTTCTACTCTATCCTCCTTAGCGTTCACAATGCTTCCCATTTACATATCATTGATATTTATTTTTAATGGTGCCCTGCAGACCAAGGATTAAGTGTTTAGTAGATATGAGGGAATATAAGGCCCCAGAATTCCATTTCAAACATCGCTCCATCATGAAGAAACAACCATTGCCCCGCGTTAATCAACCATTTTCAAAACCATATTGGAACTGTCATTTTTATTCCATGACCTCTAACATTGCTCACATATTTATTGTGCATCAGTGCATAAAATGTCATTTGAACGTTCATGGACAGCACATCATCAACATTGTACTAATTAACCATCTCTGTTACCTCTTCGCAAAATTCCAGCAAGTGTGTTTTACACGATTGTCCCATTACAAACCCATGATAATTTTCCATAATTAACGCAATGTTGTCCATGTCGCAATTAATTTTGCTCAGTTATTGTTCCTAGAAAGCTTCCCTTCCACCAAAGATAAGCTTCCTGTCTATAATTGCTGGGTTATCTTTGCACTCTTTTTGAATAATGGTACAATGTTAGGAAAGCTCCAATTATCCAGGGCCACCTGTTCGCCCAACCAAGGCCAGAAAATTATGGTCAGTACCGCCGTAAATCCCACTCCCACTTGCCTCAATGTCATTGTATGCATTTCATTCGGCTCTCATGCCTATCGAACATTAATTACATGCAGTTCCTCCAATACGCCATGCTTTTCAATGTTATAACCTTCTGCTGTGTGTATCCCACCCCCGTTAACCCTGTCCAGAGTAGCATCTTCATCCTCGCTGAAGGAAGCTGAAGAGTTTTAATTTATAACTGCAGCACTGCCCTTTGTCTCCGTTTGGAAGTGTCCGATTTTGCCCTGAATCAGCGTTGCTTCTAGCCTTTTACGATGTATAGGCTGATACAGGATTTTGAATTATTTTCTTATATTGGCTATACCAGTTTATTTTCACAAGCCTTCTTTGCATCTTTTCATTGCTTTTCACATCCCGTGAGAAACTTCAGAGAGAAACCTCAGACCTCACATCACAACATATATTCTTCTTCATCTTACCTTTTCTTTCTCCTCTCATCCAGAGAGCTCTGGATTTGTTTGCATTCCTTTCCCTTTCTAACAATTCCTTGACTATGCTAGTTCACTGTTTCTTTGAAGGTAGCTTGTTTGTTCAGCTATTCTTTATCCCAACAATCTTTCACAACAACCTAATAGCCAAGGCTGGTTCCCATTGAATTTGGCTTTTCCCCATTGAGTCATTATTACTCTGGATTGATCCTTCTCCTTTTCCATATACCTTTCCATAACCTTAAGCTGTATTTGTTACTGACCCCGAAATGCTCTCAAACTGACACATAGTACACTTGGCCACTTCATTCCCATGAATGAAGTCTAGTGGTGCTACCTTCGTCTTCAGCCTGAAAACATACTGTTGTAGAAACGTTTAATGAGCACATTCCAGGAACTCTTGATCCTCGCTACATTCTACAGTACTGCCATCTCAATCAATATTCGTATAATTAATGTCCCACATTATAATCAAATTTATTAATCGTGCAGGTTTCTGCATGTTTTTTGAAAGATTGTTCATCTGCATCTGTCCCACGATTTGTCACCTACAGACCACACTGAGTAATATAATCACACTTTTTTTTCTTAACTCGAGGCAAAGAAATGTTTTCATTGACCTATCTGGGTCATCTTCTTTCTCCAGTACTGCAATGCACCCCTTTATTAGTACACCTCCCAGCCAGCAGCCTGCCATTATTTATGCCACGTCTCTGTTATAGGCTCAATATGATAACAATGTGCTCCTGTAAATCAAAAGTCTTAATGACCACACTCATTGCATTCACATACATGCACTGTAACCCTGATTTAGACTTTATTACTTTCTCCCTTACTGTCACCACAACTACGAACTGACTGTTCCTCATGCTAGTGCTCTCTATTTTTTCCACTATACTGTGTAACTTGGCATTCCTCTCTGATATTATCTTCAGGCTCCCACACTCCTGTCGAATTCGATCCTGACAAATAGCAGCAGAAAAACGGCCCACAAGGAGTTCAGTCTGGGCTCTATTCATCTGTAGCCCATCGGATCGTTACCAGTCTGATTTCCACCAGGGCCACTCCCAATGTTCTAATATCTAAAGTCCTCCATTCGGCACTATGTTTCAAGCCAAGAATTCATCTGTTCTATCCACCTGTTTCTGTTTTTTTTTTTTACCAGAGGTTACTATATTTGAGATACTTCATGCTAAGTTCTGCTCTGGCACCCTAAATTTTAAAAAAAACACCATATCCTCTTTCATCCTATGTGATCCATACAAATTTGGACAAGGAATGCTGGCTGTTCAAATTCCTCCCTCGTGGCAATTTCAGCTGCTCAGTGACATCATTGGCTCTGGCACCAGGGAGACAACACACCATCCTGGATTCATCTCTGAGAACGCAGAAACGCACATCTATTATCCCATCCATAGAATCACCTATCACCATTGCTCTTCCAGTCATTCTTGTACTCCTCTCACCCGTGCTGCATGGACTTGGCTTTGGCTGCGCTCCCAGATGACATATCAACGTCAGCAGAAATCAGTGCTGAATACTTGTTGGGGAGTGGAATGATCTGAGTGTGCTCCTGTGTCACTTGCCAGTTCCATTTTGGGAGCCTCGTGGTCACCCGTTCTCTCCCTCCATGGAATCTCTTAAACTGCACCATAACCACGTTTATAACATCCACGAATCTCTGAACCTCACAGATGCACGGCAGTGGCCGCAACTGTTGCTCAAGTTCCGAAAACGGAGCTCAATCTATTTCATCTGGTAATACGTTTGACAGAAGTACTTCTGCTGGACACGAGAAGCGGCCTGGAGATGCCAAATAGCACAGGGCGTATACTGTTGAGCCCAGAAATTACTCTACTTATTAGGTAAGATTGCTACTGTGAATATGCCTTACAAAAAATAATCCACCTTATTAATGCAAATAAGCATTGCAGAATTTGTTAAGCCATGTTACTTATTAATAATCCTTCGTATTACTGATAACTCCTATCAATAATTAAGAGACACTGCCCGTAGCACAAACAAACTAAAATATAAGACTTGCTGACTATTCGCTAATTATTACAAATACATGCTTTTTAATCATCTTTATTTTCCAGTTACATATATTCAGCCATTGTGTTGCAATACTCAGCAGCCAATCAAAATCAGATTCCCCTCTGGCCCCCTGCTGGGTTTTTGTTTCAGATTGCGGCTCTGAACGCACCGATTGTGAAAACAAGGCGGCCTCAAACTCACGCTCCATCTCTAACACATGCTTACACCCCGTCTCACCGCTTTTGTAGACCCGAACTCTGGTTGTCCCTCACCGCTTTTATGGCCCCGAATTCTGAGTGCATTTGTATAGGAGGTGCGTGGGGGTGGGGGGTGGGGGGCGGTGGGGGAGTGGGTGAGAATCTGTTGTGGTGAAGGGGAAGAGGGCGCCTGGGGTGAGTTTTGATTATGTGTTGGAAGTAAAACAATTGCCATTTGATTTCAGCAGAAAATCGAGTTTGCCAGATTGTGATGGAGTCATTGCTGAGCTTTAAGTAAATCTGAGCTAATTAATAATAGGCTTTTAAAACATAATCTGTTAATTAGCTATATTCTATTGTGAACAGTGTAATGTTAGTTCAATGACATTGTCATTGCTGAAGCCCCACTATCAATATCCTTGGGGTTACCATTGACAAGAAACTGAAGTGGACAAACCATATGAACGCAGTGGCTATAAAAGCAGGACAGAGGCGAAGAATCCTGCGGCTGTCTACTCACCACTCCAAAGCCTGTCCACCCTCTACAAGGCATAATTCTGCAGAGTGATGAAATAGTGTCCAATTGTCGGAGTGAGTGCAACTCCAACAACACTCAAGAAGCTTGACAGCATTCAGGACAAAGCAGGCTGCTTGACGGGCCCCTCCTCCCTTCACTCCATCCACCACCGACGCAGTGGCAGCATTGAGTACTATCTGCAATATGTTCTGTAGGACCTCACCATTCGAAAGCACCTTCGAAACTTGCGACCACTACCAAATAGCAGGCGAATGACAGCTGACACATGCGGCCATCACCATCTGATGTTCATTTACTGTCACTGGGTCAAAATCCTGGAAGTCCTTCTCTAACAGTATTGTGGATAGACCGATACTATAAGGGCTGCAGGAGGTCAAGAAGGCAACTCAGAACCAATTTCTGAAGGTCAATAATGATCGGCAAAAAATACTGGCTTAGCCAGCGATGCTCACAACTCATGAATGAATAATAATAAAAACAAAATACAGCTTTGAGTCGGGGGAGAGGGTGAGCACGGGATAATGCACCTGTACAGTTGAGTGTGGGGGAGAGGGTTGAGTGCGGGAAAATGTGCCTATGCAAGTGATTGGGGGTTAGCGGAATAAGAGGGTAATGTAACCGTATAGGTGAGTGACAGGACTGGGTGTGTGGAGGAGACTATAACTTTATAAGTAATTGACGGTGAAAGAAACGAGAAAAGGATAATATACCTTTGCGGGTGACTGTGGGGACAGGGGTTTTAATGATAATGTGCCTCCAAAGGTGAGGGAGGAAAGAGGGCAATTATAAAATCATGTATCTCTAAACTTAAGTGGGGTGGGGAAGCAATATTTGGTAATTTACCTGTACAGGTGAGTTAGTGAGAGGAGGGGTACAGGGTAATGTACATGTATAGATGAGTGGCCTCAGTGCAGCAGCACTGTTTGTGTTTTTATTCAACATTTGTGCAGTTCCCCTCGCTACATCATCTGCTCTATCACTGAATGCTTATTTTGATTCAAACAAAACCAAGGGAATATTTTATATGAATTGAGAACTGTAAATCAAACTTGACTGTCAATGTATTGATCTACATCAGAGAATCACATGTTGCATGAAAAGAGATATCACCCAGAGGGGGAGAAAAATTTCAACAGAATGATTGAAATTGTTACCAGCCATTAACTGGGATCAGTTAACTACTGCTGTTCGGGACAATTTTTTTCTTCAGTCTTTAGCAGCTATCAAAGATTACTGAAAGGTCGAAGGCACAATCACCATGTGTTGTTTTTTTCCTCTTTCGTTTTAGAGAAATATAAATGAAGTCACAGTTTACCTCGTGCATCACCATGAGAAATTGTAAAATTTTGAGAATCTAGTCACCAAACTGGAAACTGCAATAACTCTATCTGCGTGACTCAAATATTCATTGAGAAAATATAACTAAAGCTTTAAAAAAATAACTCAATAAACTGTTCCTGTTCAACATTTCCATACACATGATTCATATCCAGGAAAAGTTACATTTTGGTTAACATGTACTTTTTCAGTGATGTTGTTCTTTAACTTCTCGTCCTCTTCTCTCACATGATCCTCACTTAACTCCAGGGTGTGCAGGTCATGGATGAAAAATGCAGGTGGATAGTGAATACAACATGATTATGCGGGGATTTATTTAAGACTTTAGTCACAGCACAAAATGGGCACCCAATAAAAGGCAAAGGGGTGAGATCATGAACGTGGATCAGAGACATGCCACAAAGAATGTAGCAAAAATATACGTCAAGATCAGCATTTGGGAGGATGTTTTTGATAACTTCAAACGTTATTGTTGAAAGCGCAGGCTTTACAGCACCCAGGTGGTCGTGAACAATGGGCCTGCTCTGCCACAAATCAATCTCTCTCAAAGCCCTGCGTGCTAACAGCCAGAACGCAATTAATTAAGTATTCATATTCTGTCCAAGGCGGAAAGAATTCCAGAGTCATCCCGGGATCACAATACCACAACACGATTCCACCTGCACATAAAACCTGAGCAGATCACTCTCCCACATCAAAAGTAGTTACATATCACATATGACAATCGGTGAATTGTTAAGGTTCAGTACCAATGAATTTGCACGAGATAAGTTTAACAATGCAGTCAGTGCTGTAATATTGTTCTACTTGTACAAACAGCTTTCTCCATTATTTAGGTGCTGTGAAAATAATTTAAGACTGTCATCAATTGAGGCTTGCATGTCACCGGATCTCTCTCCAAGGATTGGAAGCATTTGGGGGCGACTCTGAAACTCTGATGTTGTTGGGGCTGCCGCTGACACTCATGCAGCAAAGATTAAAGAAATAAAGGCACCCAGGAAGGTCATTGCTCCATCGAAAATTTAAACATCTGACTTCTTTCAATGGAGTGTTAGTTATGAAAGGAAATTTA
The DNA here is from genome assembly GCA_026770705.1 of Isurus oxyrinchus. NCBI lineage: Eukaryota > Metazoa > Chordata > Chondrichthyes > Lamniformes > Lamnidae > Isurus > Isurus oxyrinchus. The sequence continues at coordinate 80,874,776 of JANJGN010000020.1, read as the reverse complement.
TCTTACCAAGTATCGGGCAAGTAAAAAAAAAAAAGACCTGTGAGAGGGACACAATTTCATCCTACAGATATATCTGAGCGATCAGCACCCTCATCCTCTGCAGCAGCTCTGCCCTCGTTTCTTTCAGCCTCTCTACATGTTAGGGCATAGCCGTCGACTCTACTTTCAGCTTCTGTAACCTCCAAAGCAGAACCTCCCTCTCTGAATTCACCCTCTCACCGCTGAAGCAGAGCTGCCCTCTCTTCTGTCACCGGTGCAGCTTTTGCAGCAGAGGTGCTTTCTCTTCTTTCAGCCACTGCACCTTCTGCAGCAGAGCTGCCCTCTCCTTTCAGCCTAAGCCTTTACAGAAGAGCTGCCCTCTCTCCATTCAGCCTAACCCTCTACAGAAGAGCTACCCTGTCTTCTTTCAGCCTGTCCACCCACCACAGCAGAGCTGCCCTCTCATCTTTCAGCAAAAACACCTACAGCAGAGCTGCCCTTTCTTCTTTCAGGCTAATCCTCTACAACAGAGGTGCCCTCTCTTCTTTCAGCCTCTCCACAAACCACAGCGGAGATGCCCTCTCATCTTTCAGCCTAACTATCTACAGCAGAGCTGACCTCGCTCTTTCAGCCTCTGCACCCTCTACAGCAAAGCTACCCTCTCTTCTTTCAGCCTCTGCACTCTCGGAAGCGGAGCTGCACTGTTTTTATAGCCTAACCCTCTACAGCAGACCTGCCCTCCCCTTTCAGCCTAACCGTCTACAGCAGGGCTGCACTGTCTTCTGTCAACATCAGCAACCTCTGCAGCAGAGGTGCCCTCTCTTCTTTCAGGCTAAACGCTCTGCAGCAGTGCTGCCCTCCCTTCCTTCAGCCTCTCCGCAGCAGAACTGGCCTCTCTTCTTTCAGCATCTCCACAGCAGCGCTGCCCTCTCTTCTTTCAGTCTAACCGTCTAAAGCAGAGCTTCCGTTTCCTCTTTCAGCCTCTGCACCCTCTAAAGCACAGCTGCCTTCTCTTCTTTCAGCCTAAAACTCTACAGCAGAGCGGGCCACTCCTTTCAGCCTAACCCTCTGCAGCACAGCTGCCCTCTCCTCTTTCAGCCTAACCCTCTACAGAAGAGCTGCCCTCTGCTCTTTCAGCCTAACCCTCTACAGCAGAGCTGTCATCTCTTCATTCAGCCTCACGATCCTCTACAGCAAAGTTGCCCGCTCTTTCATCCTCTGCACCCTCTGTAGCAGAGCTCCAATCTCTTATTACAGCCTCTCGACCCTCAACAGCAGGGCTGCCCTCTCTTCTTTCAGCCTAACCCTCTGCAGCAGAGCTGCCTCTCCTCTTTCAGCCTCTCCATCCTCTGCAGCAGAGCTGCCCTCTATTCGTTAGCCTCACCAACTGCAGCAGAGCTGCCCTCTCTTCTGTCAGCCTCTCTACCCTCTACAGCCGAGCTGCCCTCTCTTCTGTTAGCCTCTCTACCATCTACAGTAGAGCTACCGTCTCTTCTGTCAGCCTCTGCACTCTCAGCAGCAGAGCTGCCCTCTCCTTTCAGCCTAAAGCTCTACAGCCGAGCTGCCCTTTCTTCCTTCAGCCTAACCCTCTACAGCAGAACTTCCCTGTACTCTTTCAGCCTAACCATTTGCAGCAGAGCTGCCCTCTCTTCTGTCAGCATCTCCACCCTCTACAGCAGAGCTGCCATCTATTTTTTCGGCTGAACCCTCTACAGCAGAGCTACCCTCTCTTCTTTCACCCTCTGCACTCTCTGCAGAGACCCAATCTCTTATTTCAGTCTCACCACCCTCTACAGCAGAGATGCCCTCTCTTCTTTCGGCCACTCAAACCTGTACAGCAGAGCTGCCCTCTCTTCTTTCAGCCTCTGCACCTCTACACCAGAGCTGGCTTCTCTTCTTTCTAGCCTCTTCATCCACTGCTGCAGAGCTTCCCTCTCTTCTTTAGCCTAACCGTCTACAGCAGAGCTGCCTTCTCTTCTGTTATCCTCTCTACCCTCTACAGCAGAGCGGTACTATCTTCATTCAACCTAACCCACTACAAAAGAGCTGCCTTCTCTTCTTTCTAGCCTCTCCATCCACTGATGCAGAGCTGCCCTCTCTTCTTTAGCCAGCCGTCTACAGCAGAGCTGCCCTATTTTCTGTCAGCCTCTCTACCATTTACAAAAGAGCTGCCCTCTCTTCTGTCAGCCTCTCTACTCACTGCAGCGGAGCTTCCCTCTCTTCTTTCAGCCACTGCAGTCTCGGCAGCAAAGATGTCCTATCCTTTCAGCCTAACCCTCTACAACAGAGCATCCTCTCTTCTTTCGCCTAACCCTCTCCAGCAGATCTGCCCTCTCTTCTTTCAGCGTCTGCACCCTCTGCAGCAGAGCAACCCTCTTATCTTTTAGCCTCCCCGCCCTCTACAGCGTAGCTATACTCTCTTCTTTCAGCATCTGCAACCACTGCAGCAGAGCTACCTTCTCTTCTTACAGACTTGCCATCCTCTGCAGCAGAGCTGCCTTCTCTTCTTTCAGCCTCTAAACCATCTGCATCAGAGCTGCCCTTTCTTTCAGAATACCTCTCCACAGCAGAGCTGCCCTCTCTCCTTTCAGTCTAACCATCCAGAGCAGAGATGCCCACTACTCTTTCTGCCTACCCCTCTACAGCAGAGTTGCCCTCTCCTCTTTGAGCCTAACCGTCTACAGCAGAGCTGCCCGCTCCTCTTTCAGCCTAACCCTTCACAGCAGAGCTGCCCTGTTTTCTTTCATCATCTTCGCCCTATGTAGCAGAGCTCAAATCTCTTATTACAGCCTCTCCACCCTCTATAGGAGAGCTGCCCTCTCTTCTTTCAGCCTAACCGTCTATTGTAGAGCTGCCCTCTCTTCTTTCAGCCTCTTTACCCTATACAGCAGATCTACCCTCTCTTCTTTCAGCCTCGGAACCCTACAGCAGAGCTGCACCCTCTTCTTTCATCCTCTCCAGCAAATCTTTCCTCTCTTCTTTCAGCCTAACCCTCTACAACAGAGGTGCCCTCTTTTCTTTCAGCCTCTGCACTTCTATAGCCGAGTTGCCCTCTATTCTTTCAGCCCATCCATCCTCTGCTGCAGAGAAGCTCCCTCTTCTTTCGCATAACAGTGTACAACAGAGCTACCATCCCATCTGTCAGCCGCTCTACCATCTACAGATCAGCTGACCTTTCCTCTGTCAGCCTCTCTAAGCTCTGCAGCAGACCTGCCCTCATTTCCTTCAGACTCTGCACTCTCTGCAGCAGAGCTGCCCTCTTTTCTTTAGCCTTACCCTCTAAAGCAGAGCTGCCCTGTTTTCTGTCAGCCACTCTAACCTCGACAGCAGAGCTGCCCTCTCTTCTTTCAAACTCTGCAGTCTCGGCAACAGAGCTCCAATCTCTTATTTCAGTTTCTCCACCCTCTACAGCCGAGACACCTTCCCTTCCGTCAGCATCTCCACCCTCTACAGCCGAGACACCTTCCCTTCCGTCAGCATCTCTACCCTCTACAGCGGAGCTGCCCTCTACTCTTTCTGCCTAAACTTCTACAGCAGAACTGCCCTCTCTTCTTTCAGACTCGCCACCAACTGCAGCAGAGCTGCCCTCTCTTCTTTCAGAATAACCCTTCAGAGCAGAGCTGCCCTCTCTTCTTTCAGCCTAACCCTCAAAGGCAGAGCTGCCCTCTCTGCTGTAAATGGTTAAGGTTAAATGAGAGCTGCCATCTCTTCTTCCAGCCTAACCCTCTCCAGCAGAGCTGCACTCTATCCTTTCAGACTAACCATCTACAGCAGAGCTGCGGCCTCTTCTTCCAGCCTTACCCTCTACAGCAGAGCTGCGCTCTCATTTCAGCCTAACACGCTACAGCAGAGCTGTCCACTCCTCTTTCAGCCTGACCCTCAACAGCATAGCTGCACTCTCCACTTTCAGCCTTACCTTCAACAGGAGAGCTGCCCTCTCTTCTGTCAGCCTCTCTACCCTCTGCAGCGGAGCTGTCCTCTCTTCTGCAGCCCTACCCACTACAGCAGAGCTGCCCTCTCTTCTTTCATCCTCTGCAGTCTCGGCAACAGAGCTCCAATATCTTATTTCAGTTTCTCCACCCTCCACAGCAGAGCTTCCCTCTCTTCTCTCAGCATCTCTACCCTCTGCAGCAGAGCTGCCCTCTCCTGCTTCTGACTAACCTTCTACAGAAGAACTGCCCTCTTTTCTTTCAGCCTAACCCTCTATTGCAGAGCTGTCCTCTCTCCTTTTAGACTAACCATCTACAGCAGAGATTCCCTCTCCTCTTTGATCCTAACCCTCTGCAGAAGAGCTGCCCTCTGTTCTTTCAGCATCTGCACCTTCTACAGCTGATCTGCCCTCACTTCTTTCAGCCTAACCCTCTATTGCAGGTCTGCCCTTTCTTCTTTCAGCCTAACCATTTACAGCAGAGCTGCCCTGTCCTCTTTCAGCCTAACCCTCTGCAGCAGAGCTGCCTCTCTTCTTTCAGCTTCTGCACCCCCTACAGGAGAGCTGCCATCTCTTCTTTCAGCCCAACCCGCCACAGCAGAGTAGCCCTCTCTTCTTTCAGAATCTGCACTCTCTGCAGCAGAGCTGCCTTCTCTCCTTTCACCCTCACCATCTACAGCAGAGCTGCGCTCTCCTTTCAGCCTAACCATCTGCAGCAGATCTGCCCTCTCCTCTTTCAGCCTAAACCACTACTGCAGTGCTGTCCTCTCCTCTTTCAGCCTAACCCTGTGCAGCAGAGCTGACATCTCTTGTTTCAGCCTAACCCTCTACAGCAGAGCTGCCCTCTCTTCTTTAGCCTAACTGTCTACAGCAGAGCTGCCCTTTCCTCTGTCAGCCTCTGCACACTCGGCAGCAGAGCTGTCCTCTTCTTTCAGCCAAACCCTCTACAGCAGAGCTGCCCTCTCTCTTTTCAGCCTAACCATCTACAGCAGAGCTGCCCTCTCTTCTTTCAGCCTGTCCATCCTCTGCAGCAGAGCTGCCCTCTCTTCTTTAGTCTAACCGTCTACAGCAGAGCTGCCCTCTCTTCTGTCAGCCTCTGCACACTCGGCAGCAGAGCTGCCCTCTCCTTTCAGCCTAAATCTCTACTGCAGAGCTGCTCTCTCCTCTTTCAGGCTAACCATATAGGGCAGAGCTGCCCTCTCTTCATTCATCCTAACCCTCTAAAGCAGGGATTCCCTCTCTTCTTTAAAATCTGCACTCTCTGCATCAGAGCTCCAATCTCTTATTTCAGTCTCTCTACCCTCTACAGCAAAGCTGCCCTCACTTCTTCAGCCTAACCCTCCACAGCAGGGCTGCCCACTCTTCCTTCAGCCTAACCATCCACAGCAGAGCTGCCCACTCTTCTTTCAGACTAACCCTCTACAGCAGAGTTGCCCTCTGTTCTTTCATCCTCTACACGCTATGTAGCAGAGCTCCAATCTCTTCTTTCAAACTCTCCACCCTCTACAGGAGAGCTGCCCTCTCTGCTTTCATCCTAACCGTCTATAGCAGAGTTTCTCACTCTTCCTTCAGCCTCTGCAACCTCTACAGCAGAACTACCCTCTCTTCTTTCAGCCTCTCCATCCTCTGCAGCAAAGCTGCCCTCACTTCTTTAGCCTATACCTCCACAAAAGAGCTGCCCTCTCCTCTTTCAGCCAAAACATCTACAGCAGAGCTGCCCTCTCCTTTCAGCCCAACCCTCTTTATTCAGAGCTGCCCACTCTTCTTTCAGCCTAACCATCTGAAGCAGAGCTGCTCACCTTTCTGACAGCATCTCCACCCTCTACAGCCGAGCTGCCCTCTCTTCTTTCATCTTCTCCATCCTCTACAGCCTTGCTGCCGTCTCTTCGTTCAGCCTAACCCTCTACAGCAGAGCTGCCTTCTTTTCTTTCAGCCTCTGCACCTGTATAGCAGAGCTGCCCTCTCTTCTTTCAGCCCCTCCATCCCCTGCTGCAGAACTGCCCTCTCTTCTTTAGCCTAACAGTCTACAGCAGAGCTGCCCTCTTTTCATTCAGCCTTTGCACTCTCTGCAGCAGATCTGCCCTATTTTCTGTCAGCCTCTCTACCCTCGACAGCAGAGCTGCCCTCTCTTCTTTCAGCCTCTGCAGTCTCGGCAACAGAGCTCCAATTTCTTATTTCAGATTCTCCACCCCCTGCAGCAGAGCTACCCTCTCTACCATCAGCATCTCTATTCTCTACAGCTGAGCTGTCCTCTACTCTTTCTACCTAACCTCTCTTCTTTCAGCCTCTCCACCATCTTCAGCAGAGCTGCCCTCTATTCTTTCAGAATAACCCTCCAGAGCAGAGCTGCCCTCTCCACTTTCAGGCTAACCATGTACAGCAGAAATGCCCTCTCTTCTGTCAGCATCACCACTTTCTCCAGCAGAGCTGCCCTCTGTTCATTCATCCTAACTCTCTAAAGAATCGATTCCCTCTCTCATTTCAGACTCTGCACTCTCTGCATCAGAGCTCCAATCTCTTATTTCAGACTCTCCACCCTCTACAGCAAAGCTGCCTCACTTCTTTAGCCTATACCTCCACAAAAGAGCTGCCCTCTCCTCTTTCAGCCAAAACCTCTACAGCAGAGCTGCCCTCTCGCTTTCAGCCTAACCATCTACAGCAGAGCTGCCCTCTCTTCTTTCAGCCTGTACATCATCTGCAGCGGAGCTGCCATCTCTTCTGTCAGCCTCTGCAAACTCGGCAGCAGAGCTGCCCTCTCCTTTCAGCCTAACACTCTACTGCAGAGCTGCTCTCTCCTCTTTCAGGTTAACCATATACAGCAGAGAAGCCCTCTCTTCTGTAAACATCACCACCCTCTACAGCAGAGCTACCCTTTCTTCTTTCATCCTAATCCTCTAAAGCAGGGATTCCCTCTCTTCTTTAACCTCTGCACTCTCTGCATCAGAGCTCCAATCTCTTATTTCAGTCTCTCCACCCGCTACAGCAAAGCTGCCCTCACTTCTTTAGCCTAACCCTCCACAGCAGGGCTGCCAACTCCTCTTTCAGCCTAACCCTCTACAGCAGAGCGGCCTTCTCCTCTTTCAGCCTAACCGTCCACAGCAGAGCTGCCCACTCTTCTTTCAGCCTAACCCTCTACAGCATAGCTGGCCTCTCTTCTTTCATCCCCTTCACCCTATGTAGCAGAGCTCCAATCTCTTCTTTCACCTTTCCACTCTCTACAGGAGAGCTTCCCTCTCTGCATTCAATCTAACCGTCTATAGCAGAGCTGCCCACTCGTCCTTCAGCCTCTGCACCCTCTACAGCAGAGCTACCCTCTCTTCTTTCAGCCTCTCCATCTTCTGCAGCAAAACTGCCCTCTCCTTTCAGCCCAACCCTCTATAGCAGAGCTGCGCCCTCTTCTTTCAGCCTAACCCTCTACAGCAGAGCTGCCTTATTTTCATTCAGCCTCTGCACTTCTATAGCAGAGCTGCCCTCTCTTCTTTCAGCCCCTCCATTTCCTGCTGCAGAGCTGCCCTATCTTCGTTAGCCTAACAGTCTACAGCAGAGGTGCCCTCTCTTCTGCCAGCCCTTCTTCTAAGCTCTGCAGCAGATCTGCCCTCTTTTCTTTCAGCCTCTGCATTCTCTGCAGCAGAGCTGCCCTCTCTTCTGTCAGCGTCTCTAACCTCTACAGCGGAGCTGCCCTCTCTTCTTTGAGCCTCTGCAGTCTCGGTAACAGTACTCCAATCTCTTATTTCAGTTTCTCCACCCTCTACAGCAGAGCTCCGCTGTCTACCATCAGCATCTCTACCCTCTACAGCAGTGCTGCCCTCTACTCTTTCTACCTAAACTTCTACAGCAGAACTGCCCTCTCTTCCTTCAGCCTCTCCACCATCTGCAGCAGAGCTGCCCTCTCTCTTTCAGAATAACCCTCCACAGCAGAGCTGCCCTCTCGTCTTTCAGCCTAACCCTCAATTGCAGAGCTGCCCTCTTTTCTTTAGCCTTACCCTCTGCAGCAGAAATGCCCTATCTTCTGTCAGCCTCTCTAACCTCGACAGCAGAGCTGCCCTCTCTTCTATCAAACTCTGCAGTCTCGGCAACAGAGCTCCAATCTCTTATTTCAGTTTCTCCACCCTCTACAGCCGAGATACCTTCCCTTCCGTCAGCATCTCTACCCTCTACAGCGGAGCTGCCCTCTACTCTTTCTGCCTAAACTTCTACAGCAGAACTGCCCTCTCTTCTTTCAGCCTCTGCAGTCTCGGCAACAGAGCTCCAATATCTTATTTCAGTTTCTCCACCCTCCACAGCAGAGCTTCCCTCTCTTCTCTCAGCATCTCTACCCTCTACAGCAGAGCTGCCCTCTCCTCTTTCTGACTAACCTTCTACAGAAGAACTGCCTTCTCTTCTTTCAACCTAACCCTCTATTGCAGAGCTGTCCTCTCTCCTTTTAGACTAACCATCTACAGCAGAGATTCCCTCTCCTCTTTGATCCTAACCCTCTGCAGCAGAGCTGCCCTCTGTTCTTTCAGCATCTGCACCTTCTACAGCTGATCTGCCCTCACTTCTTTCAGCCTAACCCTCTATTGCAGGTCTGCCCTTTCTTCTTTCAGCCTAACCATTTACAGCAGAGCTGCCCTGTCCTCTTTCAGCCTAACCCTCTGCAGCAGAGTTGCCTCTCTTCTTTCAGCTTCTGCACCCCCTACAGGAGAGCTGCCATCTCTTCTTTCAGCCCAACCCGCCACAGCAGAGTAGCCCTCTCTTCTTTCAGAATCTGCACTCTCTGCAGCAGAGCTGCCTTCTCTCCTTTCACCCTCACCATCTACAGCAGAGCTGCGCTCTCCTTTCAGCCTAACCATCTGCAGCAGTGCTGCCCTCTCCTCTTTCAGCCTGAACCATTACAGCAGAGCTGCCCTCTCCTCTTTCAGCCTAACCCTGTACAGCAGAGCTGACGTCTCTTGTTTCAGCCTAACCCTCTACAGCAGAGCTGCCCTCTCTTCTTTAGCCTAACCGTCTACAGCAGAGCTGCCCTCTCTTCTGTCAGCCTCTGCAAACTGGGCAGCAGAGCTGCCCTCCTCTTTCAGCCAAACCTTCTACAGCAGAGCTGCCCTCTCTCTTTTCAGCCTAACCATCTACAGCAGAGCTGCCCTCTCTTCTTTCAGCCTGTCCATCATCTGCAGCAGAGCTGCCCTCTCTTCTTTAGCCTAACCGTCTACAGCAGAGCTGCCCTCTCTTCTGTCAGCCTCTGCACACTCGGCAGCAGAGCTGCCCTCTCCTTTCAGCCTAAACCTCTACTGCAGAGCTGCTCTCTCCTCTTTCAGGCTAACCATATAGGGCAGAGCTGCCCTCTCTTCATTCATCCTAACCCTCTATAGCGGGGATTCCCTTTCTTCTTTAACCTCTGCGCGCTCTGCATCAGAGCTCCGAAGAAAGTACATTGTGAGCTGGATACCAGCCAGTTGGATACTGATAGAAGTTTGGATCTTCTATTAAACTTCATGGATACAATTTGTATGACATTTGTCTTATTGAATGCCGATGAACCTTGGTCGGGTTTCGATAAATTTAGGGAAATTGATGATTACTCCAGAGAAGACTGCACATGGGCTTTAAGCGACTACATATGAGATTTCTGTGACTCGGCTTGGAAATGCATAAACTTATTGGACTGTTCTGGGATGTCAACTATTTTGGTTTTAACCAGAGTTAGATTCAAAGATAGGAAAATGCTTTTGGATTGTATTTTCTAAGCATTAAAAAAGAATCTGCGAAAGCATTCATTTCCGCCCACTTTTATGCAGTGACACAAACGTTGGAAGATAAAATGCGAACAGCAATTTGGGACCATTCGAACACGGGAGCTATTAGGATTTAGGGCCCAGATGTCTGGCGAAAGAAGAATTACAACAAAAAGATTAAAGTCAAGGTCCCTTTTGTGAGCAAATGGTTGGAGTTGGACAATTATTGAACGAGGATTAATGCCAGCAATAACCAAGGAGTGATCACAACAATGATTCACATGCAACACTAAATATCATGGTGCGTTGTGTTGTCCAAAAATGAAATGCAGGGTTTTGTGAGACAACACATAATACATGAGGGGCGAGGAGATGTAAGGCGAGGAGAATGAAGCTGGCCAATCAGAAGGGATTCTATTGGTCAACAGAAGCTTAAGCCTCTTAATGTGTATCCTTGTTGCAGATCCGTTCAATTTCACAGTTCTGGGTGTAAGTCCACAGTATGTGGAGGGGACTGGCTAAACTGTTACATGGATCTTTCAAGTAAGGAATGTCAAAGTGAAGTGCAAGAATATGACAGATCTGCATGTTTCAAGTTCGGTGATGGACACACGTTGAAATCACTAAAATAACAGTGATTTCGGGCAAAATTGAAGGGATAAATCACTTCATCCTTGTCCAACTGTTACTGTTCAAAAATCAAAGAATCACAGAACCTTATGGCGCAAAGTGGTCATTCGGCGCACTGCGTCTGCACCGGCTATCTAAATGAGGATCATGACTTTGTGCCATTCTTCTGCTTTTTCGCAATATCATTGAATTTTGTTTCTATTCAACTAATCATCTAATGCTCCAACGAATGCTTCCAATGAACCTAACTCCACCACATCTCCAGGCAGTGCATTCCAGACCCGAATCAGTCACTGTGTGGAAAAGTATTTTTTTCTAAGCTCTTTCAGGATTACTTTATCAAGGTCTGTATAAGTGATCAGTCACTATGAAACCTCGATTTTCTTTACGGGCTATGCAAAGTAATCTCTGGTCGATATGGCTTCCCTCAAACACCCCTTGCTCCACCAGATCTGCCCTTATAATCTGCATGGCTCCCCTTGCCTCTGGTTTTATTGGGGATTGTCGATGTGCTCGGTGTTCCGACCCCGGTATCTTAGTCTGTTCTGTATGTCCCAGTCTGCAGTCTAGATTAGATTCTGCCCAAACCCTTTCTCTTCTAGTGGTCCTTGTTTGCCGCCCTTGTTACGTTCTGATGTGTTTTCTCACTCAGTCTTTAAACATTTTTAGTAATGCTACATCATTCCTTGCTGGGACTCGTATGTCTGAGTGCACAATAAAGGATATCCAAATTCCCTCTCCATAGTCGTGTGATTATTCCACTTGTTCTGTGTTACTCCTATTATCATACCCCAATTCACTGGCACCTCTCCCAGTGCAATAGTCACTGCTGTTTGAAAATTATCAAATTCTGCCTGAGACTCTTGGGCCATCTGCGTGTTGGATGCGCACCAGTTGCCCTCTCTAAAGTCATCCCAGGTTCCTGCCATTTTGTCCCAGGCATTTTTGTTTGTATTAGGCCGTGTCTGTCCCGGTTCCGTAATTGGTGGGGTATTCACATTTCTCTCAATTTTTCTAGAAAGTGTTCACTGCTCTGGCAGGGTGCATTTTTGGCAACATTTCCAATAACTTGATTTTGCAAGTTGGGGATGTCTGGACATGTGTTGTTCTTAATCAGACTAGTTCCGCTTGCCCTTAGGTATCCGGGTGCCTGGGCACAAATTCTACTTTATTTGCTGCCACTCCAAGAGCACCGTCACATGGCAGAGGCGGGTATTTTTCTTCTTTGTTTTTTGCATAATTATACGTCTCACTTTCCATATCCCAATCACCTGCAACTTTGGTATCGTATTTTGGAGCTGTTGGTAGTACTGGGTAAATTTATCTACCGCTGATGTGTTTCCACACCTATTGTTCAGTTCACATTGTGTTCTGTCTTTTACAAAGCGCCATTTCTTCCTTTTGTTTTGTTTCTTTATTCCACCATGCCTACTGTTTCCCAATCAGTACATCTCGATTCAAATCATTCCATCTCATTTTTCCTATGAGTTTTTGATTATTTTCTCCTAGATGTCAAGTTAACAACCCCCCCCCCCCACCACGCCCCCCCCCCCCCCCCCCCCCCCCCGGATACCATCGAGCTCTAATTAATTTTCCACGGCCATTTCAGGGTTGGGTTATTTGTTGTCAGTGGCGCGTCTTTTCTTCCCTTCTCCCGAAGTGAGCGAGTTACTTGTAACTAATTCCGAGAATCTTATTCTACACATTTCACTCAAACTCTTAAAACTGATTGAGGTTTGACTCAGACCCGTGAGTTCATTTGGCCCCATGGCAGCGGGTCCCGGTGGTCTTGGCTTTGCCTTAACTATGCTTGGAAATTTAAATGTACTCAAATGTGGCTCGGCTGCCACTGGTCTGTTTCCATTGACCTTACTGGGATCTCATCTTCATTGCCAAATTTTGATAGAGTATTGTAAACCAACACTCAACACAGCGTCTTTTATTCATATGTCAAACAGCATCTGTTGTTTTTTACACTGGCGGGGAGACAACCTACGGGTAAACCAGCAGACATCTCCACAAACACAAAATTTCGAACAGTTTATATATTATTCTAATAGCATTACCGTCATAGTGTCACCTACAACTGAACTGATACCAGTAAGAAGGAATGGAATTTAGAACATCAGAACCATGACACAATCATGTAATCTAATTATGAAATGGAGAAGGAAATTTTCGCAACAAAATGGGCCCAGACAACATCCATTCACCGCTGTCACGGAGGGATAGAAAACCTCCACACAAGGATCAGTCTTGGAGACGGGCAGAATAGCTTGGTGGGCTCCATTGCTTTCAGTTGTAGAAATAACATCAGAATAGCATCAGTCCAGGACAGATTTGCAGAATGAAAGTGAGTGTTAAGCACTAATCTTCCAGCAGGATGTTCTCAGGGAATGTGCTTGTGTTAATGTTTACTGAAACAAACCTTGTGATTCGCACATTTGCAATAAAGTTGCTTTGTTGCCTTCACATCTAATAACCCTCGCGTTCGAGAATCATTAAATGCTCATAATTGCCGTATGGCTCGAAAGCCCCAAATGCAAGTCACATTCAACCTTACTTGACCCTGTTACAGAGGGACAGGTGGAGGCCATTCAGGCCCATCTCGAACCTGTTACCCCAAAACAGGAGTAGGCACATTCTGACGTTATTTGAGCTTGCTACACAAGAACAAGAGGAGGCCTTTCAGCATTCTCGAGCTTGTTACACAGGAACAGAGGAGGGCATTCAACCCCTCCTCTTGCTTGTTGAAAAAGAGCAGGATGAGCCTCTTCACTCCCCTCTTGATTGTGCTGTACAAGAACAGGACAAGATCAATCAATAATCTTGAGCCTATTATATCGAAATAGCTGGAAGCCATTCAGTCCGTCTAGCGCCATCTACACATGCGGCCATTCGCCCCCTCCCGTGCATGTTAAACAAGACCACAAGGAGGCCCAATCAGGCCCTACCTTAGTCAGGTACACGTGAATGCTAAATGGGAAAGATTTCGAGCAGCTCCAGCAACACATGACTGGGCATCCATGATGTGCTGTGTGCCATCAGCAACAGTAGAGTTGTACTCAAGTGGAGGAGGAGAATCCAGAAAAATCCGATCCTCAATGATGGAGGAGCCGAGGACATCAATGCATAAGCTTTTGGTACAATCTTCAGACAGAAGTTCACTAAGGCTAATCCCATATGGCTTCCTCCAGAGGCCCCAGCATCACAGATGCCAGTCTTCAGCCAAATCAATTCACTCCACGTGAAGTCAAGGAACGGCTGAAGTTATTGGATCATGCAAAGGCTATGCTCGCTTGCAATATTCCAGCAATAGTACTGAAAACCTATGCTCCAGAACGTGCCACACTCCAAGCCAAACTGTTCCACTGCAGCTACAACACTGGCATCTACCCAGCTATATGGGAAATTGCCCAGGTATGCTCTGTATGCAAAAGGCATGACAAAGCTATCCTGGCCAATTTCCACCCCAACAGTCTACTCTCTATCTTCAGTAAAGCATTCTAAAGGCTGGCAACAGTGCTTTCAAATAGGATTTGCTAACAACAATACCCTGCTCACGGGCGCCCAGTTTTGGTTCCACCAGGGCCATTCAGTTAGTGACTCATTATGGCCAAGCTGCAAACATGGAGAAAAGAGCTGGACTCCCGAGGCTAGATGGGAGTGACTGCCCTTGACAGTAAGATGGCATTTGACCTAGTATGGCAACAAGGAGCCCTATCAAAACTGGCGTGTATGGGAATCAGGGTAAAATCACTCCCTGGTTGGAGTCAAACATCGCACAACGGAGGATTGTTTTAGTTGTTCTAGGTCAGTCATCTTAGCTCTAGGACATCACAGCTGGAGTTCATCAGGGAAGTGTCCTCGGCTAAACCATCTTCAGCTGCTTCTTCAATCACCTTGCTTCCATCATAAGGCCAGAAGTTTGGATGTTCGCTGGAGATTGCATGATGTTTTGCATCATTTGCAGCTGCTCAAATAATGAAGCAGTCCATGTCCAAATGCAGCAAGACCTGGACAATATCAAGGCTTGGGCTGACAATTGGCAAGTAACATTTGCGCCACATAAATGTCAGGCAGTAACCATCTGCAACAAGAGAGAATCAAACAATCACACCTTGATGTTCAACGGCATTATCATCACTAAATCGCACACTATTAACATCCTGGGGGTTACCATTGATCAGAAATCGAACTAGCCATTAAAAACTTTGGCTACAAGAGCAGGTCAGATGCTAGAAATCGTGTAAAGAGTAACCCATATCCTGACTCCCCAAAGCCAGTCCAACATCGACAAGGCACAAGTAAGGATTGTGTTTCAATATTTCCCTTTGGCCTAGATGAGTGCATTCCCCGCAACACTCAAGAAACTTGACAATGTCCAAGAAAAAGCAGCTCGCTTCAATGGCACCACGTTCACTAACATTCATTCCCTTCACCACCGACACAGCAGCAGCCTTGTATACCATCAATTAGATGCACAGCCAGAATTCTTCAAGTCTATTGCGACAGCAACTTTCAAATCGACATCTAGTCAGGCAAGGGCAGAAGATAAATGAGAACACCACAACCTGGAAGTTGCCCTCCAAGTCAGTCACCATCCTGATTTGGAAATATATCGCCATTCATTCGCTGTCGCTGTGTCAAAATATTGGAACTTTCTTCCTAACAGCACTGTGGGTGCACCTACACATCATGGACGAATGCTGGTCAACAGGGAGCTCACTACTGTGCTTTCAATTGCTATTAGGGGTGGGCAATAAATGCTGCCCCAGCTAGCGAAGCTGACAGCCAGATGTTTGTCATATTTTAGGCGCTCTGTATTGATTCATAGTCCTGTGTCGGCTGGATGGTCTTTAATAGTAGGATTGTCTATAACAATTACAGGGTCAGTACCAGTCATATATTCTGTATTACTTCGGCTGTCTTTCTCAGTTGAAGCTTTGTTATCGGCTGAAAGTTCTCTATCAGCTTGAAGGCCTATATCAGCTGAGGACTTGTTTCACTTGTAGGTTCTGTATCGTTTGATGGCTCTGTATCATTTGGACTGTCTGTACCTGTTTGAAGGTTTGTACCAGTTCAAGGATCTATATCTGCTGAAGAGTCTGTATCAGTTGTAGTGTCCCTATGAATTGGGCTGCCTGCATCGAATGGGATGTCTGCATCTGCTGTAGGAACTGTATGAGTCTGAATCGGTTGCACAGTCAGTATCAGCTGGAGATCGTAAACTGTCAGAGAATCAATATAGAATGGAGAGCCTGTATTGGTTTGGTGGTCATTAACTGTGGTAGGAAACAGTGGCAGGGTCTCTATCATTTGAATGGTATTTACTTTCAGAGGGTCGATATCGAATGGAGAGTCCGTAAGAGTTAGGTGGCTGTAAATGTTGTTTTGGCTGTTTCAAAAGCAGGGTATTAATTTGTTTGACGGTTTGCATCAAAGGTCTTTATTTGTTAGAGGATTTTTATCAGGTGGGGAGCCTCTAATTGGTCGAGGGTCTGCAAGAGTTTTGCATCTTTTCCAGTTCTTGCAGGCGTATTGAAGGGTTTTTGCTCTGTTCGTTGGGCTGTAGTGTTTGAAGTTTCCGATTAGGTTCAAGAGCATTACTAGTTTGAGGGGCTCTATTACATTCAGATGTCGAATCATCCTTTGGAGTTTTATTATGTTAAGATGTTGTATGAGTTTATTTCCGATATGAATATTCACAATTACCACTCTTTAATCCTTTCACTGTATGTCGACGGGGAAAGAGGACAGTTCTATCCCAGAGTACAGGAGATGAGGCTGAAGATAGATCCTCAAATTTGGAATATAATTACTGAATGCTCATATTCGAGTGAAGTACATTACTAAGACAATATGGGATCTAGACATGGGACAGCTGGTGCTTGAATAGGCAGCGTCCTTGCTGAGAGAAAACAGCTTCTAATTTAATTTGGTAATTCACGTGATGAGACGTGTTCAAAATTTGCAATTGGAAACTCAATCTCTGAAATTTAATATATTCTATCACTGAACTCGCTGTAATAATCTGTATGTTCATTTAAAAAAAGTCTAACCGACCAACCTGAATATCCCTGATGTGACCCCGCAGGCTTTAGGAATGTATCAGCTCAGAGGTTAATAAAGAGAAATGGACTGCAGCACGAAAGGGCACATCGCTTCACACCGAAAATGCTGGAAATCAATTAATATGGCAAATAGAATAGTGTACGCAATCCTTGCAGTTATACGTGACCTGGTAAGTGATTATAACGATTGAATTTGTGTAAACATTTGTGCGATCTGCTCTTTGGTTTACTCCATGACTGAAACTGTTATATGCTAATCTATTAGTCAGAAACGTGTGTTTGCCACGTGTCGGTGCAAACTAGATGGGCCGAGGCGTCTCTTCCGCATTATGTGAATCTTTATACGAAACCTGATCAGTTCTAGCGTTTGCTTGGGTCAAAAGTGTAAAAATATCGCTGTGGATTATTTATATTCCTCAACTGATAATGAACCTCTGCTTTGTATTGACTCACTGGCTCTCTGAATTATCAGGTATTTGAATATAATTGATGTTTCATGACGTTACATCAAACCTCATGAAGGGAACTCGCTGATCCATAGCATTGATAGGGGCCAGAGTGAAATCACACAATGCGTGTCATTAGCCAGAGTGGAATGCTAGAACGAGTCAGCATTTGTTACTGGGAGTACCTGTCAGTGTAGAATTCTGATGAATGTTGGACCGCGACCAGAGTGAACTACTTGAACCCAATGATCGTGTATTACTTGGATGTTCTGTCGGCGTGAAATTGTACTGAGTGTGCATCACTAACCGTTGCGTATTACCTGAATCCAATGACCACGTCAATGCAGAATTGTATCGGTCACTAACGAGAGCAGCATTCTACATTGAAAACGTGTTTTATTTTTATTGTTGCTTGGTGAGTGATCTCTCTATTCGGAAGATCAGCCTCTGTGTTTTACCAATGTAACAGATTAAAGAGAGGAAGAGTTTTGCTGTTGGTTGAAGATATTTGATAATGATTGTGTTAAGTGTAATATCTCGATATTTTTTCTATTTTCTAGTGAATTGCTCCAACGGAAACAGATGTAATATTGTTCAAGGCTTTTAAAAACCTGACAGCACAGTTACAGCATTCCAGAAATATTTGTACATTTTTCACTTCCATTGCTCTAGAAAGGAACTCCAATGCGTTGTGTTAACGTTACGGGTAATGTTAACCTGTGTCTCTGCTTTAAATGATTTATGAATATCTTCAGAAATGCTAAACCTTCCTGCACCATTCAGGTCCTTATTTTCCAAGCAATATTTAAGGAACTGAATGTTCTAATCAAAATGCAGCACCTGACGCTTAACTATAGTGAAATTAATTTACTACTGAAATGTCTATTGCAAGTTTAATCAAAATTATGAATAATTTAAAAACAAAAAACTGAGGATGCTGGAAATCCAAAACAAAAACAGAATTACCTGGAAATACTCAGCAGGTCTGGCAGCATCGGTGGAGAAGAAAAGCGTTGACATTTCGAGTCCTCATGACCCTTCGACAGAACACAGTTCTGTCAAAGGGTCATGAGGAATTTTACCGTGAACTCTTTTCTTCTCCGCCGATGCTGCCAGAGCTGCTGAGATTTTCCACATAATTCTGTTTTTGTTATACATAATTGATGCAGGCATTCTGTAGCATTCTTCCTCTGTATTCACTACACTGTAAATTTGGATTTGGCTGTACATTTTAAATTTGTCTGGCTGCTTTTGATTCAGTCTTTGGTTCAAATGCAAATTTTAATGAAGACAGTGATCCCAGTGCTGATCCTTTTTGAGTGCCATCCCCCCCTTTCCACGGATCTGGGTAAATCTCTTCAATTTGTAATCCCTATTTCTGACTTTTTTGTAGACAGCTTGTTGTCTATTCTGCTGCATGTCCCCTAACTCAATTTGCTATGAAATGAGTCATGAGCCCATTATGCTGTAGCTTATCGAAGACCTTTAGTAAATCAAAGTATTTAGCATCTATCCTGCTAATACGATCTAGAATTTCTGATAGTTATTCAAGGAATTCAAAAGCTAAGTGAAGTGTGACCTTGTTTTGGACGATATTCTTCCAAGGCCTTATTACATTCTGCGCTTCAAAATAATTTTCTATGAAATTTGGATTCCATTTTGTTTCCTAAAACTGACATTGTGTTAACTAGTCTAACGTCCTTTGAACTTGCTCCGTCTTCTCTTTGATAACTTTATCAAATATCTGCCATAAACATATTCAGTGTTTTGGTTTTACTTCCCTCAGGATTATTTGGCAGTGTAGTTCTCCCCTCAGAGAAGAGCTCTCTCTCCCTTCTTGAAGCGCTGAAACACAATAGAGAGGTTCATTCTGGCCTGACTGCCCCACAGCACGAATGACTTCCTGCGCTCTGAACTCCTCACTGTGCTCCAGAGATCCACTTCCATTCCTGTCGAAGTCAGACTACTTCTCTTTGCTTCAGCGTCCAGTAAACCCGACCTGCCCCTAAGCTCACAGTGGGCGGAAGCTTGCCTGACAAATATGATGAAGTCACTTTCCGGCCAGGTACCTTCCAGTATCTCCTTGCAGGGACATTCTGAGACCAAACTGATTCGCTTAATTTCATTAACTATTTTTCCTGCTGAGCTACCACTCTTCTCCTCAAGTTATGCATTGGAATTTTAAACTCTCACCATGAATTCTGTAAAGGGGCCTTGTTGTAATTTATAGCAATGTGGAGCTTGCATGTAAACATTAGGACATTACAGACTCAAATTGTCCCTCTAAGAAAGCCAATACATTTTCTCGCTATGCTGCATTTGTGCGGTACATGTGCAGCTATTTTCTGTAGGACACGTGGGCAATTCTTGTTCAAATGTTCGTTAGTTTCCTGTGTGCTTTAATGAATGCACTGATGTCATTTCTTCTTTTCTTTTGAATTAAAATTGTCAGCAATTTTGCTTCTAATTTCTAGCACCCTCTCTCTTGCATGTTCCTGACACATTGACCTTATTTTCCACCCATATCTATTATAACCTCACCGACACCCACAGCTCTCTTGATATTCTTTTTCCACCTTCACCTCCTGGAAAACCTCTATTTCAATCTCTCCCAGTTCCTCCAGCACTGTTCTGTCTATTCCGGCGATGTTACCAGGTCAGGACAGCACTTCTGAAATTTATTCATTATTCCTCAGCCAAGGTTCCCCTCAACTCTGATTAACACGTCCCACTAACATTGGCATCCCATTTCCCGTGTTCCAATTTTCACCCTTTCCCCTACCAGGGGTAACAATGTCCTCAGCTTCCACACCAAAAACATCCACATTCAACACAACAACTCCTAATATTTCTGCCACATCTAGCTAACTTCACCACTAACAATAAATCCCTCCATTCTCCAGTGCCGCCAGCCATCCTGATATACCCTTCTCCACTCCTGCGAGTTTTAATGGTGCATTGAAATTTAATGCCTGTTCAGTTAAGTTGGCAACATAATTCAAAATGTCAACTCTCAGCAATTCTCAAAACTCAAGAATGATCACATGACCTTCATCCATTCCATAGGCTTTATTAATAGCATATTATTCGATTATTATATAAATCTGGTTCATCCTGTCTTGTTCAATTATGCATTGACAGCAGCTTATCAAGTTGAAAACAAAAAGTGTTAGTGCCCTTAAAGAAATGGTGCACTGTAAAAATGGCAGCAAACATTTTGATTTTCTAAGCTCAAAGTTAGGTCAAAACGGCATATTTATTTTTTTAGCTAATGAAGATTATTATAATGTAAAACATCCCCAAAAATGACCTTGCCAAAAATGTACTACTTACCATTAAATTATATTAAATGAGCATTTGGAACCTCTTCCTGCTTACATTCCTCATTGGCACTCAATATCTTCTCCATTTGATCTTCCTGTGAAATGCAACACCTGCCCCTTTATCTGCCTTTGTTCGACTTTTCAATGTCACAAACATTACTTCCAGGTGACACAATGATTTCCTTGAACTTGTAACATTTCAGTAGTAGCATTCGTTGCTTGCGATAGCGCCTCCTGTACATTGGAATAGGACCAAATTCAGATTGGGCGATCACTTTGCTGATCTCCTTCGTTCAGGGTGCAAGTGTGACCCTCAGCTTCCAATAAAGAGTGGCTTCAATTCTACATCTCATTCCTATTCTGTTCTCCCAACCCTCCACCTCCTACGCTCACACAACAGAATCTCGATCAGGAAGCAGCTCGGATTTTATAACAAACAATTTTACTGCCTGTTGGAATGAATATTGAGATTGAAAGTTTCAAATTATAACCACTGGTCCCATTTTATGGAACGGCTTGTGCTGGCAATAGAGGATGACTACACCAGATTGACTGCGAGATAGGGAATATTTGCTGGATTTTGGGGTAGGAAATTTCCTATTTGTGCACAGGTGGTAGGTTGGCCCACACCACTCTGATATGCCATCACATTTCATGGCCAATGTAGTTCTTCCCTTTTTCATGCTTCCCCCTCCCTCCAACGCTTTTATCCAGCTGTAAACCTTCATTACTTCTCTGCAAAGTTTCTGATACCATTACCTGGAAGGTGATGTCTCCTATACTTGAGCAAGTTCAGAATGCTGAAAAACAGCCTAGAGAGTGTCTGATCCAATACCCAATACATGGACTTATCCCTGGTTTGTAAGATTCTCAAGTTGCAGATCCAGCTCAAAGGCGTGGGAGAAAGATCTGATTGTATCCCAGGAAATTGGTCCATATCCGACCAATGTCTTATTCTAGGGAGGGTTTTCTGATTCAGAGTGGGCTCGGATGAGAGGATTTTACCTATGCTTTGGCTGGCCTCATCCCGGATAAAGTGGCTGATCATAATTAGGCGGATCGCTCCTTACCATCATCTGATACCCACGGGTGTAGTCTGAGCACAGAAAAGGAGCCTGTTCCCAAGGAGGGTTTTGATCTTGAGGTGTTCTGATCCAGGGCCGGAGTGGGTCTAAACTTCTTGTACCAAGTCCTGAGGGTGATCAGATCCCGAGCAGAGACTGGTTCAGGTGAGAGTGTCTGATCCTGAGAGGGCTGCACTCCAGAGGCAACCATTCTGAATCCTGCGAGAGGGCTATAATGCTGAAGGCATTCATACCCTAAAGGACTTCGGACTTTGAGGGGGGCTCTTTTCCTGAGGGCTACAGGTTCTGGGAAGGGGAGTGACCTGATCCTGTGGGGATTTCATCCCGGGTAACTTCCGATTTAAACAGGGGCCCAAATGTGGCAGGTAGATGTGAATGATCGATGAGCCTGTTCCTGGGGAGTAAAGATCATGGAGCGGGTCCAACTCTGGGGAATTTTCCCATGCTTCCCAGGAAGCAGGCAAATATTCACAATCCGCACTTGCAAGCGAATCGGTCATGTGGAAACTCGAATTCCGTATTGGGTCCGATCCTGGAGCTGCAGGTTTTGGATTAAATGACAAGTGGATCTGGTTCTAGGGAGAGAGCGAACATGAAGATGGTCTATTTTGGAGAATAGTGTGCCCTGGGGATGGTCAGGGTTAGGGGACAGTCCATTCCTAGGATGACTGTACCCTGGGGAGGTCCAGAGCTTCGATGGCGAGTGTTCCTGGGAATAGTGTGTCTTGGGGTGGGCCCAAAGCTGGGGAGGGTCGATCCCTGGTTTTTGTGAGGCTGAAAGATGTTCAGGACATGGGAAGTGTCTATTCCTGCGAAGGCTGCGCCCTGGGGATGATGCTGGGCTGGATAGGGACAGATCCCATAGATACTATGCCCTAGGTATGTTCAGGACGTGGGGAAGGCATATTGCTGCTAATACTGTCCACTGGGAAGGAGCCGAGCCTGGATAGGGTGAATTTCTAGGGATAGGGAGTCATGGTTAGGGAGCAAACCTATAGAGGGTCCGTTGCTGGAATTAATTTGCCTCGGGGAGGAGTCGAGCCTGGATAGAATGAATTGATGGGAATAGTGTGCCCTAGAGAGGGCCCAGACCTGCAGATGTTCCAGGTACTAGTGTGACCTGGGGATTGGAAGGACCTGGGGAAGATCCATTCCACGGTATGCTGTGCCCTGGTGAAGGCTAAAGCTGTTTTTATTTTCGTAACCTGGGGAAGGTTTTGATCCATGAATTGCCGTCCAGATCCTCGTCAATTCCAATTATCATGGAGTTGAGACAAACCTCATCAAGAATTCAATCCCGGAAGGAGTCCAATCAGATTTGGGTTGGTGAATTATGAAGGATTCGATGTAAATCCTTGGTATCTTTCTGTAGGATGTGGGATCTGATAGGTAATGAACGCCAGTAGGAGTTAAACCTCAAATCGAATCAACGGCTTCCGGCTGCATGAACATATTTAAATTACCAGCCCAACTCTGTAAACGGTAGTCAGTCCGCCCCCTCTACCGATTCAGTTCAACATGGAAGTGGGCGAATTGGAGGAGGGTTTGGATTCTGCTTGAGATTTAAAAAAAAAACCTCTGACCCACAACCAATAAACCAGTTTGTGGTAGTAAAATCCTGTCCTAGCTGTCAAGAACAACCAAAGGCACTGTTTGGAGAGTAATTTTTAGTCCCTTCTCCCGTATCTCTCTTACAGTTAATTGGGTGAGAATTGTGATCCTGTCTGGTGGACAGTGCAGCCTTTCTACCTGCACCACTCGCTGCCTGGTGGCCATGGTAAAGGCGGATCTACTGGTCATTATCATTGTGATCATAGTGAACGATATCATGTATTATTATTTCCCATGGTCTTTCCTGAACATATAGGGTTGGCATTGTCTTGTGTCATGCAGCCATAGAGTGTTTTGTCCGTTTCACTGTCACTTTCTCCTTTGATCAATTTTTGACCATTTGTTGTGACAAGCTGAAAATAAATTATTGCACCTGGAAAACAGCAGCTGGGGTTCTAGCAACAACCAGCATTCCAGGTTGTTTGAGTAACATCCCTATCTACTTTATATATGAACCTAAACTGATAATCGAGAATATACCGTGGGGCTGTTCTGAAAAGTCAAGCACTTTTGCTGATCCCGGATGGGTTGCATATGCTGGTTTGAAAATGTTTGAACCTCACTGATCCCATTTTATTTTCCAGTCGAGTCCATTATTGAGTAAGGGCTCAGAATAAGGGAGCAAATTGAACTGACTCAGGAATGGAGAGCAGAAGGAAGTCTTTGATTTTACTCTTCACCTTATCAGGCAACTTCTTACTCTTGTGGTTGATGAATATTATAATATTCTTACTATCACTTTAGAGGAGAACATTCCCCCTCCCAATCTGAATTAACAGTTCAAAAATTTGCATGTATGTTGGTAATTTTCAATTGCTGCACAAACGCATTTATTTCTGGGCTGACTCAGTCCAAGTTCAGAGAACAGTTGATGAAGGCATTGACTTAACCGGTTACATGAATTGTTAAATGAATGTATAAACAATATAAATGAGAGGAGCCCATAAGCGACTCCTAGTGTTTCCAGTCGATGAAAGCAATATTGGCCATAATCTCCGAATAGATGCAAGAAACAGGTCGTGAATGATCGGGGAAGAGTTTATGTCTGAAGGGGTGAGAGTTCAAATTATACCACCACCAGATCCATTTTCAGCCAGACTGGGAGCTCCATGCATTTAATGACACAGATCTGACCCGCCCGGGGAGCACCATCCGTTGACTGACAGCCTGCTCAGCCAATCATGGAGCTCTGGCCAGAGATTGAAAGGAATCACCCTCATGCCATCTCCCCTCAAACCCTTTCTCCCCGTCCAAACAGGAAGCAGCATGCAGCGACTCGCTACTGACTCAGCCATTCATGGAGTTTCACGAGATGTCTCACAGCCACTTGAGTGTGTCATGAGCTGTCCTGATTACTGACAGATTCTTTGGCCAACATGAGGGCACCTTCTCCTGACTGACAGCTGCTTCAAGTCTCTACCAAGTGACTCATGGAGGTTCCAATCTGTGTGCAAACCTCCGGGACTGACAGCCATTTGATCCAATTTGGTACCTGCACCTTTTGAATGAGGACTTCATTAGCCCATCCAACAAGCGGTGGACACCCACCTCAGCGAATCAGCGACAATCTAGCGGTGACTCACAATCGCCTCTGCCAATCAGGTTGTCATGCCCTTTAAAGAAAGACTCATTAGACAGTCAGTTAACTTGTGCCTGAGAGTAGTGTCAGCCAATCAGACAAGGGTTACGACTCCTGGCCGCTTTGCACGCTCTGTCGACCAATCAATAGCATCTAGCCTTGACCAACAGCTGATGAAGTCAATGGAGAGTGGTTAAAGAAACAGGTCGTGAGCGAGCGAGGAAGAGGTGATGGCTGAAGGGGTGATAGTTCAAATTATACCACCACCAGATCCATTTTCAGGCAGCCAGGGAGCTCCATGTGTGGCAACTTCACTACCCTCTTCAATTTTGTCCAATGCATTAGCTGCTCCCATTGCGGCCTCACCTACATTGGAGAGGCCAAAAGCAGACTGAGTGACCGCTATGCAGAATACCTTCGCTCTGTCCGTGTACATGACACAGATCTTCCTGTCCCTTGCTATTTGAAAACACCATCCTGCTCTAATGCCCACATGCCAGTCCTTGGCGTGCTGCTTTGTTGCAGTGATACCCAACTCAAACTGGAGGAACAGCATCTCATCTTCTGATTAGGTATTTTACAACATTCCGGATTAAATATTGAGTTCAACAACATCAAATTACGAACTGTATCCTTTATCTTCACCCTTGTTGTCACCTTTTTAATTTATTTTTCAATCTTCTGTTTTATTTTTTACTTACTTATTTTATTTTTATTCATTTGTTAATTTTATCCCTTTTTATCTCAATTTCTGCAAACAATTTCTCAGCCCCAACCACAAACCCTCTCACCATCCCCACAGTGCCATCTGTCTTTTGTTTTTATGTTGTTCTTGCACAGAGTGCTGACCCTTGCTCTTATCCTTATGCCACTATCAACGCCTTGTTCAATCTTAAGTCTTCACCACTGCCATTGAGGTTCCATTTGTCTTGTGTCCAAGACATATTTGTAAATCTGTCCCTATATATCAACATATCACTGATCTTCTATAATGCTTCACCTAACCCACCACCGCCACCACAACCACCCCTCCACACCACCCAACAACCACCCCCCCGCCCCCTTCCCCTTCACCAGCCATACAGTATAGATTACAACACATTTCTACATCTCTTTAGCTCTAAAGAAGAGTAATACAGATTCGAAATGTTAACTGTTTCTCTCCAGGGATGCTTTCAGACCTGTTGAGATTTATCGGTAATTTCTGCTTTTTATTCGAAGCTGTCCATATGGATCTTTGCTGTTTCTGAATGTCAGCTCCCTCACCAGGTCCGCGGTGTGATGGATACTGCTTTAAGCCAATCGGAGAGAGCCATTGCAGCTTATTGAGCAAACATATTGCAGCTGCGTTGAATGATTCCTCCAGCACCACTGAGAAGAAGAGCGATGGGGGCAGAGGGTGTGTGCTGGGAGTGGGGAAGTTGAGGATGAGTAAGATAGAGAGCGAGAGTGAGTCTTGGGGAAAGAGAGAGAGACTGGAAGAAAGTGAGAGAGACATGGGTGTGGGTGGAGAGAGAGACACTAGAGAGGAGGAGAGAAAAACTGGGAGACACATAGGCTGTAGAATAAAGTGTGTGTAAGAGAGAGCGAGATACTGACGGGAGACAATGATAGAGCCAGAGAGACTGGGTAGAGAGATGCACTGAAGGGACAGAGGGAAATATAGAGGAACTGGGGGATAGAGAGGCTGGGGGCCAGAGGGTGGGGGATTGCGATTGTGGAGGGGGTGTGGTAGGCATTGTCTGAAACCATGGGAAGGAGAAAGAGAGACTGGGAGAGGGAGAGAGAAAGAGACAGAGAGAGAGTGAGATCGAGAGAGAGTGGAGGCTGGAACGGCGGACAGTGAATAAATAGAGTGAGCAAGAGAGAGAAAAGCAGTTCTATGCTGTGGTGGGAGATGGAGAGAGAGAATACTGAGTGTGAGCGGCTCAGGCAGAGAGGGATGGAGAGTTACCAGGAGAGAGGGAGATGTGGGGAGAGTGAGAGAGGGAGACACAGAGAGCCAGGGACTGAAGGTTTCGTTGGGTGAGGGTGGAACACGGGTGTTGGTATGATATAGAGCTAGGAAGAGGCATGAGGAGAGACAGACCTGGAGAAAAAAGTTTGGGGAAGGGTTTTAAATACATGCAGAAGGTGGGAAACTGGGGAGAGAGTTTGTACAGGAGCTCAAATACATGAACGTATATATCCCATTTCTGTGGTGATGTATGTAAGAACTGCATAATCCCCCCAGTAATAGCCCATCGTGGCAGAGTGGTAATGTCACTGGACTGATAATCCAGAGAACCAAGAGAATGCTTTGGGAACCCGCGTTCGACAGTTGGTGGAAATTGAATCGAGCAGTATGAATTAATATTGGATGTGGAGACCGATCCCCCACATGAAGCATAATGTAGTAGCCCCGTGAGTAATTTTCAAACTGAGGTGGGGATATTCTTGCTGGCCAAGGTTGTCAATACATATGAAGCTAAGGTGGATGGATGATGTTCACTCCTAGCTCAGTCAATATCTGAGTGAATTGCTGGAACAAGCTGGAGGAGCTAAATGGCTCCTGTTCCCACTGCCAGTGCTCACTTTACGCAGGCAGCATCATTCAACCCTCTTGGGAGGTGGGGAGGACAACAGCGGGGATTTGGCTTCTGATCCCATTCCAACCACACAAGAAATAAACTTCCTTCCAGCCTTAGTGTTTGGAGCTGGTGCAGCCATTCTTCTGGCTTTGTATGGAAGAGTCAGGTTTGCAGATACTCTGTCCCTTGTCGAATACCGGATGCCTTTTGATGCAGACTTTTTTAAAAAAAATTGGGCTCACAATCAATGCTCATGTTTGGAGAGACTTGGCGCGGGAGCACTTTACTGACTCAGTAATGTTGATATGTTCATCTCACCGGCCACCGTCGCAGTCCCAAGTCCAACTTGCACAGTAACGGGGCCCAAGAGTTTGGCAGTCTCGACAGTCACAACCTGTTTGCTCGTTCGACAATGGGAACAAGACTACACTCAGGGCTACATGGATGAGCAACAGGGAAGACGATTCGAGATGAAAAGACTTACGCTGATGGGTGGTAGCAGTCTTTCCGCCAATAGGATTTAACACAGGACATTGGCTGCTCTCAAACCGCTCTCTGCATAGGTAAACTGAACCGACATTAATATATCTTTGTAACTATGCAGAGGCTCCATGAAGGCGTTCTGCCACTTTAAAACAACCACCCACCCATCACCATAACCCCCAAACTTAAAAAATCAAACCCCTGAATGACTGATCTCTACCCAACACTGTAATATTCACAAACTGTAAAGGTGCCATTCATCAATTGATGATTAGTTGGTGTTTGGATGCATATTTAAAATCATTTTCAATTCCCCGTGTTTGTATTGTTCACGTGACTGGCCACTTTTCAAGCCCCTGCTTCTAACTGGAAAGAGCTGAGCGGCTCTGAATTTAAAATCCCGGGAATTGGTTTGCATTGTTGTTTCTGGGGAAGAGCCAAGCAGTGTCGACGCCAGTGACTGTCAATTAGAAATAGGGAGATTCAAGGGAAGGAAAACCTCCACACCTACAAAACAAAAATAAAAATACCTGGAAAAACTTAGCAGGTCTCACAGCATCTGCAGAGAGGAACACAGTTAATGTTTCGAGTGCGTCTGACTCTTCATCAGAACTAAGTAAAAATAGAAGAGAGGTGAAATATAAACTGGTTTAAGTGGGGCGGGCGGGACAGGTAGAGTTGGATAGAGGCCCAGTGATAAGTGGAGAGAGCCAAAAGATGTCACAGACAAAAGGATAAGGAGGTGTTTAAGGTGGTCATGTTATCTAAGGATTGTGCTAATAGGTGACATTAATAGTAAAAAGCAGGACAAGCAAGGTAGAGATAATCCTAGTGGGGTTGGTGTTCTGGAAAGGAATCGAAATAGGCTAAAAGGTACAGATAAAAAAAATGGATGGAAATACATTTAAAAATTATTGGAAAAAGGGGGAATTGGAAACAGGATGGGGATGGAGGAGGGAGTTCATGATCTAAAATTGTTTAGTTTTTCCAGTTAGTTTTATTATTGTTTTGGATTTCGCATCCGTAGTTTTTTGCTTTTATCTCCACACGTACAACATGTTTAGGGAATTGCAGTCATATATGAATCGATTTCACACGGTATTGGAAAAGGGTTAACTTGTTCACTACTTTCTATTTAACGTGTTAATATTGGATGATGTGTTTGTTGATGAATCGGTGCCTGGTATATTAATGCACCTGCCTGCTGCTAGTTCCTGCCTTAGGTACTGTGCCCCGTCTGATAACAGTTTAAACAAAACTAAGCTGTTGCATAGAAATAAAAGGAAGTCATTACCAGTTTCCCCGGAACTCGACTGGCAGTGGGATTGCAGAACCTGCCTTCCACAGGATCCTGCCAGAATGTAGACTTAGACTTGCTGCGAACCACACAATTAAGTGGAACATCAATGAGTGGCTGTAAAGCGTTACGCATTCACAGTAAATAAATAAAATTATCTGGCAACTGAAATTCAAAGTTCATTGTATGTGTACAGTTTTGAAATAACTTTCTTGAACACTGAGGTGCTGTGCCATAGGTTTATTAAGGATGCAATATTAAGCAAGCTCGAGGCTATAATAATAATCACGCTTGACTATTGTTGATGGCCGATCCAAACATTTCACGGAGTTGAGCTCAGTGTCTGAGGTCGAATGGTCAGTAAAACGTTCAGTCAGTATACAGTTTTACCCTTCCACTAGATAATCCGCCCAATATGCATTGCATCATTGTATTAAAGTTAAATAAGTCTATGTGGAAGAAAAGCTTTTAGCATAATTTATTGATAGTTTTATTCTTAATCAATATTCATAAATGAAACATATAACAGCAATGTTGTTCTTGTTTATCTATCGCATTAATTGAAAGGTATGCATTTTCAGATGTTTCCTATTAAGGGCAACACGGCACATCTCAAAGCATGGTTATCAGGTACTTAAGCGCCCTTAAAATAGAGAAATTGTAAGCAATGGATGGATCAAATAAAATCCCATATTTTTTCACTGTGCAACTAACCATTGCTCTAGGATAGGCTTGGGCCTGTCTAATAGTACTTTCTACAGGCTGTGCCTTTCCGATTTACAGGCAAAACAAAATGAAGATAGATATTAATACAATAGAAAGGATAAAACAATACACAATATCATGATTACATTTTCGGATCGTCTGGTCAATCCTTTTTTACAGTGCCCTGTTATTGAGATTAGAGTATTTCAGGTCAAAAGCTAAACCAAATCTCCTCAATATCAGACATCTATCATGCCCTATTAAATGACTGCGACCTCCATCCGCTCTTTTTATGCATTACACTTTCCAGAACCAGCTTAATTATTTCATTCAGTAGTTTTGGCCTTGCCTTGGAATCATTCCTCCGAGAATCTTAATCACACAAACCACATGCTTATTGCTTCATGATCATTATTATAATTTTACCGACACAGAGATGCCCCAGGTTAATACAATAAAATCATTCAATTAATAAAAACCTTCTTCCCTAGCTAGCTATGAACATACAGACTGCTCTGGAGTCGTTTGTATTTTCTCCCTCCATTATCTTGATGTTTAGGCTAGTTTACTTTATTCATTAATGGGATGTGGGATTAGCTGACCGGGCTAACACTTATTGCCCGTCACTCGCTTCTTTTGAGAAGGTGATTGTGAACTGCCTCCTTGAATCACTGAAGTCCATGGGCGCTAGAGGCAACCACATTGCTGTTATGGGGGGGGGGGGGGGGGGGGGGGCGGGGGGCGGAGGGGAGGGTGAAGGATTATGACCCATTGGCAGTGAAGGGGCAGTGATATAGTTCCAAATCAGGATGGTGAGTGACTGGGAGGGGAATTCCCGGGTGATGGTGCTTCCGTCTATCTGTCACACTTGTCTTTCTAGTCGGGTGTCGTCATGTGTTTTTAAGCGATATCTCAGGCACCGTGGTGAATTCAAATCATCAAAGGCAATATTCAGTATAAGCAAGTAAGCAACCACCTACAACACAGAACTATCAATGAACTGTCTTATCTCCACTTCCCTGACTTGCACTAGTTTGGTTATTGATATCATGTTGACTTTATTTGTCAAATCGTGCCCACCTGGTTTACATTAAGGGCCACTGGATAGATAGGTGCAGAAAGCTTCCAATAGTTGCCACTGATAACATATTCAATGTCAGAATGATTTAGAGTTAATTTTGAAGGATATTCTTTATTTGGAGAACTGGGCAATGCTGAAGCTCCCAGAGACTGAAATCATTCAACCATAACGAGGAGAATATATATCTGTATGAATGAAAATAGACCGCTGATATTGATACAAGGCGGGTACAAATAATGGACTATTTACTTGTGTGGAGGGCAAACGTGTGCAACATTTAGGTGGTTTGAATGACCTGATGCTGTTATTAAAATATCGAATGTTCATGGCCAACTGTGAGTTTGGTAATTTCCTCAACAAGAAAAATATGTAACCTCACATTGATGAGCCAAATCCCTGCTGCCTCCATCATTAGATGCTGATAAAGAGACAGGACCCTCTTTTATTGCCCCTGGAAACAATGACGAGTGGAATCTGATGTGAATCTAACCAACCCTGGTTCCCCAACAAGATTACAGATAAACAAAAACAACCGCGATTTTAACGCATGCTTCATAGTTTCAGTTCAAAAGCAATCTGTCAATTCATTCAATGTATTATTCCAGCCGCTGACTTGTAAGGCAGGAAAGACTGATTTTCACAATTCCATGGTTTAACCTCAGGTCTGACTGTTCCCCTTGAATCTCGGGAAGTACAAGGTATCAGCAGGAAATGGATATTTTCAGTTTCGTAAAGTAATAGACATAAACCACATGGAACTAAACTAAGGAGATGCTTTGTAGTTTTCCAAAACAACAAACCCCTTTGGTCGTAATGGAAAGGCTGCCATTCTAACATGGAATATCACGGGGTTGGCGGGCTGTCATTGTGTTCAAACTAGGGCAGGGAGTTTTGCTTCGATTTTTCATTTGTTTTTGTTAATGACAAAATACATATCCAAGGATATTTCAGGACATTTACTAGCTCTCCCCTGAACTTCGCTTGTATTGCTGCATAAATGCATGTATTTATACAAGACTTCAACTGGGTTAGCATGTATCCGGTTTGAGCTGCAATATATGCAGCAGATGTATCGTCAGATCGGCTATGGATGACCAGGCCGCTAGTCCAATGACACACCACCGATGTCAGACTCAACAACATAAAATTGGCTGTCACAGCAAAAAGTAAAATAATGGATTTCCTTCGGCTCTCCACCTCTGGATCGCGTTGATTCCCAATCCTGGGATCCCGGAGTCTCCTGCGGGCAATATTGGTTACTACAATGCGTTGGACTGTTAAACAATTAAACAGTAATAGCAAAACAAATGGAACCAATGAGAATAAAACACTTTGTAATTTGAAGTATGCTGCACCTGTTGGTGATCTGATGAAAGCCTCACGAGGGCGGAACCCCCAATAAATATTGTTAATTATTTGTTGATGTTGAAATGCAAACCAAAGAGGGATAGTCTCCAAATATATTAGCACAGAAACAATTATTATAATGAAGGACGCAGTTCTCACTGTGCAATACTTGGTTTTTAGTTCCTGACAACAAATAGCTACAAACCGGTCAAACGTAAAGCCAACTGTATACCACACCGACAAAGCCACGTTGGTGCTAGTCAAATACATCATAAGCTTGCAAACGACTGTGTATGAGAAGAATGAAAACGGAAAGTGTACCCTCAAAATTTGAAACACAATTCGTTGTTGAAATGTGGCCAGTAGATCTACCGCTGCCATAGCCACCATATAGACAGAGATACATTTGGACAGGCCGCAGTTTCCTCTGCAGAGGGTTACTATTGTCAATAGGTTCACTGTAAAAAAGACGGTGAAGGGTTATGCAAACGGGACATTGAGAAACATCTCACCTCATATTGTGGGGAAATGTACAGTTGTGTTTCGACTTACAATTGGAAGCAAGGCGTTCTTTCAGAACATTATGCGAGCATACATGACATTGTTTTCGAAGCAAATAAATCATTGAACACTGAATATCGTTCATGCATTTTGCACTTAAAAGGTGCCAGTAACCCTTTGTTTCAGGATGGCGATTGGTAAAAGGGAACGACCCACACCACCTGGACCCAGACACTGTCGCTATGTGTGTATGTTTGTGTGTGTGCGTGGTGTGTGTTGGCGGGCAGGGTGTTGGCGTACATCGTGACTTTGATCGATAATGTCAAAATGGAGTGATCAGACTGGCTACCATCCGTTCTTTTCTAACCATTTATTTTCCAAATCTAACAACTTTAAAATGGAGCACGTCTGCATTTATTGCAGACCTATCTGGACCAGGGAAGCTGGAGCGTAATCACCAACAAATACACCTTATATGTATATAGCACCTTCAAATTAATGATAAGCCTAGGGGCTTCATAAAATTGTTACACAACAAAATTAGACATTCAGTCACGAAGGAGAGATTAGGAAGATGGCCAAAAACCTCGTGAAAGAGGTAAGCTTTCTGTATAATCTTTAAGGAAGAAAGAGAGATAGAGAGGCGGAGGGGTTTCTGACGCGAATTTCAGCGAGCAGGTCCTGATCAGCAAAGATAAGGGCATGAATAGTAGAAAAAATAAAATTTGGGATGCCCCACAAGCCATATTTAGAAAGATGGAAGATATCTCTGAGGTTTTGGAGGTTGGAGGAGATAACAGAGTTACATTGGGCATGGGAGGATTTGCAAACAAAGAGTGAGGATGAAAAGATCGTGGCATTGCCTGACTGTACAATGATGTAGACAAGCAAGAATAGGCATGAGAGTTGAACAGGACTTGCTGTGGATAAGGACATGGGTAGGGGAGATTTGCATGATCACAGGTTAAAAGAGGGCAGAATATTGTTGTTTGGATAGAGGTGCATTGGATTATTAAGTCTGGAGGTAACAAAGTCTGGGATGAGGCTTTCAATGGCAGGTCGACTCTGCCAGGGCAAATTCGACATTATTGTCGAGGTGGATTTAGGCCGTCATAGGAGTGCTGTCGACATGTGGTCAGGATTAAATCTGACACCATATTTGACAGCCTTGTTTCCTCCAGGATAATTCCACGGCAGGGAGAAAGAGTCAATGGTTAGGTTGCAGTTTTGAGTAGGAACCAGGGACATGGCCTTCACGTCCTCGACATTTAACGAGAGGACATTTCTGGTAATCTAATAGTGGATCAACAGCCTGATCATTTAGCTAGAGTAGAGGAAATGAGAGAAGGGTAGAGCTGCGTGTCATGAGTGTAAATATGAAACGAATTACTGTGTTTTGGCTGGTGTCGACGTTGGGCAGCATTCAGACTGGAAACAGGAATGGAGGAAGCGACAGACTCTTAGGTTGGAATGAATTAGGTAAGTGTAGTCCTAGTCAGCTAGAAGACAGACAGGGCAGGGTGATCCGTGGATTATGGCTTTGTCAAGTCCATCAAAAGCTGCAGACCGTCCGAGAAGGATGAGGACAGTTTGTTACAGTCTAATAGAATGTTGCTAGAAACTTTTGTAAAAGCCATTTTGGTACTGTAGCTGGAGTTGAATCTTACTGAAGGGTTTCAAGCATGGAATTCTTGGGAAGATGAACACAGATTAGGGAGGCAATAATATATTCATTGATTTTGGAGAGGAAGGAGTTTGGAGAAGGGCATTAGCTTGCAAGGACCGCATCAAGGTTTGTGCTTTGCTTTGGAGGAAGGTAAACATAGCAGATGTAAAGAGGGAACAATCTCACCTGAAGGCAAAGAATAACTAATAATACCAGCTGATTTGGACCAGCAGGGGGAGTTGGGTGGTCAGCTATTCAGAAGGAATCGTACCCAGAAAACCAGGAGGTTGACTTTATGTGGAAGAAGTTGCATCAGTAGCAAGGATGGGAATAGGGGAGAAAGTACACCAATATGTGAGTTCAGGAGTAGGGCACAGGGAATTTGTTGGGATTGCTGATGTATTTGAATTGGTGGAATATTTTATTTCCCGGCAAGAATGAGTTAGGGATAGAGCATGGGAGGGGCTTTGGAAGTAGAGTGAGCCAGGAAAATGATCAGAGTTGGCTTAATCTGTGATTCATACGATGCCACCAAGTTCTCAAGGGCAATTGGGCATGGACAATAAATGTTGCCTGGCCAGCGGCGCCCAAATCCCATGAAGGAATGAAGAAAATTACCAACACAGAGCTGCTTTCGAAAATAAAATAACTTTCAAACTAAAGGTGATAGTCACATAACGTGTTAATTTTAAGCTTTTAATAGATAAACTAAATCCATTACATTTTGTGTGTTCCCCATTTTCTCAGCTCCCGCTCCAAGTCAATGGAGCAAGTCAAGGAATTTCACGTTGAGTTTCTGCGATTCATTTATTTTTCTTTATTCCTTCATGGGATTTGGGCGCCACTGGCCAGTATGGCAAGAGCGGCTATAGATGCTAATCACATTCAATGTATAATTCAAGCAACAAATCAAAAGTCTGAATTCAAATTAAACTTTCAGCTGAACGAAAAAAAACATTTCGTCTAACCCAAAGCACTGCGCTGATTCGATGTATAGATGAAGGGAAGTGATCAGTAACTGAGCGGGAGCCGGCGGAGCAACTAAAACAGTTCGTTTCGAGCCGAGAGTTTGGTAACAGCAAAAGCTATTTGTACAAATCTTTCTTAAATCCCCTGTTGATTTTAATATCCGTAGGCAGAATAATTTTCAACTTAAAGTAACCATGGATAAACGATGCGAATTAGAAGATAGAAAGCTTACCACCACCTTCTTAGTAGCAATGAGGGATGGGCAACAAATGCTTGTCTAGTGAGCGACGACTACATCCCACGAAAGAATAGTTTTTCCAAAAAAGTATTGCGTCAGTGATCTATAACACGATCGGAGTGGCAGGAAATCTGCGTCGCCATCTCTTGTTTTAGAGAGGAATTCTGACCCCCGATACTTCAATCTGCCCACCAGCAGAGCCTCTCGGCGGCTGGGAGTACTTCTAACTCCTCTTTTATACAAGTTGTCCAGCAAGATAGACGACTTGGCAGGGAGTATGTTCTATTTCGTTACAGTGAGATATTCAACAGTAGTGAGATATTAAACAGCTTTCGGACAGCAGGATATATTGACTTACCTGGAGTACCAATGGCTATGAGCACGGGATAGTAAATATCCTTGATCTGTAGAATTATTGGCCGTTCCATTCTTTTGAAGAATCTTCGCCTCCTGCCCGGTTTTTCAGTTCCCGTTGGAATGTGTATGAGCTCCTGAAGCCTTCCCCTTTATAGCGCAATCCGTGCCTATCTGAGAAAAAAAAAACAGCTTGCGTAATACTTAGTGTTAGTTAGTGTCACTTAACAAAGAGCTGTTTCCACTTCAATGCATCCAGAACGGCAATGGAAACATTGAGCAGGTCAGTCACACAAACTCCTATCACTAAAACTAACCAACAGAAATAAACCCCAGAGGGAATGTGCCTCATTTATACCGGTTACAGAATATATGGAAGATAATTTTGTGGGTCAGTATGGCGAGGAACCAGCAAGGGAACAATCTAATTAAGACCCAATAACGGGCAATGCGAATGATTTAATTAATAATCTTATTGAAAACAGGCTCCTAGAGAAGGGTGAAAATACAATGGTAGAAAGTTACAATGAGTTGCTAATTGAATTCATTAAGTCTGAATCTAGGATGATAAAGCTCAACATATCAAACCAAGTTGCTCTGAGGTGCGAGCTGTCAAATGAATATCGGGGCACCACCTCAAAGGGAATGACTGTAGAAAGCAATGCTTACCATTAAAAGCAACAGTACACAATTTTAAATACACATGCATTCATTCAAGAAACGACAGCCCCATGGAAACAAGTGACACAACGTGACTAACAAGAACTGTTAGAAATATGATAATATCACCAAATTGAAGCGTAACCCTCAGGAATGATAGATTTTAGATTCAGCAAAAGAGAGCCTGCAATTGCCAGGGGTAGGATACAGAGATATTACACAAGCCAGTGACATGAAACAGAATTGAAAAAGCTCTGAAAAAAAAAACAATCGTAAGCGTAAACATTGGCATATTGGACACGGGGAAAAGTGAAATCACAGTAGGGAATGAGGAAATGGCTCGAAAATAAACTGGAAGAAACGTGAAACCAAAAGTAAAGCGAATATAAGGAACTTGCAGAAATCAATGTCAGCAAATCAGTAACAGTGTTGGAGACTTTCATGGCACTAAGTTGAATGAATCCTCCAGGTCTGTCGATTTGCATCGTCGGGATTTTTAAAAAAGTAGCTGCAAACGTAACAGATGAATTGGATTTGATCATGCCAAAATAATTGTGTTCTAGACCCGTTCCCAAGTACGGTAACAACATAGTTCCGTTATAAAAGAAGGACGCAGGGGAGAAAATGGAGGGCAGTATAGATCAGTTAGCTTAACATCAGTGCTCGTCAAAATGCTGCGATCGATTATTAGGGATGTGGTAATCCCACAAGTCTTAACATAATTCAATAGAATCAACAAGCATTTGTGAAACGGAAATGCAGGTTGACGGATCTATATTGAGGATATAACTTGGAGGATGGATAAAAGGGAAGCAAGTGCATGTATTACAATTAGATTTTCAAAAGCGCTTAGTACAGTGTTTGTAAAACTTTTTGCGCAAAGATGAGATTTATGGGAATTTATTAATGGACAGAACACAGCGAATAAGAATTCATTTTCATTTTCATGTTAGCAGGGTGATCCAAAAGGTTCAATACTTGGGTTCCATTATTTCAAACTATATCAATGAGTGAGCACAAAGCACCCAAACTAACTAACGATTAAATAGTGAGAAACCAAGTGGCAAAGAAATTTGAAAGAAGCTGCAGAGCGGAATTGGCACGTTGTGTGTGTGAGTAAGAACATGACAGATGGAGTACAATGCGGCGAGCTTTAAAATTATGCACTTCGGTAATGGAAATTAACACCAAAAACAGAATATTATTGAATGGTTAGAGATTGGGAAATGTTTGCATTCCGAGGAATCGGGCTTGCGCTTGTGACTTAATAGAACACATTTGTCATGCAAGAATGACATGAAATTGGGAATGCTAAATGGTATGTCAGTGCCTGTTACTAAAAGATTATGTTATAAGAAAAAGCAGTATTAATTATATTATAAAACGGCATTGATACGCTCATGCCGGGGTATTCTGTACAGTTTTAGTCCCCTTAACAAAGGAAGAACATTCTTCCCTCACGGGCACGACAATGAATCTTCATTGTGAGAGGAGATTGGTAATGTTAGAGCTATATTCAGGTAGCCGGACTGTTTTGGAAACTTTATTTTCAGTAAAAACTGAACCTGAGGACACTTCTTCTCAGGGCATCAAGTCGAAAACCCATAGAGAGAGGCTGCAACAAGAGATCCAGCATGTCAGTGCCAACCAGTAGCTTCATCCACATTCCAACTGTCAACTTTATAACTGCATGAGCTTTAACTTTGATTTTTGAACCTTCAACAACATCAGCTGCTGGTAACAGACTAACCCCCAAATCACTCCTGGGAAAGAATGTACTAAGAGGTCAGAGAGTCACAAATACATTAGATATAATCAGGACATTACTAGAGTTGCCTGCGCGCTATATTGACGTGACAATCTTGTGATAAGTGTGCAAGTAAAATGATTCAGCACGGGGCATAGAACCCAATAACATCACACACAATCCTTATTATAGCTTTGGTGAGGAGTGTGGGGGCACGATTTTATTTTTTGCTTTTTCACAAAGATATTATGAAACTTCACCTGCTGCCTCCTACTTATTCTTGCTCTACCACAAATATCTTTTATTTTGCTCTATGATTCATCTCTCAAAGTGCAGGGATCCCATAATTTAATCTGTAGTCATTTTACAAAGTAGCACAGTTTAATGTTGAACCTCGTAAGTCAGAGACATCCACCAATATTCCCTTGGTTATCCGCATCCCTCGCCACAGAACCCAGTAACTTCAATTGTCCAGTATCATTGGGCGAGCCAATCACTTATTTAAAAAAAGAGACATATTTTTCTCCCACCTCTGCGTCTCTCTCTCTCTCTCTCTCCCTCTGCCTCCCTGTCTCTCTCTCTCTCTCTCTCTCTCACACACACACACACACACAACCACACACACACACAAACACACGAATGAGAACTTACTTGTTCGCCCTCTGGCAAGGATGAACAGAGTGGAAGATTGACAGGCAAATGTGAAGGAACAAGGTACTGCTTTAAAAGAGGAGAAGGGGGGGATATAATTCAAAGTACATTCCCAGGAATGGGAAAGGTAGAACACGCAAAGGCAGATATTCTGGACAAAGAAATACATACACAGTTCAACAAGATGGAGCAGATAATTGAATTACCTGGAGAAACTCAGCAGGTCTGGCAGCATCGGCGGAGAAGAAAAGAGTTGACGTTTCGAGTCCTCATGACCCTTCGACAGAACAGTTCTGAATCCGAAGGTATCGTGTTTGTCAGGAGAGATGGTGCAGTGGAAAGGTTTTGAGATGGTTGGGGACTTGGGGATAGATCTGAGTCAGAGCTAAGATTAACAGGTGAAAGAATACTTATTTAACTTATCACTGAAACATGGCTTAGAGGAGAGCAGGAAGAGCATCTCAACATTCCTGGTTGCACAGTTTTCAGGTGAGATACAGTGGAGAATAAATAATAAAGCAGGGTAACTGTATTGATCAAAGAAGAATAAAATAATAGCCGTGAGAAGAGCTGATACGTTAGATGGATCCTCAAATGAAGCTATAAAATTTGACCTAAGAAATCACAATCTTGTGAGTGCAGTGTAAACATCCAAGCCCTCCGAGAGATACAAGAGCGCATTTGGAGACAGATTTCTGACAATGTTTTATCTGCGCTTAGTGTTCCTGTTGGGGCGTAAGGGCTGTAAGGCAGGTGTATAGCCTTTCACAGGCAGGGTACCACACTATTTTGAGTGGCTCATTCTGCAATGCTCCTCGCATTCACACAGCTCTCATCTTTTAACATGCGCCAACAACCACATCCCAATAAAACCTTTAATGGGCGGGTCAAAAAATGTGAGGGTAGCTGTCAGTTAACCTACACTCCCCAACTTAGGAATTTGCCTACCGGGCATCTGAAGGTGAATTTCAGTCGACAGGCCTCTAAGACCAACCTAAGGTTTAATGTTCTTGAAGGCCTTGTTGTGCAATGCTTTGTGCTCAACAAGACGCAAGAGACTTCCTGCTCATCCACTGTTTCCAGATCTATATCCAACTACTTTGAATCGACTTGTCACAGGATCAGGAAGAGCGACTGCAGCTGACCGAACACATCCACCTCAGTGCAATCCAATTCACGCTCGTCTTATTTCTGAAAACTACGTCCCTGAAACCAGCATGCATTTCCACACTGGATTCATTGAACTTATATTCATACGTTGCAGTGGGCAAATGTGAACTCGCATCAACTGAGCATCAGCTTTGGTCTCTGGATTGAGAGTCCAGGCGCTTCAGCACACCTCCATCATCTCTGCTGCGAAGTTAAGCCAGCTGGTATACTGGCCCCATTTACAAACATTTTCCATAAAAGTTTAACTGATATATTCCCCCAAACCCCTTGACACTAATCTGCATTCTACATTCCTGGTTCGAGAAGTGGAATTAATGTTTTTAATGTCCTTCGAAATATTTCAGATATCATATATCAGAAAATAAAAAAAATCATAATCGATATGGGAAACAGAGGAATTCTGGGAGTACTGTCCTGTGACCGCAAACTGAATAAAACAAGTTTGAGGCACAGACACATTTCCAGTTCCCCAGCCACTTTATCTGTTGCTGCTGATTAAGCAGAATAGGTAAAATAAGCAAAGTCTGAATAAATTTCCCATGAATATAAATATATGAAGCTTGCTTTTCCTAACAAGGCAGCAATGATGACAATGTGCAGGTCCTGTTTGGAATTAGAGAATGATGTTCGACAGTCATTATCAAATATCAAACAAAAGGTAGACTCCGCAATGAGAAACATAGACATCCGGTGTGAAAGAGCCCCAATCATGTGTAATGTGGATAGGCGAAATAGTTCCAAAGGTGGGAGTAGTGCCTCAGAAGAGGTAGGTGGGGGTTAGGTCCACACAGTGGAGGGAGCTTCACAGGAGGGGAAGTTTCTCACAGTCTCACATGAGTTGATTTGCACATGATTCGTGTTGCACTTGGGGTGGGTTTCACAGTTCTATCCGTAGGCGAGAGTTTCTTACAAGGGCAGTTTTTCAGGGCGCGGTTCTTTCACAAGATGATGTTTCACAATATGGTTATTTCAGATGGGGGTGCTAGTTTCACAATGCGGGGTGCTCCCACAGGGTTAGTGTATCAAAAAGGCTTGTTTAATATGCATTGAGTTTCACAACAGGGAGTGAATTTCACATCGGTCTTTATTTTCACACATGTGAGGCTTATATGGGGTAGTCACGAATTAGAGTCGGGCTGGCGACTTGATTCTTGATTCTCCCTGTTGTTGAGCAATTGCAGAGTAAGATTTTAACTGTTATCATTTCAAAATCCAGCAACATTTACAGCTGCTGACTCTGCATCAAATACACAACATGTGAAAAGGCCACAGGGAGTGATAAACATAGAATCATTGAAAGGCTAGAGCATTGAATAAATAGCGTTCGGCCCGTCAATTGGCAGGTTATGATTTTTGAACACTATGCATCATGTTTCCAAGATTGCTCGAATACTGGAAAATCAGCTGCAATGATATAATTTGTTTTACTACAGTTCATTAAATTTGCTAGTCAGATGTGATATATTCGGAGGTAGCAGATTAGATTCAAAGAGTTTAATAGTTTTCAGGGCTAACATAGAGATAAAGACAAAACAAAACTGCGGATGCTGGAAATCCAAAACAAAAACAGAATTACCTGGAAAAACTCAGCAGGTCCGGCAGCATCGGCGGAGAAGAAAAGAGTTGACGTTTCGAGTCTTCATGACCCTTCGACAGAACTTGATTTCGAGTCCAGGAAAGAGTTGAAATATAAGCTGGTTTAAGGTGTTTGGGGGGGGGGGGGGGGGGGGGGGTGGGGGGGGGGGGAGGGGGGGGCGGAGAGAGAGAGAGAGACAGAGGTGCTTGTGTAGACAAACAAGCAGTGATAGAAGCAGATCATCAAAAGATGTCAGTGACAATGGGACAAAAGAACACATAGGTGTTAAAGTTAAAGTTGGTGATATTATCTAAACGAATGTGCTAATTAAGAATGGATGGTAGGGCACTCAAGGTACAGCTCTAGTGGGGGTGGGGGGAGCATAAAAGATTTTAAAATATTTAAAAATAATGGAAATAGGTGGGAAAAGAAAAATCTATAACATTTATAGGGAAAAAAAAGGGGGAAAAAAGGGGGAAACAGAAAGGGGGTGGGGATGGGGGAGGGAGCTCACGACCTAAAGTTATTGAATTCAATATTCAGACCGGAAGGCTGTAAGGTGCCTAGTCGGAAGATGAGGTGTTGTTCCTCCAGTTTGCGTTCGGCTTCACTGGAACAATGCAGTAAGCCAAGGACAGACATGTGGGCAAGAGAGCAGAGTGGAGTGTTAAAATGGCAAGCGACAGGGAGGTTTGGGTCATTCTTGCGGACAGACCGCAGGTGTTCTGCAAAGCGGTCGCCCAGTTTACGTTTGGTCTCTCCAATGTAGAGGAGACCACATTGGGAGCAACGAATGCAGTAGACTAAGTTGGGGGAAATACAAGTGAAATGCTGCTTCACTTGAAAGGAGTGTTTGGGCCCTTGGACGGTGAGGAGAGAGGAAGTGAAGGGGCAGGTGTTACATCTTTTGCGTGGGCATGGGGTGGTGCCATAGGAGGGGGTTGAGGAGTAGGGGGTGATGGAGGAGTGGACCAGGGTGTCCCGGAGGGAGCGATCCCTACGGAATGCCGATAAGGGGGGTGAAGGGAAGATGTGTTTGGTGGTGGCATCATGCTGGAGTTGGCGGAAATGGCGGAGGATGATCCTTTGAATGCGGAGGCTGGTGGGGTGATAAGTGAGGACAAGGGGGACCCTATCATGTTTCTGGGAGGGAG
The DNA here is from genome assembly GCA_026770705.1 of Isurus oxyrinchus. Lineage (NCBI taxonomy): Eukaryota > Metazoa > Chordata > Chondrichthyes > Lamniformes > Lamnidae > Isurus > Isurus oxyrinchus. The sequence continues at coordinate 80,832,241 of JANJGN010000020.1, read as the reverse complement.
GAGAAGGCGTGAGAGCGGATGCGCGGGAGATGGGCCGGACACGGTTGAGGGCCCTGTCAACGACCATGGGTGGAAACCCTCGGTTAAGGAAGAAGGAGGACATGTCAGAGGAACCGTTTTTGAAGGTAGCATCATCGGAACAGATGCGACGAAGGTGAAGGAACTGGGAGAATGGGATGGAGTCCTTACAGGAAGCGGGGTGTGAGGAGCTGTAGTCGAGGTAGCTGTGGGAGTCGGTGGGTTTGTAATGGATATTGGTGGACAGTCTATCACCAGAGATTGAGACAGAGAGGTCAAGGAAGGGAAGGGAAGTGTCAGAGATGGACCACGTGAAAATGATGGAGGGGTGGAGATTGGAAGCAAAATTAATAAATTTTTCCAAGTCCCGACGAGAGCATGAAGCGGCACCGAAGTAATCATCGATGTACCGGAGACAAAGTTGTGGAAGGGGGCCGGGGTAGGACTGCAACAAGGAATGTTCCACATATCCCATAAAGAGACAGGCATAGCTGGGGCCCATGCGGGTACCCATAGCCACACCTTTTATTTGGAGAAAGTGAGAGGAGTTGAAGGAGAAATTGTTCAACATGAGAACAAGTTCAGCCAGACGGAGGAGAGTAGTGGTGGATGGGGATTGTTCGGGCCTCTGTTCGAGGAAGAAGCTAAGGACCCTCAGACTATCCTGGTGGGGGATGGAGGTGTAGAGGGATTGGACGTCCATGGTGAAGAGGAAGCGGTTGGAGCCAGGGAACTGGAAATTGTTGATGTGACGTAAGGTGTCAGAGGAATCACGGATGTAGGTGGGCAGTTCTGTTTGTGGATTTTAGGTAGGAGATAGAAGCGGGCCGTCCGAGGTTGGGCGACTATCAGGTTGGAAGCTGTGGGAGGGAGATCCCCAGAGGAGATGAGGTCAGTGCCGGCGCGACATTAGTCGTCTCAATTTCTCTGCTCCTCTCACCCATTCTAACCTGTCTCTCTCTGAACTTACTGCACTCCATTCTCTCAGGTCCAACCCTGACATTGTCATCAAACCTGCTGACAAGGGTGGTGCTGTTGTTGTCTGGCGCACTGACCTCTACCTCGCGGAGGCTGAGCGTCAACTCGCAGACACTTCCTCCTACCTCTCCCTGGACCATGACCCCACCACTGAACATCAAGCCATTGTTTCCAGGACTGTCACTGACCTCATCTCCTCTGGGGATCTCCCTCCCACAGCTTCCAACCTGATAGTCGCCCAACCTTGGACGGCCCGCTTCTATCTCTGACCTAAAATCCACAAACAGAACTGCCCCGGTAGACCGATCGTCTCAGCTTGCTCCTGCCCCACAGAACTCATTTCTCGTTATCTTGACTCCCTTCTCTCTCCCCTTGTCCAGTCCCTTCCCACCTACATCCGTGATTCCTCTGACACCTTACGTCACATCAACAATTTCCAGTTCTCTGGCTCCAACCGCTTCCTCTTCACCATGGACGTCCAATCCCTCTACACCTCCATCCCCCACCAGGATAGTCTGAGAGCCCTTAGCTTCTTCCTCGAACAGAGGCCCGAACAATCCCCATCCACCACTACTCTCCTCCGTCTGGCTGAACTTGTTCTCACGTTGAACAATTTCTCCTTCAACTCCTCTCACTTTCTCCAAATAAAAGGTGTGGCTATGGGTACCCGCATGGGCCCCAGCTATGCCTGTCTCTTTATGGGATATGTGGAACATTCCTTGTTGCAGTCCTACCCCGGCCCCCTTCCACAACTTTGTCTCCGGTACATCGATGATTACTTCGGTGCCGCTTCATGCTCTCGTCGGGACTTGGAAAAATTTATTAATTTTGCTTCCAATCTCCACCCCTCCATCATTTTCACGTGGTCCATCTCTGACACTTCCCTTCCCTTCCTTGACCTCTCTGTCTCAATCTCTGGTGATAGACTGTCCACCAATATCCATTACAAACCCACCGACTCCCACAGCTACCTCGACTACAGCTCCTCACACCCCGCTTCCTGTAAGGACTCCATCCCATTCTCCCAGTTCCTTCGCCTTCGTCGCATCTGTTCCGATGACGCTACCTTCAAAAACGGTTCCTCTGACATGTCCTCCTTCTTCCTTAACCGAGGTTTTCCACCCATGGTCGTTGACAGGGCCCTCAACTGTGTCCGGCCCATCTCCCGCGCATCCGCCCTCACGCCTTCTCCTCCCTCCCAGAAACATGATAGGGTCCCCCTTGTCCTCACTTATCACCCCACCAGCCTCCGCATTCAAAGGATCATCCTCCGCCATTTCCGCCAACTCCAGCATGATGCCACCACCAAACACATCTTCCCTTCACCCCCCTTATCGGCATTCCGTAGGGATCGCTCCCTCCGGGACACCCTGGTCCACTCCTCCATCACCCCCTACTCCTCAACCCCCTCCTATGGCACCACCCCATGCCCACGCAAAAGATGTAACACCTGCCCCTTCACTTCCTCTCTCCTCACCGTCCAAGGGCCCAAACACTCCTTTCAAGTGAAGCAGCATTTCACTTGCATTTCCCCCAACTTAGTCTACTGCATTCGTTGCTCCCAATGTGGTCTCCTCTACATTGGAGAGACCAAACGTAAACTGGGCGACCGCTTTGCAGAACACCTGCGGTCTGTCCGCAAGAATGACCCAAACCTCCCTGTCGCTTGCCATTTTAACACTCCACTCTGCTCTCTTGCCCACATGTCTGTCCTTGGTTTACTATATTGTTCCAGTGAAGCCCAACGCAAACTGGAGGAACAACACCTCATCTTCCGACTAGGCACCTTACAGCCTTCCGGTCTGAATATTGAATTCAATAACTTTAGGTCGTGAGCTCCCTCCCCCATCCCCACCCCCTTTCTCTTTCTCCCTTTTTCCTTTTTTTTCCCTATAAATGTTATAGATTTTTCTTTTCCCACCTATTTCCATTATTTTTAAATATTTTAAAATCTTTTATGCTCCCTCCACCCCCACTGAAGCTGTACCTTGAGTGCTCTACCATCCATTCTTAATTAGCACATTCGTTTAGATAATATCACCAACTTTAACTTTAACACCTATGTGTTCTTTTGTACCATTGTCGCTGACATCTTTTGATGATCTGATTCTATCACTGCTTGTTTGTCTACACAAGCACCTCTCTCTCTCTATCTCTCCGCCCCTCCACACACACACCTTAAACCAGCTTATATTTCAACTCTTTCTTGGACTCGAAATCAAGTTCTGTCGAAGGGTCATGAGGACTCGAAACGTCAACTCTTTTCTTCTCCGCCAATGCTGCCAGACCTGCTGAGTTTTTCCAGGTAATTCTGTTTTTGTTTTGCAAATGTCTCGCTAGTTTGGATGCAGACATTCAAATACACAAAGCGATTTCATTTTGAAATCAGAGCTATATTTGCCCTAGGGCCAGCACTTTAAAATGCTGTCTGAAAGCACATCCCCAATCACTGATTCTGTACAGGGGGAGAATAATCTCAAATTTACATTCCTTGGCGCCTCCAATTCATTCTAAATCCCACATCACCACGCCTTGCACATAGTTCATATAGGCAGCGAGACAAAATAAGTCAGGATTTGCTTATGTATTAGCAATTTGTTTCGCATCCCTAAGACATTGCTAACATGAAACCGTGAAATATAAATGAAATGTTAATTATTTCTCCCCTAGCACCAGCTCCCTAGCAGAATGAGAACAAAATTCGATCTCCTTCTGAATCTAGAAGACATAAAATGAAATCCCTGGCTTCGATAGAACCTCCTTGCCCACGCTGGGACTGTGTTTGTATATTAAAGCAAAGACGCAGGCATATACGCACAAACTCACAAACATAAACACACACACGCACACACGTACACACTCACACATGCATACAGAGAGGCAAAATGTATACAGAAACACGCAACACGCAGAAACAAGCAGATAAATACACAGTCTGGCATGCATATACAAACGCAGACATGCAAACATATACACATATAAATACACAGCACAAATGCACACACAAATACAGATGCACACTCGCACATACGCATGCACACAGTGACGCACATAAAAACACACATGCAAAAATATACACATAGACAGACATCAAACACAAACACACGTGCACACAAAAAGACACACAGAGACAAACAAACACAGACAGATACACGCCCATACGCAAACACAGCCAAACAGTACACTTGCATAAGCTCACATAAGCACATACAATAGGAGACACAAACTCTCACTCTTTCAGACAATCGTGATGGATGTACCGGGTTTGGAATCAGAGTCTGGTGACTCCGTTCCTCTCTCCATTGCACTCTCTACTGCCTCCTGCAACCCTATCTCTTTCTCACTTGTGCATTCTCCCCCACATTCTCTTGATCCTGTGCAAACCATTGTTAATCACTAAAGTATATCTGTGATGACCGTTATTCCCAAGTCCACAGTGCAGCTTTCAGACTGATTGAAATTTATCAGTGGCTCGCATCCGCTTGGAGCATGTGTTCCTTCCTCCTCGACATGACACTGTGACAGTATCGGCTGCTGCAACGCAATCACTGTGGGAAAATCAATGCTGCGGAGACAATTTGCCTCTTTACCTGTATGTTTTCCGAAAATAGGTATGGTAAGCATTTAGGCAAGCAGTCTGTCAACAATAATAACAACTTCTTAATCAATCGTTCTACATTAAGAATACATGACGGCTTAAATAGAGCAGCTGTCTGAGCCCCCGCTCCCCCCCCCCCACCCCCACCACCACCACCACCACCTCCACTTCATATTTTGCCACCTCAGGCGACCAAATCGTTCATCCAGTGCTTGCACCATCCCTACAAGCATTACACGGAGTTGGGAATAATTCCACAGATGAAAGGATGTGCGTGGAGGTGAATTAGTGGAACAGCTTTTGAGATATCCATCCATCCACTGAACTCAGAACGAGCTCATGCGGCTAATCCTGCGTGTGGCTTTTTAAAAGAAGAGTCATCCGTCTGGTACAAAACCATGTGTCCTGTCAGGATGATGTTTCCAGGAGTCATGTCAGTGCTCGGAATATCTTTCAACTCAGAGTTATCAGTTCACACTGTAATGCAGCCCCGTAACAGATGAACAATTACCCATAATGGCTACAGCAAAAGAGTGGGATTCAATTAAAATATTTGCATTGAGGTCGTGTGCTACCCTTTGGTGCCTTCGTTTAGTGGGCTGAAGCGCCTATTTAGTAAGAGAGTGATGCTAGGTTCAAATTTTAGCTGTGCTTCTACCTATTTATTCAATCTTTGGCTTTAACCCAAGCAAACCAAGTCCATCAGAAGCATGCAAAATTTTATGCCAACAGAAAACTACCCAGTTGCATAAATATTACGTTTGCAGGTTAATGGGTCTGGAAGTGTTGGTAAAGTTAACTGAGAGCAAGGAAAGGGATACATTAAAATAAAACAGACAATGCAGGGAAAAGCTCAGCAGGTTTGGCAGCATGTGTGGAGAGAGAAACAAAGTTAATGTTTCGATCTGTATGACTTGTCTTCAAGGAAATCATTGACTTTTGTCACTGCACGTTATGCAGGAACAAGTATAATAATGAGGCACTTACCAGACAGCCCCTATTAATACTCAGACACTAACAGTGGTACTACGAAAAACACTGATACACTCTCCCAGTACCCTATTAATACTGAGACACTCCCTGGGCATTCTTCTCTAAATGCAGACATACTCCACAGCAACCCCAATAAATTCTGATACACTAATCATGGATCCTCTAGACAAACTTAGGCACTACCCGAAGATCCGCTATAAATATTGAGCCATTCTCCGAGAATCACCTGTAAGTAGTGACGTATTCCCAGGGGATACTCTATAAATACACAGACACTCTCCAGTGATCCATTATAAGTAAAGGGGAAAACCCAAGGTATCCTAATAAACACTGCGACACACCCCAGGGGATCGAATGAATACTGACATAATGCCTGCAGACCACAAAGGAATACTTAGGCACACCCCAGGAAACCTTTATAAAAGCTAAGACACTGTCCGAGGATCGATCCATTGTAAATAGCAAGACAGTCACTGTCTATCCCCCATAAATACTAATGCACACACTGGACATCGTCTTTGAAAACTGAGGCGTTACCGGGGGATACGTTATAAGCACAGAGATACTCCCTGGGGACGCCAATAAATTGGGCCACTCTCCCCAGGGCTCAATTAAAAACATGAGTTACTCGCCGGGAAGCCCCTATAAATGCTTAGACAGTCCCCAAGGATCCAATATAAATAGTCAGATGTTCCCCAGGGCCCTCTATATCTACTGACACCATGCCCGAGGACCACTGAAAATCCTGAGACACTCCCCGGGGTACCCTTATGAATACCTTGATATTCCAACAGGGCCCCTTATAAATACAAAAACATTCCCCGGAGTAGCATTGATAAATGCTGAAACACTACTCAGAAACTACATATATATGGAGACATACTTTCCAGGGGCGCCCCAGGAAATAGAGACAAACTCGACAGGGACCCCAAGGAAATATTGGAAAACTACGTATGGACCCCCAGTATTTACAGTCAAACGAACGATGGTCGCCCAGGAACAACAGGCACATTCACCAGAGTCCCCAGGATATGCATGCACAGTCAACAGGAGATATGGCATGCTCCCCGGAGACCCACATGAAATAGATATGCTCTCCCCAGAGAGACTATGAAATAAAGACACAGTCCCCAGGGATCCTCAGGAAATATAGACACACTCCTCAGTGACCCACAGTCACACTCAGCAGGGACCCCCAGGAAATAGAACGACACGCACCAGGGAAAACAACATACTAACCAGAGACCACCAGGAAATACAGACATACTCCCAGTGAACCACAAGAAATACGAACACTCTCACGAGAGACTCCCAGGAAATAATGACATAATCCATGGATCACCAGGAAATACATTCTCTGCAGGACCCCCAGGAAATACAGGTGCACTCCTCAAGTGCTCCCTGGGCATACAGACACTTTCCCAGGGATCCCCAGGAAATAGAGAAAGACTTAACAGGAAGCCACAGGGAATAGTGACACGACTCCCAGGACGTCCAGGAAATACTAACTATTACCCAGGGATCCAAGAGAAATGCAGACACACTCCCCAGGGACTACATGGAAATAAAATACAGACGTACTCAACAGAGTCTCCAAGAATTTACATGCACAGTTCCCAGAGACACACGGGAATGCTGGTATATTCCACGGAGACCAGAAGGAAATATTGACTCAATACCTGTTACCCATTCTACCTTGTAAATTCTGAAATACACCCCATGTTTTAGCCCGTAAACACTTGCTCACTGTATGATGACCGCCTGCAATTGCCGACTAACTTAAAGAAGACATTCTCTAGATCCAGAAAAACTGCATGGGGAGTACTCTAAATACTGACATACTTCCTGCAGGCCAGTGTAACTGCTCATATTTAACCCTTGACACCCTGCATTTTTTCTCATACCCTTGTAAATGCTCGCAATCACTGACTCACCCCTCTACTCAATGCACTGACCTGGGGAACACACTGTAAATCTAGACACACTACCCAGGAACACTAAGAAACACTGATACACTCCCCGGGAATCCCGTATAAACACTGAGAATTTCCCTCGCGATACACGCTTAATAAAGACACAGTGCCTGCAGATCCCATAGAACTGGCGACTGTCCGGAGAACACCTATAAACATGCAACGCATGCCCTGGGAGCGCCAATAAATACCGATACTCTCAACATCCCAACAAATACTGACACACACCCTGGAGGCCCCCAATCCATACCGACACATTCCCCAGAGAGTTCCTTCTATTACTGACTCACTGTCTGGAGATATGCTGTGAATACAGACACACTCACCGGGAGCGCGTATAAAGATTGGCACACTGTCTGAAGACTCGATATGAATACTGAAACACTTACAGGTAATCAAAAATAAGTACTGACAGACCCTCCAGAAGACCACCAGAAATACATGACAAATGCCCAGGCAAACCAAACAAATAACGATACACTACCCAGAGGCACTTACAAACACTGAAAACCTCTACGGAGGTCTCATCTAAAAGCAGAAGCAGTCCTCAGAGACGCTGTATAAATACAGAAATAACTCCTCATAAACGACATCTAAATACTGACAAGTTCCCTGGAGACCACCTATAAATTCTGAAATACTCAGTGATTGTCTCCCAAAAATACTGAAAGGCTCAGAGGAGCTCAATAAAAAATATTTGCACACTCCCCTGAAAGCTTCAATAAGCACTGACACACTTACCAGAGAGCCTTATAAATGCTGACACACACTGAAGGTCCACAATAAAAACTGGCAGACTCACTGGAAATCGATTTATAAACGCTGACAAACTCCCGCAAGATCCCTGATAAAAACTGACACACTGACAATTTATCCCTAAGAAGTCCAATTAATAATCAAAAATTCACTGGTGATCCACAATTAGTAGACAACCACCCCCCGCCCCCCCATTGCACAACCATCCCCCTCCCCCACCCAGCACCACCCCCCCTACCCCCCCCCCCCCCCCCACCCCCCCACTTCCAGTCTGTAGACCGCACCGACAAATGCATGAGAAATGCTTGGGAATCCCCAATAAGTAAAGATACACACCCTAGGAGACCGCTATGAATACAGAGTGGCTCTCCGGACACCCGATCTAAACACTGACAGACTCCAAGTAAAGCCCCAGTAAGTACTGACTCAGTGCACCTGAGAGACCCACTAAACAATAAGACATTCACACAATGAATACTGAAACACTCAACGAAGGTGTCAATAAATAATGACGCAGTCATTGAAGATCCATTATGAATACTGATACACTCACTGGAAATCCACTTTAAGTACTGTCACACTCCACCGAGAGCCCCAATAATTAATGGCACAGTCACTGGAAACCCCAATTCATAACAACACTGGAGATCCACTATATAAATACTGGCACACTCACTGGAAATCCAGTAATAATACTCACGTATTTACTGGAGACCCACTATAAATACTGACACAATCAGTCGTGATCCATTATAAATGCTCGTACAATCACTGGAGATCCGTTATAAATCCTGACACATTCAACGGAGATCCACTGTACATACTGGCACATTCACCACAGAACGCAATAATACTGAAAAACCCGTGGGATACCCCAATAAATACTGACGCATTCACTTGTGCCACCCCATCAACAATGCAACGGTCCACCGAGAGCCTCAGAAAATACTGACACATTGACTGGAAGTGTAAAATAAATGCTAACACACTCCATATGGAGATCAATTAAAAATGCTGATGCACTCCCCAGAGAGCGCCAAATCAAAAAAAACCGACACACTTGCTGCACGTCCTCAATAAAGCATGGCAGTTTCTGGAGATCAACTATACATCCTGACACATTCAGTGCAGATCCCAATAAAATGCTGATACACTACCGGAAACCCCCTATAAGTACTGATACAATCCCAGGAGAGCGCCTATAAATACTGACGCAATCCTCGGCAATACACTATAAATACTGACACACTGTATAGAGGCACCCTGAAATACTTCCACACTCCCCTAGGATACTCTGTAAATACTGACACACTCTCTGGAGAACCCCTATAAATACTGACACACTCCCCGGGAGCCCTCTCTAAGGATCGACACACTGCTTGTCGACCCACTCTAAATAGTGACATTCTCTGTGAAGACAACCTATATATAGGTACACACTACCTGGAGCCCCCTATAATTACTGACAAACGACCCGGAGACCCCTTATAAATACACAAACAATCACAAGAGAAATCCTATAAATTCTGACACGCTCCCTGATGAATCCTTTTAAACACAGAAAGATTCCACGGAAAGTCCCTATGAATACTGCAACATTCACCAGAGGCCCCCTATTAACGCAAAGACACTCGCCTAAGAGGCCAAATAAACACTGATTGGTAACCCATTAATAAAACTGACACTCAATGGGCGTCCACGGTTATACTGACAGGCTCACCCAAGCGAACCATTAAATGCTGACACACTCTCAAGAGACACCAATAAATACTAACGAACTCGCCAGCGGGCCCCAAGAAATACAGACATGCTCCCCAGAGACCCCCTATATATACTGATACGTTCCCTCGAGTCTCCCTCTTAATACAGTCACACTCCTGCAGAACCACAGATAAATATTGGCATATCCCCCCTGATCACCTTTGAGCGCAAACACGCTCCCCGGGGTTTATCTTTAAGTACTGACACACACCCCAGGGACACCCTACACCTCCTTGCACATATCACAATGTCCCCCTGTAAAGGGTAACACATTCCTTGAGGTACATGTTAAATTCTGACACATTCATCCAAATCCCCGGTAAATATTGAGGTAAGCTCTCTGTACTGAAACATTCCCTAGCAGCATCAACAAAACACTAACACACTTGTTGCGGAAGAGTATGTAAATCTAGTGTTGCTCCCTGGGTTGCCCTGGTAATACTGGCATTTTCCCAAGGGACACCTTGTTAAATACTGATTCCCAGCCCAGCGAAAAATTCATATGAAAATACAGACTCGATATGCCCTCCTTATAAATATGGAGAACACCCTGCAGAGACCCACTGTAATTACTGCCACACAAACGCATGGACACTTGTGAACATTGAGGCATGCCCCTTTCAAACCCTCCAAAAACAGATACACAACCCAGGGAAGACATGTAAACGCTAATATACTACCGTGGTCCAATTCTACATAGACACACTCTCAACAAAATTTAGGAAACACTTTCAATCTCAAATGAACATCATTTAAATACTGATTCAGTAACCAGGGAACACTCTTACACTGACATAAAGCCCAGTGAACCATCCGAGTGCAATAACACGGCCCCAGGTCACACTGCAAACATTGACACACGTCTGATGTGCCTGGGAAAATAGTGATACACAGCTGTAGAACCCCATGTCCATACTGACAGACAGGCAAGGGAGACAGTGTAAAGACTAACAAACAATCCAGGGACGCCTGCAAGACCAACTATTGCAAACCACCCCAGCGCACAACCCCGTAGTTAATGCTACATGTGACAATTAGATAAATACTGACACTGCCCAACCCTCAAAGGAGCTGTTCTAAATACTGACACAAACCCGCAGATGATCTCCTGTAAATACTGACACACCGCCCATGGATTCTACGTAAATATTTACACAAAACCAAGGATCCCATGTAAACACTGACATACACCAGTTGAAGCCCTGAAAATACTCACATATACCAGGGACCCCCTGTAAATATTGTCTCACACCCCCCAGGGGCCACCTACAAATACTGACAAGCCACAGGGAAATATTGTAATTACTGACAGAATCCCCAGGGACCCCCTGGAAACATTGACACTCTCAGCGATCGCCTGTAAAAGCTCACATGCCGACTGGCGACTCCTTGCAAAAGTTGGCAAACCCCCACTTAACCGCTGAATACTGAGAGATTCCAGCCAGTCTCATGTAAAACGTTATCATTCTGCCAGAAAAATCCGCAAACATTAAACATATTAGAGTGGTGTCACCTACGGTCATAGCCAAAGTGTCAGCCCTGGAGATTGATGGGATTTGTGGACATCAGGAATCTCCTGGAGTCTCACCTCTGTAGGAAGTGTCTCCACGTTGAAAGACTCTGACTCCGAGTCATTCAGCATGGGCCTGATGGTCGATGGAGGGAAAAAAGGATCTATTGTATTCAGTGTGTGATTTTGTTGGATCAACGTGATGAGAAAGCTGCATGTTGGATTCCTGTCACTGTGCGTGATGCTCAGTGATGGAGATTCGATTCCCTGAAGTGGAGAAAATCAGCTTTCTCCTAAATGAACTGCATTTAAACCCTAATATTTCAGTGAATGTGAGTTTATTCCAGCCTTAGTATTTATTGTACTGAAGAAAGGACAATTGTTTGCAGAAGGCAGTGAGCCACTTGAAGGGTCGTTTCTGCAGCATTCGTTCCATCTCAGTTCTACATGAACAGAAATCGGGAAATAGACTCTCCTATGAACATATAAATTAGGAGCAGGATTAACCCATTTAGTCCATGGAGCCTGAACCATCCTTTAATAAGAACATGGTTAACCTCCCACCTCCAGTCAATCTTCTGCATTATGCCCACATCCTTCATCCCCTTATTATTCACAAAGGTGCATTTTCCAGGAATATAATCAGCTGATGAACATCCACGTTCTCTAAAGAAGAGGCAGAGCAATTTGAGTGAAGTAATTTCCACACTTCTCAATCCTAAATGGCTGCCCAAAATTCTGAAAAAGTTATCAACATTTCGCAGCTACTATCTCAATAGACAGCCTCCCATCATCTACCCAGTCAATTCCCTTCAATATTTGTACAGTTAATTGAGATCACCTATCTTTCTTCAAAAATATGGGGGATATAAATCCAGTTCACTTAGTCCATCTTCACAGCGCACTCTCCATTCCCAGCAATCGGCTCAGTGAACATTCATTACCTCACTCTAAGAAAAGTGTACACTTCCTTGGGTAAGGAGACCTAACTGATACAAATCTGTGTACCTGTGTAGTAGAGAGGTATCGCAAGGCGGATTAATAGAAATTGCATCACATCAATACATACATTACTGATACAAGGGTTCTGTTTATTGGACGCTTGATTCACAGATAAAGGTAGCCTGTACTGTAGGACGCCTGATTCACAAATAAAGGTAGCCTGTACTGTAGGACGCCTGATTCACAGATAAAGGTAGCCTGTACTGGAGGATGCATCTGATTCGTGCCTAATCTTTGTACAGAGCACGGAGAGAATCCCACACAAACCAGAAATGTCAACACAGCATTTAGCAGAAGCATTCATGGCAATCAAAACATACAATCCTGCTCACTCCAATAAATAAACTGACTATTTTGACAGTCCTGAGTCAAATAGAATCTGGTGAGATAGGCACACTCGTCTAATTGCGGAAATTGGCTCATGGCTGAATATGAGTTTCCATGCACTGAAGAATGAGGTCTCCCCTTCAAAAAACCTCACCTTTAAACCATAATACTTAGAAAACTTCAGCCAACAGCTTGCATATGAACAGCACAAGGAACACGATAAAATATGTCAATACGATTGATATTGCGACTTACAAAGAAAATAACAGCGAGCATACAGGGAAGTAGGTGAACAGCTTCGAGAAACAGGGAAATATAAAGGACTGCCTCAAAGTTGGAAAAAAGAGGCGGAGAGGTTTAGGAATTACGGGGCGAGTATGGGTCAATGCTATGGAGGGGTCGGAAAACAAGGAAGATAATTTTGAAATCGCGTTTCAACGGTGAACAACGTGGGTCAGGAAGCAATGGATGTGGTGTGTGAGCAGGAGTTGGTGAGTGTCAGGTCACATACAACAGGTTTGTGGGTGATCTGTAGAATGACCAGCTAGGGTTGTGTTCGAAGAGCTGCATCGAGAGGTACCAATGATGGAAGGAGAACTGCAGCAGCAAAAGAATCGTAGCCTGTGCAACTTACTGAAAAATGAGAAATTGACAATCATGTATAAGACAAGGAAAACCGATCCATCAGAAACTGACCGCGTGTCTGTCAATTTATACAACACACAGTAATGGAAACATCACCCAGAAATTGTGCATTTGACTAATAACTGAACTAGAATACGAGAAGTGTATTATTGTCCGATGATGAAGCCACTGGTCAGTTTCAGTCAGGATCATTATATATGCATTGAATATATTCAAATCTTGGATAACATTATAGTCTGAATAAAGTGATTTCATGGAATCAATAATCAAAGAAGGAAACTAAGCAGCTGTCAAGAAAGGGATTGTATCCTCAGCAGCCTGAAAAGCAAAACAACAGTTCCCATGCTGTAATTGAACACAGTCATGGTCAGTTTACAAACACCTTCCAAGCACAGTAGTTGAGATGGTCTGGTAGAAATAATTCTCTGGAGAAAAAAAACCTTTTATTACAGCCACTTTTCTGAGAGAACCACTTATTCGCTCTTCCTTTGAGAAGCAGGTGTTCAGTGCACTGGACACTTGACATGCAGACAAAGAATAAACTGTGTATGGCCTTTCAGCTGCATAATCCTTTTAGTGCCAATCTGTAGCACAGAACCGATGAGACTCTCATACGGGTCACAGATTCCAGTTAAACAGGAATATTTGGTAGAAGTACAAAGGGTAAAGCAATAATGCCTTCTGCTTACTTCTACTAGCAGGCTGTCCGCTTGGACAACACAATCCAATTAACTGTGCAAGATAAACTGACCCATTGAACTGCGAGGCCTAGGTAAGCAATGGAGATCTATTTCGTGCAGTAAATAATAATGAGCTGGTGCTCGAAAAAGGCTGCCTTTAAATTCAGACAAAAATCTCCAGGAGTGAGAATATATTGCAACAACAGCAACAGTATCAACTTGCATATAAATATCAACATGTAAGTCATAATATGGTTCAATCCGATATTCTGGGAAATTTATATTTCTAAATAAAGAATGACACCCAGAAAAATATGGATATTTTTGAGAGTTGATCACAATCTAAATCAACAACTTGGTGTTAAGGAGATTTGAAAAGGAGGAAAGTGAGGTGGAGAGGCAGAAAGATTAACAGAGTGTATTCCAGAGTTTACGGCCGGAGGTGAATGAAGGCCCAGCCACCAATGCTGCATTGCTAAAATCAACAATCCTCAGTTTGGCAAAATTAAATAAGACTTGTTATCTCACAGGGATGCTAGGTCTGCGAACGATTACGGAGATAGACTCCATCCAAGTCATGGAATAATTGGAACTCAAGAATCCGAATTTTAAAATTGAACAATTGTCTATGTGGGAGATAACGCAGGTCAGTGAGCTGAGTGGATGATATGTTATGCCGGAATTGATATGAGTGAGGACACGTTCAGTAAGGTTTTCAATGGGAGATAATGTCGTTTAGTGAGCAGAATGGGTGATGTGTGAACGGGCAATTGGTGTGATTCAGGACCAGGAAAGTTGGAATTTCAATGTGATACCATCGTAGGATGATCTGCACAGGAATTCCCTGTATGGATGCAATTCTACTCTTGCTATTAATTAATAATTTAGATGTAGGAAATAAATGCAATATCTCCAAATTTGCAGATGACACAAAGCTAGCAGGGAGGATGAGCTGTGAGAAGGATGCATAAATGTTACAAGTGATTTGGACAAGCACAGTGAATTGGAAAACGCATGGCAAATGCAGTGTGATGTGAATAAATGTGCGGTTATCCACTTTGGTAGCAAATACAGGAATTCAGATCATTATTTGAATAGGTATAAAATGAGAGAGGGGAAGGTGCTGATGACTGACAGTGCCTCATGGGTGCACTTTTTTGATTTGCTGGTTCTGTTCCGAATCTTGCCCATTAAGCATGGTGGTTGTGCCAAACAATACGTGAAGGATATCCTCAATGTCAAGCCGGGACGTCAGCTCCACAATGACTGTGCAGTGTTCAATATTACCGATATGGTCACGGTACATCTGTGGCCGGCAGCTTGGCGAGGATGAGGTCAAGTCTGCTTTTCCGTCCTGTTGGATCCCTCACCGCCAGCCGCAGAATCAGTCTAGCAGCAGGTTATTTGGGTCTCGGCCAACTCAGTCAACACTGGTGCTATGGGGCTACTCTTGGCGGTGGTCATAGGAGTCCACCGCCCAGCGTTTATCTTACACCTTTGCCTCCCTCAGTGCTTCCTTCAAGTAGTGTACAACATGGAGGAGCATTGATTCATTAGCTGAGGGAGGGCAGTATGCGATTATCAGCAGGATGTTTTCTTGCCCATGCTTGACCTGATCCAATGAAACTTCATGTGTCCTTGAGTCAATGTTGCTGTTTTACAGAGCAAGTCCCTCCCGACTGTATTCCAAGCTGCCTGTGGGACAGGACATACCAACGGATGGTGAGATGTTGGTTTATGGGAAGTTATTTTTAAGGTATGATTCCGTGAGGCTGACTATGCTAGGCTGTTGCTTGACTACTATCTGAGAAAGCCATACCAAATTTAGCACTAGCCTCCAGATGTTAGTCAGGAGATCTTTGCTGTGTCGACAGCACTGAGATTGCGGATGTTCATTCCATTGCCTAGGATGATGCCGAAACTGGTCCATCCAGTTTCATTCAATTTTTCAGTGCATGCGTGTACATCCCGATTTAGTTATTGTTTGTGGGCATGTGTTCACATAACCAGTTGTTTTTTGAATATTTTTGTGTGTGTGTGCATATTCAATTGTTCTCTGCTTGTGCGTATGTTTGCAAATAAGCAGGTGTGTATTGTTTTTGCGCATTTGTGTGCAAACACACACATGAAAAACAAGCATTCATATGCACACATATATGCACACCATTATCAAGTGGATGTATATATACATACCCCCAGAAAATAAACAGTTGGTTACGGGTGCAAATGCACACAAGCCATGAGCAAGTTGATATGTGAGTAGATAAACATTTATTTATTACTAGTGGGCATACCTGTGTACATAAGGACTTGTTTATTCTTTGTGTGTGTCGTATAACCTCTAACTTATTGTTTGTGTATGAGTCTGTGCAACCATTTGTTCACTGCGCATTTGTATGCATTTACATATCAACTTTTATCTTGCTTTTGTGCAGCTATCAGGAAGCACTTGTCACTCATAGGGTGGTAGAATGATTTAAAGAAAATATGTGTGTGTGTTTGTGTGTTTGTGTTTGTGTGTGTGTGTGTATACATAGCAATTTGTTCATTGTCTGTGTGAAAGTGCGTACATTACCAATTCTATTTTCTTTGTGTGTATGTGCTTATATCAACACATGTTTATCAGAAACAAAACAGAAAATGCTGAAAACCTCAACAGGCCTCACAACATCAGTGGAGAGAGAGAGAAAAAAAGTAATATTTTGAAACAAAAACAGAATTACCTGGAAAAACTCAGCAGGTCTGGCAGCATCGGCGGAGAAGAAAAGAGTTGACGTTTCGAGTCCTCATGACCCTTCGACAGAACAATATTTTGAACCCGGATTATTCTTTTTCTGGGCAAAAGAGATGTATAAACATAAAGAAATGTATACTGCTTAAGGGATGTGGAACGGGTGAAGCTGCGTAGAAGACCAGTGATAGGTGCAGGCATAGGAGAGTGCCAGAGATGCCATGGATAAAAGGACAAAGGGGTCTTAATGGTCATGGTACTGGCTAAATGAAGTTCAGATGGTGGCATTAAATCGGAAGGCAGAATGTGATAAAGCAGGACAAAAGTAAGCACTCTTAAAAGAACAACAAGGACAAGCGATAAATGGCCTTTGCGGGGGCGGATTGAAGGGAGGGGAGGATAGTGGGAAACAAAAACTTGAAAATAAGATAAGAGGTGGTGATAAAATTTTGATTTATTTCTATTTTAAGTGACTAAAAAATAAAAATTATAAATGGATAAAAGACAAATTTGTCAAAAAGGAAATGAATATTGAGAAACCAGATAAAAAGGTGAGGATGGACAAGAGAGTTTATGGTCTGAATTGATTGAACTCAATGTTAAGCCTGGAAGTCCGTAAAGTGCCTAATTGGAAGAAGAGGTTTAGTTCCTCCAGCTTGTGTTGTGTTGCGGTTTCTTTTCTCTTTACGTATGTTGTTTGACCTACTGAGTTTTCCCAGCATTTTTATTGTTTCAGATTCACAATTACCGCAGTATTTTTCTTTTACCACTTGTTGATTGCTTTGAGTATATTGGTACATAACCACCCAGTTATTATTGTGCTTATGTATATAAATAACAACAAGTTTATCGCTTTCAGGTCATAATCAAAATATAATAACTGTCATAATATTATTAGAAGTTATTGTAGTAGTTTAATAGTGGAGTGTGGATAATCCGTGTATGTGTGTGTGCATGTGTGAGAGAGAATTAATGGGATTAAAAACATCTTGCCTGACGGCTTTGATTCAAGTACAAATAAGCTAAGTTTGAAATGCTAAATCACGAAAAATGGCTGAAGCTTCAGAATGCAAGGTTTACCGATAATTTGCATTGTTCGATAAACGTGAGTAGTTTGCATTTGAAATGACAGGGTGAGATGTAACACCTAGTCAGAGGAACTTAAACCAAACAGCGCTTATTTTTCCAAAAGATTCCTGATAGGAATTGGTACTATGAATGATTTTTATCATTAGAAAGGTAGAGTTCGGAGATATATGGAAACAATAGAATTTGCATTCACAGGGCAAAATACAAATAAAGGAGAGAAGGTTGTGTGTAAGAGGAAGAAGGGCTTCATATATCGGCGAAGTGTCAAAAGCCTCGAGCGGTTTTGCATCAGGTTGCTTTCTACAAGAACCAAAGCGTTGCAACTCACTTAGAATACCGATGTCCAGAGAACATTGTGTGCGTTGCTTTAACCATGTGAAAACTATTTTGGTTTTACTGTTGCCTGAAGAGAGGTGTAAATGTGAGTTGCATCAGTTCGGGGATTTAGAAGTAATTACAGTAGTAATTTGCAGACATACATATATTTCAATATATTTATGTTATTGATCAATATTTATTTTATTTGTTGAAAAAATCTGTAAGTCTCAGTGGACTTGTTATTACTGAATTAAAACATGCATGACGAATTAAAATGCAACACCAAGCAGTTGTATCAGCTGTTTCAAGATTCCATCTGGGTTTTGCACATTTATGATCCGGCTTACATAACAAAATTGTTTGCTCTTTGCAGGATATATTTAAAATTCTTCGATTAGTCTGTGGAGTTGGTGAATCTTAAGCTTACGAGTACAGGAAGCAATTTGAATTCTTAAGTTGGTGTGAATTGTTTTTAAGTGGTGAGGCTGCAATATCGCTTTTGCAGTTGCTGAGACTTGTCTGGAAGTTAAAATCATCGCAAATCATTTGAAATTTGAAGGTGTAAATGAGAGACCGAATTCTCCAAAATTTCGTTGGTTGGAATGGGCTCAAATTCAGTTACAAATTAAAAAATAACAAAGGTGAGCTAGATGTGGCAGAAAATGGAGAAGGAAAGACATAGATCATGTCAAATGGAATAGTCTAAAAGGCAAAAAAGAAGAGGATAAGGAAACAGAGGGAGAATTCCAACTTAAAAAAGCTGTTAGTTAACAAATTGTACCAGTCGATGAGGCAGGAGGTGTTTCCAGATCAGGACCAAGTGGAGAGATGTTTAAATTTGTAACAACACTGTCAAAGATTAAATAAATAACCTTTGAAGCATTCATTAATTGAGAAGAGATGACAGCTAAACTGATGAAATGGCCTCAGGAAAACTGCACATTTTTGTTACAATCTAGCTTGATGGTAGCGGACATAAGTTTTACACTTCATTCTCGTAAAAAAAATTGGTACTATGATGTTCTAAAAAAAATACTTTGATTGAAAAGAGGTTGTTCCTGAGATGAGCAGGCAGAAATGAGAAACTTGATGAAACCGCTTGGGCAAGGCTGCGTTGAGGTTGAGAGAGCGAAAATAAAATTACCTCTGGATACAAGGATTAAATATGAAGGCTGCATTTACAGCTCTTAGAAAAGTAATCCCTTTGGACAAATTTAAAAGTTCAATTTCTTCGATAGTGAGAAGGAATATGGAGGATCACAGGATTGAAACAGGAAGAGACGCAGCAGAGTTAGCTGATGAATATCAGCTGGTTCACAGAGTAAAAATTACTTTTGACACTCTTATAAGTTGGAGAATGATAGAAAGTGGGGATGTCAATGGATGGTGTGTATTCAGGGAAGAGCATGAGTAGGTGGAAATTCCCAGGAAGCTTTTCTTTTCTCTAAATAAAAAAAGTAGGTGCTGAGAGTAGAAGTGACAAATGAAAATTGACATGCCTTTGTTTAATAAAGTTGGTCACAAACAGTTAGTGTGTTGGAAGTTACAAGGGACATCTTACGGGATTATTTTGGTGCAGACAGGTTCTGGATGGTAAATGATTGTGGGGCCTGCAGCTCAGGCATAGCAAACCTAAAGTCGGTTTACAGGAAAATCGGAAGTATCAGTGATAGATGATGAAGTGGAAATGTGTTCACAATTTACCAAGGGAAGTCTGGGGTGCAGGTTGAGGCAATGTTTCAATATTTTGAATGTGAATGGGAAATCTTTAATGTGTTCAGTGTAGACTACGAAAAGCTGTAAAATTTTATGATACACAGGTGCTAATCAATCTCCAATTTTGTGGAATAGTGAGATTTGTTGACTGTAGTGTGTATTGCAGGAGCAGGTAATTAGAAGTGGGATTGATGCAGAAGCTGAACCAATTCTCTTGTAAAAAGTACTTTTAAAGAGTAATTGGAAAACAATTGAGATGATTGTTGGAGTGGTGAAAAAATGCCAATTGCATATTTTAATTTATTTTGAGTAATGATATCGCTGCATCACAGATGCGGGTAATGCCTTTAGAAGCTGAGCAGCCTGTATATGTGTTTCAACAAGATGTGCTGCAGAAGGGGCATCTGGATTTTTTTTCCAGATTGTAAGATAACAATATCAAAGTCTCAGAGATTGAAATAGGAAGATCAGGAAAATATGCGACATGGAGAAGATCTTAAAGTGCAATCAGCTAAGGAAACATTTTTTTATTAGAATACTCAGGAAGAGAGAAAGGATGAGAATGCAACCGAGGTGTTTAGCTCCAGGCTAATGGTCGAGTTACAGAAAAAATATTCGCAAATCTAAGAGCTAAAACAGACTGCACACTCAGGAACATATGAATGCATTAGCAAATATTATTATCTGTAGTTTTAGTGAGAAAATGGCGACTGTGCCATGCTTCTGCAAAAATAAGCTGGAAGAAATTGCATCCTATTGGAACACGATTTGTAGATAGGAATGTTATCCGGGGAATAACTCAATAAATTACAATGGGGAGGCATTTACATATTAGAAAGTATCAAATTACTTATATTGCCCTGGATTGCATATATATATATTAAAGTGATGTAGAACATGTCAAGAGACTGGGGTTACGCACCCCTAAAATTCGTTGGAGAACAGGTCCTAGAGTGGCCTGCGGTAATTACCTCACATTGTTAAATGAACCCAAGCAGCACGGAATTTTCCATTTGGCTAGGCGGAGCCTGATCTGTGCTGGACCCGTTCCCTTGATGGTCAACTACAACAAGTACAGTGCCCAGTCCTGGAATATTTCCCACATGGTCAATTCAGGTCATCAGTCATCCACGTTGGCTTTTGCATTCCAGCTGTGCAATGAAAATGTAAATAAGTTATTTAAAATGTCAAAAGTACAACAAGGCCTTGGAATGCATCAATGGAACTCTACCCCCATGCTCGTGCATTGTTGCCTCCATTCTGCACAAGAATAATGCGCTCATCCTCAATCCGTTAAATCATTGCCATACCAAAACTGGAGAAGATCCACCACTGGCAGCCATCCATCGAACGATTTCACTCCTTTCTGTGTCCGTCAATATCTTTGAGTATTTATCCTGCAACACATATCTGTAGAATTAGAACCATGCTTCATATCAGCAAAGTTGATGTCCGTAAGGGATGCAGCA
This sequence comes from Isurus oxyrinchus, assembly GCA_026770705.1. Taxonomy (NCBI): domain Eukaryota; kingdom Metazoa; phylum Chordata; class Chondrichthyes; order Lamniformes; family Lamnidae; genus Isurus; species Isurus oxyrinchus. Next base: position 80,810,677 of record JANJGN010000020.1, on the reverse strand, counting down.
CATGCAATCAAGTTCTGAAACTTGCCTCCTACATCGTAAATGGATTCCAAAAAACCTTGAGAAAAGGCGTAGTTCTGCTAGACCTCACATTTGTCGAGGAAATATTGTTGCACGCTCGGCTGCTCCAAAATTTTTCTAGAGTGCTGCCAACCTGGGTCATGTCAGTTTTTGACACTTTTCTTCACAACTGACTATTTCGAGTCAAGTTCATCTTTGCTGATCAAATCGTTGTTTGATCTAATCCTGCCCTTCTGCATCCTGCGCTATATCCCTGACAAAGTTGTTGCAAAGTTGAGGACCATTGCAGCACATGGCAACCTGAAGTCTTCTCAAAACGATACCTAATGTATTTCACCCCCATAATGCCAGTGCCAAAAAAGAATACCTATTTTCATGAAATGTCAGAGGCTAAATTATGAGCCCAACGCAACAGACTTGGTTGCGACTGTAGATAGGATTCTTTCTTCTCTGGACCATCTGAAGAAAACAAGAGCACGGTTTCATACAAGAAACACTAAGTTAATAAAACATGTTGAATCTAGGTTGGATCCTGCAGCTACCAAACACTGGTCCTCAGCACTTCCTCCGTCATAATCCGCAGCAGAGGGATGTGCAACTGTCAGCACAGCTCATCAAACACACATCTGCTTGAAGCTCAAAAATTATAATGAAGCCTACGCTGAAACTCGCACCTTGTAGGAGCAAACCTTCAGAATATGGAAAATGTGTTTCCGGTGCCTGGACTGGTTTGGCGGAGACCTGCAAAAGAATCCACAGAGGGTGGGATGCATCATTGTCCTCTGCTTTGCCCTTTATAATGTGCCGCTGCTAACTGCAGAGAAGCAAACTGAGAAGGATATGGAGGAGCTGGGCGTCTGCTCCGATGAGGAGGACGTCGACGGGAATGTGGGTGAGGAGATTTTGGAAGGCGATCATGAGAGGCGAGATTTTGGAAGGCCTAACACACTACAGCAGAGTAGCCCTTTCATTTTTCAGCCTCTGCAGTCACTGCAGCAGAGTTCCAAGCCCATAATTCAGTTGCCCCACCTCTACAGCAGAGCTGCCCTCTCTTCTTTCTGCCTCTCCAACCTATTCAGATGAGCTGACCTCTCTCCTTTCAGGCTAACCATCAACCGCAGAGCTGCCCTCTCTTCTTCCAGCCAAGCCCTCTACAGCAGAGATGCGCTCTCCTTTCAGCCTAACCCTCTACAGCAGATCTGCCCTCTCCTCTTTCCGCCTAACCCTGTACAGCAGAGCTGGCCTCTCTTCATTCAGCCTGTCCTCCCTCCATAGCAGAGCTGCCGTCTCTTCTTTCAGCCTAACCCTCGACAGCAGAGCTACCTAGTCTTCGTTCAGCCTCTGCACCCTCTGTAGCAGAGCTCCAATCTCTTATTTCATTCTCTCCAGCCTCTGAAGCAGAGCTGCCCTCTCCTCTTTCAGCCTAACCGTCTACAGCAGAGCTGCACTCTCCTCTTTCAGCCTAAAACTCTACAGCAGAGCTGCCATGTCTTCTTTTACCACTCCATCCTCTGCAGTTGGGCTTTCCACTCTTTTTTCAGACTAACCCTCTAAAGCAAAATGCCTTCCCTTCTTTCAGCTTCTGCGCCCTCTTGAGCAGTGCTGCCTTTTTTTTTCTTTCAGCATCTGCACCCTCTATATCAGAGCTGCCCTCTCTTCTTTCAGCCTCACCACCCGCGACAGCAGAGCTGCCCTTTCTTCTTTCAGCCTCAACACCCTCTGCAGCAGAGCTGCCCTCTCGTCTTTTGGCCTAACCCTCTAGAGCAGAGTAGCCCTCCCATTTTTGAGCCTCTGCAGTCTCTGCAGCAGAGGTCCAAGCCCATATTTCAATCGCCCCACCTCTACAGCAGCGCTGCCTTCTCTTCTTTCAGCCTCTCCAACCTCTTCAGATGAGCTGACCTCTCTCCTTTCAGGCTAACCATCTACAGCAGAACTGCCCTCTCTTCTTCCAGCCTAAACATCTACAGCAGATCTGCGCTCTTCTTTCAGCCTAACCCTCTACAGCAGAGCTGCCCTCTCCTCTTGAAGCCTAACCCCCTACAGCAGACCTGCCCTCTATTCTTTCAGCCTCTGCAAGCTCTACAGCAGAGCTTCTCTCTCTTCTTTCAGCCTCTGCATCTCTGCAGCACAGCTGCCCTCTCTTATTTCAGCCTCTGCACCCTCTACAGCAGAGCTGCCCTCGCTTTTTTCAGCATCTGCACCCTCTGCAGCAGCGTTGCCCTCTCCTCTTTCAGCCTCTCCACTCTCCACACTGGATCTGCTTTTTCTTGTTTCAGCCTCTCTATCCTCTACAACAGAGCTGCCCTCACTTATTTCAGCCTAACCCTCTACAGCAGAGCTGCCTTCTCATCTTTCATTCTCTGCACCCTCTGTAGTAGAGCTCCAATCTCTTATTTCAATCTCTCCAGCCTCTAAAGCAGAGCTGTCCTCTCCTCTTTCAGCCTAAACCTCTACAGCAGAGCTGCACTCTCCTCTTTCAGCCTAAACCTCTAAAGACGTGCTGCCGTCTCATCTTTCAGTCTTTCCATCCTCTGCAGCCGGGCTTTCCTCTCTTCTTTCAGGATAACAATCTACAGAAGCGCTGCCCTCTCTTCTTTCAGCCTCTGCACTCTCGGCAGCAGAGCTGCTCTCTCTTCTTTCAGCCTCTCCACCCACTACAGCAGAACTGCCCTCTCTTCTTTCAGCCTAACCATCTTAAGCAGAGTTGTCCTCGCTTCTTTCATCCTAACCCTCTACAGCAGATCTGCCCTCTCTTCTTTCACCCACTGCACCTCTACAGCCGAGGTGCTTTCTCTTCGTTGAGCCTTTTCATCCTCTGCAGCAGAGCTGCTCCCCTCTTCTCTAGCCTAACCGTCTACTGCAGACCTGCCCTCTCATCTGTCAGCCTCTCTACCTGCTTCAGTGGAGCTGCCCTCTCTTCTTTCAGACTCTGCACTCTCTGCTTCAGAGCTCCAATCTCTGTTTTCAGTCTCTCCATCCTCTACAGCAGAGCTGCCCTCTCTTCTTTCAGCCTCTCCATCCTCCAAAGCAGAGCTGCCCTCTCTTATTTCGACTAACCGTTTACAGCAGAGCTGTCCTCTCTTCCATCAGCTTCACTACCCTCTACAACAGAGCTGCCCTCTCTTCTCTCAGCCTCTCTACCCTCTGCAGCAGAGGTGCCCTCTCTTCTAACCACCTCTGCACCTCTCCGGCAGGGCTGCCCTCTCTTCTTTCAGCCTCGCTACCCACTGCAGCAGAGCTGCCCTCTCTTATTTCGGCCTAACACACTACAGCAGAGTAGCCCTTTCATTTTTCAGCCTCTGCAGTCACTGCAGCAGAGTTCCAAGCCCATAATTCAGTTGCCCCACCTCTACAGCAGAGCTGCCCTCTCTTCTTTCTGCCTCTCCAACCGATTCAGATGAGCTGACCTCTCTCCTTTCAGGCTAACCATCAACAGCAGAGCTGCCCTCTCTTCTTCCAGCCAAGCCCTCTACAGCAGAGTTGCGCTCTCCTTTCAGCCTAACCCTCTGCAGCAGATCTGCCCTCTCCTCTTTCCGCCTAACCCTGTACAGCAGAGCTGGCCTCTTTTCATTCAGCCTGTCCTCCCTCCATAGCAGAGCTGCCGTCTCTTCTTTCAGCCTAACCCTCGACAGCAGAGCTACCTAGTCTTCGTTCAGCCTCTGCACCCTCTGTAGCAGAGCTCCAATCTCTTATTTCATTCTCTCCAGCCTCTGAAGCAGAGCTGCCCTCTCCTCTTTCAGCCTAACCGTCTACAGCAGAGCTGCACTCTCCTCTTTCAGCCTAAAACTCTACAGCAGAGCTGCCATGTCTTCTTTTACCACTCCATCCTCTGCAGTTGGGCTTTCCACTCTTTTTTCAGACTAACCCTCTAAAGCAAAATGCCTTCCCTTCTTTCAGCTTCTGCGCCCTCTTGAGCAGTGCTGCCTTTTTTTTTCTTTCAGCATCTGCACCCTCTATATCAGAGCTGCCCTCTCTTCTTTCAGCCTCACCACCCGCGACAGCGGAGCTGATGTCTCTTTTTTCAGATCTACCCTCTACAGTAGAGCTGCCCTCCCTTCTGTCAGCATCTCCACCCTCTCCAGCAGAGCTGCGTCTCTTGTTTCAGCCTAACCCTCTACAGCAGAGCTGCCCTCTCTACTTTCAGACTGTGCACCCTCTTTAGCAGAGCTGCAACCTCTTATTTCTGTCTCTCCACCCTCTACAGCAGAGCTGCCCTCTCTTATTTCAGCCTCTAAACCCTCTGCAGCAGAGCTGCCTTCTCTTCTTTCAGCCTCTCCACCATCTGCAGCTGAGCTGCCCACTCGTCTTGCATTTTCTCAAACCTCTGTGGCGGAGCTGCCCTCTCTTCACTCAGCGTCTCCACCCCCTGCAGAAGAGCTGCCCTCTCTTCTTTCATCCTAACCTTCTGCAGCTGAGCTGCCTTCTCTTCTTTCAGCCTCTGCACCTTCTGCAGCAGAGCTGTCCTCTCTTCTTTCAGCCTCTGCACCCTCTGCAGCAGAGCTCCCCTCTTTTCTTTCAGCCTCTGCACCCTCTGCAGCAGAGCTGTCCGCTCTTCTTTCAGCCTCTGCAACCTCTGCAGCAGAGCTGTTCTCTCTTGTTTCAGTCTATCCCTCTACAGCAGTGGTACCCTATCTTCTTACATCCTAACCTTCTGCAGCAGAGCTACCCTCTCTTCTTTCAGCCTCTGCACTCTCCGCAGCTGAGCTGCCCTCTCTTCTGTCAGCGTCTTCAACCTCTGCAGCTGAGTTGCCCTCTCTTCTCTCAGCCTCTCCACCCTCTGCAGCAGTGTTGCCCTCTCTTCTTTCAGCCTACCCCTCTACAGCAGAGCTGCCTCTCGTCTTTCATCCTTTCTTCTACAGCAGAGTTGCCCTCTCTTCTTTCAGTCTCTGCACCCTCTGCAGCAGCGCTGCCCTCTCTTCTTTCAGCCTCTGCACCCTCTGCAGCAGGCCTACCCTCTCTTCTTTCAGCCTCTGCACCCTCTGCAGCAGAGCTGTCCGCTCTTCTTTCAAACTCTGCACTTCTGCAGCAGAGCTGCCCTCTATTCTTTCAGCCTCTGCACCCTCTGTAGCAGAGCTGTCCGCTCTTCTTTCAGCCTCTGCACCCTCTGCAGCAGAGCTGTCCGCTCTTCTTTCAAACTCTGCACCCTCTGCAGCAGAGCTGTCCTCTCTTCTTTCAGTCTATCCCTCAACAGCCGTGGTACCCTCTCTTCTTTCCGCCTCTTCATTCTTGAGCCGAGCTGCCCTCTCTTCAATCAGCATATCCACTCTCTGGCGAGATCACAAAGGCAGATTGAAAGCAAGAATCCAGCTTTTTAGAGACTCCAGAAGATTAGATTATCCTGATATTTAGGGAATATTATTATCATCCAGTACCCTCTTCGCCGTCCTTAAACCTGTATAGGAATCATCGTCACCCCTGCTGTCTGCTTCGACGGTGCTGTTGACAAGCTTTGTATCCCTTACACCAGTGCCTCTGCACACTCGTCTTTTGATCATCTGATAGGTCTCTGTGGCAAAGAGCGAGAACAAATTTCCACGGGGAAAACAAATTATTTTCCATTTTATAGGCTGCATTTTGGATTTACTCATCAGATCATTCAAAGATAAAAACAAAAAAACTGCTGATGCTGGAAATCCAAAAGAAAAACAAAAACAGAACTACCTGGAAAAACTCAGCACGTCTGGCAGCATCGGCGGAGAAGGAAAGAGTTGAAGGTTCGAATCCTGATGATCCTTCGACAGAACTTGAGTTCGAGTCCAAGAAAGAGTTGAAATATAAGTTGGTTTAAGGTGTGTGTGTGGGGGGCGGAGAGAGAGAGAGGGAGAGAAGTGGAGTGGGGGTGTGGCTGTAGGGACAAACAAGCAGTGATTGAAGCAGATCATCAAAAGATGTCAACAACAATATTACAAAAGAACACATAGGTGTTAAAGTTGCTGATAATATCTAAACAAATGTGCTAATTAAGAATGGATGGTAGGGCATTCAATGTATAGCGCTAGTGGGGGTGGGGAGAGCGTAAAATATTTTTTTTTTAATTAAAAAAAATAATATTTTTTCCTTCAATCAAGGCATCACTTTTCCAGGAGAATAGACAAAAGAAAATAAGTATGGACAAATGATTTGTTACTCTTTTTGGGTACAATCTCGCCTAAGATCTTTGAGATACACTGTCGTTTTTAACAATCTAAGTTTTTTTGGAATTCATTAGACATTGATGAATCGTTCCCCTTCCATGAGGATTGATTGTCTGAAGACTTGCTCTTCAGGACCCATAGCACCATGTATACCTTCCTTTCCCCATATGTAGAACGATCAAAGTCCTTGATACTCCTCACGATATCTGCATCACGTCCAGGAGGAATATCACGTAGGTAAACTTAGCAGATATAAAATAAATCTGAAATAAGTAAAGAAGCAATCAAAATAATATTTGTCTCATAGAAACAATAAAACATATAGAGAAACGAAATTGTCCAGCAATAAATCAAAAAGTACATGTTGTAATAATGTTGCAAAACTAGGCATCAACCATTAAAAAACAATCATTTCATATTTTTCCGCATCACAGTTAATTGCAAATTTATTAACTACCTCACACTTTCAATAGCCCCGATCTTCAATTTCCCTTGTGAATTTCTGCAAGGAAAGCCCAAGAAAATCTCTTTCTCTCTCTCGCTGTTTTGCGGTGACTTTGGGACTTCTGATCTCACACTCGGGGCGCGGTTCCATTAACGACCCGCTAAAACATGAAATCAGAGCTTTGCAATAAAGAATGCGAAACAAGGAGGATTTTTTTTTGGAAGGAACAGCTAACATGTTAGAAAACAGACAAATGAAAAATCTGAACAGGGCTGTCAAGAGCAACATATTTACACAACCGAGCCTGTGGAAGTACACTTATGGTGCAACTACTGAAATTAACATGGGAACTTTTATGGTGAATAGCCTGGAGCTGACGGATGCCATCGTGCATGGTACATTGCATAGAATTGGTTAAGGATGATACTATCTGACGCCAATGGGAAAGACAGTGGAAAACTTCACTTGGAACAGGTCATGGCAGTGAACCAGCGAATTGTGATAAGAGACCTCTAAAAACATGCCCACAAATTAAATATCATTCTCAGAGAAAATCGGCAAGCATCTCCTGAGTCTGCAGAAAATGATGTTTGAATGATGTAAGGCCGCTGAATCATGCGACAAACTAGCAATATTTTACGGCATTTTATTGTAAAATGGAAATTCCCTCCTTCGATAGCAGACATGCACCTGAATGTCCTGTGCACCCACGAGGTTTTCATAACGTCTGTGTCATCAGATGTTTAGTGCAAATACACACTGTAAGATGTACGTGCCACCTAAAAACATCACAAACAGAAATTAATTGGTCATGTTTTATCGTTTGAGAGAAAGTGAAAATTGCAGTAAATCCTTTAACATTGATGACATTGAATTAGAAACTGAAGGGCACAATAATTCATTTCCGTCTGAATCCGTTCAATATATTCCAAATAGATGAATCAACTTGGGCAGCCCCGACTTGAAATGTTGTACCCGCAAAGGCCACATCATATCCTGACCATGTCGCGTAACAACAACGCCAATATGGGGTTTTACCTTTCATTCAGGAAGATCTAACTGCACCATGATGTTTAATAGAAGCATAGATTTTCTACGAAATTACGCTTATAGAGAAGGTACGTATTGTGTCACAAACTATCTGCAAAGAATACTGCTCTGCAAATCAGATCTAACCGATTGACTCAAGTACCCTCTCCTTTCGCGTGCCTTACCAGCACTGATATAATCTGAACAATTACACAACCTGTGCCAGAATCAGTAGTTTAAGATAACGGTTTGGGATAATGTGAAGGAATGGTTGCACGGATATGCTAACAGATTTTGCTTCATAGATTACAACTGTCCCTCGTTTTCTGACTGGAATTGAAATGCTCATTGCAGTTGGTTTGGTTATTTCAATGAAGTTGCAGAGAAGAATGATTCAGCTGAGAAAAGGTCGGCCCTCGCTCGGGACTCTATGAATGTAGATTACATTTAGTGAATGGTCAATATAGTGGCAACATATTTCACACTCAAAGGCAAAATGTTATATAGCCATCCATGCTGATAGTGATAAATATTTTTTTTTCCTTTACCTCAAATTACCCTGTTATAGTACTGTGATGCTGTCATGGACAAGCAACAGATGATTGCATTAGAATGAAAAGCCACAATTACCCGGCACGTTAAATCATCCGAAATTTGTCATCAAATAGTTAACAAGAGTTGGATTCTACTTATTTCTGTGTTGCCTACTAATATTATTGTGCGGCGTTTTACAGTCTGATGATGAAAAAGCTGCAACAGAAGCTGTGAGAAATTAGCCATCATTGTCCGTTTCGTATAAAAAAACATAGTGACCATGACTAGCTTAGCCTTATGATGTTTGGATCCTTAAATGAAATGTGATAAGGGGCCCATATCGATACACTATATTTTCATAAGGTTACTGCAAATTGCGCAATTAGCGAGAGCCAACTAAAATTAAACCATACAATATTAATGATCAATTGTACATTTCGAACAACATTGGCTAAGGTATTCCAAAACAAAAACAAAAATACCTGGAAAAACTCAGCAGTCTGGCAGCATCTATGGAGTGGACCACAGTTAACATTTTGAGTCCGAACGACCCTTGAACAGAATCCAAAGTTGTTTGCTTTTATTTTGGCTAAGGCGGTGTTACACCACGTTTTACATATAAAAGAGGATTAAGGGAACCATCTTGTGCTGATTACCACGTGAACAGAAACCAGGTTACGTCTCTGGTAATAAACCACAGGTGAGATTCCAATGAGTGTGGAGGTTCTCATTGCAGAAGAGCAGGGGCAGAGAAGAAATTCTACCAGCTTGGATGCAGTGTCCCCCAGACACAGAGGTGATACTTGCCGGCGTGAAAAGTAGGGGTTGTTCACTGCTCGTGGATAGTCTGCCAGCTGTAAAGCGTGAAGTGTGGTGAATTTTGTTGATAGGTATTATTAACCTTTATTTCCTCTTATTAGTTAACCGTTAAGTGTTAGTATATTGAATTGGTTGATTGATTAGTCTATATTGGTCTGATACAACTGTGATCGATTGCCGAGTCTATTACTGTTTGAATTTGCTTATGTTCAAAGAACGTTGGTATTAAGTTCTAATTCAGTGGCTGTGTCTGTATATGATGGTTAGACCTCTGTCGCACCATATCATTTTAAAGAGCTAATTTGTGCTCAACTAACGAGGCTGCATGCGCTAAAATAAATAAAAAAAAATAAAATTATTTTCAAAAGCATTTTATAACATAAACATGGTGGTTTAGATAAAAAAGTAAACGTCTCCCAACAGTGTCCCGATCAATCCCTCCTAGGTCAGGGGCAGTACGGTGTGAGGTGCAGAATAATGTTCCCTCTAAGCACTCAGCACAAAACCTTCCCAGGGCAGGAATAGTGCCGGCTTGGAAACAGGCCAAATCTCCTACGACACTCTCCCCATCAAACACTTTCAGGGCAGGTGTATCACAAGGTGAGATTAAGGGTTAAGGTACCTATACACTGTCTGCATCAAACTTTCCCAGCTGATTTGTATAGTGTTCAGAATTGCATAGGCCTTTTACCGGGAGGTGAGGTACTGCAGCTTTGCATTGCAAATATCCAATTGATGAAGGTTAAGTTAGTGCAGTTGGGGTTTCATCAGTCACATTTCGGGGATAAGCACGAGGTTGAGAGAGTGCAATATCCAAGCATGGTGGGTGGGGATAATCGGCCCTTTTTCCAAAGCTTTGACTATTTTCGGATGGGTCGGGGACATCTTATCCGAAGGTGATGTAGTTTTGAGGGGATAAATAGCAACTTGGGAAATCTCACCCTGCTCTTCTCTTTCTCTTCCCCACACCCCTCAACCCCCCTACTCCCCCGCCTCAGCCCTGTGCCTGCTGTACCATGGGGAAGAAGGAGACCGCAAAACTAAGAACTTCTTCTGCTTTTGAGTGTCTGAAGACATCGCAACAAAAGCCGGCAGTGCCAGTGGCAAAAGTGTAATGCTGTCTTCAAGGTCAAAGGATGCCATTTTTTCAACATCGGCTAACAGACACAGCAGAGCCGGGGAGTTGTGCGTTACCAGGGTGCTTGGGTCCCAATGTCAGAGACTGTTTCCCCGAAGACATTGATTCCCTCCCCTCCTCTGCTCGGCAGCCCACTCGCCATGCAGATAACCAAATATCACAAACCCAGTGAAGGGCACAGGAGGGCGGAATAACTTGTATTTTTTCTGTTTGATACGTTGACGTTGGAAATAAACGTGAGGAATGAGAAGCGATGCCTGCGGTCAGTTTGTATCAGTCACCTTGCTGCTCTCACACACAGTTCCCGCTTGTTTCTGGTTCGATTGTGAACAGCTTCAACCTCCGTGTCTCAGGAAGGTGATACATCCCATAGAGACGGTGCAACAAAGCTTCAATTGATTGATTTGGGTAATGAGAATGTTGTCCCGTGGATTGAGATGGAGCAAAATGTTTCAATATAACCTTGAGTTGAGAAGAGTAAGAGATGATCTCATTGAAGCTGCAGAAAATATTGCATGATTAGGCAGCGCCGATGCTGTGAGTCTGTTGCTCCATGCTGCACAATCTAGATTCAGAGGGCACATCTCAGTATAAGGCAACGGCCATGTCAGACTGAGATTAGGAGATAGTTATTCACTCAGAAGGTAGCGAATTTTTCGAATTTTCCACTCCAGCTCGCTCGTTGAGTCTATTCAAGACACAGATCCATAGATTGTTGGACACTGAGGGAAGTTGGCAATATTGTCTTCACTATTTATCATTCTTCTGTGTCCTGAATGGCTTTACTGTTTATTACGTTTGTGGACTATATAGATTACTATATCTTGGGAATACTTGTTAAAGTTTAGGTTACATGAAGGACCTTGTATGACATGTTCTGCAGCCAGTCTGAAAGTAAGTCTGGTTGAATAAATTGTCAGAGATCAATGCAAAGTTTCTAAATTGTGAAATCTTGACATGTTATCCTTTCATCTATTAACTGGAAGTCAGTAAATTCTCTTTAAACGTTATCAGCTATTGTAACACCTTATAAAGTGTACTGCCTATAACTGGACACAATAGTCCAGCTGAGAACAAACTCTCTTCAACACAACTTCAACATGACTCAACTTCAGAACTTCCTCCAGCCAGAAAAAAAAATAAATAACCACTGCTTTATATTCCCTTTCACTCCGCAGATGTTCTATCCATGTTGTTACATTCTTTTTTATTTAATGCCCTCTAACTTTGTTCATACGTCTGCTGTGTGGCACTTTATCAAGCAAGTCCATATACAGGAAATCACCAGCATAAACGCTCTTTGTGACCTTATCAAAAAAAAACCCTCCAAGTGAGTTAAACATGAATTGCCTTTAAAATACAGCCTGCTGGTTTTCCTTAGCTAAACCCCATTTGTTGAAAGGATTACTCACTTTGTATGCAATCATCGTTTCTAGAAACTTTTGCAGTGCAGTTTGAGGTGAGTGGGTTCTTGTTGGCTTTATCTTTTCATTCATTCTTAAGCAAGCCTATAACGTTTGCAATTCAACAACACATGGCGCCACACCTGAGTGAACAGGTGACAATGCAATTAGGAGCGGTGCCTCCGCAATATTCACTTTCACTTCCCTGAATACCCTTTGAGGCATTTCATCCACTCCTGGTCCGTTCTCAAATTTAAATACAGGCAGTCTATCCAATACCGCCTCCCGATTAATTTTGGTCCCTTCCAGATAGATAGACAGAGTTAGCATTTTAAAATAACAAAATGAACAGGCTTAGGGCATTGATTAGTTAATTATTCCCAGATTTGTAGATAAAGAAGAGTCAATCCGTTCTGCTGGAATCGTCAGTGTTGTTGGAATGAAAAGAATGCTCTGTAGTCTCTGCCAAAGCATCGTATTCTCAGTGTGTTATTCACAACGAGGCTCGGGACTTTGCTCTGTTATTGGTAGTGGAGGATGGTTGCCTGAATGTGAATTTTGGAGGCTAAGATTTACTTCCAGACAGTAGCTCAGAATTGGAGTTATATATCTTTTGAAAGAAGACTAAAAATGGAAACTATTTGAAGAACACCGACTGAAACTAGGTATACATGGAAGGATATGATTTTTTTCATCAGTGTTTTGCGAATTGGGAACTTATGATAAATGGAAGAATGACGTAGATGTGTGAACAAGGATTACATAACTACCAAGGGCACAACATTATACTGCCTTTACATTGTCGCCGCCCCCTACCCCCAAAAAAAATAAAGTCCGAAGAAAGTACATTGTGAGCTGGATACCAGCCAGTTGGATACTGATAGAAGTTCGGTTCTTCTATTAAACTTCATGGATACAATTTGTATGACATTTGTCTTAGTGAATGCCGATGAACCTTGGTCGGGTTTCGATAAATTTAGGGAAATTGATGATTACTCCAGAGAAGACTGCACATGGGCTTTAAGCGACTACATATGAGATTTATGTGACTCCGCTTGGAAATGCATAAACTTATTGAACAGTTCTGGGGATGTCAACTATTTTGGTTTTAACCAGAGTTAGATTCAAAGAAAGGAAAATGCTTTTGGATTGTATTTTCTAAGCATTAAAAAAGAATCTGCGAAAGCATTCATTTCCGGCCACTTTTATGCAGTGACACAAAAGTTGGCAGATACAATGCAAACAGCAATTTGGGACCATTCGAACACGGGAGCTATTAGGATTTAGGGCCCAGATGTCTGGCGAAAGAAGAATTACAACAAAAAAATTAAAGTCAGGGTCCCTTTTGTGAGCTACAACAAATGGTTGGAGTTGGACAATTATTGAACGAGGATTAATGCCAGCAATAACCAAGGAGTGGTCACAACAATGATTCACATGCAACACTAAATATCATGGTGCGTTGTGTTGTCCAAAAATGAAATGCAGGGTTTTGTGAGACAACACATACTGCATGAGGTATGTAAGGCGAGGAGAATGATGCTGGCCAATCAGAAGGGATTCTATTGGTCAACAGAAGCTTAAGCCTCTTAATGTGTATCCTCGTTGCAGATCCGTTCAATTTCACAGTTCTGGGTGTAAGTCCACAGTATGTGGAGTGGACTGGCTAAACTGTTACATGGATCTTTCAGGTAAGGAAGGTCAAAGTGAAGTGCAAGAATATGACAGATCTGCATGTTTCAAGTTCGGTGATAGACACACGTTGAAATCACTAAAATAACAGTGATTTAGGGCAAAATTGAAGGGATAAATCACTTCATCCTTGTCCAACTGTTACTGTTCAAAAATCACAGAATCACAGAACCTTATGGCGCAAAGTGGTCATTCGGCGCACTGCGTCTGCACCGGCTATCCAAATGAGGATCATGACTTTGTGCCATTATTCTGCTTTTTCGCAATATCATTGAACATTGTTTCTATTCAACTAATCATCTAATGCTCCAACGAATGCTTCCAATGAACCTAACTCCACCACACTTCCAGGCAGTGCATTCCAGACCCGAATCAGTCACTGTGTGGAAAAGTATTTTTTTCTAAGCTCTTTCAGGATTACTTTATCTAGGCCTGTATAAGTGATCGGTCACTATGAAACCTCGATTTTCTTTACGGGCTATGCAGAGTAATCTCTGGTCGATATGGCTTCCCTCAACACCCTTTGCTCCACCAGATCTGCCCTTATAATCTGCATGGCTCCCCTTGCCTCTGGTTTTATTGGGTATTGTCGATGTGCTCGGTGTTCCGACCCCGGTATCTTAGTCTGTTCTGTATGTCCCAGTCTGCAGTCTAGTTTAGATTCTGCCCAAACCCTTTCTCTTCTAGTGGTCCTTGTTTGCCGCCCTTGTTACGTTCTGATCTGTTTTCTCACTCAATCTTTAAACATTTTTAGTAATGCTACATCATTCCTTGCTGGGACTCGTATGTCTGAGTGCACAATAAAGGATATCCAAATTCCCTCTCCATAGTCGTGTGATTATTCCACTTGTTCTGTGTTACTCCTATTATCATACCCCAATTCACTGGCACCTCTCCCAGTGCGGTAGTCACTGCTGTTTGAAAATTATCAAATTCTGTCTGAGACTCTTGGGCCATCTGCGTGTTGGATGCGCACCAGTTGCCCTCTCTAAAGTCATCCCTGGTTCCTGCCATTTTGTCCCAGGCATTTTTGTTTGTACTAGGCCGTGTCTGTCCCGGTTCCGTAATTGGTGGGGTATTCACATTTCTCTCAATTTTTCTAGAAAGTGTTCACTGCTCTGGCAGGGTGCATTTTTGGCAACATTTCCAATTACTTGATTTTGCAAGTTGGGGATGTCTGGACATGGGATGTTCTTAATCGGAGCAGTTCCGCTTGGCCTTAGGTATCCGGGTGCCTGGGCACAAATTCTACTTTATTTGCTGCCACTCCAAGGGCACCGTCACATGGCAGAGGCGGGTATTTTTCTTCTTTGTTTTTTGCATAATTATACGTCTCAATTTCTATATCCCAATCACCTGCACCTTTGGTATCGTATTTTGGAGCTGTTGGTAGTACTGGGTAAATTTATCTACCGCTGATGTGTTTCCACACCTTTTGTTCAGTTCACATTGTGTTCTGTCTTTTACAAAGCGCCTTTTCTTCCTTTCGTTTCGTTTCTTTATTCCACCATGCCTGCTGTTTCCCAATCAGTACATCTCGATTCAAATCATTCCGTCTCATTTTTCCATTGAGTTTTTGATTATTTTCTCCTAGATGTCAAGTTAACAACCCCCCCCCGGATACCATCGAGCTCTAACTAATTTTCCGCGGCCATTTTAGGGTTGGGTTATTTGTTGTCAGTGGCGCATCTTTTCTTCCCTTCTCCCGAAGTGAGCGAGTTACTTGTAACTAATTCTGAGAATCTTATTCTACACATTTCACTCAAACTCTTAAAACTGATTGAGGTTTGACTCAGACCCGTGAGTTCATTTGGCCCCATGGCAGCGGGTCCCGGTGGTCTTGGCTTTGCCTTGACTATGCTTGGAAATTTAAATGTACTCAAAGGTGGCTCGGCTGTCACTGGTCCATTTCCATTGACCTTACTGGGATCTCATCTTCATTGCCAAATTTTGATAGAGTATTGTAAACCATAACTCAACACAGCGTCTTTCATTCATATGACAAACAGCATCTGTTGTTTTTTACACTGGCGGGGAGACAACCTACGGGTAAACCAGCAGACATCTCCACAAACACAAAATTTCGAACAGTTTATATATTATTCTAATAGCATTACCGTCACAGTGTCACTTACAACTGAACTGATACCAGTAAGAAGGAATGGAATTTAGAACATCAGAACCATGACACAATCATGTAATCTAATTACGAAATGGAGAAAGAAATTTTCGCAATGAAATGGGCCCAGACAACATCCATTCACCCCTGTCGCGGAGGGATAGAAAACCTCCACACAAGGATCAGTCTTGGAGACGGGCAGAAGAGCTTGGTGGGCTCCATTGCTTCCAGTTGTAGAAATAACATCAGAATAGCATCAGTCCAGGACAGATTTGCAGAATGAAAGTGAGTGTTAAGCACTAATCTACCAGCAGGATGTTCTCAGGGAATGTGCTTGTGTTAATGTTTACTGAAACAAACCTCGTGATTCGCACATTTGCAATAAAGTTGCTTTGTTGCCTTTACACCTAATAACCCTCGCGTTCGAGAATCATTAAACGCTCATAATTGCCGTATGGCTCGAAAGCCCCAAATGCAAGTCACATTCAACCTTGCTTGACCCTGTTACAGAGGGACAGGTGGAGGCCATTCAGGCCGATCTCGAACCTGTTACCCCAAAACAGGAGTAGGCACATTCTGACGTTATTTGAGCTTGCTACACAAGAACAAGAGGAGGCCTTTCAGCATTCTCGAGCCTGTTACACAGGAACAGAGGAGGGCATTCAACCCCTCCTCTTGCTTGTTGAAGAAGAGCAGGATGAGCCTCTGCACTCCCCTCTTGATTGTGCTGTACAAGAACAGGACAAGATCAATCAATAATCTTGAGCCTATTACATCGAAATAGCTGGAAGCCATTCAGTCCGTCTAGAGCCATCTACACATGCGGCCATTCGCCCCCTCCCGTGCATGTTAAACAAGACCACGAGGAGGCCCAATCAGGCCCTACCTTAATCAGGTACACGTGAATGCTAAATGGGAAAGATTTCGAGCAGCTCCAGCAACACATGACTGGGCATCCATGATGTGCTGTGTGCCATCAGCAACAGTAGAGTTGTACTCAAGTGGAGGAGGAGAATCCAGAAAAATCCGATCGTCAATGATGGAGGAGCCGAGGACATCAATGCATAAGCTTTTGGTACAATCTTCAGACAGAAGTTCACTAAGGCTAATCCCACATGGCTTCCTCCAGTGGTCCCCAGCATCACAGATGCCAGTCTTCAGCCAATTCAATTCACTCCAGGTGAAGTCAAGGAAAGGCTGAAGTTATTGGATCATGCAAAGGCTATGCTCGCTTGCAATATTCCAGCAATAGTACTGAAAACCTATGCTCCAGAACGTGCCACACTCCAAACCAAACTGTTCCACTGCAGCTACAACACTGGCATCTACCCAGCTATATGGGAAATTGCCCAGGTATGCTCTGTATGCAAAAGGCATGACAAATCTATCCTGGCCAATTTCCACCCCATCAGTCTACTCTCTATCTTCAGTAAAGCATTCTAAAGGCCAGCAACAGTGCTTTCAAGTAGGATTTGCTAACAATAACCTGCTCACGGGCGCCCAGTTTTGGTTCCACCAGGGCCATTCAGTTAGTGACTCATTATGGCCATGCTGCAAACATGGAGAAAAGAGCTGGACTCCCGAGGCTAGATGAGAGTGACTGCCCTTGACGTTAAGGTGGCATTTGACCAAGTATGGCATCAAGGAGCCCTATCAAAACTGGCGTGAATGGGAATCAGGGTAAAATCACTCCCTGGTTGGAGTCAGACATAGCACAACGGAGGATTGTTTTAGTTGTTCTAGGTCAGTCATCTTAGCTCTAGGACATCACAGCTGGAGTTCATCAGGGAAGTGTCCTCGGCTAAACCATCTTCAGCTGCTTCTTCAATCACCTTGCTTCCATCATAAGGCCAGAAGTTTGGATGTTCGCTGGAGATTGCATGATGTTTTGCATCATTCGCAGCTGCTCAAATAATGAAGCAGTCCATGTCCAAATGCAGCAAGACCTGGACAATATCAAGGCTTGGACTGACAATTGGCAAGTAACATTTGCGCCACATAAATGTCAGGCAGTAACTATCTGCAACAAGAGAGAATCATACAATCACACCTTGATGTTCAACGGCATTAGCAACACTAAATCGCACACTATTAACATCCTGGAGGTTACAGTGGATCAGAAATCGAACTAGCCATTAAAAACTTTGGCTACAAGAGCAGGTCAGATGCTAGAAATCGTGTAAAGAGTAACCCATATCCTGACTCCCCAAAGCCAGTCCAACATCGACAAGGCACAAGTAAGCATTGTGTTTCAATATTTCTCTTTGGCCTGGATGAGTGCATTTCCCGCAACACTCAAGAAACTTGACAATGTCCAAGAAAAAGCAGCTCGCTTCAATGGCACCACGTTCACTAACATTCATTCCCTTCACCACCGACACAGCAGCAGCCTTGTATACCATCAAGTAGATGCACAGCCAGAATTCTTCAAGGCTATTGCGACAGCAACTTCCAAATCGACATCTAGTCAGACAAGGGCAGCAGATAAATGAGAACACCACAACCTGGAAGTTGCCCTCCAAGTCAGTCACCATCCTGACTTGGAAATATATCGCCATTCATTCGCTGTCTCTGTGTCAAAATATTGGAACTTTCTTCCTAACAGCACTGTGGGTGCACCTACACATGATGGACGAAAGCTGGTCAACAGGGAGCTCACTACTATGCTCTCAATTGCTATTAGGGGTGGGCAATAAATGCTGCCCCAGCTAGCGAAGCTGACAGCCAGATGTTTGTCATATTTTAGGCGCTCTGTATTGATTCATGGTCCTGTGTCAGCTGGATGGTCTTTATTAGTTGGATTGTCTATAACAATTACAGGGTCAGTACCAGTCATATATTCTGTATTACTTCAGCTGTCTTTCTCAGTTGAAGCTTTGTTATCGGCTGAAAGTTCTCTATCAGCTTGAAGGCCTATATCATCTGAGGAATTGTTTCACTTGTAGGTTCTGTATCATTTGAAGGCTCTGTATCATTTGGACTATCTGTACCTGTTTGAAGGTTTGTACCAGTTCAAGGATCTATATCTGCTGAAGAGTCTGTATCAGTTGTAGTGTCCCTATGAATTGGGCTGCCTGCATCGAATGGGATGTCTGCATCTGCTGGAGGAACTGTATGAGTCTGAATCGGTTGCACGGTCAGTATCAGCTGGAGATCGTAAACTGTCGGAGAATCAATATCGAATGGAGAGCCTGTATTGATTTAGTGGTCATTAACAGTGGTAGGAAACAGTGGCAGGGTCTCTATCATTTGAATGGTATTTACTTTTAGAGGGTCGGTATCGAATGGAGAGTCCGTAAGAGTTAGATGGGCTGTAAATGTTGTTTTGGCTGTTTCAAAAGCAGGGTATTAATTTGTTTGACGGTTTGCATCAAATGTCTTTATTTGTTAGAGGATTTTTATCAGGCGGGGAGCCTCTAATTGGTCGAGGGTCTGCAAGAGTTTTTGCATCTTTTCCAGTTCTGGCAGGCGTATTGAAGGGTTTTTGCTCTGTTCGTTGGGCTGTAGTGTTTGAAGTTTCCGATTGGGTTCAAGAGCATTACTAGTTTGACGGGCTATATTACATTCAGATGTCGAATCATCCTTTGGAGTTTTATTATGTTAAGATGTTGTATGAGTTTATTTCCGATATGAATATTCACAATTACCACTCTTTATTCCTTTCACTGTATGTCGACGGGGAAAGAGGACAGTTCTATCCCAGAGTACAGGAGATGAGGCTGAAGATAGATCCTCAAATTTGGAATATAATTACTGAATGCTCATATTCGAGTGAAGTACATTACTAAGACAATATGGGATCTAGACATGGGACAGATGGTGCTTGAAAAGGCAGCGCCCTTGCTGAGAGAAAACAGCTTCTAATTTAATTTGGTAATTCACGTGATGAGACGTGTTCAAAATTTGCAATTGGAAACTCAATCTCTGAAATTTAATATATTCTATCACTGAACTCGCTGTAATAATCTGTATGTTCATTTAAAAAAAAGTCTAACCGACCAATTTTGTAACCTGAATATCCCTGATGTGACACCGCAGGCTTTAGGAATGTATCAGCTCAGAGGTTAATAAAGAGAAATGGACTGCAGCACGAAAGGACACATCGCTTCACACCGAAAATGCTGGAAATCAATTAATATGGCAAATAGAATAATGTACGCAATCCTTGCAGTTATACGTGACCTGGTAAGAGATTATAACGATTGAATTTGTGTAAACATTTGTGCGATCTGCTCTTTGGTTTACTCCATGACTGAAACTGTTATATGCTAATCTATTAGTCAGAAACGTGTGTTTGCCACGTGTCGGTGCAAACTAGATGGGCCGAGGCGTCTCTTCCGCATTGTGTGAATCTTTATACGAAACCTGATCAGTTCTAGCGTTTGCCTGGGTCAAAAGTGTAAAAATATCGCTGTGGATTATTTATATTCCTCAACTGATAATGAACCTCTGCTTTATATTGACTCACTGGCTCTCTGAATTATCAGGTATTTGAATATAATTGATGTTTCATGACGTTACATCAAACCTCATGAAGGGAACTCGCTGATCCATAGCATTGATAGGGGCCAGAGTGAAATCACACAATGCGTGTCATTAGCCAGAGTGGAATGCTAGAAACGAGTCAGCATTTGTTACTGGGAGTACCTGTCAGTGTAGAATTCTGATGAATGTTGGACAGCGACCAGAGTGAACTACTTGAACCCAATGATCGTGTATTACTTGGATGTTCTGTCGGCGTGAAATTGTACTGAGTGTGCATCACTAACCGTTGCGTATTACCTGAATCCAATGACCACGTCAATGCAGAATTGTATTGGTCACTAACGAGAGCAGCATTCTACATTGAAAACGTGTTTTATTTTTATTGTTGCTTGGTGAGTGATCTCTCTATTCGGAAGATCAGCCTCTGTGTTTTACCAATGTAACAGATTAAAGAGAGGAAGAGTTTTGCTGTTGGTTGAAGATATTTGATAATGATTGTGTTAAGTGTAATATCTCGATATTTTTTTCTAGTTTCTAGTGAATTGCTCCAACGGAAACAGATGTAATATTGTTCATGGCTTTTAAAAACCTGACAGCACAGTTACAGCATTCCAGAAATATTTGTACATTATTCACTTCCATTGCTCTAGAAAGGAACTCCAATGCGTTGTGTTAACGTTACGGGTAATGTTAACCTGTGTCTCCGCTTTAAATGATTTGTGAATATCTTCAGAAATGCTAAAACTTCCTGCACCATTCAGGTCCTTATTTTCAAAGCAATATTTAAGGAACTGAATGTTCTAATCAAAATGCAGCACCTGACGCTTAACTATAGTGAAATTAATTTACTACTGAAATGTCTATTGCAAGTTTAATCAAAATTATGAATAATTTAAAAACAAAAAACTGCGGATGCTGGAAATCCAAAACAAAAACAGAATTACCTGGAAATACTCAGCAGGTCTGGCAGCATCGGTGGAGAAGAAACTGTTGACATTTCGAGTCCTCATGACCCTTCGACAGAACACAGTTCTGTCAAAGGGTCATGAGGAATTTTACCGTGAACTCTTTTCTTCTCCGCCGATGCTGCCAGAGCTGCTGAGATTTTCCACATAATTCTGTTTTTGTTATAAATAATTGATGCAGGCATTCTGTAGCATTCTTCCTCTGTATTCACTACACTGCAAATTTGGATTTGGTTGTACATTTTAAATTTGTCTGGCTGCTTTTGATTCAGTCTTTGGTTCAAATGCAAATTTTAATGAAGACAGTGATCCCAGTGCTGATCCTTTTTGAGAGCCATCCCCCCCCTTTCCACGGATCTGGGTAAATCTCTTCAATTTGTAATCCCTATTTCTGACTTTTTTGTAGACAGCTTGTTGTCTATTCTGCTGCATGTCCCCTAACTCAATTTGCTATGAAATGAGTCATGAGCCCATTATGCTGTAGCTTATCGAACATCTTTAGTAAATCAAAGTATTTAGCATCTATCCTGCTAATACGATCTAGAATTTCTGATAGTTATTCAAGGAATTCAAAAGCTAAGTGAAGTGTGACCTTGTTTTGGACGATATTCTTCCAAGGCCTTATTACATTCTGCGCTTCAAAATAATTTTCTATGAAATTTGGATTCCATTTTGTTTCCTAACACTGACATTGTGTTAACTAGTCTACCGTCCTTTGAACTTGCTCGGTCTTCTCTTTGATTACTTTATCAAATATCTGCCATAAACATATTCAGTGTTTTGGTTTTACTTCCCTCAGGATTATTTGGCAGTGTAGTTCTCCCCTCAGAGAAGAGCTCTCTCTCCCTTCTTGAAGCGCTGAAACACAATAGACAGGTTCATTCTGGCCTGACTGCCCCACAGCACGAATGACTTCCTGCGCTCTGAACTCCTCACTGTGCTCCAGAGATCCACTTCCATTCCTGTCGAAGTCAGACTACTTCTCTTTGCTTCAGCGTCCAGTAAACCCGACCTGCCCCTAAGCTCACAGTGGGCGGAAGCTTGCCTGACAAATATGATGAAGCCACTTTCCGGCCAGGTACCTTCCAGTATCTCCTTGCAGGGACATTCTGAGACTAAACTGATTCGCTTAATTTCATTAACTATTTTTCCTGCTGAGCTACCACTCTTCTCCACAAGTTATGCATTGGAATTTCAAACTCTCACCATGAGTTCTGTAAAGGGGCCTTGTTGTAATGTATTGCAATGTGGAGCTTGCATGTAAACATTAGGACATTACAGACTCAAATTGTCCCTCTAAGAAAGCCAATACATTTTCTCGCTATGCTGCATTTGTGCGGTACATGTGCAGCTATTTTCTGTAGGACACGTGGACAATTCTTGTTCAAATGTTCGTTAGGTTCCTGTGTGCTTTAATGAATGCACTGATGTAATTTCTTCTTTTCTTTTGAATTAAAATTTTCAGCAATTTTGCTTCTAATTTCTAGCACCCTCTCTCTTGCATGTTCCTGACACATTGACCTTATTTTCCACCCATATCTATTATAACCTCACCGACACCCACAGCTCTCTTGATATTCTTCTTCCACCTTCACCTCCTGGAAAGCCTCTATTTCAATCTCTCCCAGTTCCTCCAGCACTGTTCTGTCTATTCCGGCGATGTTACCAGGTCAGGACACCACTTCTGAATATTTATTCATTATTCCTCAGCCAAGGTTCCCCTCCACTCTGATTAACACGTCCCACTAACATTGGCATCCCATTTCCCGTGTTCTAATTTTCACCCTTTCCCCTACCAGGGGTAACAATGTCCTCAGCTTCCACGCCAAAAACATTCACATTCAACACAACAACTCCTAATATTTCTGCCACATCTAGCTAACTTCACCACTAACAATAAATCCCTCCATTCTCCAGTGCCGCCAGCCATCCTGATATACCCTTCTTCACTCCTGCGAGTTTTAATGGTGCATTGAAATTTAATGCCTGTTCAGTTAAGTTGGCAACATAATTCAAAATGTCAACTCTCAGCAATTCTCAAAACTCAAGAATGATCACATGACCTTCATCCATTCTAAAGGCTTTATTAATAGCATATTATTCGATTATTATATAAATCTGGTTCATCCTGTCTTGTTCAATTATGCATTGACAGCAGTTTATCAAGTTGAAAAACAAAAAGTGTTAGTGCCCTTAAAGAAATGGTGCACTGTAAAAATGGCAGCAAACATTTTGATTTTCTAAGCTCAAAGTTAGGTCAAAACGGCATATTTTTTTTTTAGCTAATGAAGATTACTATAATGTAAAACGTCCCCAAAAATGACCTTGCCAAAAATGTACTACTTACCATTAAATGATATTAAATGAGCATTTGGAACATTTTCCTCCTTACATTCCTCATTGGCACTCAATATCTTCTCCATTTGATCTTCCTGTGAAATGCAACACCTGCCCATTTACCTCCCTTTGTTCGACTTTTCAATGTCACAAACATTACTTCCAGGTGAGACAATGATTTCATTGAACTTATAAAATTTCAGTAGTAGCATTCGCTGCTTGCGATAGCGCCTCCTGTACATTGGAATATCACCAAATTCAGATTGGGCGATCACTTTGCTGAACTCCTTCGTTCAGGGTGCAAGTGTGACCCTCAGCTTCCAATAAAGAGTGGCTTCAATTCTACATCTCATTCCTATTCTGTCCTCCCAACCCTCCACCTCCTACGCTCACACAACAGAATCTCGATCAGGAAGCAGCTCGGATTTTATAACAAACAATTTTACTGCCTGTTGGAATGAATATTGAGATTGAAAGTTTCAAATTATAACCACTGGTCCCATTTTATGGAACGGCTTGTGCTGGCAATAGAGGATGACTACACCAAATTGACTGCGAGATAGGGAATATTTGCTGGATTTTGGGGTAGGAAATTTCCTATTTGTGCACAGGTGGTAGGTTGGCCCACACCACTCTGATATGCCATCACATTTCATGGCCAATGTAGTTCTTCCCTTTTTCATGCTTCCCCCTCCCTCCAACGCTTTTATCCAGCTGTAAACCTTCATTACTTCTCTGCAAAGTTTCTGATACCAATACCTGGAAAGTGATGTCTCCTATACTTGAGCAAGTTCAGAATGCTGAAAAACAGCCTAGAGAGTGTCTGATCCAATACCCGATACATGGACTTATCCCTGGTTTGTAAGATTCTCAAGTTGCAGATCCAGCTCAAAGGCGTGGGAGAAAGATCTGATTGTATCCCAGGAAATTGGTCCATATCCGAGCAATGTCTTATTCTAGGGAGGGTTTTCTGATTCAGAGTGGGCTCGGATGAGAGGATTTTACCCATGCTTTGGCTGGCCTCATCCCGGATAAAGTGGCTGATCATAATTAGGCGGATCGCTCCTTACCATCATCTGATACCCACGGGTGTAGCCTGAGCACAGAAAAGGAGCCTGTTCCCAAGGAGGGTTTTGATCTTGAGGGGTTCTGATCCAGGGCCGGAGTGGGTCTGAACTTCTTGTACCAAGTCCTGAGGGTGATCAGATCCCGAGCAGAGACTGGTTCAGGTGAGAGTGTCTGATCCTGAGAGGGCTGCACTCCAGAGGCAACCATTCTGAATCCTGCGAGAGGGCTATGATGCTGAAGGCATTCATACCCTAAAGGGCTTCGGACTTTGAGAGGGGCTCTTTTCCTGAGGGCTACAGGACCTGGGAAGGGGAGTGACCTGATGCTGTGGAGATTTCATCCCGGGTAAATTCCGATTTAAGCAGGGGCCCAAATGTGGCAGGTAGATGTGAATGATCGATGAGCCTGTTCCTGGGGAGTAAAGATCATGGAGCAGGTCCAACTCTGGGGAATTTTCCTATGCTTCCCAGGAGGCAGGCAAATATTCACAATCCGCACTTGCAAGCGAATCGGTCATGTGGTATGTCGAATTCCGTAATGGTCCGATCCTGGAGCTGCAGGTTTTGGATTAAATGACCAGTGGATCTGGTTCTAGGGAGAGAGTGAACATGAAGATGGACTATTTTGGAGAATAGTGTGCCCTGGGGTTGGTCAGGGTTAGGGGACAGTCCATTCCTAGGATGACTGTACCCTGGGGAGGTCCAGAGCTTCGATGGCTAGTGTTCCTGGGAATAGTGTGTCTTGGGGTGGGCCCAAAGCTGGGGAGGGTCGATCCCTGGTTTTTGTGAGGCTGAAAGATGTTCAGGACATGGGAAGTGTCTATTTTTGCGAAGGCTGCGCCCTGGGGATGATGCTGGGCTGGATAGGGACAGATCCCGTAGATACTATGCCCTAGGTATGTTGAGAACGTGGAGAAGGCATATTCCTGCTAATACTGTCCACTGGAAAGGAGCCGAGCCTGGATAGGGTGAATTTCTAGGGATAGGGAGTCATGGGGAGGGAGCAAACTATAGAGGGTCCGTTGCTGGAATTAATTTGCCTCGGGGAGGAGCCGAGCCTGGATAGAATGAATTGATGGGAATAGTGTGCCCTAGAGAGGGCCCAGGCCTGCAGATGTTCCAGGTACTAGTGTGACCTGGGGATTGGAAGGACCTGGGGAAGATCCATTCCGTGGTATGCTGTGCCCTGGTGAAGGCTAAAGCTGTTTTTATTTTCGTAACCTGGGGAAGGATTTGATCCATGAATTGCCGTCCAGATCCTCGTCATTTCCATTTATCGTGGAGTTGAGACAAACCTCATCAAGAATTCAATCCTGTAAGGAGTCCAATCAGATTGACGTCTGATATTTGGGTTGGTGAATTATGAAGGATTCGATGTAAATCCTTGGTATCTTTCTGCAGGATGTGGGATCTGATAGGGAATGAACGCCAGTAGGAGTTAAACCTCAAATCGAATCAACAGCTTCCAGCTGCATGAACATCTTTAAATCACCAGCCCAACTCTGTAAACGGTAGTCAGTCCGCCCCCTCTACCGATTCAGTTCAACATGGAAGTGGGCGAATTGGATGAGGGTTTGGATCCTGCTTGAGATTTTAAAAAAAACCTCTGACCCACAACCAATAAACCAGTTTGTGGTAGTAAAATCCTGTCCTAGCTGTCAAGAACAACCAAAGGCAATGTTTGGAGAGTAATTTTTAGTCTCTTCTCCCGTATCTCTCTTACAGTTAATTGGGTGAGAATTGTGACCCTGTCTGGTGGACAGTGCAGCCTTTCTACCTGCACCACTCGCTGCCTGGTGGCCATGGTAACGGCGGATCTACTGGTCATTATCATTGTGATCATAGTGAACGATATCATGTATTATTATTTCCCATGGTCTTTCCTGAACATATAGGGTTGGCATTGTCTTGTGTCGTGTAGCCATAGAGTGTTTTGTCTGTTTCACTGTCTCTTTCTCCTTTGATCAATTTTTGACCATTTGTTGTGACAAGCTGAAAATAAATTATTGCACCTGGAAAACAGCAGCTGGGGTTCTAGCAACAACCAGCATTCCAGGTTGTTTGAGTAACATCCCCATCTACTTTATATATGAACCTAAACTGATAATCGAGAATATACCGTGGGGCTGTTCTGAAAAGTCAAGCACTTTTGCTCATCCCAGATGGGTTGGATATGCTTGTATGAAAATGTTTGAACCTCACTGATCCCATTTTATTGTCCAGTCGAGTCCATTAGTGAGTAAGGGCTCAGAATAAGGGAGCAAATTGAAGTGACTCAGGAATGGAGAGCAGAAGGAATTCTTTGATTTTACTCTTCACCTTATCAGGCAACTTCTTACTCTTGTGGTTGATGAATATTATAATATTCTTACTATCACGTTAGAGGAGAACATTCCCCCTCCCAATCTGAATTAACAGTTCAAAGATTTGCATGTATGTTGGTAATTTTCAATTGCTGCACAAACGCATTTATTTCTGGGCTGACTCAGTCCAAGTTCAGAGAACAGGTGATGAAGGCATTGACTTAACCGGTTACATGAATTGTTAAATGAATGTATAAACAATATAAATGAGAGGAGCCCATAAGCGACTCCTAGTGTTTCCAGTTGATGAAAGCAATATTGGCCATAAACTCCGAATAGATGCAAGAAACAGGTCGTGAATGATCGGGGAAGAATTTATGTCTGAAGGGGTGAGAGTTCAAATTATACCACCACCAGATCCATTTTCAGCCAGACAGGGAGCTCCATGCATTTACTGACACAGATCTGACCCGCCCTGGGAGCACCATCCGTTGACTGACAGCCTGCTCAGCCAATCATGGAGCTCTGGCCAGAGATTGAAAGGAATCACCCTCATGCCATCTCCCCTCAAACACTTTCTCCCCGTCCAAATAGGAAGCAGCATGCAGCGACTCGCTACTGACTCAGCCATTCATGGAGTTTCACGAGATGTCTCACAGCCATTTGAGTGTGTCATGAGCTCTCCTGATTACTGACAGATGCTTTGGCCAACATGAGGGCACCTTCTCCTGACTGACAGCTGCTTCAAGTCTCTACCAAGTGACTCATGGAGGTTCCAATCAGTGAGCAAACCTCCGGGACTGACAGCCATTTGATCCAATTTGGTACCTGCGCCTTTTGAATGAGGACCTCATTAGCACTTCCAAAAAGTGGTGGACACCCACCTCAGCGAATCAGCGACAATCTAGCGGTGACTCACAATCGCCTCTGCCAATCAGGTTGTCATGCCCTTTAAAGAAAGACTCATTAGACAGTCAGTTAGCTTGTGCCTGAGAGTAGTGTCAGCCAATCAGACATAGGGTTACGACTCCTGGCCGCTTTGCACGCTGTGTCGACCAATCAACAGCATCTAGCCTTGACCAACAGCTGATGAAGTCAATGGAGAGTGCTTAAAGAAACAGGTCGTGAGCGATCGGGGAAGAGGTGATGGCTGAAGGGGTGATAGTTCAAATTATACCACCACCAGATCCATTTTCAGGCAGCCAGGGAGCTCCATGTGTGGCGACTTCACTACCCTCTTCAATTTTGTCCAATGCATTAGCTGCTCCCATTGCGGCCTCAACTACATTGGAGAGGCCAAAAGCAGACTGAGTGACCGCTATGCAGAATACCTTCGCTCTGTCCGTGTACATGACACCGATCTTCCTGTCCCTTGCTATTTGAAAACACCATCCTGCTCTAATGCCCACATGCCAGTCCTTGGCGTGCTGCTTTGTTGCAGTGATACCCAACTCAAACTGGAGGAACAGCATCTCATCTTCTGATTAGGTATTTTACAACCTTCCGGATTAAATATTGAGTTCAACAACTTCAAATTACGAACTGTATCCTTTATCTTCACCCTTGTTGTCACCTTTTTAATTTATTTTTCCAATCTTCTGTTTTATTTTTTACTTACTTATTTTATTTTTATTCATTTGTTAATTTTATCCCTTTTTATCTCATTTTCTGCAAACAATTTCTCAGCCCCAACCACAAACCGTCTCACCATCCCCACATTGCCATCTGTCTTTCGTTTTTATGTTGTTCTTGCACAGAGTGCTGACACTTGCTCTTATCCTTATGCCACTATCAACGCCTTGTTCAATCTTAAGTCTTCACCACTGCCATTGAGGTTCCATTTGCCTTGTGTCCAAGACATATTTGTAAATCTGTCCCTATATATCAACATATCACTGATCTTCTATAATGCTTCACCTAACCCACCACCGCCACCACAACCACCCCTCCACACCACCCAACAACCACCTCCCCCCGCCCCCTTCCCCATCACCAGCCATACAGTACAGATTACAACACATTTCTACTTCTCTTTAGCTCTAAAGAAGAGTAATACAGATTCGAAATGTTAACTGTTTCTCTCCAGGGATGCTTTCAGACCTGTTGAGATTTATCGGCAATTTCTGCTTTTTAGTCGAAGCTGTCCATGTGGATCTTTGCTGTTTCTGAATGTCAGCTCCCTCACCAGGTCCGCGGTGTGATGGATACTGCTTTAAGCCAATCGGAGAGAGCCATTGCAGCTTATTGAGCAAACATATTGCAGCCGCGTTGAATGATTCTTCCAGCACCACTGAGAAGAAGAGCGATGGGGGCAGAGGGTGTGTGCTGGGAGTGGGGAAGTTGAGGATGAGTAAGAGAGAGAGCGAGAGTGAGTCTTGGGGAAAGAGAGAGAGACTGGAAGAAAGTGAGAGAGACATGGGTGTGGGTGGAGAGAGAGACACTAGAGAGGAGGAGAGAAAAACTGGGAGTCACATAGGCTGTGGAATAAAGTGTGTGTAAGAGAGAGAGAGATACTGACGGGAGACAATGATAGAGCCAGAGAGACTGGGTAGAGAGATGCACTGAAGGGACAGAGGGTAATATAGAGGAACTGGGGGATAGAGAGGCTGGGGGCCAGATGGTGGGGGATTGCGATTGTGAAGGGGGTGTGGTAGGCATTGTCTGAAACCATGGGAAGGAGAAAGAGAGACTGGGAGAGGGAGAGAGAAAGAGACAGAGAGAGAGTGAGATCGAGAGAGAGTGGAGGCTGGAACGGCGGACAGTGAATAAATAGAGTGAGCAAGAGAGAGAAAAGCAGTTCTATGCTGTGGTGGGAGATGGAGAGAGAGAATACTGAGAGTGAGCGGCTCAGGCAGAGAGAGGTGGAGAGTTACCAGGAGAGAGGGAGATGTGGGGAGAGTGAGAGAGGGAGACCCAGAGAGCCAGGGACGGAAGGTTTCGTTGGGTGAGGGTGGAACACGGGTGTTGGTATGATATAGAGCTAGGAAGAGGCATGAGGAGAGACAGACCTGGAGAAAAAAGTTTGGGGAAGTGTTTTAAATACATGCAGAGGGTGGGAAACTGGGGAGAGAGTTTGTACAGGAGCTCCGATACATGAACGTATATATCCCATTTCTGTGGTGATGTATGTAAGAACTGCCTAATCCCCCCAGTAATAGCCCATCGTGGCAGAGTGGTAATGTCACTGGACTGATAATCCAGAGAACCAAGAGAATGCTTTGGGAACCCGCGTTCGACAGTTGGTGGAAATTGAATCGAGCAGTATGAATTAATATTGGATGTGGAGACCTATCCCCCACATGAAGCATTAGGTAGTAGCCCCGTGAGTAATTTACAAACTGAGGTGGGGATATTATTGCTGGCCAAGGGTGTCAATACATATGAAGCTAAGGTGGATGGATGATGTTCACTCCTAGCTCAGTCAATATCTGAGTGAATTGCTGGAACAAGCTGGAGGAGCTAAATGGCTCCTGTTCCCACTGCCAGTGCTCACTTTACGCAGGCAGCATCATTCAACCCTCCTGGGAGGTGGGGAGGACAACAGCGGGGATTTGGCTTCTGATCCCATTCCAACCACACAAGAAGTAAACTTCCTTCCAGCCTTAGTGTTTGGAGCTGGTGCAGCCGTTCTTCTGGCTTTGTATGGAAGAGTCAGGTTTGCAGATACTCTGTCCCTTGTCGAATACCAGAAACCTTTTGATGCAGACTTTTTTTAAAAAGTTGGGCTCACAATCAATGCTCATGTTTGGAGAGACTTGGCCCGGGACCACTTTACTGACTCAGTAATGTTGATGTGTTCATCTCACCGGCCACCGTCGCAGTCCCAAGTCCAACTTGCACAGTAACGGGGCCCAAAAGTTTGGCAGTCTCCTCAGTCACAACCTGTTTGCTCGTTCGACAATGGGAACAAGACTACACTCAGGGCTACATGGATGAGCAACAGGGAAGACGATTCGAGATGAAAAGACTTACGCTGATGGGTGGTAGCAGTCTTTCCGCCAATAGGATTTAACACAGGACATTGGCTGCCCTCAAACCGCTCTCTGCATAGGTAAACTGAACCGACATTAATATATCTTTGTAACTGTGCAGAGGCTCCATGAAGGCGTTCTGTCACTTTAAAACAACCACCCACCCATCACCATAACCCCCAAACTTAAAAAATCAAACCCCTGAATGACTGATTTCTACCCAACACTGTAATATTCACAAACTGTAAAGGTGCCATTTATCAATTGATAATTAGTTGGTGTTTGGATGCATATTTAAAATCATTTTCAATTCCCCGTGTTTGTATTGTTCACGTGACCGGCCACTTTGCAAGCCCCTGCTTCTAACGGGAAAGAGCTGAGCGGCTCTGAATTTAAAATCCTGGGAATTGGTTTGCATTGTTGTTTCTGGGGAAGAGCCAAGCACTGTCGACGCCAGTGACTGTCAGTTAGAAATAGGGAGATTCGAGGGAAGGAAAACCTCCACACCTACAAAACAAAAATAAAAATACCTGGAAAAACTCAGCAGGTCTCACAGCATCTGCAGAGAGGAACACAGTTAATGTTTCGAGTGCGTCTGACTCTTCATCAGAACTAAGTAAAAATAGAAGAGAGGTGAAATATAAACTGGTTTAAGTGGGGCGGGCGGGACAGGTAGAGTTGGATAGAGGCCCAGTGATAAGTGGAGAGAGCCAAAAGATGTCACAGACAAAAGGATAAGGAGGTGTTTAAGGTGGTCATGTTATCTAAGGATTGTGCTAATAGGTGACATTAATAGTAAAAAGCAGGACAAGCAAGGTAGAAATAATCCTAGTGGGGTTGGTGTTCTGGAAATGAATCGAAATAGGCTAAAAGGCACAGATAAAAAAATGGATGGAAATATATTTAAAAATTATTGGAAAAAAGGGGAATTGGAAACAGGATGGGGATGGAGGAGGGAGTTCATGATCTAAAATTGTTTAGTTTTTCCAGTTATTTTTATTATTGTTTTGGATTTCGCATCCGTAGTTTTTTGCTTTTATCTCCACACGTACAACATGTTTAGGGAATTGCAGTCATATATGAATCGATTTCACACGGTATTGGAAAAGGGTTAACTTGTTCACTACTTTCTTTTTAACTTGTTAATATTGGATGATGTGTTTGTTGATCATTCGGTGCCTGGTATATTAATGCACCTGCCTGCTGCCAGTTCCTGCCTTAGGTACCGTGCCCCGTCTGATAACAGTTTAAACAAAATTAAGCTGTTGCATAGAAATAAAAGGAAGTCATTACCACTTGCCCCGGAACCCGATTGGCAGTGGGATTGCAGAACCTGCCTTCCACAGGATCCTGCCAGAATGTAGACTTAGACTTGCTGCGAACCACACAATTAAGTGGAACATCAATGAGTGGCTGTAAAGCGTTACGCATTCACAGTAAATAAATAAAGTTATCTGGCAACTGAAGTTCAAAGTTCATTGTATGTGTACAGTTTTGCAATAACTTTCTTGAACACTGAGGTGCTGTGCCATAGGTTTATTAAGAATGCAATATTAAGCAAGCTCTAGGCTATAATAATAATCACGCCTGACTATTGTTGATGGCCGATCCAAACATTTCACGGAGTTGAGCTCAGTGTCTGAGATCGAATGGTCAGTAAAACGTTCAGTCAGTATACAGTTTTACCCCTCCACTAGATAATCCGCCCAATATGCATTGCATCATTGTATTAAAGCTAAATAAGTCTATGTAGAAGAAAAGCTTTTAGCATAATTTATTGATAGTTTTATTCTTAATTAATATTCATAAATGAAACATATAACAACAATGTTGTTCTTGTTTATCTGTCGCATTAATTGAAAGGTATGCATTTTCAGATGTTTCCTATTAAGGGCAACACGGCACATCTCAAAGCATGGTTATCAGGTACTTAAGCGCCCTTAAAATAGAGAAATTGTAAGCAATGGATGGATCAAATAAAATCCCATATTTTTTCACTGTGCAACTAACCATTGCTCTAGGATAGACTTGGGCCTGTCTAATAGTACTTTCTACAGGCTGTGCCTTTCTGATTTACAGGCAAAACAAAATGAAGATAGATATTAATACAATAGAAAGGAAAAAACAATACACAATATCATGATTACATTTTCGGATCGTCTGGTCAATCCTTTTTTACAGTGCCCTGTTATTGAGATTAGAGTATTTCAGGTCAAAAGCTAAACCAAATCTCCTCAATATCAGACATCTATCATGCCCTATTAAATGACTGCGACCTCCATCCGCTCTTTTTATGCATTACACTTTCCAGAACCAGCTTAATTATTTCATTCAGTAGTTTTGGCCTTGACTTGGAATCATTCCTCCGAGAATCTTAATCACACAAACCACATGCTTATTGCTTCATGATCATTATTATAATTTTACCGACACAGAGATGCCCCAGGTTAATACAATAAAATATTCAATTAATAAAAACCTTCTTTCCTAGCTAGCTATGAACATACAGACTGCTCTGGAGTCGTTTGTATTTTCTCCCTCCATTATCCTGATGTTTAGGCTAATTTACTTTATTCATTAATGGGATGTGGGATTAGCTGACCGGGCTAACACTTATTGCCCATCCCTCGCTGCTTTTGAGAAGGTGGTTGTGAACTGCCTCCTTGAATCACTGAAGTCCATGGGCGCTAGAAGCAACCACATTGCTGTTAGGGGTCGGGGGGGTGGGGGGGCGGTGGGTGGGGAGGGGGGGTGGTTGAAGGATTATGACCTATTGGCAGTGAAGGGACAGTGATATATTTCCAAATCAGGATGGTGAGTGACTGGGAGGGGAATTCCCGGGTGATGGTGCTCCCTTCTATCTGTCACACTTGTCTTTCTAGTCGGGTGTCGTCATGTGTTTTTAGGCGATATCTCAGGCACCGTGGTGAATTCAAATAATCAAAGTCAATATTCAGTATAAGCAGGTAAACAACCACCTACAATACAGAACTATCAATGAACTGTCTTATCTCCACTTCCCTGACTTGCACTAGTTTGGTTATTGATATCATGTTGACTTTATTTGTCAAATCGTGCCCAACTGGTTTACATTAAGGGCCACTGGATAGATAGGAGCAGAAAGCTTCCAATAGTTGCCACTGATAACATATTCAATGTCAGAATGATTTAGAGTTAATTTTGAAGGATATTCTTTATTTGGAGAACTGGGCAATGCTGAAGCTCCCAGAGACTGAAATCATTCAAACATAACGAGGAGAATAAATGTCCGTATGAATGAAAATAGACCGCTGATATTGATACAAGGCGGGTATAAATAATAGACTATCTACTTGTGTGGAGGGCAAAGGTCTACAACATTTAGGTGGTTTGAATGACCTGATGCTGTTATTAAAATATCGAATGTTCATGGCCAACTGTGAGTTTGGTAATTTCTTCAAGAAAAAAATATGCAACCTCACATTGATGAGCCAAATCCCTGCTGCCTCCATCATTAGATGCTGATAAAGAGACAGGACCATCTTTTATTGCCCCTGGAAACAATGACGAGTGGAATCTGATGTGGATCTAACCAACCCTGGTTCCCCAACAAGATTACAGATAAACAAAAACAACCGCGATTTTAACGCATGCTTCATTGTTTCAGTTCAAAAGGAATCTGTCAATGCATTCAATGTATTATTCCAGCCTCTGACTTGTAAGGCAGGAAGGACTGATTTTCACAATTCCATGGTTTAACCTCAGGTCTGACTGTTCCCCTTGAATCTCGGGAAGTACAAGGTATCAGCAGGAAATGAATATTTTCAGTTTCGTAAAGTAATATACATAAACCACATGGAACTAAACTAAGGAGATGCTTTGTAGTTTTTCAAAACAACAAACACCTTTGGTCGTAATGGAAAGGCTGCCATTCTAACATGGGATATCACGGGGTTGGCGGGCTGTCATTGTGTTCAAACTAGGGCAGGGAGTTTCGCTTCGATTTTTCATTTGTTTTTGTTAATGACAAAATACATATCCAAGGATATTTCAGGACATTTACTAGCTCTCCCCTGAACTTCGCTTGTATTGCTGCATAAATGCATGTATTTATACAAGACTTCAACTGGGTTAGCATGTATCCAGTTTGAGCTGCAATATATGCAGCAGATGTATCGTCAGATCGGCTATGGATGATCAGGCCGCTAGTCCAATGACACACCACCGATGTCAGACTCAACAACATAAAATTGGCTGTCACAGCTAAAAGTAAAATAATGGATTTCCTTCGGCTCTCCACCTCTGGATCGCGTTGATTCCCAATCCTGGGATCCCGGAGTCTCCTGCGGGCAATATTGGTTACTACAATGCGTTGGACTGTTAAACAATTAAACAGTAATAGCAAAACAAATGGAATCAATGAGAATAAAACACTTTGTAATTTGAAGTATGCTGCACCTGTTGGCGATCTGATGAAAGCCTCACGAGGGCGGAACCCCCAATAAATATTGTTAATTATTTGTTGATGTTGAAATGCAAACCAAAGAGGGATAGTCTCCAAATATATTAGCACAGAAACAATTATTATAATGAAGGACGCAGTTCTCACTGTGCAATACTTGGTTTTTAGTTCCTGACAACAAATAGCTACAAACCGGTCAAACGTAAAGCCAACTGTATACCACACCGACAAAGCCACGTTGGTGCTAGTCAAATACATCATAAGCTTGCAAACGACTGTGTATGAGAAGAATGAAAACGGAAAGTGTTCCCTCAAAACTTGAAACACAATTCGTTGTTGAAATGTGGCCAGTAGATCTACCGCTGCCATAGCCACCATATAGACAGACGTACATTTGGACAGGCCGCAGTTTCCTCTGCAGAGGGTTACTATTGTCAATAGGTTCACTGTAAAAAAGACGGTGAAGAGTTATGCAAACGGGACATTGAGAAACATCTCACCTCATATTGTGGGGAAATGTACAGTTGTGTTCCTACTTACAATTGGAAGCAAGGCTTTCTTTCAGAACATTATGCGAGCATACATGACATTGTTTTCGAAGCAAATAAATCATTGAACACTGAATATCGTTCATGCATTTTGCACTTAAAAGGTGCCAGTAACCCTTTGTTTCAGGATGGCGATTGGTAAAAGGGAACGACCCACACCACCTAGACCCAGACACTGTCGGCATGTGTGTATGTTTGTGTGTGTGCGTGGTGTGTGTTGGCGGGCAGGGTGTTGGCGTACATCGTGACTTTGATCGATAATGTCAAAATGGAGTGATCAGACTGGCTACCATCCGTTCTTTTCTAACCATTTATTTTCCAAATCTAACAACTTTAAAATGGAGCACGTCTGCATTTATTGCATACCTATCTGGACCAGGGAAGCTGGAGCGTAATCAGCAACAAATACACCTTATATGTATATAGCACCTTCAAATTAATGATAAGCCTAGGGGCTTCATAAAATTTTTACACAACAAAATTAGACATTCAGTCACGAAGGAGAGATTAGGAACGTGGCCAAAAACCTCGTGAAAGAGGTAAGCTTTCTGTATAATCTTTAAGGAAGAAAGAGAGATAGAGAGGCGGAGGGATTTCTGACGCGAATTTCAGCGATCAGGTCCTGATCAGCAAAGATAAGGGCATGAATAGTAGAAAAAATAAAATTTGGGATGCCCCACAAGCCATATTTAGAAAGATGGAAGATATCTCTGAGGTTTTGGAGGTTGGAGGAGATAACAGATTTACATTGGGCATGGGAGGATTTGCAAACAAAGAGTGAGGATGAAAAGATCGTGGCATTGCCTGACTGTACAATGATGTAGACAAGCAAGAATAGGCATGAGAGTTGAACAGTACTTGCTGTGGATAAGGACATGGGTAGGGGAGATTTGCATGATCACAGGTTAAAAGAGGGCAGAATATTGTTGTTTGGATAGAGGTGCATTGGATTATTAAGTCTGGAGGTAACAAAGTCTGGGATGAGGCTTTCAATGGCAGGTCGACTCTGCCAGGGCAAATTCGACATTATTGTCGAGGTGGATTTAGGCCGTCATAGGAGTGCTGTCGACATGTGGTCAGGATTAAATCTGACACCATATTTGACAGCCTTGTTTCCTCCAGGATAATTCCACGGCAGGGAGAAAGAGTCAATGGTTAGGTTGCAGTTTTGAGTAGGAACCAGGGACATGGCCTTCACGTCCTCGACATTTAACGAGAGGACATTTCTGGTAATCTAATAGTGGATCAACAGCCTGATCATTTAGCTAGAGTAGAGGAAATGAGAGAAGGGTAGAGCTGCGTGTCATGAGTGTAAATATGAAAAGAATTACTGTGTTTTGGCTGGTGTCGACGTTGGGCAGCATTCAGACTGGAAACAGGAATGGAGGAAGCGACAGACTCTTAGGTTGGAATGAAATAGGTAAGTGTAGTCCTAGTCAGCTAGAAGACAGACAGGGCAGGGTGATCCGTGGTTTATCGCTTTGTCAAGACCATCAAAAGCTGCAGACCGTCCGAGAAGGATGAGGACAGTTTGTTACAGTCTAATAGAATGTTGTTAGTTACTTTTGTAAAAGCCATTTTGGTACTGTAGCTGGAGTTGAATCTTACTGAAGGGTTTCAAGCATGGAATTCTTGGGAAGGTGAACACAGATTAGGGAGGCAATAATATATTCATTGATTTTGGAGAGGAAGGAGTTTGGATATGGGCATTAGCTTGCAAGGACCGCATCAAGGTTTGTGCTTTGCTTTGGAGGAAGGTAAACATAGCAGATGTAAAGAGGGAACAATCTCACCTGAAGGCAAAGAATAACTAATAATATCAGGTGATTTGGACCAGCAGGAGGAGTTGGGTGGTCAGCTATTCAGAAGGAATCGGACTCAGGAAACCAGGAGGTTGACTTTATGTGGAAGAAGTTGCATCAGTAGCAAGGATGGAAATAGGGGAGAAAGTACACCAATATGTGAGTTCAGGAGTAGGGCACAGGGAATTTGTTGGGATTGCTGATGTATTTGAATTGGTGGAATATTTTATTTCCCGGCAAGAATGAGTTAGGGGTAGAGCATGGGAGGGGCTTTGGAAGTAGAGTGAGCCAGGAAAATGATCAGAGTTGGCTTAATCTGTGATTCATACGATGCCACCAAGTTCTCAAGGGCAATTGGGCATGGACAATAAATGTTGCCTGGCCAGCGGCGCCCAAATCCCATGAAGGAATAAAGAAAATTACCAACACAGAGCTGCTTTCGAAAAAAAAATAACTTTCAAACTAAACTTGGATAGTCACATAACTTGTTAATTTTAAGTTTCTAATAGATAAACTAAATCCATTACATTTTGTGTGTTCCCCATTTTCTCAGCTCCCGCTCCAAGTCAATGGAGCAAGTCAAGGAATTTCACGTTGAGTTTCTGTGATTCATTTATTTTTCTTTATTCCATCATGGGATTTGGGCGCCACTAGCCAGTATGGCAAGAGCGACAATAGATGCTAATCACATTCAATGTACAATTCAAGCAACAAATCAAAAGTCTGAATTCAAATTAAACTTTCAGCTGAACGAAAAAAAAACATTTCGTCTAACCCAAAGCACTGCGCTGATTCGATGTATAGATGAAGGGAAGTTATCAGTAACTGAGCGGGAGCCGGCAGAGCATCTAAAACAGTTCGTTTCGAGCCGAGAGTTTGGTAACAGCAAAAGCTATTTGTACAAATTCTTCTTAAATCCTCTGTTGATTTTAATATCCGTAGGCAGAACAATTTTCAACTTAAAGTATCCATGGATAAACGATGCGAATTAGAAGATAGAAAGCTTACCACCACCTTCTTAGTAGCAATGAGGGATGGGCCACAAATCCTTATCTAGTGAGCGACGACTACGTCCCACGAAAGAATTGTTTTTCCCAAAAAAAGTATTGCGTCAGTGATCTATAACACGATCGGAGTGGCAGGAAATCTGCGTCGCCATCTTTTGTTTTAGAGAGGAATTTTGACCCCCGATACTTTCAATCTGCCCACCAGCAGAGCCTCTCGGCGGCTGGGAGTACTTCTAACTCCTCTTTTATACAAGTTGTCCAGCAAGATAGACGACTTGGCAGGGAGTATGTTCTAATTCGTTACAGTGAGATATTCAACAGTAGTGAGATATTCAACAGCTTTCGGACTGCAGGATATATTGACTTACCTGGAGTACCAATGGCTATGAGCACGGGATAGTAAATATCCTTGATCTGTAGAATTATTGGCCGTTCCATTCTTTTGAAGAATCTTCGCCTCCTGCCCGGTTTTTCAGTTCCCATTGGAATGTATATGAGCTCCTGAAGCCTTCCCCTTTATAGCGCAATCCGTGCCTATCTGAGAAAAAAAAAAACAGCTTGCGTAATACTTAGTGTTAGTTAGTGTCACTTAACAAACAAAGAGCTGTTTCCACTTCAATGCATCCAGAACGGCAATAGAAACATTGAGCAGCTCAGTCACACAAACTCCTATCACTAAAACTAACCAACAGAAATAAACCCCAAAGGGAATGTGCCTCATTTATACCGGTTACATAATATATGGAAGATAATTTTGTGGGTCAGTATGGCGAGGAACCAGCAAGGGAACAATCTAATTAAGACCTAATAACGGGCAATGCGAATGATTTAATTAATAATCTTATTGAAAACAGGCTCCTAGAGAAGGGTGAAAATACAATGGTAGAAAGTTACAATGAGTTGCTAATTGAATTCATTAAGTCTGAATCTAGGATGATAAAGCTCAACATATCAAACCAAGTTGCTCTGAGGTGCGAGCTGTCAAATGGATATCGGGGCACCACCTCAAAGGAAATGACTGTAGAAAGCAATGCTTACCATTAAAAGCAACAGTACACAATTTTAAATACACATGCATTCATTCAAGACACGACAGCCTCATCGAAACAAGTGACACAACGTGACTAACAAGAACTGTTAGAAATATGATAATATCACCAAACTGAAGCGTAACCCTCAGGAATGATAGATTTTAGATTCAGCAAAAGAGAGCCTGCAATTGCCAGGGGTAGGATACAGAGATATTACACAAGCCAGTGACATGAAACAGACTTTGAAGAAGCTCTGAAAAAAAAAACAATCGTAAGCGTAAACATTGGCATATTGGACACGGGGAAAAGTGAAATCACAGTAGGGAATGAGGAAATGGCTCGAAAATAAACTGGAAGAAACATGAAACCAAAAGAAAAGTGAATATAAGGAACTTGCAGAAAACAATGTCAGCAAATCAGTAACAGTGTTGGAGACTTTCATGGCACTAAGTTGAATGACTGCTCCAGGCCTGTCGATTTGCATCGTCGGGATTTTTTTTAAAAGTAGCTGCAAACGTAACAGATGAATTGGATTTGATCATGCCAAAATAATTGTGTTCTAGACCCGTTCCCAAGTACGGTAACAAACATAGTTCCGTTATAAAAGAAGGACGCAGGGGAGAAAATGGAGGGCAGTAGATCAGTTAGCTTAACA
This sequence comes from Isurus oxyrinchus, assembly GCA_026770705.1. Taxonomy (NCBI): domain Eukaryota; kingdom Metazoa; phylum Chordata; class Chondrichthyes; order Lamniformes; family Lamnidae; genus Isurus; species Isurus oxyrinchus. The sequence continues at coordinate 80,770,734 of JANJGN010000020.1, read as the reverse complement.
TCAGTGCTCGTCAAAATGCTGCGATCGATTATTAGGGATGTGGTAATCCCACAAGTCTTAACATAATTCAATAGAATCAACAAGCATTTGTGAAACGGAAATGCAGGTTGACGGATCTATATTGAGGATATAACTTGGAGGATGGATAAAGGGGAAGCAAGTGCATGTATTACAATTAGATTTTCAAAAGCGCTTAGTACAGTGTTTGTAAAACTTTTTGCGCAAAGATGAGATTTATGGGAATTTATTAATGGACAGAACACAGCGAATAAGAATTCATTTCCATTTTCATGTTAGCAGGGTGATCCATACGGTTCAATACTTGGGTTCCATTATTTCAAACTATATCAATGAGTGAGCACAAAGCACCCAAACTAACTAACGATTAAATAGTGAGAAACCAAGTGGCAAAGAAATTTGAAAGAAGCTGCAGAGCGGAATTGGCACGTTGTGTGTGTGAGTAAGAACATGACAGATGGAGTACAATGTGGTGAGCTTTAAAATTATGCACTTCGGTAATGGAAATTAACACCAAAAACAGAATATTATTGAATGGTTAGAGATTGGGAAATGTTTGCATTCCGAGGAATCGGGCTGCGCTTGTGACTTAATAGATGACATTTGTCATGCAAGAATGACATGAAATTGGGAATGCTAAATGGTATGCCTGTTACTAAAAGATTATGTTATAAGAAAAAGCAGTATTAATTATATTATAAAAAGGCATTGATACGCTCATGCCGGGGTATTCTGTACAGTTTTAGTCCCCTTAACAAAGGAAGAACATTCTTCCCTCACGGGCACGACAATGAATCTTCATTGGACTAGTCCATCGGAGCAGATGATTGTGTGTGAGAGGAGATTGGTAATGTTAGAGCTATATTCAGGTAGCCGGACTGTTTTGGAAACTATATTTTCAGTAAAAATTGAACCTGAGGACACTTCCTCTCAGGGCATCAAGTCGAAAACCCATAGAGAGAGGCTGCAACAAGAGATCCATCATGTCAGTGCCAACCAGTAGCTTCATCCACATTCCAACTGTCAACTTTATAACTGCATGAGCTTTAACTTTGATTTTTGAACCTTCAACAACATCAGCTGCTGGTAACAGACTAACCCCCAAATCACTCCTGGGAAAGAATGTACTAAGAGGTCAGAGAGTCACAAATACATTAGATATAATCAGGACATTACTAGAGTTGCCTGTGCGCTATATTGACGTGACAATCTTGTGATACGTGTGCAAGTAAAATGATTCAGCACGGGGCATAGAACCCAATAACATCACACACAATCCTTATTATAGCTTTGGTGAGGAGTGTGGGGGGCACGATTTTATTTTTTGCTTTTTCACAAAGATATTATGAAACTTCACCTGCTGCCTCCAACTTATTCTTGCTCTACCACAAATATCGTTTATTTTGCTCTATGATTCTTCATCTCTCAAAGTGCAGGGATCCCATAATTTAATCTGTACTCATTTTACAAAGTAGCACAGTTTAATGTTGAACCTCGTAAGTCAGAGACATCCACCAATATTCCCTCGGTTATCCGCGTCCCTCGCCACAGAACCCAGTAACTTCAATTGTCCAGTATCATTGGGCGAGGCAATCACTTATTTAAAAAAAGAGACATATTTTTCTCCCACCTCTGCGTCTCTCTCCTCTCTCTCTCTCTCTCTCTCTCCCTCTGCCTCCCTGTCTCTCTCTCTGTCACACACACACACACACACACAACCACACACACACAAATACACGAATGAGAACTTACTTGTTCGCCCTCTGGCAAGGATGAACAGAGTGGAAGATTGACAGGCAAATGTAAATGAACAAGGTACTGCTTTAAAAGAGGAGAAGGGGTGGATATATTTCAAAGTACAATCCCAGGAATGGGAAAGGTAGGACACACAAAGGCAGATATTCTGGACAAAGAAATACATACACAGTTCAACAAGATGGAGCAGATAATTGTTGTGTACGACGTTATCAGGTTGCTAAAGTAATTGGGAACCAGTGTGAATTAGAAACGGGAGAAGGGGAGTAAAAAATAAACGCAGCAGAGTGCATGACAATAGAATGATATCAAAGGTTTTCTAAGGTGTCTAAATATAAAGCTTGTTATAAAAATGAGTGGACAAATTAGCAAATAAAAATGTATTCATGCAAGGAGCCAGAGTGCTCGTCTGATTCATCCGATGTTCATCAAGAAAGAAGAAACTGCCAAAGTCAGAATGAAACAAGAGATAGTTGTGACACAGGGTGGGCGAACAATGTAGAAAGAGGTGTGTGAACACCGTTCTTCTTAAATGATGATAATTCAACAGGACTGGCTCATTTGCCAGGTTATGGAGGAAAGCTAGTGTGCAGTTTGCTAAGAGCACTGGGCACAAATTTCCAATTATGCTTAGGTATTGAAGAATTGTAAATATAAAAACATTGATAAAATGATTAAATGAAAATTTAAAGAAACAAATGTTAGCCAATAGGGAACTTGAGCGGGCTGATCAGGATAATGTGGCGGATGCAGCATGCGTGGACATTCTAAACGGCATTGGATTCAGGGATACACAACAGGGATTTCAGAAAAATTAACCTCTGTGGATGCGACGTTGCCTCAACGATGGGAAATCAAAAATTATTTTTTTCAGAAATGTGGAAGGTTCTCTAGACGTTGATAGCATCATCAATATTGTTCTTCTTCTACATTAATTACCGGCTATTAGTGTGGAGGGCCCAACTGCAAAACTTGGAAGGCAAAAATCTCCGATGTGCCATAAAACTCTGAGGAGGACAGTGAAAAATGTCGAGGGAATAGAGATAGATCGGTGGAGCAGACGCAATGAGATTAAAGTTCATGTGGAGAATGATGTGTTGTTAGAGTTTGGTAGGAAGATCGAGAAAAGGCAATTAAATTATACCATACAGTGCTAAATGAGATACAGGAGCTGAGGGACATACGATGAATCTGTACATTAACCACTGAGGTATGCATGTCATGTTGGGAAATTAGGTAATAAGGCATGGTGGAACATGAATGTTCTAAGTACAGGCACCAAGTTGAAAGGCAAGGAAATTATAGTTAACATTTATATGTCAATGTTTCAGCCTCAACAATAGCTTTGGACCAATTCTGGGCACCACAACTTTGGATGTGTTGAGTTGATGCAGAAAAAAATTAACAACATGTTTCCAGGCTAGATTGGGGTAGCTTGAGCAGCTCTCCTCAGAGATGTGAATGCTGAGAGGAGGTTTGATAGAGTTGTTCAAAATGAAGAAGAGTTTGGAAAGATTTATCAGGAAGAAAGCATTTTCATTGGCAGAATGGTTGCGAAGCAGGGGACACTCCAGGATTTGGAGCTTGAGTAACAGCTGACTTGATTGTGCTCCAAAAATGCTGATGAGAGTTGTAAGAAGAGCACCTTTCAGAAGTTGGACACTCCGCAGCTTAACAACAGCAGACAGAGTGGGACTGATCAGGCAGAAAAGAAAAGACAGGTAGGCTGTTCAGGAGATCAATCTGTATTCGGTTCTGAAAACTCATGGGGAGGTAGTTCTGCAGGGAGAAGTGGCCAAAAAGATGACCACAGGACCATAAGTGGCTGAGTTGTTCATAAAGGGATGATAAAAATCTATCGAGGAGAACATCGAGGAAGCCCCATAGCTAGGGGTGCAGACGCGCGTTTCTATGGAAGCACACGTCATTCCAGGGTGACATGTTGCCTCCCTGCTATCAGGGTGAATTATATCACCATACACCTCTGTAAATGGAGGGCAAATCTTTGCCAGTGAGTGACATAAATAGGAAAAGGATCGCGAACCTGCAGGCAAATTTTCAACAGTTGGGGATGAGATTAAGGAGCAGGACCTAAAAGGTAATAATCTCAAGATTATTCCTGGTGCCAGGCACAACTGAATCCGAAGGTATCGTGTTTGTCTGGAGAGATGGTGCAGGGGAAAGGTTTTGAGATGGTTGGGGACTTGGGGATAGATCTGAGTCAGAGCTAAGATTAACAGGTGAAAGAATACTTATTTAACTTATCACTGAAACATGGCTTAGAGGAGAGCAGGAAGAGCATCTCAATATTCCTGGTTGCACAGTTTTCAGGCGAGATACAGCGGAGAATAAATAATAAAGCGGGGTAACTGTATTGATCAAAGAAGAATAAAATAATAGCCGTGAGAAGAGCTGATACGTTAGATGGATCCTCAAATGAAGCTATAAAATTTGACCTAAGAAATCACAATCTTGTGAGTGCAGTGTAAACATCCAAGCCCTCCGAGAGATACAAGAGCGCATTTGGAGACAGATTTCTGACAATGTTTTATCTGCGCTTAGTGTTCCTGTTGGGGCGTAAGGGCTGTAAGGCAGGTGTATAGCCTTTCACAGGCAGGGTACACACTATTTTGAGTGGCTCATTCTGCAATGCTCCTCGCCTTCACACAGCTCTCATCTTTTAACATGCGCCAACAACCACATCCCAATAAAACCTTTAATGGGCGGGTCAAAAAATGTGAGGGTAGCTGTCAGTTAACCTATACTCCCCAATTTAGGAATTTGCCTACCGGGCATCTGAAGATGAATTTCAGTCGACAGGCCTCTAAGACCAACCTAAGGTTTAATGTTCTTGAAGGCCTTGTTGTGCAATGCTTTGTGCTCAACAAGACGCAAGAGACTTCGTGCTCAACCACTGTTTCCAGATCTATATCCAACTATTTTGAATCGACTTGTCACAGGATCAGGAAGAGCGACTGCAGCTGACCGAACACATCCACCTCAGTGCAGTCCAATTCACGCTCGTCTTATTTTGAAAACTACATCACTGAAACCAGCATGCATTTCCACACTGGATTCATTGAACTTATATTCATACGTTGCAGTGGGCAAATGTGAACTCGCATCAACTGAGCATCAGCTTTGGTCTCTGGATTGAGAGTCCAGGCGCTTCAGCACACCTCCATCATCTCTGCTGCGAAGTTAAGCCAGCTGGTATACTGGCCCCATTTATAAACATTTTCCATAAAAGTTTAACTGATATATTCCCCCAAACCCTTTGACTCTAATTTGCATTCTACATTCCTGGTTCGAGAAGTGGAATTAATGTTTTTAATGTCCTTCGAAATATTTCAGATATCATATATCAGAAAATAAAAAAAATCATAATCGAAATGGGAAACAGAGGAATTCTGGGAGTACTGTCCTGTGACCACAAACTGAATAAAACAAGTTTGAGGCACAGACACATTTCCAGTTCCCCAGCCACTTTATCTGTTGCTGCTGATTAAGCAGAATAGGTAAAATAAGCAAAGTCTGAATAAATTTCCCATGAATATAAATATATGAAGCTTGCTTTTCCTAACAAGGCAGCAATGATGACAATGTGCAGGTCCTGTTTGGAATTAGAGAATGATGTTCGACAGTCATTATCAAATATCAAACAAAAGGTAGACTCCGCAATGAGAAACACAGACATCCGGTGTGAAAGAGCCCCAGTCATGTGTAATGTGGATAGGCGAAATAGTTCCAAAGGTGGGAGTAGTGCCTCAGAAGAGGTAGGTGGGGGTTAGGTCCACACAGTGGAGGCAGCTTCACAGGAGGGGAAGTTTCTCACAGTCTCACATGAGTTGCTTTGCACATGATTCGTGTTGCACTTGGGGTGGGTTTCACAGTTCTATCCATAGGGGAGAGTTTCTTACAAGGGCAGTTTTTCAGGGTGCGGTTCTTTCACAAGATGATGTTTCACAATATGGTTATTTCAGATGGGGGTGGTAGATTCACAATGCGGGGTGCTCCCACAGGGCTAGTGTATCAAAAAGGCTTGTTTAATACGCATTGAGTTTCACAACATGGAGTGAATTTCACATCGGTCTTTATTTTCACACATGTGAGGCTTATATGGGGTAGTCAACAATTAGAGTCGGGCTGGGGACTTGATTCTTGATTCTCCCTGTTGTTGAGCAATTGCAGAGTAAGATTTTAACTGTTATCATTTCAAAATCCAGCAACATTTACAGCTGCTGACTCTGCATCAAATAAACAACATGTGAAATGGCCACAGGGAGTGATAAACATAGAATCATAGAAAGGCTAGAGCATTGAATAAATAGCGTTCGGCCCGTCATTTGGCGAGGTTATGATTTTTGAACACTATGCATCATGTTTCCAAGATTGCTCGAATACTGGAAAATCAGCTGCAATGATATAATTCGTTTTACTACAGTTCATTAAATTTGCTAGTCAGATGTGATATATTCGGAGGTAGCAGATTAGATTCAAAGAGTTTAATAGTTTTCAGGTCTAACATTGCAAATGTCTCGCTAGTTTGGATGCAGACATTCAAATACACAAAGCTATTTCATTTTGAAACCAGAGCTACATTTGCGCTAGGGCCAGCACTTTAAAATGCTGTCTGAAAGCACATCCCCAATCACTGATTCTGTACAGGGGGAGAATAATCTCAAATTTACATTCCTTGGCGCCTCCAATTCATTCTAAATCCCACATCACCACGCCCTGCACATAGTTCATATAGGCAGCGAGCCAAAATAAGTCAAGATTTGCTTATGTATTAGCAATTTGGTTTGCATCCCTAAGACATTGCTGACATGAAACCGTGAAATATAAATGAAATGTTAATTATTTCTCCCCTAGCACCAGCTCCCTAGCAGAATGAGAACAAAATTCGATCTCCTTCTGAATCTAGAAGACATAAAATGAAATCCCTGGCTTCGATAGAACCTCCTTGCCCACGCTGGGACTGTGTTTGTATATTAAAGCAAAGACGTAGGCATATACGCACACATTCACAAACATAAACACACACACGCACACACGTACACACACACACATGCATACAGAGAGGCAAAATGGATACAGAAACACGCAACACGCAGAAACAAGCACATAAATACACAGTCAGGCATGCATATACAAACGCAGACTTGCAAACATATACACATATAAATACACAAACACAAATGCACACACAAGTACAGATGCACACTCGCACATACGCATGCACACAGTGACGCACATAAAAACACACATGCAAAAATATACACATAGACAGACATCAAACACAAACACACGTGCACACAAAAAGACACACAGAGACAAACAAACACAGACAGATACACGCCCATACGCAAACACAGCCAAACAGTACACTTGCATAAGCTCACATAAGCACATACAATAGGAGACACAAACTCACACTCTTTCAGACAATCGTGATGGATGTACCGGGATTGGAATCAGAGTCTGGTGACTCCGTTCGTCTCTCCATTGCGCTCTCTACTGCCTCCTGCAACCCTATCTCTTTCTCACTTGTGCACTCTCCCCCACATTCTCTTGATCCTGTGCAAACCATTGTTAATCACTAAAGTATATCTGTGATGACCGTTATTCCCACGTCCACAGTGTAGCTTTCAGACTGATTGAAATTTATCAGTGGCTCGCATCCGCTTGGAGCATGTGTTCCTTCCTCCTCGACATGACACTGTGACAGTGCTGCAACGCAACGCAATCTCTGTGGGAAAATCAATGCTGCGGAGACAATTTGCCTCTTTACCTGTATGTTTTCTGAAAATAGGTATGGTAAGCATTTAGGCAAGCAGTCTCTCAACAATAATAACAACTTCTTAATCAATCGTTCTACATTAAGAATACATGACGGCTTAAATAGACCAGCTGTCTGAGCCCCCGCTCCCCCACCCCCCCCACCACCACCACCACCACCTCCACTTCATATTTTGCCACCTCAGGCGATCAAATCGTTCATCTAGTGCTTGCACCATCCCTACAAGCATTACACGGAGTTGGGAATAATTCCACAGATGAAAGGATGTGCGTGGAGGTGAATTAGTGGAACAGCTTTTGAGATATCCATACATCCACTGAACTCAGAACGAGCTCATGCGGCTAATCCTGCATGTGGCTTTTTAAAAGAAGAGTCATCCGTCTGGTACAAAACCATGTGTCCTGTCAGGATGATGTTTCCAGGAGTCATGTCAGTGCTCGGAATATCTTTCAACTGAGAGTTATCAGTTCGCACTGTAATGCAGCCCCGTAACAGATGAACAATTCCCCATAATGGCTACAGCAAAAGAGTGGGATTCAATTAAAATATTTGCATTGAGGTCGTGTGCTACCCTTTGGTGCCTTCGTTTAGTGGGCTGAAGCGCCTATTTAGTAAGAGAGTGATGCTAGGTTCAAATTTTAGCTGTGCTTCTACCTATTTATTCAATCTTTGGCTTTAACCCAAGCAAACGAAGTCCATCAGAAGCATGCAAAATTTTATGCCAACAGAAAACTACCCAGTTGCATAAATATTACGTTTGCAGGTTAATGGGTCAGGAAGTGTTGGCAAAGTTAATGTTTCGATCTGTATGACTTGTCTTCAAGGAAATCATTGACTTTTGATACTGCACGTTATGCAGGAACAAGTATAATAATGAGACACTTACCAGACAGCCCCTATTAATACTCAGACACTAACAGTGGTACTACGAAAAACACTGATACACTCTCCCAGTACCCTATTAATACTGAGAAACTCCCTGGGCAATCTTCTCTAAATGCAGACATACTCCACAGCAACAACAATAAATTCTGATACACTAATCATGGATCCTCTTGACATACTTAGGCACTACCCGAAGATCCGCTATAAATATTGAGCCATTCTCCGAGAATCACCTGTAAATAGTGACGTATTCCCAGGGGATACTCTATAAATAAACAGCCACTCTCCAGTGATCCATTATAAGTAAAGGGGAAATCCCGAGCTATCCTAATAAACACTGCGACACACCCCAGGGGATCGAATGAATACTGACATAATGCCTGCAGACCACAAAGGAATACTTAGGCACACCCCAGGAAACCCCTATAAAAGCTAAGACACTGTCCGAGGATCAATCCATTGTAAATAACAAGACAGTCACTGTCTATCCCCCATAAATAATAATGCACACACTGGACATCGTCTTTGAAAACTGAGGCGTTTCTGGGGGATACGTTATAAGCACAGAGATACTCCCTGGGGACGCCAGTAAGTAGGGCCACTCTCCCCAAGGCTCAATTAAAAACATGCGTTACTCGCCGGGTAGCCCCTATAAATGCTTAGACAGTCCCCAAGGATCCAATATAAATAGTCAGATGTTCCCCAGGGCCCTCTATAACTACTGGGACCATCTCCGAGGACCACGGAAAATCCTGAGACACTCTACCCTTATGAATAACTTGATATTCCAACAGGGGTCCTTATAAATACAAAAACATTCCCCGGAGAAGCATTGATAAATGCTGAAACACTACTCAGAAACTACATATATATGGAGACATACTTTCTAGGAGCGCCCCAGGAAATAGAGACAAACTCGACAGGGACCCCAAGGAAATATTGGAAAACTACGTATGGACCCCCAGTATTTACAGTCAAACCAACGATGGTCGCCCAGGAACAACAGGCACATTCACCAGAGTCCCCAGGATATGCATGCACAGTCAACAGGAGATATGGCATGCTCCCCGGAGACCCACATGAAATAGATATGCTCTCCCCAGAGAGACTATGAAATAAAGACACAGTCCCCAGGGATCCTCAGGAAATATAGACACACTCCTCAGTGACCCACAGTCACACTCAGCAGGGACCCCCAGGAAATAGAACGACACGCACCAGGGAAAACAACATAGTTACCAGAGACCACCAGGAAATACAGACATACTCCCAGTGAACCACAAGAAATACGAACACTCTCACGAGAGACTCCCAGGAAATAATGACATAATCCATGGATCACCAGGAAATACATTCTCTGCAGGACCCCCAGGAAATACAGGTGCACTCCTCAAGTGCCACCTGGACATACAGACACTTTCCCAGGAATCCCCAGGAAATACAGAAAAACTTAACAGGAAGCCACAGGAAATACTGACACGACCCCCAGGACGTCCAGGAAATACTAACTATTACCCAGGGATCCAAGAGAAATGCAGACACACTCCCCAGGGACTACATGGAAATAAAATACAGACGTACTCAACAGAGTCTCCAAGAATTTACATGCACAGTTCCCAGAGACACACGGGAATGCTGGTATATTCCACGGAGACCAGAAGGAAATATTGACTCAATACCTGTTACCCATTCTACCTTGTAAATTCTGAAATACACCCCATGTTTTAGCCCGTAAACACTTGCTCACTGTATGATGACCGCCCGCAATTGCCGACTAACTTAAAGAAGACATTCTCTAGATCCAGACAAACTGCATGGTGAGCACTCTAAATACTGACATACTTCCTGCAGGCCAGTGTAAATGTTCATATTTAACCCTTGACACACTGCATTTTTTCTCATACCCTTGTAAATGCTCGCAATCACTGACTCACCCCTCTACTTAATTGCACTGACCTGGGGAACACACTGTAAATCTAGACACACTACCCAGGAACACTAAGAAACACTGATACACTCCCCGGGAATCCCCTATAAACACTGAGAATTTCCCTCGCGATACACGCTTAATAAAGACACAGTGCCTGCAGATCCCATAGAACTGGCGACTGTCCGGAGAACACCTATAAACATACAACGCATGCCCTGGGAGCGCCAATAAATACCGATACACTCAACATCCCAACAAATACTGACACACACCCTGGAGGCCCCCAATCCATACCGACACATTCCCCAGAGAGTTCCTTCTATTACTGACTCACTGTCCGGAGATATGCTGTGAATACAGAAACACTCACCGGGAGCGCGTATAAAGATTGGCACACTGTCTGAAGACTCGATATGAATACTGAAACACTTACAGGTAATCAAAAATAAGTACTGACAGACCCTCCAGAAGACCACTATAAATACATGGCAAATGCCCAGGCAAGCCAAACAAATAACGATAAACTACCCAGAGGCACTTACAAACACTGAAAACCTCTACGGAGGTCTCATCTAAAAGCAGAAGCAGTCCTCAGAGACGCTGTATAAATACAGAAACACTCCTCATAAACGACATCTAAATACTGACAAGTTCCCTGGAGACCACCTATAAATTCTGAAATACTCAGTGATTGTCTCCCAAAAATATTGAAACGCTCAGAGGAGCTCAATAAAAAATATTTGCACACTCCCCTGAAAGCTTCAATAAGCACTTACCAGAGAGCCTTATAAATGCTGACACACACTGAAGGTCCACAATAAAAACTGACAGACTCACTGGAAATCGATTTATAAACGCTGACAAACTCCCGCAAGATCCCTGATAAAAACTGACACACTGACAAGTTATCCCTAAGAAGTCCAATTAATAATCAAAAATTCACTGGTGATCCACAATTAGTAGACAACCACCCCCCGCCCCCCCATTGCACAACCATCCCCCTCCCCCACCCAGCACCACCCCCCCTACCCCCCCCCCCCCACCCCCCCACTTCCAGTCTGTAGACCGCACCGACAAATGCATGGGAAATGCCTGGGAAACCCCAATAAGTAAAGATACACGCCCTCTGAGACCGCTATGAATACAGAGTTGCTCTCCGGACACCCGATCTAAACACTGACAGACTCCAAGTAAAGCCCCAGTAAATACTGACTCAGTGCACCTGAGAGACCCACTAAACAATAAGACATTCACACAATGAATACTGAAACACTCAACGAAGGCGCCAATAAGTAATGACGCAGTCATTGAAGATCCATTATGAATACTGATACACTCACTGGAAATCCACTTTAAGTACTGTTACACTCCACCGAGAGCCCCAATAATTAATGGCACACTCACTGGAAACCCCAATTCATAACAACACTGGAGATCCACTATATAAATACTGGCACACTCACTGGAAATCCAGTAATAATACTGACGTATTTACTGGAGACCCACTATAAATACTGACACAATCAGTCGTGACCCATTATAAATGCTCGTACAATCACTGGAGATCCGTTATAAATCCTGACACATTCAACGGAGATCCACTGTAAATACTGGCACATTCACCACAGAACGCAATAATACTGAAAAACCCGTGGGACACCCCAATAAATACTGACGCATTCACTTGTGCCACCCCATCAACAATGCAACGGTCCACCGAGAGCCTCAGAAAATACTGACACATTGACTGGAAGTGCAAAATAAATGCTAACACACTCCATATGGAGATCAATTAAAAATGCTGATGCACTCCCCGGAGAGCGCCAAATCAAAAAAACCGACACACTTGCTGCACGTCCTCAATAAAACATGGCAGTTTCTGGAGATCAACTATACATCCTGACACATTCAGTGAAGATCCCAATAAAATGCTGATACACTACCGGAAACCCCCTATAAGTACTGATACAATCCCAGGAGAGCGCCTATAAATACTGACGCAATCCTCGGCAATACACTATAAATACTGACACACTGTATAGAGGCACCCTGAAATACTTCCACACTCCCCTAGGATACTCTGTATGTACTGACACACTCTCTGGAGAACCCCTATAAATACTGACACACTCCCCGGGAGCCCTCTCTAAGGATCGACACACTGCTTGTCGACCCACTCTACATAGTGACATTCTCTGTGAAGACAACCTATATATAGGTACACACTACCTGGAGCCCCCTATAATTACTGACAAACGACCCGGAGACCCCTTATAAATACACAATCACAAGAGAAATCCTATAAATTCTGACACGCTCCCTGATGAATCCTTTTAAACACAGAAAGATTCCACGGAAAGTCCCTATGAATACTGCAACATTCACCAGAGGCCCCCTATTAACGCAAAGACACTCGCCTAAGAGGCCAAATAAACACTGATTGGTAACCCATTAATAAAACTGACACTCAATGGGCATCCACGGTTATACTGACAGGCTCACCCAAGCGAACCATTAAATGCTGACTACTCTCAAGAGACACCAATAAATACTAACGAACTCGCCAGCGGGCCCCAAGAAATACAGACATGCTCCCCAGAGACCCCCTATATATACTGATACGTTCCCTCGAGTCTCCCTCTTAATACAGTCACACTCCTGCAGAACCACAGATAAATATTGGCATATCCCCCCTGATCAACTTTGAGCGCAAACACACTCCCCGGTGTTTATCTTTAAGTACTGACACACACCCCAGGGACACCCTACACCTCCTTGCACATATCACAATGTCCCCCTGTAAAGGGTAACACATTCCTTGAGGTACATGTTAAATTCTGACACATTCATCCAAATCCCCGGTAAATATTGAGGTAAGCTCTCTATACTGAAACATTCCCTAGCAGCATCAACAAAACACTAACACACTTGTTGCGGAAGACTATGTAAATCTAGTGTTGCTCCCTGGGTTGCCCTGGTAATACTGGCATTTTCCCAAGGGACACCTTGTTAAATACTGATTCCCAGCCCAGCGAAAAATTCATATGAAAATACAGACTCGATATGCCCTCCTTATAAATATGGAGAACACCCTGCAGAGACCCGCTGTAATTACTGCCACACAAACGCATGGACACTTGTGAACACTGAGGCATGCCCCTTTCAAACCCTCCAAAAACAGATACACAACCCAGGGAAGACATGTAAACGCTAATATACTACCGTGGTCCAATTCTACATAGACACACTCTCAACAAAATTTAGGAAACACTTTCAATCTCAAATGAACATCATTTAAGTACTGATTCAGTAACCAGGGAACACTCTTACACTGACATAAAGCCCAGTGAACCATCCGAGTGCAATAACACGGCCCCAGGTCACACTGCAAACATTGACACACGTCTGATGTGCCTGGGAAAATAGTGATACACAGCTGTAGAACCCCATGTCCATACTGACGGACAGGCAAGGGAGACAGTGTAAAGACTAACAAACAATCCAGGGACGCCTGCAAGACCAACTATTGCAAACCACCCCAGCGCACAACCCCGTAGTTAATGCTACATGTGACAATTAGATAAATACTGACACTGCCCAACCCTCAAAGGAGCTGTTCTAAATACTGACACAAACCCGCAGATGATCTCCTGTAAATACTGACACACCGCCCATGGATTCTACGTAAATATTTACACAAAACCAAGGATCCCATGTAAACACTGACATACACCAGTTGAAGCCCTGAAAATACTCACATATACCAGGGACCCCCTGTAAATATTGTCTCACACCCCCCAGGGGCCACCTACAAATACTGACAAGCCACAGGGAAATATTGTAATTACTGACAGAATCCCCAGGGACCCCCTGGAAACATTGACACTCCCAGCGATCGCCTGTAAAAGCTCACATGCCGACTGGCGACTCCTTGCAAAAGTTGGCAAACCCCCACTTAACCGCTGAATACTGAGAGATTCCAGCCAGTCTCATGTAAAACGTTATCATTCTGCCAGAAAAATCCGCAAACCTTAAACATATTAGAGTGGTGTCACCTACGGTCACAGCCAAAGTGTCAGCCCTGGAGATTGATGGGATTTGTGGACATCAGGAATCTCCTGGAGTCTCACCTCTGTAGGAAGTGTCTCCACGTTGAAAGACTCTGACTCCGAGTCATTCAGCATGGGCCTGATGGTCGATGGAGGGAAAAAAGGATCTATTGTATTCAGTGTGTGATTTTGTTGGATCAACGTGATGAGAAAGCTGCATGTTGGATTCCTGTCACTGTGCGTGATGCTCAGTGATGGAGATTCGATTCCCTGAAGTGGAGAAAATCAGCTTTCTCCTAAATGAACTGCATTTAAACCCTAATATTTCAGTGAATGTGAGTTTATTCCAGCCTTAGTATTTATTGTACTGAAGAAAGGACAATTGTTTGCAGAAGGCAGTGAGCCACTTGAAGGGTCGTTTCTGCAGCATTCGTTCCATCTCAGTTCTACATGAACAGAAATCGGGAAATAGACTCTCCTATGAACATGTAAATTAGGAGCAGGATTAACCCATTTAGTCCATGGAGCCTGAACCATCCTTTAATAAGAACATGGTTAACCTTCCACCTCCAGTCAATCTTCTGCATTATGCCCACATCCTTCATCCCCTTATTATTCACAAAGGTGCATTTTCCAGGAATATAATCAGCTGATGAACATCCACGTTCTCTAAAGAAGAGGCAGAGCAATTTGAGTGAAGTAATTTCCACACTTCTCAATCCTAAATGGCTGCCCAAATTTCTGAAAAAGTTATCAACATTTCGCAGCTACTATCTCAATAGACAGCCTCCCATCATCTACCCAGTCAATTCCCTTCAATATTTGTACAGTTAACTGAGATCACCTATCTTTCTTGAAAAATATGGGGGATATAAATCCAGTTCACTTAGTCCATCTTCACAGCGCACTCTCCATTCCCAGCAATCGGCTCAGTGAACATTCATTACCTCACTCTAAGAAAAGTGTACACTTCCTTGGGTAAGGAGACCTAACTGATACAAATCTGTGTACCTGTGTAGTAGAGAGGTATCGCAAGGCGGATTAATAGAAATTACATCACATCAATACATACATTACTGATACAAGGGTTCTGTTTATTGGACGCTTGATTCACAGATAAAAGTAGCCTGTACTGTAGGACGCCTGATTCACAAATAAAGGTAGCCTGTACTGTAGGACGCCTGATTCACAGATAAAGGTAGCCTGTACTGGAGGATGCATCTGATTCGTGCCTAATCTTTGTACAGAGCACGGAGAGAATCCCACACAAACCAGAAATGTCAACACAGCATTTAGCAGAAGCATTCATGGCAATCAAAACATACAATCCTGCTCACTCCAATAAATAAACTGACTATTTTGACAGTCCTGAGTCAAATAGAATCTGGTGAGATAGGCACACTCGTCTAATTGCGGAAATTGGCTCATGGCTGAATATGAGTTTCCATGCACTGAAGAATGAGGTCTCCCCTTCAAAAAACCTCACCTTTAAACCATAATACTTAGAAAACTTCAGCCAACAGCTTGCATATGAACAGCACAAGGAACACGATAAAAATATGTCAATACGATTGATATTGCGACTTACAAAGAAAATAACAGCGAGCATACAGGGAAGTAGGTGAACAGCTTCGAGAAACAGGGAAATATAAAGGACTGCCTCAAAGTTGGAAAAAAGAGGCGGAGAGGTTTAGGAATTACGGGGCGAGTATGGGTCAATGCTATGGAGGGGTCGGAAAACAAGGAAGATAATTTTGAAATCGCGTTTCAACGGTGAACAACGTGGGTCAGGGAGCAATGGATGTGGTGTGTGAGCAGGAGTTGGTGAGTGTAAGGTCACATACAACAGGTTTGTGGGTGACCTGTAGAATGACCAGCTAGGGTTGTGTTCGAAGAGCTGCATCGAGAGGTACCAATGATGGAAGGAGAACTGCAGCAGCAAAAGAATCGTAGCCTGTGCAACTTACTGAAAAATGAGAAATTGACAATCATGTATAAGACAAGGAAAACCGATCTATCAGAAACTGACCGCGTGTCTGTCAATTTATACAACACACAGTAATGGAAACATCACCCAGAAATTGTGCATTTGACTAATAAATGAACTAGAATACGAGAAGTCCGATGATGAAGCCACTGGTCAGTCTCAGTCAGGATCATTATATATGCATTGAATATATTCAAATGTTGGATAACATTATAGTCTGAATAAAGTGATTTCATGGAATCAATAATCAAAGAAGGAAACTAAGCAGCTGTCAAGAAAGGGATTGTATCCTCAGCAGCCTGAAAAGCAAAACAACAGTTCCCATGCTGTAATTGAACACAGTCATGGTCAGTTTACAAACACCTTCCAAGCACAGTAGTTGAGATGGTCTGGTAGAAATAATTCTCTGGAGAAAAAAAACCTTTTATTACAGCCACTTTTCTGAGAGAACCACTTATTCGCTCTTCCTTTGAGAAGCAGGTGTTCAGTGCACTGGACACTTGACATGCAGACAAAGAATAAACTGTGTATGGCCTTTCAGCTGCATAATCCTTTTAGTGCCAATCTGTAGCACAGAACCGATGAGACTCTCATACGGGTCACAGATTCCAGTTAAACAGGAATATTTGGTAGAAGTACAAAGGGTAAAGCAATAATGCCTTCTGCTTACTTCTACTAGCAGGCTGTCCGCTTGGACAACACAATCCAATTAACTGTGCAAGATAAACTGACCCATTGAACTGCGAGGCCTAGGTAAGCATTGGAGATCTATTTCGTGCAGTAAATAATAATGAGCTGGTGCTCGAAAAAGGCTGCCTTTAAATTCAGACAAAAATCTCCAGGAGTGAGAATATATTGCAACAACAGCAACAGTATCAACTTGCATATAAATATCAACATGTAAGTCATAATATGGTTCAATCCGATATTCTGGGAAATTTATATTTCTAAATAAAGAATGACACCCAGAAAAATATGGATATTTTTGAGAGTTGATCACAATCTAGATCAACAACTTGGTGTTAAGGAGAGTTGAAAAGGAGGAAAGTGAGGTGGAGAGGCAGAAAGATTAACAGAGTGTATTCCAGAGTTTACGGCCGGAGGTGAATGAAGGCCCAGCCACCAATGCTGCATTGCTAAAATCAACAATCCTCAGTTTGGCAAAATTAAATAAGACTTGTTATCTCACAGGGATGCTAAGTCTGAGAACGATTACGGAGATAGACTCCAATCAAGTCACGGAATAATTGGAACTCAAGAATCCGAATTTTAAAATTGAACAATTGTCTATGTGGGAGATAACGCAGGTCAGTGAGCTGAGTGGATGATATGTTATGCCGGAATTGATATGAGTGAGGACACGTTCAGTAAGGTTTTCAATGGGAGATAATGTCGTTTAGTGAGCAGAATGGGTGATGTGTGAACGGGCAATTGGTGTGATTCAGGACCAGGAAAGTTGGAATTTCAATGTGATACCATCGTAGGATGATCTGCACAGGAATGCCCTGTATGGATGCAATTCTACTCTTGCTATTAATTAATAATTTAGATGTAGGAAATAAATGCAATATCTCCAAATTTGCAGATGACACAAAGCTAGCAGGGAGGATGAGCTGTGAGAAGGATGCATAAATGTTACAAGTGATTTGGACAAGCACAGTGAATTGGAAAACGCATGGCAAATGCAGTGTGATGTGAATAAATGTGCGGTTATCCACTTTGGTAGCAAATACAGGAATTCAGATCATTATTTGAATAGGTATAAAATGAGAGAGGGGAAGGTGCTGATGACTGACAGTGCCTCATGGGTGCACTTTTTTGATTTGCTGGTTCTGTTCCGAATCTTGCCCATTAAGCATGGTGGTTGTGCCACACAATACGTGAAGGATATCCTCAATGTCAAGCCGGGACTTCAGCTCCACAATGACTGTGCAGTGTTCAATATTACCGATATGGTCACGGTACATCTGTGGCCGGCAGCTTGGCGAGGATGAGGTCAAGTCTGCTTTTCCGTCCTGTTGGATCCCTCACCGCCAGCCGCAGAATCAGTCTAGCAGCAGGTTATTTGGGTCTCGGCCAACTCAGTCAACACTGGTGCTATGGGGCTACTCTTGGCGGTGGTCATAGGAGTCCACCGCCCAGCGTTTATCTTACACCTTTGCCTCCCTCAGTGCTTCCTTCAAGTAGTGTACAACATGGAGGAGCATTGATTCATTAGCTGAGGGAGGGCAGTATGTGATTATCAGCAGGATGTTTTCTTGCCCATGCTTGACCTGATCCAATGAAACTTCATGTGTCCTTGAGTCAATGTTGCTGTTTTACAGAGCAAGTCCCTCCCGACTGTATTCCAAGCTGCCTGTGGGACAGGACATACCAACGGATGGTGAGATGTTGGTTTATGGGAAGTTATTTTTAAGGTATGATTCCGTGAGGCTGATTATGCTAGGCTGTTGCTTGACTACTATCTGAGAAAGCCATACCAAATTTAGCACTAGCCTCCAGATGTTAGTCAGGAGATCTTTGCTGTGTCGACAGCACTGAGATTGCGGATGTTCATTCCATTGCCTAGGATGATGCCGAAACTGGTCCATCCAGTTTCATTCAATTTTTCAGTGCATGCGTGTACATCCCGATTTAGTTATTGTTTGTGGGCATGTGTTCACATAACCAGTTGTTTTTTGAATATTTTTGTGTGTGTGTGCATATTCAATTGTTCTCTGCTTGTGCGTATGTTTGCAAATAAGCAGGTGTGTATTGTTTTTGCGCATTTGTGTGCAAACACACACATGAAAAACAAGCATTCATATGCACACATATATGCACACCATTATCAATGGATGTATATATACATACACCCAGAAAATAAACAGTTGGTTACGGGTGCAAATGCACACAAGCCATGAGCAAGTTGATATGTGAGTAGATAAACAGTTATTTATTACTAGTGGGCATACCTGTGTACATAAGGACTTGTTTATTCTTTGTGTGTGTCGTATAACCTCTAACTTGTTGTTTGTGTATGCGTCTGTGCAACCATTTGTTCACTGCGCATTTGTATGCATTTACATATCAACTTTTATCTTGCTTTTGTGCAGCTATCAGGAAGCACTTGTCACTCATAGGGTGGTAGAATGATTTAAAGAAAATATGTGTGTGTGTTTGTGTGTTTGTGTTTGTGTGTGTGTGTGTATACATAGCAATTTGTTCATTGTCTGTGTGAAAGTGCGTACATTACCAATTCTATTTTCTTTGTGTGTATGTGCTTATATCAACACATGTTTATCAGAAACAAAACAGAAAATGCTGAAAACCTCAACAGGCCTCACAACATCAGTGGAGAGAGAGAGAAAAAAAGTAATATTTTGAAACAAAAACAGAATTACCTGGAAAAACTCAGCAGGTCTGGCAGCATCGGCGGAGAAGAAAAGAGTTGACGTTTCGAGTCCTCATGACCCTTCGACAGAACTATATTTTGAACCCAGATTATTCTTTTTCTGGGCAAAAGAGATGTATAAACATAAAGAAAGGTATACTGCTTAAGGGGATGTGGAACGGGTGAAGCTGCGTAGAAGGCCATGAAAGGTGCAGGAATAGGAGAGTGCCAGAGATGCCATGGATAAAAGGACAAAGGGGTCTTAATGGTCATGGTACTGGCTAAATGAAGTTCAGATGGTGGCATTAAATCGGAAGGCAGAATGTGATAAAGCAGGACAAAAGTAAGCACTCTTAAAAGAACAACAAGGACAAGCGACAAATGGCCTTTGCGGGGGCGGATTGAAGGGAGGGGAGGATAGTGGGAAACAAAAACTTGAAAATAAGATAAGAGGTGATGATAAAATTTTGAATTATTTCTATTTTAAGTGACTAAAAAATAAAAATTATAAATGGATAAAAGACAAATTTGTCAAAAAGGAAATGAATATTGAGAAACCAGATAAAAAGGTGAGGATGGACAAGAGAGTTTATGGTCTGAAGTGATTGAACTCAATGTTAAGCCTGGAAGTCCGTAAAGTGCCTAATTGGAAGAAGAGGTTTAGTTCCTCCAGCTTGTGTTGTGTTGCGGTTTCTTTTCTCTTTACGTATGTTGTTTGACCTACTGAGTTTTCCCAGCATTTTTATTGTTTCAGATTCACAATTACCGCAGTATTTTTCTTTTACCACTTGTTGATTGCTTTGAGTATATTGGTACATAACCACCCAGTTATTATTGTGCTTATGTATATAAATAACAACAAGTTTATCGCTTTCAGGTCATAATCAAAATATAATAACTGTCATAATATTATTAGAAGTTATTGTAGTAGTTTAATAGTGGAGTGTGGATAATCCGTGTATGTGTGTGTGCATGTGTGAAAGAGAATTAATGGGATTAAAAACATCTTGCCTGACGGCTTTGATTCAAGTACAAATAAGCTAAGTTTGAAATGCTAAATCAGGAAAAATGGCTGAAGCTTCAGAATGCAAGGTTTACCGATAATTTGCATTGTTCGATAAACGTGAGTAGTTTGCATTTGAAATGACAGGGTGAGATGTAACACCTAGTCAGAGGAACTTAAACCAAACAGCGCTTATTTTTCCAAAAGATTCCTGATAGGAATTGGTACTATGAATGATTTTTATCATTAGAAAGGTAGAGTTCGGAGATATATGGAAACAATAGAATTTGCATTCACAGGGCAAAATACAAATAAAGGAGAGAAGGTTGTGTGTAAGAGGAAGAAGGGCTTCATATATCGGCGAAGTGTCAAAAGCCTCGAGCGGTTTTGCATCAGGTTGCTTTCTACAAGAACCAAAGCGTTGCAACTCACTTAGAATACCGATGTCCAGAGAACATTGTGTGCGTTGCTTTAACCATGTGAAAACTATTTTGGTTTTACTGTTGCCTGAAGAGAGGTGTAAATGTGAGTTGCATCAGTTAGGGGATTTAGAAGTAATTACAGTAGTAATTTGCAGACATACATATATTTCAATATATTTATGTTATTGATCAATATTTATTTTATTTGTTGAAAAAATCTGTAAGTCTCAGTGGACTTGTTATTACTGAATTAAAACATGCATGACGAATTAAAATACAACACCAAGCAGTTGTATCAGCTGTTTCAAGATTCCATCTGGGTTTTGCACATTTATGATCCGGCTTACATAACAAAATTGTTTGCTCTTTGCAGGATATATTTAAAATTCTTCGATTAGTCTGTGGAGTTGGTGAATCTTAAGCTTACGAGTACAGGAAGCAATTTGAATTCTTAAGTTGGTGTGAATTGTTTTTAAGTGGTGAGGCTGCAATATCGCTTTTGCAGTTGCTGAGACTTGTCTGGAAGTTAAAATTATAAGTTAGATAGGTTTTCAAATGGTCAGGAAAGCTAACTTAATAAATTTGGCGAACAAATTACAATTAGGATTGCCAGCAGGGGTATGGAAATTGGAACCAATTGTAGTTATCGCAAATCATTTGAAATTTGAAGGTGTAAATGAGAGACCGAATTCTCCAAAATTTCGTTGGTTGGAATGGGCTCAAATTCAGTTACAAATTAAAAAATAACAAAGCTGAGCTAGATGTGGCAGAAAATGGAGAAGGAAAGACATAGATCATGTCAAATGGAATAGTCTAAAAGGCAAAAAAGAAGAGGATAAGGAAACAGAGGGAGAATTCCAACTTAAAAAAGCTGTTAGTTAACAAATTGTACCAGTCGATGAGGCAGGAGGTGTTTCCAGATCAGGACCAAGTGGAGAGATGTTTAAATTTGTAACAACACTGTCAAAGATTAAATAAATAACCTTTGAAGCATTCATTAATTGAGAAGAGATGACAGCTAAACTGATGAAATGGCCTCAGGAAAACTGCACATTTTTGTTACAATCTAGCTTGATGGTAGCGGACATAAGTTTTACACTTCATTCTCGTAAAAAAAATTGGTACTATGATGTTCTAAAAAAAATACTTTGATTGAAAAAGAGGTTGTTCCTGAGATGAGCAGGCAGAAATGAGAAACTTGATGAAACCGCTTGGGCAAGGCTGCGTTGAGGTTGAGAGAGCGAAAATAAAATTACCTGTGGATACAAGGATTAAATATGAAGGCTGCATTTACAGCTCTTAGAAAAGTAATCCCTTTGGACAAATTTAAAAGTTCAATTTCTTCGATAGTGAGAAGGAATATGGAGGATCACAGGATTGAAACAGGAAGAGATGCAGCAGAGTTAGCTGATGAATATCAGCTGGTTCACAGAGTAAAAATTACTTTTGACACTCTTATAAGTTGGAGAATGATAGAAAGTGGGGATGTCAATGGATGGTGTGTATTCAGGGAAGAGCATGAGTAGGTGGAAATTCCCAGGAAGCTTTTCTTTTCTCTAAATAAAAAAAGTAGGTGCTGAGAGTAGAAGTGACAAATGAAAATTGACATGCCTTTGTTTAATAAAGTTGGTCACAAACAGTTAGTGTGTTGGAAGTTACAAGGGACATCTTATGGAATTATTTTGGTGCAGACAGGTTCTGGATGGTAAATGATTGTGGGGCCTGCAGCTCAGGCATAGCAAACCTAAAGTCGGTTTACAGGAAAATCGGAAGTATCAGTGATAGATGATGAAGTGGAAATGTGTTCACAATTTACCAAGGGAAGTCTGGGGTGCAGGTTGAGGCAATGTTTCAAGATTTTGAATGTGAATGGGAAATCTTTAATGTGTTCAGTGTAGACTACGAAAAGCTGTAAAATTTTATGATACACAGGTGCTAATCAATCTCCAATTTTGTGGAATAGTGAGATTTGTTGACTGTAGTGTGTATTGCAGGAGCAGGTAATTAGAAGTGGGATTGATGCAGAAGCTGAACCAATTCTCTTGTAGAAAGTACTTTTAAAGAGTAAGTGGAAAACAATTGAGATGATTGTTGGAGTGGTGAAAGAATGCCAATTGCACATTTTAATTTATTTTGAGTAATGATATCGCTGCATCACAGATGCGGGTGATGCCTTTAGAAGCTGAGCAGCCTTTATATGTGTTTCAACAAGATGTGCTGCAGAAGGGGCATCTGGATATTTTTTCCAGATTGTGAGATAACAATGTTAAAGTCTCAGAGATTGAAATAGGAAGATCAGGAAAATATGCGGCATGGAGAAGATCTTAAAGTGCAATCAGCTAAGGAAACATTTTTTTATTAGAATACTCAGGAAGAGAGAAAGGATGAGAATGCAACCGAGGTATTTAGCTCCAGGCTAATGGTCGAGTTACAGAAAAAATATTCGCAAATCTAAGAGCTAAAACAGACTGCACACTCAGGAACATATGAATGCATTAGCAAATATTATTATCTGTAGTTTTAGTGAGAAAATGGCGAATGTGCCATGCTTCTGCAAAAATAAGCTGGAAGGAATTGCATCCTATTGGAACACGATTTGTAGATAGGAATGTTATCCGGGGAATAACTCAATAAATTACAATGGGGAGGCATTTACATATTAGAAAGTATCAAATTACTTATATTACCCTGGATTGCATATATATATATTAACGTGATGTAGAACATGTCAAGAGACTGGGGTTACGCACCCCTAAAATTCGTTGGAGAACAGCTCCTAGAGTGGCCTGCGGTAATTACCTCACATTGTTAAATGAACCCAAGCAGCAGGGAACGTTCCATTTGGCTAGGCGGAGCCTGATCTGTGCTGGACCCGTTCCCTTGATGGTCAACTACAACAAGTACAGTGCCCAGTCCTGGAATATTTCCCACATGGTCAATTCAGGTCATCAGTCATCCACGTTGGCTTTTGCATTCCAGCTGTGCAATGAAAATGTAAATAAGTTATTTGAAATGTCAAAAGTACAACAAGGCCTTGGAATGCATCAATGGAACTCTACCCCCATGCTCGTGCATTGTTGCCTCCATTCTGCACAAGAATAATGCGCTCATCCTCAATCCGTTAAATCATTGCCATACCAAAACTGGAGAAGATCCACCACTGGCAGCCATCCATCGAACGATTTCACTCCTTTCTGTGTCCGTCAATATCTTTGAGTATTAATCCTGCAACACATATCTGTAGAATTAGAACCATGCTTCATATCAGCAAAGTTGATGTCCGTAAGGGATGCAGCACATGCAATCAAGTTCTGAAACTTGTCTCCTACATCGTAAATGGATTCCAAAAAACCTTGAGAAAAGGCGGAGTTCTGATAGACCTCACAGCTGTCGAGGAAATATTGTTGCACGCTCGGCTGCTCCAAAATTTTTCCAGAGTGCTGCCAACCTGGGTCATGTCAGTTTTTGACACTTTTCTTCACAACTGACTATTTCGAGTCAAGTTCATCTTTGCTGATCAAATCGTTGTTTGATCTAATCCTGCCCTTCTGCATCCTGCGCTATATCCCTGACAAAGTTGTTGCAAAGTTGAGGACCATTGCAGCACATGGCAACCTGAAGTCTTCTCAAAACGATACCTAATGTATTTCACCCCCATAATGCCAGTGCCAAAAAAGAATACCTATTTTCATGAAATGTCAGAGGCTAAAGTATGAGCCCAACGCAACAGACTTGGTTGCGACTGTAGATAAGACTCTTTCTTCTCTGGACCATCTGAAGAAAACAAGAGCACAGATTCATACAAGAAACACTAAGTTAATAAAACATGTTGAATCTAGGTTGGATCCTGCAGCCACCAAATACTGGTCCTCAGCACTTCCTCTGTCATAATCCGCAGCAGAGGGATGTGCAACTGTCAGCACAGCTCATCAAACACACATCTGATTGAAGCTCAAAAATTATAATGAAGCCTATGCTGAAACTCGCACCTTGTAGGAGCAAACCTTCAGAATATGGAAAATGTGTTTCCGGTGCCTGGACTGGTTTGGCGGAGACCTGCAAAAGAATCCACAGAGGGTGGGATGAATCATTGTCCTCTGCTTTGCCCTTTATAATGTGCCGCTGCTAACTGCAGAGAAGCAAACTGGGAAGGATATGGAGGAGCTGGGCGTCTGCTCCGATGAGGAGGACGTCGACGGGAATGTGAGTGAGGAGATTTTGGAAGGCGATCATGAAGATAATGAGGCAATGGCACTGGCCAGAGGCTGAAGACGGACTAGCAGCACTCTCATATTTCCTACATTTGTGGAGGATGGTGACAACATGAAGTGAGGAATCACCAGGAAATCTCACATTGCATCTAGGAACGTTTGATTCCAGTCTGGCTGATGACAGCAAACATATCCCCTTTCGGGATGCTCCTGCCGTGGAGATGCAGTCAAGGCCCCACTAGTCGCCCGATTCCAGGAGGACGATGGTGACATGATTGACGGAACACCAAAGATCTTCACATCTACCGTCTGAATGTCTGACTTCTGTCAGGATGAGGGCAGCTCACTTGAGCTCTAGGATCAGGGTCATATCATGGAAATACAACCAATGGACCTTTAAGGTACCTGATCCTTTGTGATCCTTCAGCATCCGGTGCCTTCTGGAGCACAGCGTCCACGAGCCACATGCAGTGAAGAGACGGGGACCATCACCAGCTTAAATGCCCTGAGAGCACATAGAGAGAATTATGGATCTCTGTTTCGCCTGCCCACGAGATTCTGGCAGCAATGGCAAGCTCCGTCAAGGATCAGGCATCAGTGATGTGTCCACAGAGTGTTACGCGGACCATCAATTTGGTCTGAAGGCTGCACAATGCACAGGGAAGGGGCCATGCTCTCAGGCACCTGCCTTTCACTTGAGCATCAACTAAATTTTTACATCAGAGTGACACGAATACTGCTCATCATAAGAAGGAGACATAGGAAAAGCATACTCTGGGGACATAGTTTACACTTAGTAAAGTACAAATGATTAACACACATGCCCAGTCTCTGCAATAACAACTTCCTTAGCTCCCAAACTCTACCATTACTTCCTAGTGGAACCGAAACCAAGAGCAGAGATGGATGCAGCTTATTTATTGTGATGACCTTGACAGGCGCCCTCTTGGCAGCCAAGGGCTGGAGGTCCCCAGCTTGCTTTAGGGGCCCTGTTGTTTTGAGGAGGCACCTTCCTCGGCATGTAGAGCTGGAACTGCTGAGGCCATTGGAAAGGGGTATCCGGATAGGCCAGATAATCCTGGAGTCACCTGAGTAGATAGACACAGTGCTGTGCATCGGCGGTTCATTCTCCCTATGTGTGCATGAAGGCCCTTGGATGATTAATTTGTGTTGTATGTGAGTTATTGTGAATGTTTGTGCCTGCGTGTGCATGTGTGTCTGTGTGTATGTGTGTTTGTGTGTGCCCCTGTCTGTTCATGAGAGTGGTGCCTCTGTGTTCCTTTGGATATTACTGTGTGTGAGATCATGCGTTTGTGTGAACGTCTGTGTGACTGAAAATGTGTGTTTATGTGCCTGTTTGATGTGTCTTGCTGCTTGTGTGTGCACGTGTGCTTTTCTCTGTGCTTCTGTGTCAGGGAGCATTTGCAAGACCTTGTGTGTGTGCATTAGCATCACTGGTTGTGTGAGTAGTTTTGTGAGCATGTGTGCATCGTGTTATGTGTGAGTATGTGCGCTTTGTCTGTCTGCCTTTGTATTTGCATGTTTGTGTCTGTGTGAGTGTGTTTGTGTGTGTGAGAGAGAGATAGAGAGAGAAAGAGAGAGAGAGGTTTGACTGAAACATAGGAACATGGAAATATCTAAAATAGGAGCAGGAGTCGTCATTCAGCATTTCGAGACTGCTCCGCCATTCATTGTCGCCATTGCTGATCATTCAGCCCAATAGCCTGCTCCCGCTTTCTCCTCATATCCTTTGATCCCTATCGCCCCAACAGCAATATCTAACTACTTCTTGAAGACATACAATGTTTTTGGCTTGTACTACTCTATGTATTGCACAGTCTCACCATGCTCTGGGTGAAGACATTTCTCTTCATCTCAGTCCTTACCTGTACACTCCATATACTCACACAGTGCCCCCGTGGTTCTGGACCATTGGGAACATCTTTCCTGAACCTAGCATGTCTAGTCCATTTAGTATTCATACGTTTCTATGAGATCCCCCTTATTCTTCTGAACTCCTGTGAAAATAACCCGAACCGACTCAATCTCTCCTCATATATCAATCCTGCCATCCCAGAAATCAGGCCAGAATACATTCACTGCACTCACTCTAAAGCAAGGACATTCTTCTGCAGATAAGAAGATCAAAGCAGCACACAATTTCCAGGTGTGGTCTCACCAAGGCCGTGTATAATTGCAGCAAGACATCCCTGCTCCTGTACTCAAATCCTCTCACTCTGAAGGCCAGCATAATATCTGCCTTCTTGAGCACCTACTGCACCTTCATGCTTACGTTCAGCGACTGGCGTACGAGGGCATACTGGTCTCGTTGCACATTCCCCTCTGTCAATTTATAGCCAATCAAATAATCTGCTTTCCTGATTTTGCCACCAAAGTTCATAACCTCACATTTATCCACATTATACTGCGTCTGACATGCAATTTCCCACTCACTTAGCTTGTTAAAATCACAGTGAAGCGTCTCTGCATCCTCCTCACAGCTCACCCTCCCACCCAGCTTTGTGTCATCTGCAAATGTAGGGATATTACATTTACTCCCCTCATCTAACTCTTTAATACATACTGTGAATAACTGCGGTCCCAGCACAGATGCCTACGGTACCTCACTGGTCACTGCCTGCCATTCAGAAAAAAAGACTGGTTTATTCCTACACTTTGTTTCCTGTCTGTCAACCAGTTTTCTATCCAACTCAACAATCTACCCCCAATCCCATGCACTTTAATTTTACACGCTAAGCTCTTCAATGAGACTTTGTTGAAAGTCTTCTGAAAGCCCAAATAAACATATCCACTGGCTCCCCCTGATCAGCTCTACTCGCTGCATCCTCGAAAATTCCAGTAGGTTTGTCAAGCCTGATTTCCCTTTCATAATCTATGCTGACTCTATCCGATTCTCCAACGGTTTTCCAAGTGCACAACTATTAAACCTTTTTTTAATGCACTTTGGAAGTTTGCCCACTACAGACATCAGGACTATTGGTCTATAATTCAATCTTTTACTTCTATCACCCTTTCTAAATTGTGTGGATTCTTTAGCTACCCTCCAATCTGTAGGAACTGTTGCAGAGTCTACAGAATCTCTGAGGATGACCAACAATGCGTCCATTATTTCTAGTGTCACTTTCTTAAGTGCTCTGGTGTGTAGACTGTCAGGCCCTGGAGATTTATCAGCGTTGAACTGCACCAATTTTCCCAACACCATTTGCCTACTAAGGCTGGTTTATCTATGTTCCTCCCTCTCTCTAAACCCTGTGTTCCCCAACATTTCTGCTCTGTTATTTATGTTTTCCTTTGTGAAATCAGAGCCAAAGCATGTATTTAGTTGAACAGCCATTTCTTTGTTCCCCATTATATATTTACCTGTTTCTGAATGTAAGGGACTTACATTTGTCCTCACCAAACCTTTTTCTCTTCACATACCACTTTAAAATTTTAGAGACAGTTTTAATGTTGCGCACTAGATTACTCTTGAGTTATATTGTCCCCTCCTTAATCATTTGCATGGTCCTCAATTGTTGAATTCTAAGTTGCTGCCAATCCTCTGGACTGTTGTGTTTTTCTGGCCAATTTTTATGCCTGTTTCTTGGATCTAATGTTATCTTTATTTTCCCTTGTAAATCCTTGTTCGGCCACCTTTCCTGTTTCAATTTTGTTGCAGTTTACACGTGCGCTCTTTGAATGTTTGCCATTGTCTTTCAACCACCCACCCTTTTAGTAACGTTTCCCAATCCATCAAAGCCTACTTACGCCTCATACCATCGTAGTTTCCTTCACTAAGGCTCAGGGTCCTTGTCTCAGTCTCAACAATGTCACTCTCCATCTTGAGGAAAATTTCTATCATATTATGCTCGCTTATAACCAAGGGGCCTCGCACTACTAGATTGCCAACTATTCCTTTGTCATTACACAATACCCAGTCTAGGAAGCCTTGTTCTCCAGTAGGTTCCTCAAAGATATTGGTCCAGATAACCACCCTGTATACGCTCCAGAAATCTCTTCTCTGCGATATTGTTTCTAAGTTGATTTGCCCAATCTATTTGCAGATTAAATCATCCATAAATCCACATATATCTTTAATTTCCATTTTCTTGTTTAATGACATTCTCAACATTAGTAATACAGGGTTGTGTTTCTATATAGAAAATAAAAGGTAACTAATGCTTTTTGCCCTATCATGTTTCTCAACTTTATCGATACATGTCCCTCACTTTCTGAGATAAGATTATTGCGAAAATATCCTCTTTGACCAGCAATTCAACCCCACCGCATCTTAATTTTTGTCTGTCCTTCCTAAATACAAGATGTTCTTTGATGTTCAGCTGTCACCGCTGGTCACATTGCATCCATGTCTCCGGTGCCTCAACTATATCATACCTATTTATGACGATTTGCACGGTAATATCATCCACTTTATGCGAATGCTTTTGTGTTAAGGCACGAACCCTTCCATCTTGTCTTACTTACGTTACTTGTCCCCTTCTCACAATATTTCACTGAGGCCCTGTTTGATTCGAGACCTTGATTTATTTGCTCATCACTTTTCTTATTCCCCATTCTGTCTCTTTTTCTTGTCCTACATTCACCCACCTCTGACTCCTTGCAAAGGTTTCCATTCTCCTACCATATTAGTTCAAGCCATTCCCAACCACTCTAGCAAATATTTGCCCGAGGGCATCAGTCCCATTCCTGTCCAGGTGTAACCCGCCCAGTTTGCACTGAACCCTCCTCCCCCACAACCGGTCACAATGTCCCAGGAGTCTGAAACCTTTCCCCTCACATCATCTCATCAGCCACGTATTCATTCAATATATCCTGTTATTCATTCTCTGAGTAGCACATGGTTCTTTTAGTAATCTAGAGGTAACCACTTTTGATGTCCTACTTTTCAACTAACTTCCTCAATCCATACATTCCGCTTTTAGGTCCTAATCCCTTTCTTCCGAATTTCGTTTGTATCAATGTATACCACGACACTGACTGTTTGCTCTACTCTTTCAGAATTTCCTATTGCCACTTTAAGATACCCTTGAACTTAGCACCAGGGAGGCACCACACCATCCTGGAGTCTCGTTTCCAAACACAGTAAGGCCTATCTATTCCCCTTACAATTGAATCCCCAATAAGTATTGCATTCCCACAATTTTTATTCCTGCCCTGCACAGCAGAGCCAAACGTGTTGCAATGAATTTGGCTACTGCTGCTTTCCTCTGGGACGCCATTCCGCTCAGCAGTTCAAAGCTGTATATCTGCTTTGCAAGGGAATAGCCAAAGGAGATTCCTGCATTACCTGCTTATTCCTCTTGCTCTGCCTGGTTGTCACCAATACCCTTTCTGCCTGTGGACACTTAGTCTTTGGCGTGACCAGTTCTCTATAGGCACTATCCTCAGTTCTAACCGCCCCGAGGATGCTACACGGTGTCCACAGCTGCCGCTACAGCTCTGAAACCCTAGGTTCCAGGAGTTGGAGCTGGCCACACCACCCCAGACATGTTGGATCCTGGTCTTCGAAATGTTCCTGGCTTCCCACGTAGAGCGGCAGGAGCACACCACGGCTTTGCACCCCACTGCTGATACTTATATCTTTAAATTAAAATAATCCTTTGGAAGATACATAATATCAAACATTGTCAATTATCCTAGGGCCCATCCTTCCTGCTCCTCGTTATTACAGAAGATGGAACTTAAAATCGATGAACCACAGAAAAGGACCTTAGAACCAATAAGTGATATCAGAAGTAAATATTTCCCTGGCCGTACCCACGGTGCTTAATGGATCACCTCGTTCCATCGACATCCATTTCCCTCAGTCACCTGTATTTATTTGTGACTTCAAGTTCGTCTGAGTGTGAGTGAGTATATATGCAATCTTCTGTAATGCTTTCACATGTGTGTCTGTGTGTTGTTACCTGTGCATGTATGAGAGTGAGTATGTGTTCCCTAGTGTGTCCGGGTTTAATGACTTTGTGTGTGTGTGTGTGTGTGTTTGCGTGAGCGTGTGCACGTGTGTATTCCAGTGATATGGATTGTGTATGCATTTGGCTTTGTGTGTGCCATTGTCTGTGTATCTGTGCACGTGTAAATGTGTGTCTGAGTTTGTGTTGTGCATGTGTGTGTTTCTGCCTTTGGGATTGAGCATTTCAGTGTGCCTCTGTTTGGCCATGTTTGCATTTGTGTGTGCATCTGTTTGAGTGCACGTGCGTGTGCACATGATTGTATGTCTGTCTGCGTGTTTGTCAAGGTGTGTATTTATGACTCTTTGAAATTCATACTTACGGGATGAAGGCCTCACTTTCTGAGAAAGCAATTATTTCCCATGCCTTATTGCCCTTGAAAAGTGGTTGCACTTTGGTGCATTTCTGTGCTGGAGTGTGTGTGTGCTTGTTTTTTTTTTATATGTGAATACATCTGCCCATAGAGAGAGAGAGAGATAGTGAGAAGCAGAGAGAGAGAGAGATGCAGAGCATGAAAGAGTGAAAGGGTGAAAGAGAGAGAGGGGGCAGAGAGAGACAGAGAGAAAAAGAGAAACAGGGAGGAGAAAGTCACAGTCAGAACGAGAGTGAGAGACAGAGAGAGATTGAGAGAGAGATGGATGGAGATAGAAATGGAGAGGGAGACAGAGGGGGAGAGAGAGAGGCTTTGAGAGACAGTGTGAGAGAGTGAGAATGCGAAAGAGGGTGAAAGAGACAGAGAAATAGAGAGAATGATAGTGTAAGAGACAGAGAAAGAGAGAGAGAGTGAAAATGAGAGACAGAGTGAGAATGAAAAAGAGAGTGAAAGAGAGAGTGAGAGAAACACTGAGGGAGTAACATAGTTTGAGAGTGAAAGAGAGAGAGAGAGACAGACACAGAGAGCTACAGAGAAGAGACTGAGTGAGAGAGATAGAGAGAGAGTAAGAGGTAGAGGCAGAGAGAGAGACGAGGAGAGTGATATTGGGAGAGAAAGAGAGAGAGTGAGACAGAGAGAGAGATTTGGAGAGAAGGAGTGTGTGTGTGAGAGAAAGAGATAGGGAGTCAGAATAGAGGACGAGAGAGAATGGGAGGGACAGAGACAGACAGAGTGAGAGAGAGATAGAGAGAGTGGAAGAGAGAGGAGAGAAAGAGACAAAGTTAGTGTGTGACAGAGATTGATAGAGAACGGTAGAGAGAGAGAGAGTGCGACAGTGATAGAGTCTGTGGGAGAGGCAGTGAGAGAGAAAGAGAGAAAGAGTGGAAAAGGCACAGCGGGAGAGGCAGAGAGAGAGGCAGAGAGAGAGAGAGAGAGGCAGAGAGAGAGAGAGGCAGAGAGAGGAAGAGGCAGAGAGACATATAGTGAGCGAGGGAGAGGGGAAATGAAAAAGAGAGAGCATGAAAGCGAGAGTGAGAGAGAAAGAGAGAGATTGAGAAAGTGGCATAGAGGTAGAGAGAGTGAAGGAGAGAGAGAAAGTGAGAGACACAGAGAGGGATACACACAGAGAGAAAGTGATAGAGACAGAAAGAGAGACAGAGTGAGAGAGATGAAGAGAGTGGTAGTGAGAGAGTGAGAGAGAGGATGGAGAACAGAGAGAGAAACAGAGAGAGAGTGATGCAGGAAGAGAATGTGAGGATGAGACAGAGAGAGGGAGTTAGAGAGCAGGACTGTCTGTGAGCGAGAGAGAAAAAGGTAGGGAGGGAGTGAGAGAGAGAGAGGACGAGAGACAGGGAGGGACAGAGAGATAGAGTGAAAGAGATGTAGAAAGTGGCAATGAGGGTGAGGCAAAAAGAGAGGCCGAGGGGCAGAGAGAGAGAGACAGAGAGAGATACAGGGACAGAACGAGATTGAGATAAAGCGAGAGAGCTAGAGAAAAGGATTGTGTGTGAGAGTGAGAGAGAGAGAGAGAGAGAGAGAGAGAGGGAATGAGTGAGTGAGAGACATGGAAGAGAGGATGAGAGAGAAGGAGGCACAGAGAGAGAGTGAGAGAGAGAAACAGATCAAATGATTGAGAGGCAGATAGAGAGAGATACAGAGAGACAAAGAGGAGAGAGATAGAGTGTGACGCAGAGAGAGAGACAGAGTGAGAGGCAGTGAGAGAGAGAGCCAGAACGAGGGAGAGGCAGAGAGACAGAGAGAGCAAGACGGAGTGAGAGACAAGGACAGAGGAAACAGAGTTAGACAGAGTGGCAAAGAGAAAGCAAAAGAGATAGAAAGAGTAAGAAAGAGAGAGAGAGATTTAGAGAGAAATATTGTATGAGAGAGAGTGAGAATGAGGGAGGGCTGAGTGTGAGAGAGAAGAAGAGAGGAAGAAAGAGAGTGAGAGACACAAAGACAGAGGGAGAGACAGAAAGAGACAGAGTGAGAAAGAGTTAACAACAGAGATTGAGAGACAGAGAAAGACAGAGAGAGAGACAGAAGGAGTGAGGAAAACAGAGACAGACAGATATACATAAAGAGAGAAAGAGAAATAGATAGACAGGGACAGTGAGAGAGATATATATAGAGAGAAAGGGAATCAGAGAGGCAGAGAGACAGAGAGAGAGAGAGAGAGAGGGAGAGAGACAGTGAGAGAGAGATACCAAGAGTTAGAAAGAGACAGAGAAAAAGACAGAGAGTGAGAGTGAGAGGCACTGAGAGAGAAGCAGACAGACAGACAGACAGGGAGGAGATATTGAAAGTCGGAGAGAAAGAGAATGCGAAACAGATAGACTGGGAGAGAGGGGAGAGATACAGAGAGGGAGACTGAGTGGTGAAGAGAGAGAGGGAGAGAAAGTGAGAGATATTGTGTGAGCAAGTGAGAGAATGAGAGAAAATGTGGAAAAGAGAGAGATAGAGATAGAGAGAGAGAGAATGAGGGATAGATAGTAAGAATTGTGAGACAAAGAGTGAGAATGAAAAATGGAGAGAGTGAAACAGAGAGTAGGAGAGAGAGTGAAAGAGCCAGAGAGTGACAACGAGAACAGGGCGAGACACAGAGAGAGAGGGAGAGAGAGGTACAGAGCGAGAAGCAGGGAGAGACAGAGTAAGAGAGATATAGAGAGAGGCAGTGAGAGAGAGAGACAGAGGGAGAGGCAGAGAGAAAAATAGAGAGATAGACAGAGAAACAGGGAGAGAGGCGCTGAGAGTCAGAAAAAGAAGCAGAGAGAAAAGGAGGGAGATACAGATAGGGACAGAAAAAGAGAGAGAAATAGACAAATAGAATGAGTGAGGCACAGATAGAAAGAGACAGGAGAGAGACACAGAGAGAGAGAGAGAGAGAGACAGAGAGAGATCGTTTGTGTTAGAGAGAAAGAGTGTGTGTGAGAGAGAGGGGAGATTCAGGGATTGAGTGAGATAGAGATAGAGAGTATGAGAGAGAATGAGAGACACACAGGCAGAGACAGAGGGAGAGAAAGAGAGATGCAGGGTGAGAGAGAGAAAGAGACAGAGTGAGTGACAAATAAAGAGTTAGAAGGACGGAGAAGGAGAGAGGTACAGAGACAGACAGACAGACAGTGAGAGAGAGAGTGAGAGAAAGAGGGACAAGGAGAGTGAGAGAGACATAGAGAGAGAGAGAGCGCGTGAGAGAGAGGCAGAGGCACCTGGAGAGAGACAAAGTTTGAGAGGCAGACAGAGATTAAGAGACACAGAAAGAGATACAAAGATTTGGAAAGAGAAACAGAGAGAGACGGGCATTAGAGGCAGAAAGAGAGTGAGAGACAGATGTGAGCGAGTGAAAGAATGAGAGAGAGTGAAAGGGAGAGAAAGAGAGAGATTGAGAGAGAGATTGAGGGACAGAGGATGAGAATGAGAGGCAAAGAGTGAGAATGAAAAATAGAGAGAGTGAAAGAGAGAGGGACAGAAAGTGTGTGTGTGAGAACAAAAACGCAGAGGTAGATAGAGAGATAGAGGGAGAGAGACAGGGAGAGACATGGAGGATGGTAAACAGGCAGAGAGAGAAAGAGACAAAGGGAGAGGTAGAGAACGAGAGAGAGAGAGAGAGAGGCAGAGAGAGAGAGAGGCAGAGAGAGAGAACGAGGCAGTGAGAGAGACAGAGAGAGAGACAGAGAGAGAAAAGCAGAGAGACAGACAGGGATGCAATAGAGAGACTGAGAGTGAGCCAGAGAGTGAGAGGAACAGAGAAAGGGAGACACAGAGCCAGAGAGAAAGAAAAAGAGAGAAACAAAGATTGTTAGAGAGAAAGAGAGACAAAGAGAGAGTAAGACAGAGAGAGAGATGGAGTCTGTAAGATAGAAAGAGAATGTGTGAGTGACAAAGAGGGAGTGAGTGAGAGAAAGAGAGAGAGGAAGAGAGAGGGTGAGAACCACAGAAAGACAGAGGGAGAGAAAGAGAGATACAGACTGAGAGAAAGGAACAGAGAGCGAGAGACAGAGAAAGAGTTAGAAGGAGAAGGAGAGACGGGGGGAGAAAGACACTGAGACAGCGACAGATTGAGAGATAGAGAGACAGGGAGAGAGAAATAGAGAGAGAGAGTGAGAGGCTGGGAAAGAGAGACACGGAGAAGGAGAGATTGACCAATCAGAGACAAAGAGACAGAGAGTGAGATGTAGAGAGGCAGGAGGAGTGAGAGCGAGAGAGGAGAGAAAGAGCCAGATAGACATAGAGAGAGTCAGGGACAGTGAGTGAGAATGAAAAAGAGAAAGAGTGAAAGAGAAAGAAAGATAGTGAAAGAGTGACATAGAGAAGGAAAGAGAGAAAGAGAGAGATAGAGAAAAAGAAAGACAGAGAGAGAGAGAAAGTGATAGAGACAGGAAGAGAGACAGAGTGAGAGAGGTGCATAGAGTGGCAGTGAGAGAGAGAGACAGATGGAGAGGCAGAAAGAGAGAGAGGCAGAGTGGCAGAGAGAGAGGCATGGAGAGAGATAAAGGGAGCGAATGAGAGAGAGTGAGGCAGAGGGAGAGAGAATTAGAATGTAAGAGTGTGTATGAGAGAGATGGAGGGAGTGAGTGAGAGAGTAATGGAGAGAGGACGAGAGAGAGGGAGGGACAGAGAGAGAGTGAAAGAGTTAAAAGAGAGATTAAAGGACCAAATGAGTGAGACAGAGAGAAAAAGAGGGAGAGAGAGAGACAGAGCGACAGGCAGTGAGAAGGAGACAGACATGGAAATGCAGAGAGACAGAGAAAGAGAGAGCGAGAAAGGGGAACAGATGAAACAGAGAGAGAGAGAGAGAGAGAGAGTGGCAGAGAGAAAGACAAAAAAGATAGGCAGAGATAGAAAGACACAGAAAGAGAGACAGAGTTAGAGAGAATATTGTGTGAGAGAGCCAGCAAGAGGGAGGGAGCGAGTGAGTGAGAGAGACAGACGAGAAAGAGACAGAGAGAGGAAGATAGAGAGTCAGAGAAACTAAAAAAGAGGGAGAGACAGAGAGAGACATAATGAGAAAGAGATAGAGACGGAGATTGAGAGACAGCGAAAGAGAGGTAGAGTGGTGGAGAAGGAGAGAGGGACAGAGAGACAGAGAGAGTGAGAGATAGTCAGACAGGCAGAGTGAAAGAGAGAGTCATGGATAGAGAAAGAGTGCGAGATAGGCATTGATACAGACAGAGACACAGAGAGATAGAGAGAGAGAGAGACAGAGTTAGGAAGAGACAGAGAGAGACAGAGATTCAGAGGCACAGAGAGAGATAGAGAGCGTGAAAGTGTGAAAGACAGAGAGAGAGAGAGAGATAGATAGAGAGTGAGACAGACAGGGATGAGATACTGAGAGTCACAGAGAAAGAGAATGAGAGATAGAGAGAGACTGGGAGAGCGAGGGGAGATAAGCAGAGAGAGAGAGAGAGCGGGTGGAGAGAGAATGGGAGAGTGAGAGACAGTATTTGAGCAAGTGAGAGAATGAGAGAGAGAGAGAGAGAGTGAAAGAGAGTGAGAAAAAAGAGAGTTTTAGAGTGAGACAGAGAGAGACAGAAAGATAGACTGAGAGAGAGTGTGGAAGAGAGAGAGAGAGATACAGAGAGAATGAGGGACAGAGGATACGAATGAGAGGCAGAGAGTGAGAATGAAAGAGAGAGAGAGTGAAACAGAGAGAGAGCATGAAATAGAGAGAAAGAGAGTGAAAACGAGAACACAGAGAGAGATAGAGAGAAACAGATCTAGAGGCAGAAAGAGAGAGGCGGAGAGAGAGAGGCAGAGGGAGAGAGGCAGTGGGGGAGAGGCAGAGGGAGAGAGGCAGAGGGAGAGAGGTAGAGGGAGAGGCAGAGGGAGAGGGAGAGTAAGAGAGAGTCAGTGAGAGAGAGAGAGAGATAGAGGGAGAGAGAGAGAGACAGAAGGAGAGGGAGAGAGGAAAAGAGAGATAGAGGCAGAGAGACAGAAAGAGACAGTGAGAGAGACAGAGAGAGAAGCAGAGAGAGAGAGATACAGAGAGAGAGACGGAGGGACAGAGAAACAGAGAGAGACAAAAAAAAGAAAAAGAGTGAGAGGCAGATATAGAAAGAGACAGAAAGAGTGAGTCAGAGACAATCAAAGAGAGTGTATCTGTGTGTTAGAGAGGAGTGTCTGCGAGAGAGAATGAGAGAGAAGGAGTGAGTGAGGTATAGAGAGCGAAGAAGGGAGAGAGTGAAAAACAGAGAGGCAGAGGGATAGACACAGTGAGAGAGGGAAAGTGACAATGTGAGAGATACACAAAGAGAGAGAGAAACGGAGAAGGAGAGGGGGACAGAGAGAAGGAGTGAGAGATAGAGGGAAACAAAGAGTGAGAAAGAGCGAGACATAGAAAGAGAGTGAGATTGGGAGAGGCAGAGACACGTAAAGAGATACATTGAGTGAGAGGCAGACAGCGATTTAGAGAGAGACACAACAAGAGATACAGATACTTAAAAAGAGACAGAGACAGAGGGATAGGGAGTGAGGGGTACAGGGAGGGAGAGACAGAGCGTGAAAGAGGGAAAGGGCAAAAGAGAGAGACAGAGAAAGACAGAGGGACACTGAGACATAGAGCGAAGAGTGACAGAGAGAGGTGCATGAGAGGGAGAGAGAGAGTGAGAGACAGAATGTGAGTGAGTAAGAGAATTTGAGTGAGTGAAAGAGAGAGAGAGAAAAGAGGGAGAATGATAGACTTAGAGAGAGAGAAAAAGCGACAGAGAGTGACAGCCTGAGAGAGAGAGTGAAAGAGAGAGAGAGAGTGAGGAACACAGGATAAGAATGAGAGACAGAGAGTGAGAATGAAAAAGAGAGAGAGGGTGAAAGAGAGAGGGAGAGAGAGAGAGAGTGAGAGAGAGAACGAGAACACAGCGAGATACAATGTGAGAAGCTGAGATAGAGAGATACAAAGAGAGGAAGTGAGAGAGAGAAAGGGAGAGGTAGAGAGAAAGTGAGAGAG
This sequence comes from Isurus oxyrinchus, assembly GCA_026770705.1. Lineage (NCBI taxonomy): Eukaryota > Metazoa > Chordata > Chondrichthyes > Lamniformes > Lamnidae > Isurus > Isurus oxyrinchus. Next base: position 80,732,013 of record JANJGN010000020.1, on the reverse strand, counting down.
AGAAAGAGGCAGACAGAGACAGAGAGAGAAAGAGGCAGACAGAGACGCAGAGGGACAGAGAGAGATACAGAGAGAGACAGAGAGAGAGGGACGGTGGGGGAGAGGGATAGAGAGGGAGAGAGACTAACACAGATATAGAAGAGACAGATAGACGGTGAGAGAGCGAGAGACGGAGAGAGAGAGACAGAGAAGGAGAGATAGGGTGGTAGAGGGAGAGAGACGGAGAGAGACAGGGAAAGAGACAGAGAGATAGAGAGACACAGCGGGAGAGAGACAGAGAGAGAATGAGACTAACACAGAGAGGGTGAGAGAGACAGAGACTGAGATAGAGATCGCTATGGAGAGAGAGGGACAGAGAGAAAGAGAGAGAGAGAAAGAGAGACAGAGAGATAGAGAGAGACAAAGGGAGATAGACAGAGTGATAGAGAAAGCGAGTCGGAGGACAGGGAGACAAACTGCGAGGGAGAGAGAGAGACAAAGGGACAGAGAGACAGAGAGCAGCAGAGAGAGAGAGAGAGAGAGAGAGAAACAGAGACAGAAGGAGATAGACAGAGGGTGAGAGAGAGAGAGAGTCACAAGAAACATAAAGAGAGAGGAAGTGAGACAGGGAGAGAGAGGGAGACAGAAGAAGACACAGAGAGAAAGGTAGAGACAGAGAGAAAAAAAGGTGGAGAGAGAGACAGAAAGAGACAGATAGTCATAGAGAGAAGTAGAGAGAGACGGAGAGAGATACCCAGATAGACACAGAGAGAGACAAAGAGCAAAGCAGGGTGAGGGAGAGGGAGAAGGACACTAAAAGAGAGATAGAGAGAGAGAGCGAGAGAGGCAGCCGGGACAGAGAGAGAGAGGGAGGGAGAGACAGAGAAAGAGACAGAAAGAAAGAAAGTTAGGGAGAGAGAGATAGAGATAGAGACAAAGCGTAACACCGAGAGAGAGAGTGAGCGAGAGAGAGAGGTTGAGAGAGAAAAAGAAACATGGATGGAGAGCTAGACAGAAAAAGAGAGAGACATAGATGGAAACAAAGAGAAAGAGAGACTAATTCAGATAGGGTGGGAGAGAGGGAGACACAGAAAGAGAGGGAGAGAGAGAGAGAGAGAAATAGTGGGACACTGAGAGAGACAAGGAGCCAGAGGATAGAGAGGCAGACAGATAGGGAGAGAGAGAGAAAGAAGACAGAAAGGGACAGGGAGAGACAGAGAGGGGGAGAGACGGCGGGAGACAGAGGGAGATGGATAGAGTGTGTGAGAGAGACAGAGGGGACAGAGAGAAAGAGAAATTGAGATATATAGAGAGAAAGAGAGAGACGTTTTAAGAAACAGAGTGACAGAGGGAGAGACATAGAGAAAGACACATAGACAGAGAGGGGGAAAGAGATTCAGAAAGACACAGTGTGAGAGACAGAGTGAAAGAGTCAGAAAAAGAGACACACACAGTGGGATATGTATGAGGGACAGGGAGCTTGAGGGGAAGAGAGGGAAAGAGGAAAGGAGAGACATAGAGATAGAGAGAGGGAGAGAGAGAGATAGGGAAGGTGAGAGAGTTAGAGAGGGAAGCTGGGAGAGGCAAAGAGATAGACTCGGAGAGAATTTGAATGAGAGCGACAGACAGAGAGAGGAAGAAAGACAGAGAAAGACACAGACAGAGATGACAGTGAGAGTGAGTGAGAAATAGAGGGAGGTAGACGGAGTGAGAGACATCGAGATACAAAGAGGGAGGCAGAGATGGGGAACAGAGAGACAGAGACAGAGAGACAGAGCCGGAGAGATAGAGAAAGAGATAGAGAGAGAAAGCGAAGGACAGATAGTGAGATAGAGAGAGAAACAGGGAGACAGAGAGAAACAGACAGAGAGAGAGAAATAGACAGAGAAATAGAGAGAGAGACCGAGAGAGAGGGAGTGAGTAAGCGAGACAGATAGACAGAGAGTGGGAGGCAGAGAATGAGAAAAAGTGGCAGAGAGAGAGTGAGAGGTAGAGAGAGCTGATAGACAGAGGGGGAGAGGAAGATAGAGATAGAGAGACAGAGAGATAGAGAGTGAAGAGACAGAGTGAGTGACATAGAGTGTTCGAGCGACAGATAGGCAGTTAGAAAGAGGCTGATATACAGTGACATATAGAGGTTGAAAAAGAGAGAGAAACCTAGAGAGACAGATAGTGAGCGAGAAAGAGAGAGGAACAGCTAGTGACACAGAGAGAGAGAGACAGAGATATGGACAGAGTGAGAGATAGTGAGACAGAGAGATTGAGACGTAGACAGAGACAAAGGGAGAGAGACGGATAGAGAGACAGGCGAAGAGAGAGATACACAGATAGAGTGAGGGACAGAAAGGGACAGTGAGAGAGAGAGAGAGACAGAGACTGGGGCAGAGATATAGAATCTAACACAGATTGTGAGGCAGACGGAGAGGTCGAGACAGATAGAGAAGGATAGAGACGGAGAGAGAATCCAGAGAGAGGGGCAAAGAAAGTGAGAGAAAGAATTGAGACAGAGAGAGAGAAAGAGACTAAGAGAAAAAAGTGAGAGAAAGACGGAGAGAGAGAGAGAGCTGCAGAGAGAGAGTAAGGGAAACAGCGACAGAGATAGAGGCGAAGACAGAGCTCGAGGTAGAGAGAGAGAGAGAGAGAGGGAGAGAGAGAGAGAGGAAGGGACCGAGGTACAAAGAGGGACAGAGAGACCGACAGAGAGTCAGAAAGAGAGACAGAGGTGGAGGGACAGAGAGAGATAGAGAGAGAGAAAGAGAGACAGAGATAGACAGCGAAATATGCAGAGAGAAGGAGAGAGACGTAGGGAGAGAGACAGAGACTAACATAGAGTGATAAAGAGAGATACTGCGAGAAAGACAGATGGAGACTGAGATAGAGACAGAGATAGAGACAGAGATAGAGATAGAGATAGAGACAGAGTAACACAGGTATAGTAAGAGAGCGGCAGATAGAGACAGAGACAGAGGGAAAGAGACGGAAGGAGGCAGAGAGAGAGAGACAGAAAGAGAGGGAGAGGGAGAGATCAAAAGCAACAGAGACAGAGAGGCAGAGACAGAGCGAAATTCAGACAGGAGCAGAAGGAGATGGACAGTTGGAGAGAGAGAGGACATAGAGAGTGAAAAAGTGAGGCAAAGCGAGAGGGAGATAAACAGATGGAGAGAAGAAGAGAGGGGGGGGGGGGGGTAAGACGGACAGAGAAGGAGAGAAAGTGGGAGAGAGAGAAAGACAGAGAGGAAGAGAGAGACAGAGGCCCAGGAAGAGACAGAGCGAGACAGGGAGAGACAGAGGAAGAGAGACACAGAGGGAGAGAGAGAGGACAGAGAGATGGAAAGAGAGACAGTTTGAGGAAGAGATAGACGATATGGTCAGGGAGATGAAAAGGTTGCGAGAGTGCAGACAGAGAAATAGCATTGGGGAGACTGAGAGCTCATGGGAAAGATAGTTTTGGAGAATCTCAGGCACCCAGTTAGAGAGAGAGGGAAAGCGAAGTTCCTTTAAATTGCTGATGTTGGAATGAATGGCCCCTCCTAAACCTTTGTGGTTCACCCCCTGTATTCCGCACACAGATCATTATGAGGGGGCCACCATTCATTATGTTCAAGTCCCACCCTCCCACATGAATTCTCAGCATTCCTCATTAAATCTGTTGGCGCCCTCCATTTGTTTGGCTGAACCCCTGCAAAAATAAACACAAACAATCACGCTTCATCTCCTGACCTGCTCCCATTCACTGCCTGCCTCACCTCACCTCATCCCATTCCCACTCGGCTCAGGACTGTCTCTCCCATTCACACCCTCGCAACACCCTCCATACCTAATCAGCCCTTGACTCTCCCTCTCCTATTCCACGCAATCATTGAAATGTTAAAGCACCGAAAGAGGTCATTTAGTCCATTGTGTATGCAATGGATGAACATATATCGTCGCTCATTCTATTCCGACATTCAAGTGCCCAGTCCGTATCCGTGCAGGTGACAGAACTTCAGATGTTGGTGCGGGTACCTTTTCAATTAGTTGAGCGTTTCTGCCTCCCTCACCAATTTGGGCAGCAAATTCCAGGCACAAACCACCCTCCCAGTAAAAGCCTTCTCCCTCATGTCAAATCTAATCCTTCTACCAACAACATTCCATCAGTGCCGCCAGGTCCCTGACCTCTCCGCGAGAAAACACATATTTCCTGTCTACCCGATTTAGTTTGCTTATGATACTTGGCACTTCAATTAGGTCACCCTTTAGCCTCATCATTTCCAAGGAAAGCCACACCAGCCTATCCAATCTATCCTCGTGGCTGTAACTTTCCAGCCCTTGCAACATTCCTGAAAATCTCCACTATACTTTCTCCAGAATAATTATGACCTTCCTGTAATGCGCTGGCCAAAACTACACAAAAAAATTCCAGCTGCGACATAATCAGCGTATTTTCTTTTTACAGTTCCACAATTAGGTTCCTGTTATTTCATTTAATGCCTCGTCCGAATAAAAAGGCTTTCCATTTGTTTTCTTTACGAACTTATCCAACTGTCCTACCACCTTCAGGGGACTGTTGACATCCGCTCCAATGCCTCTCACTTTCTCCACCCTTTTCAATACCCTACCAGTTTTCCGAGTATTCCATTGCTTTGATTGCCCTCCCCAAATGCATTACTTCAGAGTTCACCAGATTGAGTTCTATTTGCCATATTTCTGCCCATTAATCCAGATCATTGATATCTTCCTTCATCCACTCAGTCCAGAATTGCCCGCCTCCGATTCTCTGCACTCCACCCTCTATCCGCTCAGTGCAGTCGACGTCTCTGTCCATTTATCATACTATTTCAGGGCGAATATTGATTGAAATGCACTCCGAAGGGTTTTCCGTCTCAGTTTTAAGTAATGACACACGGTGCTGTGGAAATGTTTATTTATTTACGAATGATTTACATGGAGAGGTGTGGTGGTGGAGGGAGTTTGGAGGGGAAAAATGAAAACCATCTACAATCATGTACTCAGCTAAACTTATTTGGGGCAGAGATGCCACAGTCACTGTTTAGGGAAGGCTGCAAGTAATGTGTGCACAACAAGATCCCACAAGCAGCAAAGTTACATTTTTAAAACAGGATTGGAGGATAACACTGCTCAAGGCTTCAAAAATGATCCACAATTCCCCCGCCCCACTAACACATTCCACTTGCCAAATGTGTGATTGGACCTCAAACCCAGGTATTATTCAGGGGTGACAACATGCCTTTACAGAGCCCCGTCACATTGTCAAATTTAATTGACCCTCGGTAAAATCCCACAGTCGATTAATTAATGTGTCTTTTAAAAGTTGCAGTGCAGAGAAAGCTGCCAGGAATTGTACAAAACAAGATCCCAGACCAAGTGCTACCAGTGACATAGGCTCTTTGGAGAACTTGTCCCTCCCCCACCCCCAACAGATGCTGGTGTCCATTCAACCCCTCTGCTCCATGTGTTGCTCCTTCTATCCTACTCTCTCAATGATTTTATCGTTCTCTCCTCTCTCCCTTTGTATGCCTTTCTCCCTCTGTCTCTACCTCTCTCCCTCTTTCTCACTCATTTTATCTTCAATCTTTCTCTCCCTTCTCTGTCACCGCTTCCTCAATCCTGTCCCGCTATCTCTTTGTCTCTCTCTCACACTCACCTGCATTCTCTCCATCTCTGCCTCTCTCTGTGTCTCGCTCCATCGATCTCGTATTCCTTCCCATCCAGCTTTGCTTTCGCCTCCTACCCTCTCTCCATCTCTCGCAGTTTCCATCAGTTTCTTCTCTCTGCCTTTCTGCCATTCTCTCTCCCTCACTCTTTCCCCCACACCAGCCACACCACCACCCACCCATCTCTGTCTCCACATCTCTCTCCTTGTCTCTCTCAAATGACATTGGATGGAGATACAGGAAGAGAGATGCAATGAAGTGAATTGAAATATCGTTGAACCCTCAATCCATCGCACAGTCTATGATGCAAGCAGTATTCGGGAATTATAACATCTTCACGTTTACCACTTCAATTTCCAGCCCTCCCAGGTGTTTTTTCTGTCGATGAATTAACTTTATTAAAGTGTGGTCACTAATGGAATTTAGAAAACTCTGTGGGTATTGCACGCAGTGAAAACCCACCCAGCTCGCCGTGAGAACTGCCAGTTAAGAGGGTTAGAAGTAAGAACTGATGAAAAAACAGGGTTGGAAAATGACTTCTAAAAAAATTTACCACAATAGGAGCCCGGGATATCAATATGCCAGCGTAAGTTCTGTAACTCCTACAATCTTCCTGAATAACATGGTGAGAGGCTTTCACCCTGAGACTGCAAATGGGTAGTGTCTACCTATTCGAAGACCCCCCAATCCATGTCCCTCAGCTCCCTCCCCTTCGCCACTCACCTCCACTTCGGTTTTCCTAACCCTTGCTGTCCTTGCTCAATCTCCCCTTTTTGCAGGGAAGGCTACGGGAATTTTGTGCACAAAGCAAGATCTCACAAACAGCAAGATATTAATCTGCAGATAGATCAATCTCCGTGACTTCGCCCGAAGAGTTACATCTTATTCTGAATGAAAGGCTCAAAAAGTTGCAGTTTGAATCAATCAAAATCTTTGATCCCCTTTCAGAAACTGCGCTAACACCTCAGGGACAAGAAGACTGGTAAATCAAACAGAATAAGCCCCTCCATCTACAGCTCATACCCAAACCTGCACAGACAGGGCTGGAAGGGGCAAGTGTCAAATGGATCACACTCCTTCCACAACCGATCCCAGCCCCACCCATGCCATCCTCCCACCCAATTAAGAAAAAATCACATTGATGTATAATTTTTACATTTATTAAAATATTACCTATGGAAGCAAATACCTGAGTAGAGAAACAGAGAGCGGGAGAAATGGATCGAGAGAGCGAAATAAGTTGATACAGAGACAAGAAAAGTGTGAGCAAATCAAGACCCCACAGGTGGCAATGAGTTCCGATTTAGCCAGAACATGGGAAGCCTGTTCATCGCGCAACCCAACCCGCTGAACACTCCTTTCCCCCACTGTGTGAGTATTCCACGCTGAGGGTCACACACACACACACACACTCCCTGCCCTTCTGTCCCTACAAAGGCTGAAACTCCGCCTTCAAACTGGGAGGAACAAATTGATCCCTTTCGGATAATTTTCTAAAATTACCAAGCGGGGAATTTTCTTGTTGACAAATCACTATTTCTCGAAGGATGTAACTGGAACTGAGCTGTTACTACACATTGGAGATCCCCATGGCCCTCTCACTATTAAAACACCACCCTCCACTCACCACCCACTATATTTCCCTCTCCCTCTCCTTTTCGCCCTCACTGTCTCCTCTTTATCTCCCTCCCTGTTTTCCCCTCTCACTCTCCCCTTTCTCCCTCTAATCCTGTTTCTCAGTCTTCACTCACCTTTCTCTCTCAATCCTAGTTTTCCCCTCACTCTCCCCCCTTTCCCACTCAGTATCAGTTTTCCCCTCGCTCTCTCCTTTATCTCTCCCTTCACAGAAGATGGAGGGACAAGTAGAGATACACATGCAAATCGGCAACCTGAACCACCGCTAACAGGATTCAACTGGTCCGTCTGCATTTTATATTTCCCTCAAATCCATCACTGAACCGAATGAATGTTGCAAACCATTTGTGCAAAGCAAGATCCAAACTGTGGCCACACTTCCTGCAGTCATTGTACAGTATAGCATCCCCTCCTGCCCGGCAAGCATAATGTGAAAGAGTGAAGACTCTGACCAATGATTATTTATCACGACCTATTAGAGAGGCGGGACTTCTGATCACTCATCATGATTCAAGCATATAGCATCTGTACAGTTCTCTTTTAATAAAGTTTACTGTTTCTACCGGAGTTCCTTATTAGGTATTTTTGATCAACTTCCACTTTCTTTTCCTCTCGTTCTCTATATGTGTTTCTCTTTCGTCCTCTCTCTGTCTGTCTCTTTTGATTTGTGACTCTCTCTGTGACACTCTCCTCCCTCTCAGTTTATCTTTCCCTTTTTCTCTGCCCTTTCTCTTGTTTTTTTCCGTCCCTCATTCTTTATTTCGCCCCTCTGCCTCTCTTCCTCTCCCTAACCCTCTCTTTCTCTCTCTCTATACCTCTGCTCCTGTCTCTCTCTCCCGCTTCCTATGTCAGTCTCAACCTCCCTCAGTCTCTAACGTAGGGACACATAACAGGGAGGCAGATAACATTAAAATGGCGACTGTGAATTCACATTAAATCTTTACACCCATCCCTTCCTAAAACTGAATTTTAATGGTGTCTGTGCTTTTCATTACACCGCTATGAGATCCCCTTCTCTGTGGTCTAAAGGCTCTGATCTCTACGCTTGACATCGGTGGCCCACAACAACTTAATATTTCACTAAATCTGAAACACGTTTCTTAAACCTCTAAGCAATAGTGCATACTCACAATGACACAGCGTGCTTAAATAAACTGCGAGCAGGGTTGTGACTGAAGTTGTTAGGCCCTTCAACAGGTCACCCTGCACAACCTTGCAATGGCTGCACAAACCGTTCTACCAACAGCGGTAACAATGTCCTTTAGGATTCTTTCCCTACACAATTTCGTGACTCTAGCCCTTGCTTTATAAAGTGATACCTTAAATCCGATCGTCCTATTGGATTACTGACCCCACCCTGACCATCCAAGACCACCCCTATATGGCAATTCTGAGCCCTCACCTTTGAATTCAGCTGCATGCCAACAATGGGTGTTATCACAGTGTCATGGGACAGGAAGAAGGACATTCGCACATTCCGGAGTGGTCATTGTCTCAATCAGTTTCTGTAGACAAAGTATCTCTGACAAACCATACATCAGAAACTTGCCTTGAAATCTTTGTATGTGTGTTTGTGTGAGTGAACCTGTGATGTTTGTGTGGGTGCATCTGTGCGTCTATGTATCTGTCCATCTCTTTAGTTGAAAATCTCTCAATTAAAATAAAAAAGTTCAATTTGAGCCTGAGCGATACCTTCAGGCAGAAGCTTTTCTCCATAGCTCCATCTTCTTACCACTATCAAGGAAAACCTGCCCACAGCACTCCAGCACAACCAGCGTACATTCATTAATGTGAAAGAAGTAAAAGAACACACTTACATCATTAAAATCTATTCGTACAATGCAACTGAAATGGTGCTCTGTCCTACAGCATCCACATTTTAAGAGAATAATTTAGATTCCTGAGAATATAGCTACAATTATATCAACTTTTCTTGCTCAGCACGTAAGCGTTTTGCCCATTGCTCCAGCTCTCTATGTCAGCGACATAAATCATACAATGGATATTTGACAATAATCAACTGCAGAACAAATAACACATGAGAGTTAAATCGAACCTAAGAGTGGACATCAATATTACTTCACCAGCCCCATAACACATCCCACAATGGCCAATGTTTGATGGTCCGGATTTCCTGCAGAATCTCATGGTCTGTCTGCTGTATCTATTACTATATTTACTGGGATTCGGAACTCTCTACTTGCAGCCTTACTAGATGTTCTGTCATTGCGGGAATATCAGAACAAAGTCATTTCACTTATTCCTTCAGCATTCTGTATTTTGCCCCAGGAATTCAATTTCAATAATGATATGACAATAAACCTTCACCAATTCCCTCTCCCCACCCCTTGTGGCTCGCTCAGGAGTAAAGCACTCTGTCGTTGACGTTACTAGGCATTTCAAATACAACCCATACTGCTACCATTTCCTGTTTGTGATAACACAATAGTCTCCTTCCCCTACATAGGCTACATGAGTAAACTTAAGGATTGTTTTGACGACCTCCCTGGTACAAGTCCCTTCTGTGATATTAAACCCAGAGGTCAACTGACCCAGCTTTTCCATCCTACACGGACACACCGCTTTACCCCTTCGAGTGTTATAACCCCCCAGACTGGTCCCTATGATATAATTACACAAATTCGGTAAGTAGTCATGATACTGTACATGGTTATATCCCTGTCTAACATCTACACTCTCCACGATATAGTTCGAAATTTATGTAAGCCCATGAGGTATTACCAGAAAGTAAAGTTAACAATCCCAGCACATTGAACTCTTCCCTTTTTACAATCTACATGTGAACGATATACCTTGACCAGAGTTCTGATCTGACACACAGCAATAATGTTCTCTGTTTTAGACCATGTTTCGCAAAGCTGAAGTGTGATATCTGTTCTTATCAGTTACCTCTGCATTTGCAGGCTTCAGGGCGAATCTTTGGGAACTTAAGGAGGTGATGGCTGCAAACAATCGAGCCCCAAGTCAGGAGTTATCGAAAACCGTGAGGCTAGTAGTTAAAGGCAGCAAAGTGTGTACACTGTCGATCATGCCGTCTTCAATCAGAGGATCCTCTTGCAGTCTTTTAGATTTCAAGGTGAGGACATGTACTGTCTACAGTACTTCCCCAGCTTCGATACGACATTCGAAAATGTTGCTGCCTGCTTTAATATCCTGCAGGTTTTTTCAGAGAAGGGAGTTCAGCTACTGACAGTAATACTCACGGTGAAGACACTCTCTACCCTGCCGTCACATCGGGAACATTTGCTGACTATTCACCTCTTCAAATCCAACCTCCCTGTTGCCGATGTGCTCACCTTCCTCACCAGTTTCATCGGCAAGGTTGGGATATGCAGTGAGGTCAAAGACACGTTCGGGATTTGTACCAGCGAATGCCATGTCATGGTGACTCTCTGGATGGATAGTAAGGGAGCAAACATGTACCTTCCTTCCAGATTCCCTGTTGTAGGAAGCTGCATCTGCCTTATCTAGGATGGATACTTACGGCACAGGAATGGATCCAAGAGTAAATCACCCTCTACACTTTTCATCATACACTCCCAGGACAGGTTCTGAACGGTATTAAGTTTAAAGTAAATCCCGCTACACTGCCCGCATTAAACGCTCCATGGGGATACGTAGCCCAGGGTCAACTATAGCGTCCAGTTCCTTGGACACTGTCACCGCCAAACCCTCCCTGGTCAGGCACAGCCGCGGGTTTAGGTACAGTCAAGCTCCCTCTGAACTATACAGTAAAAACTCCCACAAGGAATTTGAAATGAGTTTGGAAAGAAGACTGCACTGGCCGATCAACATGCCTTAGCCTGTTGCAACTTGATGTCAGTTACAGCGAAAAGCCCATTCTGAACAGTCCAGTCAAACTTTGATACACCAGGTTCAGCTTTGGGTTTGTAACAGAGTAAAACTTCATCCACATGGTCAAATAAAACAGTTACAGGACAGTCGGAACATAGGGTTGACAGAAAGGGACTCAGGAGCACCAGAACTCCAACAATATTATGACTGACCTAATAGTATTTTGACTCCACTCCCTGACTGCTGTCATTACCATTGAATCATTTGCCTGACAAAAATCAGTTTCACTCCGATTTGAAGAAGTTCATCACAAAAAGCTGTTTCACTCAGCCTCGAATAAATTTATCACGAAAATTTGTTACACTCAGCGTGGAAGAAATTTATAACGAAAATCTATTTCACTCAGCCTGGAAGAAATTCATAACGAAAATCTTTTTCACTCAACGTCCAAGCCTCCAGTGTTTTGGGGGGAATAGATTTGCACTCATTAACAAAACTCTTGGAGAATTAAAAAGAGAATCTCTTCTTCTGTGCCTAGAAAGCAATTTCTCTTACTTTTAAAATTATGTCCACCAATTTCAGGCTATTATGTCCACCAATTTCAGGCTCCCCCGGAAGAGGAAATGTCCCCTTTAAGTCCACCAAATCAAGCCCACTCAGTATCTTACATGTTTCAATGAGATCACTTTTAATCCTCCTTAATTCTATTGGTTACAGGTCCAATCTTTTCAATCCTTCATCAAAAGGTGAACCCTTCATTTCAGGAATGAGTCAAGTCAACCATCTCTGAACTGCCTCTACATAAATTATATAGTTTTTATTATCTTCTTAAGTATACGAAAAAAAGCACTCAGAACTCCAATGCCCACAGTACCTACCAAGGCTTGTAAAGCTGCAATAAATCTTCCTTACATTTATATTCCACTCCTATTGCAATATATATGAATGCTCAATTTGACATGGAAAGGCAAAGTCGAACTTTTCATAAATTCATAACCCCTCTATACTGCCTTCATAGATAGAAAGAAGGTCCTTGATGTAGTAGTTGTAGATGGTTCGGCCAAGGATAAAACCCCGAAAAACTCCAGAAAAGGTGCCCTGGAGTTAAAATGATCGACTTCCAACAACCATAGTCATTTTCCTTTCTACTGGGTATTTCTCCAACCAATGCACATTTTCCCCCCGATCCCACTGACTACAATTTTGCTATGTTCTTTGAAACCACATTCAGACAAATGCGGCCTCATCTCAGCCAGGAACTCAGCTCTTTTGCCCAAGATTTATCCTAGACTTTAATGAGATCAGTGAGCTGACTTGCCCTGGTGGAGCCCGAACGGGTCTTCAGGGAGCAGTTTATTGCTAAGCAAGCACCAAGTAGAGGGATATACACTCTGTATGTAACCCACCCTGTGCTTTGGCTGCCCTGGAAGTGTTTCATGTAATGAGTGTACAGGGCGATTTACCCTGTGTCTATATCTTGCGCTGCACCTGCCTTGGAAGTACTTCGTGTGTACCATGGAGACAGAGCCTTATTCTCCATCTAAGCCTGTGCCGTAGTTGCCCTTGGTGGTATCTCATGGCAACGACATAGAGTGATATTTGCTCTGTACATAAAAGCTGTTGATCCTATCCAGGCATAGTTTAATTTCACAGTATTTATGGAACTTTACTTTCTAACCACAAGCTGTAGTTGAACTGATGGTGTTTATAGTTATAGAATTATAGAATGTTTATGGCTCAGAAAGAGGCCACTTGTCCCATCGCGTCTGTGCCGGCCGATTATCGAGCAACAAAGCCTAATCCCACTTTACAGAATTTTGTATGTAGCCCTGCACTTGAGATATATGTCCAGAGGCGTTTAAATGAATTGAGAGTTCCTGCAACTCCTACCATTCTGAGACAATGTGTTCCAGAGCGTTAACAACAGCTGGGTGAAAAGTAAATGCCCACCGGCCTCTAATCTTTCCAACAATCATTTTAACTTTGTTCCCCCCTCGTCATTGACTTCTCTGCTAAGGTAAATAAGCCTTTCATAGCCACATTATCCAGGCCCCTCAATATTCTGCACATCTCAATCAAATCTTTTCTGAGCTTACTCTGTCCCAAGGGAAAAAAACACTGATGATCCATTCTTTCCTCATGGCTGCAATATTCCAGCCCTGGCAACAACATCAGTGTAAATCTCTGTGCCCTGCCTCGTACAATTACACCCTTTCTGGAATGAGGTGAGCAGAACTGCACGAAGAACTATTGTTCTTGAATGAATAACTTTTTAATATATTCACAGCATAAGCTCTCTGCTGTAATATTCCATACCTCAGCTAATGAAGGAAATAATACCCTATGCCTTCTCAACAAACGTATCCAACTCTACTGCTACCTTCAGTAGTCTGGGGACATTCACTGCAATGTCCCTCACTTCCGCCCATAAATATTATAATCATTTACTTTGATATATCTATAGGTTATTTGGATCTGCGTTAAATCCACTTCTCCAGGATCAATTCAACTTGTTGTGGACAGTATTGGTGTAGCACTGCACTGTAGCTAAAGCAGTTTTGCACTTTCCCGATGTGTTTTTGATGGGGGCTTTTTGAAGTAGGATTTACTGTCTAAAATACAATGTTGTAAGTGCCATGTGAGTATTTGATTCGAACTGTGAGGACGGAAATTTATGGTGTGTCTAACGACATTCTGTTACTGGAGAATCAGTGTTTGATCTGGATTTTGTACAGAACGCTTAACTCTCTATCTACCCCAAAGTTACAAACGCTTTGGGAATCTTTGAACGGGACTGTGTAGAAGGAGCATTCTCCTCCTCTACCAAAAAATGAGATATACCTGCTCTGGAAGTGCGTATTGGGAACAGTGAAAATGAGATTACATTTCTACCTAAGCTTCTGCTTTGTCTGCACTAATCATGTTTGTTAGTGAGAGATTGCAGAGACATCTTTCGCTGTATCTAACCTCATGTTGTATCTGGTCTAGGAGTGTTTGATGGGAAAGCGTAGCAGCTTTATTCTCTGGCTAACCTTGAGCTGTCCCTGCATGAGACATGTTTGGAGGTGACAGTATACAGTTTTATTTTATATCCAATCCAATTCAACATTTGTTATGAGTGTCTGAAGGGACAGTGCACCAGGAGCTTCACTCTGTACCTAATCCCTGCTTTAAATGCCCTGGAAGTGTATGATTCGGCTGAGTAGAGGGAAATTCACCCTTTACCTAATCCCGTGTTATATCTGTCCTTGGAGTATTTGATGGATACAGTAAAAACTATGTTTATTATTGATCTAACACCGTGCTGCACCTGTCCTGGGAGTGTTTTATGGTGACAGCATGGAGGGAGCTTTACTCGGTATCGATTCTCTTGCTGTACTTGCCTGGGTGTGTTTGATGGGCAGGTGAGGGGGTGATTTACTCTGCATCTAAACTTGGACTGGCAATAATTTTAGAATGTTTGATGTGGCAAATTTGAAGGGAAATTTGCTCTGATTCTTTCCCATGCTCTAGTTGCCTGGGGTGTTTTTGATGGGTCAGTATAGAATGAGATTTTCTATGCATCTAGCATCATGATGCATCAGGCCTGCCTGTGCCTGTGGATACTTCTGAAAGGGAACATGGCTCTCTTTTTAACCTTGTTACTATACCTGTCCTGGGAATGTGAAATGGGACAGTGGACAATGAGAATAAACTTTTATGTTAACACCTGTTCCAACTGTCCTGTGAATCATTGATTTGTACCACTGTCATGTGCCTCCCTGACCTACATAATATGGTCACTTCCCATGCAGATACATTATCCATCTTGTTCTGTTTATCATGACCCATCCTAAGCCATCACTTTATTGACCCTGATTGCTAATAGCAATCACGAATTACACTTACCACATTCTTATGGTCACTACCAGACATGCACATTACTTTATTTTGTCACTCTGAATGCCCCCACACATTCAGGTACAACACTCCTTTACTCTTTCACACAACCCGTCCAAGCAAGTCACTTACCTCACTTCAATTGGAACCACCGTCCAGTCACATCAACTTGCTCACTGTGATTGTTAACATACAGATGTTTAGGTCAATGACCTCAGTCTTATTGTCAGAATCCATCCAATTTCATCACTAACTACATGCTTGTTGTCACTTATCGTGCATGTTGGCATGCAAGGTATTTAGAAGGCAAATGAGTTTTTGGACTGTAGTGCTAAGGGGTTGGTGTTTAAAATCAGGAAGTCTTGTTACAACTCTCCAGAGCGTTGTTGAGGATGCACTTGGATTTCTGTGTATACTTTTGGTCCCCTTTAAAAAAAAGGATGGACTGGCATTCAAAGAAGTTCCAAATACATTCACTGTGCTGATTCCTGCGAGGAAGTGGCTGACTTATCAAGAACGGCTTGATAAGTTAGGCCTTAATTCATCAGAGTTTGAAAGGATGAGGGAGGATCTTATTGACATGTTCAAGTTGCTGAGGCGTCAGGACAGAGTCGATGTTGAGAAGATGTTTGCACTAGAGGGGGAGACTCGAACTAGGAGACACAGTTAGAAAATAAGTGTACAGTCATTTAAAACTGAGATGCAAAGTTATTTCCTCTGTCAGAGGGGATTGATTGTCTGCAATTCTCTACCCTGGAGAGTTGTGGAAGCTATATCAATGAACATATTTAAAAAAAGAAGTTGATATACTTTTGAAATACCTGGGAGTTGAGGGCTATGAGGAGCTGTAACGAAAGTACAGTTGAGGCCTGGAGTAGATCAGCCATGGCATTCTTGACAAGCATGACAGGCTTCATGCCCGAATGGCCTACCCCTGCTCCTATTTCTTAATAATAGTAGGTTTTCTATCCATCCATTTAGATCATTGACCCCAATATTATTGTCATTATCCATTCCACTAGATCATTGACTTCACTCTTGTTGTCACTATCAGTCCAGTTAGATCACTGACCGCACCATTCTTGTCACTGCCCATACAGTTGGATCAATGACATCTCTCCTATTGCCACTGTCGATTCAGTTAGATCACTGACCGAGCTCCTATTGTCACAGTCCATCCAGTTAGATCACTGTGCTCACTTATCTTGTCTCTATCTATTCAGTTAGATCACTGATATCAATTTTATTGTCATTAACCATTTTGTTAGATCACTGAGCTCGCTCCTATTACCACTGACCATCCATTTAGAACACTGACCTCAGTCCTATTGCTACTGTCAATCAATTTAGGTCATTGGCTTCAATCCTGTTGCCAATGTCCATCCATGTAGATCACTCAACTCACTCTTATTGTCAGTTTACCTCCAGTTAGATCATTGAATTCATTCCTATTGCCACTGTCCATCAAGTTAGATCACTGACCTCATCATATTCGCACTGTCCATTCATTTAGATGACTGACTTCACTCCTATTGCCACTGCCAGGCCATTTAGTTCACTGACCTCACTCCTAATGTCACTGACGATCCAGTTAGATCATTGGAATGGCTCTTATTGTCACGATCCATTTTGGTATATTAATTCACGGGGCTATAGGCTTCCCTAGCTGGTCCAACATGCTTTGCCCTTCGCTAATTTCAGTTGAGATGGTGGTAGTGAGTTGCATTTGGACAATTACAGTTAATATGCTATAGATACACATACTGTATAGATGGAAAGGGAGTTCCAGGGTTTTCACCCAGTGACAGTGAAGGAACGGCAATACAGGTCCATGTCTGGATAGTCTGTAACTTGGAAGGGAAGATCTAGGTGGTGGCGCTCCCATCTATCTTCTGCCCTAGTGCTTCTATATAGTAGAGTTCATGAGATTGGAAACTGTTTTTGAAGGAGCCTTGGAGGATTGCCGCAGTGCATTTTGTAGATAGTACACACTGTTGTTACTGTGCTTCGGTAGTGGAGCTAGTAGATGTTTATGAATGTGGTGCTAATGAAGTGGCTTGCTTTGTCCTGAACAGCGATAAGCTTCTTGAGTGTAGTGCGAGCTGATCTCAGCTATTTAGATCAGTGAACTCACTTTTATTATCACTTTTGACCCACTTAGAACACTAACCTCACCCTTATTGTCACTGTCGATCCGAATAGATCACTAAACTTATTCTGATTGTCATTGCTGATCCTGTTAGATCAATAACCTCAAGCTTATCGACACTGTGCGTCCAGATAGATCACTGACCTCACCGTTTTTATGTCTATCCATTGGGTCATAACAGTTATTTCACTGTTGCTTTCAGCATCCATAAGTTTAGTTCAATGAACTCACTCCTCTTGCCTTTATCCACCCAGTTACATCACCACCCTGACCCTTATTGTCACTGGCCCCAAGATCATTTTCACAATCCATCCAGATAGATCGCTAACCTCAGTCTAATGTTGCTATCTAGCCCGCTTGATCACATAACTGGCATTAATGTCACTATCATTCCATTTAGATCAAATACCTCACTGTTATGTTCACTATCCGTTCAGTAAGATCACTGACGTCATTATTTCTTGTCACTCTCCGTCTAGTTAGGTCGCTGACCTCACTCTTATTGTCACTATCTGTCCAATTAGATCACTGGCTTCATTAATATTTTCACAATCCATCCAGTTAGATCACTGACTTCGTTCTGATTGTGACTATCTATCTATTTAGATCACTGCCCTCACTCTTATTTTCATTATCCTGCCATTTAGATAACTGACCTCACGCTTATTGTCAATGTCCTTCCAGTTAGAACAATGATCTCACTCTTATAGCCACTATCCATAGTTAGGTTACTGACGTTTTGCACATTGCCACTGTCCATGCATTTAAATCATTGATATCTCTCTCATTGTCACTATCCATCCAATTAGATAGCTGAGCTCACCCTCACTGTCATTGTGCATCCAGTTAGATTTCTGATCTCACTGTTGTTTTCACCAGACATTAATTTAGAACACAAAACCGTTTCTTATTTTCACTGTCTATTAATTTGGACCGCTAAACTAAATCTTATTTTCAAAATACATTCAATTAGGTCAGGAGTATCACCCTTATTGTCAATATCCATTCAGTTGGATCACTGACATCAAATTTATTGTGACTTTCCATCGTGTTAGATCACTCAATTATAATTATACACTTCCAAAGATCTCTTAACAAGTTTTCATTGTCACTACCCATCCAGATAAAACACAACTTTCTTTACAATTAGATAACATCGCCATTTCTCATTAAAGACATGTTCATTCTCACTATCCATCAAGGTACATAACTGACATCACTTCTTTAATACCTTACACCCCCACAGATCAATAACCTCACGATCATTTTATCTCTCCAAGGAGATACATCACTACCCTGACAGCATTTATACTATACATCCCCAGTGTCCACGAGAGAGATGCTCATTTAACTCTCCATCCAGATCCATATCTGGACTCACTTTATTAATACTACTTATCCCTAGTAACCATTAACACATGATCACTGTCAATATCCTTCCAAATGCTTCACTGACCTCACTTTATTATCACTACACATCCCATAGGTCACTAAATACATGCTCATTGTCAATATCCATCCAGATGCATCACTGGTATCAGTGTAGTAATTATATACATCCCCACTGCCCACTAAACACATGCTCATTGCAACTCACTATCCAGATACAACACAGACCTCAATATATTAATACTACACACCCCTGGTAACAATTAACAAATGCTCATTGTCAATATCCTTCCAAATACATCACTGACCTCCCTTTATTATTACTAGACATCCCATAGATTTCTAAACAAACGTTAATTGTCACTGCCGTTCCAGAAACATCAATGGTGTCCCATAGATCAATAAACACATGCTAATTGTAACTCTTCATTGAGACATATCACTGTCTCACTGCATTAATATGATTCATTCCCAGTGACTTCTAAACAAAAAGTCATTGCCAAAATCCATACAGGTACATCACTGGACACGTTATTAATACTCCAATTCCCCATAGCTCACTAAAAACATGTTGATTGTCAAAATCCATCCAGATACATAACTGAACTCACTTAATTAGTGCTATACATCCTCATAGATCACTAAACATATGTGAATTGTGAATATACATCCAGATTCATCACTGACCTGAATTTATTAATAACATACCCCACCCCCGTAGATCGCTAAACACATGCTCATTGTCAATATCCGTCCAGATACATCACTTAATTCAGTCTATTAATCTGATACATCCCCAGTGGCCACTAAACACATGTTAATTTTCAATATCCACTTAGATACATCACTGGCCTCACTTTATTAATATTTGAAACCCGCCCCCCAACTATCCCACCATAACTCCTTGAACACATTCTCATTGTCAATATCCAACGAGAAACTTCACTGACCTAATTTTATTAATGCTGTACATCCATATAGATAACTGAGCACATTCTCATTGTCAATATCCTTTTAGATGCACCACTGACCTAACTTGATTAATGCTATACATCACCATAGAACACTTAAAACATGCTCATTGTCGATAGCCAACGAGATATATTACTCGTCTCACTTTGTTAATATTATTCATCCTCAGTGAATGCTGAACACATGTTCATTGTCGATATCCTTCCAGATACATAACTGGCCACATTTTTCTTAAAACCGCACTACCCCAATTTCCAATAAATACAAGTAAATTGTCAATATCCATCCAGATATATCACTGTTTTCAATTCTATTAACACCATATACCCCAATACAACACTAAACACATGTTAATTGCCACTATTCTTCCAGACACATAACTGAGCTCACTTTACAATAACATTCCACCGCTGATCAGTAAACACATGCGCATTGTTACTATCCATCCACATGCATCACTGTCATCACTATATTAAGTCTATTGATATGCTATATTTGATGAACGGACCACAGGAGATTCAGGTACAGGTTACGATCGTTTATGCGAGCAACTGCGAGGAGGGCATCATCTCAATACAGTTTGAGAAAGTACTCTGATATGCTACAAGTGTTCACCATATTTATAACTTATTGGTCACGTACAAAAACAGCCTCCATGTTCCGATCTTGTCAACATATAGCTCTACATTTAGCAGACAAGTCTCTGGTACAAAGATACATGCATCATCTGACCCTAATTTCATTCTGGCAGCCTTTCCCATATCTCCACTGTGGCCGTCCGTTCTTCCCTTATTTACGATAAATAAACCCAATCTTGGTTGCTTTTCCAACCTAAGGCTCCAGTCCGGATCCCAGAACATCCAAACTATCATAGTTTCATTCTTCTTTGTCTTCAATGGTCTTGCCGGTAATCACTAGCCCTGGGAGTGTGCAAGGTTCAAATCTCTCTCTGTCCAGCCTGACCGTAAACTGTTAATTGAAAGCTTTGACCTGCTGAGTTTTTCGAAGTAATTCTGTTTTTGTTTTGGATTTCCAGCATCTGCAGTTTTTTTTGTTATTTATCACTGTGTTTAATTGACTGCCACTGCTCTTCAAGAAATGCCTACCTCCTTGAAGAAGTTCTGTTCCTCTCTGCAGCAATATTTCCGTATCTCTCTGTTGCCTTGTTCACCTTCCTTGCTTTCCATTTCCCTCCTGGTGTTTGACAAGGTGTTTACTAAAACCCGCTTTCACAGCCATATCTCCTTTCTCAGTGACTGTCTCCGTCTCCGACTTACCCCATGTGGATTTCAAATGAAATTCCTCCCATCATGTTTTGAACCCACCCAGGATTACAGTTATCTCCGGAACATAAAACGTTTCTCAGACTGCTGTTCCCGTCACATTCTGAAATCCACACTCAGTGCCATGTGCCGCCATATGAACACACTCGACCTCTCCCTCCAGCAGCACCGCCGTACCCTTTTTCAAAGCTGCGCATGCCCCCAGTTTCATTTTATCCTTCGGCTCATCCGACGACTCAACAAGAAACTTTTTCTCTTTCGCTCAAGTGCTAAGGAATGCATGCTCCAACAACTCATCGACACCAACACCCAACTAGGACACTCCACCCCTGCCTGTCCCTCCGTCCCCACCCTTTCTTCCAATCCAAACCCCAGCCGTGTATTCACTATACCCCCTGACATTCCCCTCTTCGATGCTGAACGTTCAGTGCTCAGCAAAGGATTTATTTTCATACTCTTTCACCCTCACCTCAATGAATTTCGGGCTCGGCATGATACTGAACTCTTCTTCCACCATCTTCGTCTCCGGGCTCACTTCATTGGGCAGGAGTCCTCTCCCAGTTCAATGGATCCTTTTACCCATCTCCAATATTCTCCCTCCACCTGGACCCCTCCCTCTGGATTCTTACCTTTTTTCGATCTTTTCATTGAGACATTAGTCGTCTCAATTTCTCTGCTCCTCTCACCCATTCTAACCTGTCTCTCTCTGAACTTACTGCACTCCATTCTCTCAGGTCCAAACCTGACATTGTCATCAAACCTGCTGACAAGGGTGGTGCTGTTGTTGTCTGGCGCACTGACCTCTACCTCGCAGAGGCTGTGTGTCAACTCGCAGACACTTCCTCCTACCTCTCCCTGGACAATGACCCCATCACTGAACATCAAGCCATTGTTTCCAGGACTGTTACTGACCTCATCTCCTCTGGGGATGTCCCTCCCACAGCTTCCAACCTGATAGTTGCCCAACCTCGGATTGCCCGCTTCTATCTCCTACCCAAAATCCACAAAAAGGACTGCCCCGGTAGACCGATCGTCTAAGCTTGCTCCTGCCCCACAGAACTCATTTCTCGTTATGTTGACTCCCTTCTCTCTCCCCTTGTCCAGTCCCTTCCCACCTACATCCGTGATTCCTCTGACACCTTACGTAGCATCAACAATTTCCAGTTCCCTGGCCCCAACCGCTTCCTCTTCACCATGGACGTCCAATCCCTCTACACTTCCATCCCCCACCAGGATGGTCTGAGGGCCCTTAGCTTCTTTCTCGAACAGAGGCCCGAACAATCCCCATCCACCACTACTCTCCTCCATCTGGCTGAACATGTTCTCACGCTGAACAATTTATCCTTCAACTCCTCTCACTTCCTCCAAATAAAAAGTGTGGCTATGGATACCCGCATGGGCCCCAGCTATGCCAGTCTCTTTATTGGGGATGTGAAACATTCCTTTTTTCACTCTACTCCGGCCCCCTTCCACAACTCTTTCTCCGGTACATTGATGATTACTTCGGTGCTGCTTCGTGCTCTCGTCGGGACTTGGAAAAAATTATTAATTTTGCTTACAATCTCCACCTCTCCATCATTTTCACGTGGTCCATCTCTGACACTTCCCTTCCCTTCCTTGACTTATCTGTCTCAATCTCTGGTGATAGACTGTCCACCAATATGCATTACAACCCACCGACTCCCACAGCTATCTCGACTTCAGCTCCTCACACCCCACTTCCTGTAAGGACTCCATCCCATTCTCTCAGTTCCTTCGCCTCCGTCGCATCTGTTCCGATGATGCTACCTTCAAAAACAGTTCCTCTGACAGGTCCTCCTTCTTCCTTAAGTGAGGTTTTCCACCCACGGTCATTGACAGGGCCCTCAACCGTGTCCGGCCCATCTCCCGCGCATCCACCCTCACGCCTTCTCCTCCCTCCCAGAAACATGATAGGGTCCCCCTTGTCCTCACTTATCACCCCACCAGCCTCCGCATTCAAAGGATCATCCTCCACCATTTCCGCCAACTCCAGCATGATGCCACCACCAAACACATCTTCCCTTCACCCCCCTTATCGGCATTCCGTAGGGATCGCTCCCTCCGGGACACCCTGGTCCACTCCTCCATCACCCTCTACTCCTGAGCCCCCTCCTATGGCACCACCCCATGCCTACGCAAAAGATGCAACACCTGCCCCTTCACTTCCTTTTCTCCTCACCATCCAAGGACGCAAACACTCATTTCAAGTGAAGCAGCATTTCACTTGCATTTTCCCCAACTTAGTCTACTGCATTCGTTTTTCCCAATGTGGTCTCCTCTACATTGGAGAGACCAAACGTAAAGTGAGCGACCGCTTTGCAGAACACCTGCCGTCTGTCCGCAAGAATGACCCAAACCTCCCTGTCGCTTGCCATTTTAACACTCCACCCTTCTCTCTTGCCCACATGTCTGTCCTTGGCTTGATGCATTTTTCCAGTGAAGCCCAACACAAACTGCAGGAACAACACCTCATCTTCCGACTTGGCACTTTACAGCCTTCCGGACTGAATATTGAATTCAACAACTTTAGGTCGTGAGCTCCCTCCCCCATCCACACCCCCTTTCTGTTTCCCCCTTCCTTTTTTTTTCCAATAAATTATAAAGATTTTCCTTTTCCCACCTATTTCCATTATAAAAAAAACGCATTAGAGCTATACCTTGAGTGCCCTACCATCCATTCTTAATTAGCACTTTCGTTTAGATAATATCACCAACTTTAACTTTAACACCTGTGTGTTCTATTGTACTATTGTCATTGACATCTTTTGATGATCTGCTTCTATCACTGCTTGTTTATCCATACAATCACACCCGCACCCCCCCCCCCCCCTCCACCTCTCTCTCTCCGCCCCCCACACACACACCTTAAACCAACTTATATTTCAACTCTTTCTTGGACTCGAACTCAAGTTCTGTCGAAGGGTCATGAGGACTCAAAACGTAAATTCTTTTCTTCTCCGCCGATGCTGCCAGACCTGTTGAGTTTTTCCAGGTAATTCTGTTTTTGAATTGAAAGCTTTGCATGCTTAGGTATGTTAACTCATCCAAAAGACCTTCAATAGATTCCACTGCATCCCTATACTTTTTATAGTATTCTTATATTTCTACTGTATCCTTATATTTCCCCCAATAACTGTCCCCCCTTTTAGCCCTTGGCCTCACCCAAGGCAGCCAATTACAGTGGTGTTGTCCATTCCCCAGGTCTTTTATGTACCACCACCATCGATACCGATCAGGTATCCAGTTTTGGAATGTAAAAAGACTACGGGTTAAACTGCTCATAGCATCTATGTCATCTGGTCCTTTAATCCGAACCTCTGGCTTGCCAAATCCCTACTCCATCTCTAAAACTCCCCCAACGTCACCTATTTTGTGACCTCCAAAAGCAGTATATTAAATACTTTAGATACACAATCAATATTATCTGAAGTATGATGAGGGCTTGGGAGATATTCCGAATCCAGGGGTACTTCTGTACGTTTGAACCCCAATTCCACAGATCCACCCACCAGGTAGAGGCATATTTCTGTTCTGTATCCGTCTTTTAGGCTCTAACTTGTAGCTACAGTGTATAGGAAGTTCCATATATCTACTGAGCCTCTCCACAACTCGCTTTGAGATGCTCTGGTAATAGGGAAATTTTGTACCAAACTGGTTCAGATACGGTGCCAGCTTATCTTTAAGGCTTTCCATGACCTGAATAATTGTTGTTCCTCTCTTGTATATTTCAGCTGTTCCACCTTCCGGACCCTTGCTGGCAACTGTGGGTGTAGGCACACCGAATGATCATGAATGGGACATATCTGTTTAAATCCATTCTGGATTATTTCCTGCCACATGGTGATACAGTATCTCTCATTCCCTGCATATGCAACATGGGTCGGTTCTTTTGCAGCTCACATAGTTTCCATTGTACAATTTGCTGCTGCGTTAAATCTCCATTTTGCTTCTTCCATCTCATATATCAGATGTGCATATACGACTGCGGTGGCTTCTACGCTACGCCCTTCTAATGTGGTGCTAACTATATTTCCTTCTATGATTGCTGCATATGGTGGAATATCGTGATAATTAATATAATAATCCCCCGTATAACCCCAATTGTTTCTACTCTGTATAATGTCCTGCCAGGTTTTGACACAGGTATGACAGGTACTAAAATATAATGCTTATTAGTATATTACTATTCACTATACATTCAACATTCATTTTATATACTCGTGTCAAACCTCTGGGCTGGCAACCGGTCCAGTCATAACCCTTGTTTCATGAAAAATTAAATAAATGTTCATTCGTTACCCAAAAAGAAACTGTTGCTTCATTAACCTGTCTTAAATTCTCTCGGCCTTGTTCCAGTGCGAAAGATCCATAGGTGCTGCAATCGTAACTTTTGCTTGCTTCATGTCATGTCCTGCTCTGTATTTAATTAAGTGTTATGAATTCCCTGTCCCCGCTCTAGAGTCTCCTTAAACATAAAACTCAGGGACCGGAACTTCTGGTCAACAATTGCCGTGTTTTGAATTAACCACTACTGTGCCTACATTAAATATCATAGCGGCATCATTTATTAGGCTGCACTTAACACGGTTCCCTCCATAGCCTGTTCACATCTTTCCGTTGAATTGAGATCCTTCAGTCACCAGCCAGCCCATTCGAGCCATATATAGTGGTCGAATATGGGTTGAGCAACACTGAGGTTGGGAAATAGCGGATATGTTCAAGACTACGGGTATCAGCTCATCATATGATTAACCGACTCACTTATGATTAACCAGTAGTAAGCAATTCGTCCATCCTGGAATAATGGTCGGACAAAGTAGGCCAGCCAGTGTGATTTGAGGGGCTTCAATTATCTCTACACGGACTGTGAAAGTAGATATGGAAGGTGGCTGGATAGTAGCGGATCTCCCACGCCCGATCTGAAGCAAACCCTTACTACAATTTGAAAGCACTTGTTCTCCTACTGTTACATTTATCATTCCCCATTGTGTGTCGCATTCGGCAATGTCCATGCTGTACCAAAGATCCTCTTGTGGTGCAGGATGAGCAGTGATGATCCCCGACCTTGTTGTCAGTACTGATAGGCCCACGACCAGGATCATAGATCTGTGGAGACATTAACATTGGCTCCATTTCTCCGGGTTACCGCTTGGTCAATTGTCATGTATCTTTAAATGTGTGTAATGCCTCCATTTAATTCCCGTTCTCATATCTACAAGTGCACATGTATAACGTATCATAATTAAATGGCGGTCAATGCCTGGTCGCTCCGAACTCACCTTGAATATCACCTTATTCCCCACATGGAGGAGCAGGGGTTCATTGTTGCTATTTCAATTTCCTTGTTTCCATAACCTTAATCACCTGTCGGTCTCTGACTTCCTTCCTTAACTCATGCAATTGCTTACTGATTTCCCTCACATAGTCTCGCATCCTTCCTTTTAGTGGTCCAACATCTCCCATTCCTGCTATGATTCCGTTGGGTAACTGTATTGCTCTCCTTCTCATTATTTCAAATGGGCTGAACCGGGTAGTCCTGCTTGGGGTAGTTCCTAAGGCACTTTAGTATATTGGGCTGTTCCCTGTCTCTTGAATTACTTTTCCGATTGATGTTTTTTCTTTAAAGTTCAATTCATCCTTTTGACCGTCCCCGAAATCTGGCTGGTAGGGAATGCGGAATTTTAATTAAAATTTAAATTTATACATTTGATTAATGACTATTCCTGTGAAAAAAGTTCCCTGATCTGAAAACATCTGAATAGACACCCTCCACTCCTTCCAGCCTACTTTCTCCTCCTGCTGTCCCACGTCAGACCTCAAATCCTTAAACTGCCAACAAAAATCTACATTGCACCTTCTTGTCCTATCTTTCAATGGCTCAGTATCTTCACTTCCAGTGTCTGTTCTCTGTGCAAGCCGTTCATATCTGTCATCAGAGTGTTAATCATATCCTCTTACTTTTTGCAGCTCGCAGGCATATGAACACAAACAGTAGTACGTCACTTTAGCTCTTTTCCACCTTTCCCTTTACCTGTATCCATCTTGTGGAAAATTGTTCTTAAGTATAATTTCTCCTTACATTTGCATTCGTGAACTATAGATTCCACATCGTTTTACTTCTAGGTTTCTTTATCCCTCACCATGACCATCCTAAGATTATCTTGAATTCAGTTTAACTATTGTCAAAGAGGATCTCTGTCTCTAGATTTTTTCTGATCTCTCCCTGTGCATTTACAACTTCTCGGTTGATGGTCAGATTATCAAATTCAGTTCCCTTAAAAAAAAGTTTGTATATTGTGTCCTCTTTCACTAACTCTTTCACCTATTTCCCTGTTAAGGTTTTAAACATGGAACAGCTACTAACATGTCTTAAACAAAAACAGAATTACCTGGAAAAACTCAGCAGGTCTGGCAGCATCGGCGGAGAAGAAAAGAGTTGACGTTTCGAGCCCTCATGACCCTTCGACAGAACTTGATTTCGAGTCCAAGAAAGAGTTGAAATATAAGCTGGTTTAAGGTGTGTGTGTGTTTGGGGGGGGGGGGGGGGGGGGGAGAGAGAGAGAGAGAGAGAGAGAGAGAGAGAGAGAGAGAGAGAGAGAGAGAGAGAGAGAGAGAGAGAGAGAGAGAGAGAGAGAGAGAGAGACAGAGGTGCTTGTGTAGGCAAACAAGCAGTGATAGAAGCAGATCATCAAAAGATGTCAGTGACAATGGTGCAAAAGAACACATAGGTGTTAAAGTTAAAGTTGGTGATATTATCTAAACGAATGTGCTAATTAAGAATAGATGGTAGGGCACTCAAGGTACAGCTCTAGTGGGGGTGGGGGGAGCATAAAAGATTTTAAAATATTTAAAAATAATGGAAATAGGTGGGAAAAGAAAAATCTATAAAATTTATAGGGAAAAAAAGGGGAAAAAAGGGGGAAACAGAAAGGGGTGGGGATGGGGGAGGGAGCTCACGACCTAAAGTTATTGAATTCAATATTCAGACCGGAAGGCTGTAAGGTGCCTAGTCGGAAGATGAGGTGTTGTTCCTCCAGTTTGCGTTGGGCTTCACTGGAACAATGCAGTAAGCCAAGGACAGACATGTGGGCAAGAGAGCAGGGTGGAGTGTTTAAAATGGCAAGCGACAGGGAGGTTTGGGTCATTCTTGCGGACAGACCGCAGGTGTTCTGCAAAGCGGTCGCCCAGTTTACGTTTGGTCTCTCCAATGTAGAGGAGACCACATTGGGAGCAACGAATGCAGTAGACTAAGTTGGGGGAAATGCAAGTGAAATGCTGCTTCACTTGAAAGGAATGTTTGGGCCCTTGGACGGTGAGGAGAGAGGAAGTGAAGGGGCAGGTGTTACATCTTTTGCGTGGGCATGGGGTGGTGCCATAGGAGGGGGTTGAGGAGTAGGGGGTGATGGAGGAGTGGACCAGGGTGTCCCGGAGGGAGCGATCCCTACGGAATGCCGATAAGGGGGGTGAAGGGAAGATGTGTTTGGTGGTGGCATCATGCTGGAGTTGGCGGAAATGGCGGAGGATGATCCTTTGAATGCGGATGCTGGTGGGGTGATAAGTGAGGACAAGGGGGACGCAAAAGATGTAACACCTGCCACTTCACTTCCTCTCTCCTCACCGTCCAAGGGCCCAAACATTCCTTTCAAGTGAAGCAGCATTTCACTTGCATTTCCCCCAACTTAGTCTACTGCATTCGTTGCTCCCAATGTGGTCTCCTCTACATTGGAGAGACCAAACGTAAACTGGGCGACCGCTTTGCAGAACACCTGCGGTCTGTCCGCAAGAATGACCCAAACCTCCCTGTCGCTTGCCATTTTAACACTCCACCCTGCTCTCTTGCCCACATGTCTGTCCTTGGCTTTTTGCATTGTTCCAGTGAAGCCCAACGCAAACTGGAGGAATAACACCTCATCTTCCGACTAGGCACCTTACAGCCTTCCGGTCTGAATATTGAATTCAATAACTTTAGGTCGTGAGCTCCCTCCCCCATCCCCACCCCCTTTCTGTTTCCCCCTTTTTTTCCCCCTTTTTTCCCTATAAATTTTATAGATTTTTCTTTTCCCACCTATTTCCATTATTTTTAAATATTTTAAAATCTTTTATGCTCCCCCCACCCCCACTAGAGCTGTACCTTGAGTGCCCTACCATCTATTCTTAATTAGCACATTCGTTTAGATAATATCACCAACTTTAACTTTAACACCTATGTGTTCTTTTGCACCATTGTCACTGACATCTTTTGATGATCTGCTTCTATCACTGCTTGTTTGTCTACACAAGCAGCTCTGTCTCTCTCTCTCCCCCCCACCACCCCCCCCCCCCCCACCCCACACACACACACCTTAAACCAGCTTATATTTCAACTCTTTCTTGGACTCGAAATCAAGTTCTGTTGAAGGGTCATGAGGACTCGGAACGTCAACTCTTTTCTTCTCCGCCGATGCTGCTAGACCTGCTGAGTTTTTCCAGGTAATTCTGTTTTTGTTTTGGATTTCCAGCATCCGCAGTTTTCTTTGTTTACTAACTTGTCTTGTTCAGATTGGCTGGAGAGACTTTAAAATAATTAAACTATTCTCATAGCAGTTTTAAAACAGAAATTGACCATTGACTTTTTTTGCTTCCTTATCTTCTTCTCAAACAACATTTTCTCAAAAGTAACCCACTAATTGTGTGTGACCTGTTTCTTTTAGGATTATGCCAGATTCATTAACTCGACCAAAAAATGGATTTCTGCCAAACTTTTTCAGGATATTGAGCTTAGCTTCATATCTTGGGAACAGACTTACAAATATGAAAGCGTGCAATATTTGAATTAGTACCAATTGTTGTGCAATCTTTTAAAATGAAAATTCCATTTTGAGAAATTTATCAAGAACTAAACCTCGCAATTTCAAACTTTGTATGGCATGTAATTTACGCTACCAAAACTAAAACAATCTCTTTCATATGCGTATTGGTTTATATCCAATTTAAAATTTCCATATGTTTACCAACATATTCTTTATCTTAGTGAATCAAAAGTAACCCTCTAAATTACATGGCAATTTACACCTGTAGCCTTGTCCCAACTCCGAATAACAGTGCTGTTGGGATGCATCTTTCCTTCCATATTTAACTGATTTTTTCACAAAAAGCCGCTTCTAATCCATTCGAAACACCTAGGCCGTGTGTTTATGCTTCTTCGTTTTCCTAGAATCCCTTGAACTTCAGGTAATTTTCCCCCTCGGAAATATGGAATTCTAAGTCGTAACAGTTTATTTAACTCGTATGTATCAATCCCAATCAACTTGTAAGTTGGTGATGCTAGTTTGTAAAGGGGGTGGTAAAAAGGTTGGTTCAACTAACCCTCTCTAGCTTCATGATACCTTCAAACTGCGAACCTTTTTGGTAGAAATCTCTAATGAAACATTCTACTCAAAATTTTGGAATGTTTTAGTATACTTTTCCTTTAATCTAACATGGGACTTTCAACCCTAAAACGCTGAACTACACACACAAGAAAACACATTATAACTCACGTACGAACACTTCCTTGCTTGCACACAAGTAAACATATATATAAAGGTATCTATTCATATTCCTGTATCCTCATCTTAGCGACTTACAATTCTAAACGAAACTTCAAATAGCAATGGGGGAATAAGGTGATTTGGAATGCTCCTCATATAGGGACCATTAAACTGACGAAAGCTCACACCTCCCCTGCTACTGTCTGTTAATCTTTAATAATCCCCTAGGGCTGAACCCCTTTTCTCTCCTTTTCTCTCTTCCACAATCTCTTGCTTCGTCGCAAGCAGCTCTTGTAACTTAGATCAATTCATGTTTTTAAGTTACAGAAAATTCAGTATGGAAGTTTCGGTTCCCAATCATCCTTCCACACTTTCAGGAAAATCTCGTTATCTCACACGGGATGCGGCTGTCCTGAAAACTGTACAAACATCTCCCAATTCCGCTATCCATGGCCCATTACAAACACACCCTTCTTCTGTACAACGGACCCTATGCACCCCCAATTCACCTCGCCCTCCCCCAAGGCTTTCTAAACTGCCTCCTCAGTGTCCCTGTGCAGGGGACTCGCCTTCTCCAGATCTGGGAATTCCCGGGTTTCGCCCAGTCACCACTTTTAATCTGTTGGGGCAACGTTCCCCAAATATCCCGTGGGCACTTCGCTTTCTCGAGAATGTGCATATCAAAGGGGTGCATTGCATGGATATCTTGCATTTCCAGCAGTTTAGTCCAAAAATCTGGGTTGCAATGCCGAGTTTTTAGTCTCAACATTTCATTAAGCAAACCCTGCTCTCCCCCGGTCTGAATGGTATATCCTTAAATTTCCCCATAACACTCTCAATCTCCTCATCCTCTCTCCATTCCTCAGCCACCTTTCTCTTTTCGGCTCTTAATTCCCCTTTCCTGACTTTACTTTTCCCAACAATTATTGTCATATGAGCCATGGGGTTCGATGGGTATGGTGGGGGGTGTATCAGCTCCCTGATAGGTTTCTCGTTCAGAGATTTCCTCCTCTTGATCAGTATCACTACAACCTGCCACCACTGCTCTGATCTGTCCTGAATCGGAGTTTGTCTCTCTCCCTAATCGAGGGCAACTTAGTATTAACCTGTCTGCTCAACTGCAGGCACATGGTGGTAATAACCACCATCTCTTTCTTTTCCATATACTTTCAGTTCTACCCACCACTGTTTATGTTCTCCGGAGGGTCCCTCTGGGTTCCACCCCTTCTTATGCATTTTAGTAATTATTCTGGACTGCTATTCCTTTATGAACCTCGTAATGGAGTCTGCGGTTCCCTGGTCGTGTTGCATGGCGCTATTTTGTTGCCCTGGTGGCATTCTGTTCCTACTTTCCTCCATCTTTGCGTAATTTCGCTCGGTTCTAACAGCTTACAAATCTGAGGAATGTGCGGTTTCAATGGGACCTGGCCTCCCTGAGTGGCTTCGGCTCAGTTTATATTTCAAACAGCTGCCTGCCAGCATGGCTCTCCCTCCTGTCTCTGGTAATGGTTCGGACCTCCGTTCGGGGCTTTGGCACCACTAACCCTCCTGCACGGCTCCCCCTTCTACCCTGGCGCCTATTTGTCCTGTCCTCCTACTGATAATTTGATATTTGATAGGACCGTTCTCGGGTAGGCCTACTGCACTAACTACTGGTGGTAAATACATATTCTTAACAACTTTGTAGAGCTGTGCTGAGGAACCGATCCAAGTGTCCTGCTGACAACGTCAAATTGATGTGGTGTATTTGAGAAAAGAACCACA
The DNA here is from genome assembly GCA_026770705.1 of Isurus oxyrinchus. Taxonomy (NCBI): domain Eukaryota; kingdom Metazoa; phylum Chordata; class Chondrichthyes; order Lamniformes; family Lamnidae; genus Isurus; species Isurus oxyrinchus. The sequence goes on along the minus strand of JANJGN010000020.1, from coordinate 80,699,963 downwards.
GGAGTCTCAGGTATCGGCTTCGATCGTTTATTCAAGGAGTTGCAAGGAAAAAACCATCTCAATACAGCTACTAGAGACAGTGCTCTGCTAATCTTAAAGTTTTCATCATATTCACACATTAACGGTCACGTATAAGAACAGGTTCCAGATTCCGATCTTGTCAACATACGGTATCACATTAAATATAAATTTCTGGTAACAAGTACATGCAGCTTATGTCCCTATTTGTTTTTCATCCAGGCAGAGACCTTCCCTCCTACCTACACTAGGACCATCTCAAGCTGGAGCTTTGGTCTGAATCTCACAACACCAAGTCTATCATATTTGCATTCTGTTAACTCCAGTATGGCCTTGCTGAGCCTTGTGAGGCTCAAATTTCCCTCTGCCTAGCCTGGTCTTTAACTGTTAGCTGCTTATGCAAACAGGTGTTGCAGGCTTGAGTATTTTAAATATTGATTCACTGCAATAAGTTCTTACAATATCCCTTTATTTCCCCCTAATAATTAGAGTATCACTTTATATCCCCATAAAATATAAGCTGCATAGGAGGACATTTTTCCTATAGTTGAAGGGTCAAATGCTATGAGCAATTAATTTCAGTTAAAAGCTAGAAGGAGAAGGGGGGATTTGAGGAGAATTTCTTTCACCCAGAGTTTGGTATGGGTCTGGAATTCATCGTCTGTGAAGCAGTTGAGTCACAAAATCTTGGAAGATGTAAGAAGTGTTTAATTATTCACTTGTGTTGCCACAGCTTCGAGACTTATCGTCCACGAATTGGAAAATTAGATTAGTGTAGACAGACCTTTGTGGACCGCCATGAAACAATGGGCTGAATGACCTCTTTGTGTGCAGTGCACGCCTATGAGTCAATGAGTCTACCATTAGCACTCCCTTCGTCTTCTGTCAATGACTTCGTTGTCAATCTCTCCTTAGCCCCCAACTATTGCTGACCATCTATCTTGTTATAACTTTCCGCCCCCTTACACACATTAAATTTCAACACGGTTCTACTGGTCGTTATCTCTGAAGGATAGTTATACGGAGTCGAAGCATAGAGACACAGAAATATATAGCACAGAAACAAGCCCTTCGGCCCATCATTGCCGAGCCCACCGTCAGCACCTGTCTATTCGAATCCACTTTTCCAGCACATGCCCCATAATGCTTTATGCTCATGGCGTTTCAAGTGCGCATCCAAATACTTCTCAAATGTTGTCAAGCTCCTTGCCTAAACCATTCCCTCAGGCAGGTATATACGATAACTGTGAAGGCACATTGTGTACTTGGAGATTTCAGACATCCTCTGGGTGAAAACAAGTCGTCAAAACCTCTCTAAACCTGCCCTTTGCCGAAAATCTACCCTTCCTGTTTATTGACACTTCAGGGAAGGGGCAAGTTTCCTTCCCATCAATCCCTTCTTTGACACTCCTTATTTTGTATACCTCTGCCATGTCGCCCGTAAGACTTCTCTGCTTGAGCGAAAATAACCCTATCCTACCCAGCGTCTCATCATAGCTAAAACGCTCCAGACCTGTTGAATTCTCCTGGTGAATCTCTTCTGAAACCTCTTCAAGGCAGTCACATCCTTCCTATAGCTTCGCAATCAGAGCTTCTCATAGTAATCCGGCTGTACTCCAACTTGCATTTTATGCAGCCTCAACATAACCTCACTATATTCTATGCCTCGCTTAGTAAAGGTAAGCGTCCTTTATGCGTTATTAACAAACTTATGTACCTGTGGTGCTGCCTTCACAGATACGTGGACATTAACATGAAGTTCTCTTTGATCCTCGGCACGTCCTCGGTTCCTAACATTTATTATGTATTCCCTTGCCATGTTAGTCCTTCCAAAATGCATCACCTCGCACTTCTGAGGATTAGGTTCATTTGGCACTTCTCTGCCCATTTTAACAGCCCAATTATAACGCCTTGCAATCTAAGCATCACCTCTCTCTTTACAGCACCAATTGTCTTGCCACCTGCGAACTTACTGATCATACCTCCTATGTCCTGGTCTAAATAATTAATGTTCAGAAACAAACAGCAAGGCTGCCAGCACCAACACCTACAGTACACCATTCATCACCAGCTTCCAATGGCAAAAACAACCTTTGACCATTGCCCTCTGCCTCTTGCCAGTAAGCCAATTTTTGATGATATTTGGCAAATTGCCATGGACTCTTGCCAGTTTGACAATTCTCTTATGTGGCAACATTTAAAAAGTCTTAGAGAAGTCCATGTTGACTGCATCCAGTGCACTAGCCCCATCTGCACAACACGTCAGCTCCTCAAAAAATTCAAGCAATGTTGTTTGACAAGATGTTGTCTTGAGAAAGCCATGCTGGCAATCCCTGATTAATCCATGCCTCTCTAACTAGAGATTAATCATATTCCTCAGCATTTATTTTCCAATAATTCCCCTTCCGGGGGTGTTTCACCTGCAATTACCTGGTATATCCCGACAACATTGCATGAATGTTGGTGCAATATTCACTTTCCTGCAGTGCCCTGCCACAACGCGTGCGGCCAGAGAGGGTTCCAAAATTGGTGTCACGGCCCTTGCAAACTCCACCCTTACCTCACATAGCAGCGTTGGGAAAAATCTGATATGGGCCTTGGGATTCATCCGCTTTTAAGTCTGCCAGAACAGATAATACCTCCTCCGTTTCAATGCTAATTTGTTGAAGCATATCACAATCACCCTCCCTGAATTATACACTACACCTCTTGCTCCATAGTGCACAGATAAAAAGTAATAATTTAAAACTTCACCTCCGCCCTCTTGCTCTCCCAACAGATTGCCCATTTGGACACAAATAGGCCTTATTCTCTCCGTTATCCTCTTGCCATTAAGATGTTTTTAAAATGCTTTTGGATTTTTCTTGAAACCTGTTATTTTAATATCCCTTTTACACTCTCAAAATGTATTTTCAAGATTCGCACTGAACTAATGTAATCCTCTATATCCTCTATTACCCTTGACATCCAGGTTTTACTGGACTCGGTGGTCCTACCCTTCAGCTACGGAATATATTGACCCTTAACTCTCACTATTTGCTTTTTGAATGATTCATGCTGGTTTGATGTGGAATTTCCTACAATGTGCTGCTCCCAGTCCATTTGGTCAGATACTGCCTTATCTTGAATTTGGCCTTCCCCCAATGCAGGACATTTATTTCGTGCTCATCTTCATTCTTTTCTATAGCTATCTTAAATGTTACAGAATTATTGTCACTCACCGAGTTATGGTCACTTACAGATTGACAGTCTGTCTGTATCATGCTACACAGCTGTTGGCAGAATTGGTGAGTTTTTGTTCTATTCAGTACTTTCCCTTTCTTATTTCTGATTTCCAGCATCCACAGTATTTTGCCTTTTGCCCCTGCCCGTCAATCGGCCCGAGGGCAGCTGCAGAAAAATTACAGGATTAGATACACGCTGAGGTTTTTTTTGTAATAAATTTTCGTCTAACTCACAATAATAGGTGAAATTTAAATTCAATTCCAAAATCGGGTATTTAAAGCTCTTCGTGGTAATAGTGGCCAATGGATCATTGTCGATTCCCCTGAATAATACTAAGCGAGCTGACAGAGTCCAAATGGACTTAGCTGCTGCACTGGATCTACAACAACTGGCGAGGAAACCAACAAGAGGGGTGAATATACTTGACATCATCATCACCAGTCTGCTGCAGCATATGCATCCGCAAATGATAGTATCAGTAGAAATGACAAGTACACAGTGCTTGGAGAGACGAATACCCATCTTCTCATTAAAGACATCCTCAATCGTGTTGTGTGAGACTACCACAGTGCAAAAGGATATTGATTCGGGCATGTGCAGCAAATAAACAACTGGGTAAGCCAAGGGGCGCGATGGGCCAACTGCAGCAGCATATGTGTTCTAAAATACAAAGTGTAACCATACAGTCCGGCATAACCCACCACTCTACGTCTACTACCTAGCCAGGGGATCAACACAGTTTAAGGAAGAGTTCAGGAGGGCATGATAGGAGCAACACCAGGCATACCTAAAATGAGATGGCAACCTGATGAAGCTACAACACCGGACCACTTGCGTGCCAAAGATTATAACAGCAGGCGTTAGACAGAGTTAAGCGAGTCCCAAACCAACGGGTCAGTTCTAAGTTCTTCAGTACTGCCACATCTAGTCATGAATGTTGGTGGACAATTAAACTAACCCATCCTCAATGATGGTGGAGGCCAGTACATCAGTACAAAAGATAATGATGAATCATTCTAAACCATCTTAAGCCAGAAGTGCAGTGGGTTATCATCTCGGCCTAGTCAGGAGGTGCGCAGCATCACAGATTCCACTATTCTACCAGTTCGATTCACTCCTGTTGACAGCACTAACCTGCTTAAGGCCCGGGGTACTGCATATAATGGATGCTGACAACGTGGCGGAAATAGTACTGAAGATATGTTCTCCAGAACTTGGCATAACGTTAGCCAAGCTGTTCCAATGCAGCTACAACACTGGTATCAGCCCAATTATGTTTAAATTTGTCCAGGTATGGACACAAAACGCGAGATAAATCCAACCCATCTAATTACCATCTCATCAGCCTGCTCCTGGTCATCACTAAAGTAATGAATCGGGTCATCAACAATACTGGGTGGCAGGAGGTGACTAATGGGGTAATGCAATGATCAGTGCTTGGACATCAGTTACTCACAAATGTATGTCAGTGACTGGATGAATGAAGCAAATCTAATATTTCCAAAGTTGCTGATGGCATAAAGCTCAATGGGAATGTGAACGGTGAGCAATATCTGAGAAGGAGCCAAGGCGTTTTGGACAATTCGAGTTAATGGGCAAATGCATGGCAGATGGACTATAATCTGGATAAGTGTGAAGTTATGCACTTCCGAAGGAAAAACATAATGACAGAGTTGTATTTAAATAGTGATAGGATCGGAAATATTGCTGTGCAAAGTTTCCCTGGATGTCCTTGTATATCAAGTGCTGAAGGAACGTATTCCGGTGCAGCAAACAGCTAAGAAGGTCAATTGTGTGTTGGGACTTCATTGCCACAGGACTTGAGTACAGGGGCAAGGATGCCTCACTGCAGCTGCACAGGACTTTTCCTGGATTAGTGTGCGCATTTTTTGCCTGCTGACCTAAGAAAGGAGATACTAGCCATTGAGTGATTGCAGCGAATGTTCAACTGATTGATTCCTGAGATGGCTGCATTGCCGAAGAGGAGAGATTGGGCCGAGCATGCCTGTATTAACGGGAGTTAGGAAGAGTAAGAAAAGGTGCATTGAACTGGAATGAAATTATGATCCCTGTCGCTGGGCTGTCCAGAACATGGTGTCATGGTCTCAGGAAATGGGGTCAGACATTAAGGGCAGTGAAGAGAAAAGACACTTTCACTCAGAGAGTGTTGAAACTATGGAAATATCATCCACAGAGGGTTGTGGAGCCCAATCACTGGCTATTAAAAAAAAGGAAATAAACTGACTTCTATATTCCAAAGGCGTCAAGAGGAGGGAGGAGAGCAGGAGTAATTCATTCCGATAGAGGTTCCGCTATGAACATATTGAAAGGAGGAGCAGGCTAGCATGGTGGAATGACTTACTATTGCTCCCATTTCGTACGTTTCCAAGTGTTTACTCTGTATTCAACACAATCCTGTATCTCTCCTGGGAGTTTTTGATGGCGGCAGTGCAGAGGGAGATTTGCTCTGTATCTTACACTGTGCTGTTCATTCCATGAGATTAATTGATGGGGATATGCAGAGGGAGCTTTACTCTTTGTCTAATCCCCTGTAGTGCCTTTCTGGGAGTGTTCTATGAGGGAGTACAGAAGGCTGCAGATTTTTTTGGATTGTTTCATCAAGACAGGGGAGAGGGAAATTTACTCAGTATGTAAGCACATGCTGTACCAGCCCCAGGGGTGTTTGATGTGGAAAGCATAGGTGGGCAATTATACACTTTTCCTGCACTGGAAATGTTCTATGGCGACATTGTAGTGGGGGATTACTCTGTATATAATTCCATGCTCTGCCTGCCACGGGAATGTTTGATGGTGACAGTGTAGATGGAATATACCCTAATTTTAAACCTGTGGTGTACCTGCCCTGGGAATGTTTGATGGGGTCCTTGTGGAGGGAGAATGACTGCCTGTCCATCTATGTTCTTTGCCTGTATTGCTTGAGTTTGCAGGAGGCAGTGCTTGAGTTTGCAGGAGACAGTGTAGATGAAGACTTGCTACCTGTCTAAGCCCATGCAGTAGCTGTACACTGAAAGTTTTATTCAGAGAGTACAGAGCGACATTTGTTCGGTACCTAACTCAGTGCTGAACATGCCCCAGGCGTGTTTGCTAGGTACACCATAGCGAAAGCTTTACTCTTCACATAACTCCTTCATTCACCTGCCATGAGAGTGCTTGATGAAAACAACGTAGAGACAATTACTCAGAATCCAACCATATGATGTATCTGTACTCAGAATGCTTGATGGGAACAATGCGGTGCGAGCTTTATTCTATATCGAACAACGTGCTGTAACCGTAATGGGACCATTAGATGAGATCAATATAGAGGCAACTTTATTCTGTTCCTCGGCGATTGCTGCAAATGTTCTGGGATTCCTTGTTGTGAGCAGTGTAGACAGAGCTTCACTCTACCTCAAAACGCCTGTTTTTCCTTTGCTAGGAGTGTTTGAATGGGTCAATGTAAAGGGAGTTTTACCCTGCATCCAACCCCGTGCTGCACCTGTCCTTCCAGTGCCTGGTGTTGATCGTGTCTATTGGGATTTACTCTGTAACGCTGTGCTGCACCTGCCAAGGGTATTTTTAATTTAATAATGTGGAGGGATTTTTTTGTATCTAATTCCATGTGACACCTGGCCTGAAAGTGATTAATGGGGAGAGAGTTGGGCGAGCTTTAATTTGTGTCTTTAGCGCGTACTGTAGCTGCCCAGGCTGTTTATGTGACAGCAGTGTACAGGGATTCCCAAACACACGGACAGACACATCCATAAACACAAACACACATTGATGCTCACACACACACATCCACACAAACACAGACAGACAAACACATATGCGCTCACACTCATGGAAACACATGCACACACACATAAACACACACAAACACTCACAAAACAATCCTGGACGCACATTCAAACAAACTCACATGGACGGGGAACATTCATAGATAGGCTACCTCTTTCAAGCGCACACACAAACACACACAGAGGCATAGAGACAAACACAAGGACAAACAGACGGACTGACAGACGCACAGCTGGATAAGTTCTCAAAGAACACAAATTAAATGCTTCCGTTTATTGGTTAATGAATAGAATACAATAGCAGGAATTTAATGCTGGAAATCTAAAGAAAAGCGCTGGTTATATCACAGCTTGAATAATAATAATAATAATAATACTAATAATAATAATAAATAATGATAATAGTAATTATTATTAATTAATATTTTCATTTTTATTATTATTATTATTTTCACCAGAACATTGCTGGAAGGACATTAATGCTCTGGAGATCGAGCAGAGGACATTGAAAAGAATGTTGACAGGGCTGGAACCTTTTAACCATTAGAAACGATTGCATAGGCTAGTGTGGCTTTCCTTGGAACTCAGTAGGCTGAGACGTGATCAAATTGATCTTTACAAGAGCATAAGGAGCATACAAAGGTTATACGGGAAATACATGTCTCCCCTCGTGGAGAGGTGAATTATAGGAGGCACAGATGTAAAGGTTTTGGCAGAAGGGTTACAGATGACATGAAGGAAAACATTTTCAACAAGTGGTCGGCGGGCATGTAAAATTCTCTGCATGGGTTGGTGGTGGAGGCAGAAAAAATCAACTCATGGAAAAGGTTCCTGGTTTCAGAAGTTGCAGTTCTGTAATCTGCACAGATACGGATCAGCAGCTGCAATGTGATATAAGAATGGGCAGCAATATATTTTCTGCAGGTGCAAATATGATATATTGAATGGCCCCTCTCAGTGCCGTACCATTTTCATGGCTCCATGGATTGGGAGAGGGGAAAACCTAGAGTGAGTGAAAACTTGGGGTGCCGATGATGGGGCGGGGCTTTGCGTGTGGGTGCGGCTTGATGGGGGAAAGGCAGAGAACAACTTCCGTATTTTTGTGTTTTCTGACAATGAGTCAGGTAAGCCGGATGGACGGCTTCACGGGAGGGTCTCAATTTTTTTTGCACATGAAGCTAAATAATGGTAGCTTTTTCATAATACAGTCCGTGTGCCGGGGGTGTGGGGGGTGGGGGGGGTATATTTAGGGTGAACCTCAAAGATTGAGGAGGGCCAGAATTTCTAGCATCAACAAGCCAGAGGAAAAAAAAAACTTCCTCTTTATCCGGGTTTATGGGGCTCCCTGTCTCCCCAATTCTCACCTTCTCTCATAGTACTTTATTTCCTGTCTCTCCGTTTTCACAATCTAAATATGTTTATCTCTTTACCCTTTCTCCATATCTCTGTCTCTCTGTGTCTCATTTCTCTCTCCCTCTCTCTCTCTCTCTCAGGCTGTCTCCCTATCAACAGCCTTACTCGCCCAATGGCTCCATGCAGCGGAATTTCCATCAAATTATTGAGGGATTGAAAAGATGGACAGGCAACCTGTCTAATGCGTCTACAGCGATGCTAGGGGTTGTGCTTACAATGGCAGCATGGAGATGTTCAGAGATGCTCTCTCTCTCCAGATACTGAGTTATAGCTGTGAAGGATTAATAGGCCGGCCAATTGGAGGGCACAGTTTTTCGGATTTGTCTTTAATGTCCAATTAATGACTGGTATCCATGATGGACAGGCAGCTGGCCAATGGGGTATCCGAGAGACTGAGATTATCTCATCACTGAATGAATTGAATAATTGTAGTAAAGGCATATTTGAGCACAATGTTCAACTGCTGGCTGTAAAGTTTATGTGCCACGGCGTAAATTGCAGTATTAATGCAGCAGTTCAGGAGAAGCAGCATGAAGCCCAATTCATTAACAAACCAATCTAACAATACTGAATAATATCCCAAATCATACATTCGCCTACATATAGAAAACGCCGTGAGCATTGATCAAAAGTCGAATAAATTGGCCGAAAACAGGCACAAAGTGCCTGCATCGTTCATCCGCCATCGCCCTGCTTTACATTATCAATTCACTAGAGAAACTTGCTACCAGAGCAAGGCTCACTTTATTAATACATTTCTCATGGAATTATCTGTAGCAACTCTAAATATCCTTAGTTTTATTTCTAGCTCGCTTTCTCTTGGACTCAATTTTCCCCCTTTACTAATATTTTGTCATTCGTTGCTATCTTTTATAATATTTTTTCCAACCTTTTGAAAGCCATCCGTCTTTGCATAATTTTATGGGTTTTTTATGCCTGATGCTCGCTCTATTGTTTTTAGTTAACCAAAGATGGTGGGCCCTCCCTGGGACTTTATTTTTCCTTTCGGAAAATATCAATTCTGTGTATTTCCATTAAATTTCTGTCACTTAAACTCTATTGACCTATTCCTTAACGGCGTTTGGTGGTTAACTACAGTTCGCTCTGCCTTCATGCCCCCAAAATGTCCTTTATTTTAGTTTAAAATGCTACACTTGGGCGCATACGTTTCTTCCTCAAAAGAATGTAAAACCAAATCACACTATGATCGCTGCCACCTAGGTTTGATTTCAATATGGGGTTATCAATTAATCCGTTTCTGTTTGCTCAATATCTGGTCTAGTGCAGCCTGTCCATTGTTTGAAAACAGAACGTGCTGTTCTCAGAAACAAACCCGAAAATATGCTATGGGAACATTGATTGGAATAGTCCCAGATTTTCCGTTGTGCAAACGAAACACAATATTTTACCACCGGCCACAATGGCGGCTTATAACACTGTATCACGATAGTCAATCCTCATTATTAATCCATTTTGGGAAACACTCTGTTTCCATAGCGAGAGGGCTCTCATTCGTCCATCACACTGTCACCTCGTAACTTAATCGCTCCAGGCGCCATATTTAAAGTGCAGCCTGGGGCACACCTTTCAGTGCTTTCAGCCCAGGACTGCTGGACAGAAGGCATGGCTTCAGAATACAAGATGACTGCAGCATGCAGTTTTGATGAGGCGTCCCTCAAGAGCATGTGGGTTGTAGAGTTGGCATGCTTGAATGCCCTGTACCCGCCGCTCTGGCTGCAGAACGAGCAGGAACATGGAAAAGCGGTGACAGCCGTGGTCAGCGCCAACAACACATGAAAGGTAGCAACCATCCAATGGCAAAAAAGATAAATGATCTTGTCTGTTCCACCATGGTAAGTCACTATCCTCAACACTCTCAATTCAAACACATGTAAACTTTGTAACATTCAAAGGGAAATCTCGCACTGCCATTTCAAGAAATATAACCATTCACGGTTTTGCACACAACTTCATTGTTTTCTTGCGGTCCAGGGGCCACTAAAGTGCCTGACTTGGCAGGCATTTGCTTACACTGTCTCCATATTTTCTCTCACAGGGCAAGACAGCACACCAAACAAAAGTGTGAGTTCACGGAATAGGGGAGGAATTATCTTGAAGTCAAGTTATTTAAGGACTTTGAAAACAGGCTCATCAAGTCGGCCAGGAAAATCGGAAACATTCCTGCGCTGACAGTGAAATCATTGATGCTCCAGCAGTTCAAAATCCTTCAGACAACCATGCCATAAATTACGTGTACTGTTTCACAGGTCACAGCCATTCACCAATTATCTCCTCCTGCTTCCGCAGCCACAGTTGGGGAACAGCCGATGAGATCCATGACCGACGGGATCCAACCAGGTTCAGCAGAATGAACTGAAGAGGAATCTGAAGGCATCTTAATGGAAGATATGTCTCTGCGTTCGCCAATAACCTTCAACAGTGCAGAGACACACACTTCGTTGGGACGAATTTCTAGAGTTGCCTTGGAGTCACAACCTGATGAGCAGATCACACAGTTTGATCTACAGCAGGTGGGGACATGGTCTTCCTAAATGTGCAGAACTCGGAGTGCTGCTCGAGCGCAGAGGTTTGCTGAGTCCGATTCAGAAAATGAGCCAAAGGACTTGGCCATGTGCCTGTTGCTGCCGCTGCAAAGGCAAGCATGGGGTCATCAGGAAAGCATGTAAAATGCACTCCTCGCGTTTCAAGGCCTGATGGATGTGTCCAATGACGTTTAGCCCTAGGTTATAACGCTGGAATGCCAACGCTCCGGGGTCAACATTGGGAGTATAGCACTGCAGTGCTGTGCGGCCTTAACTCCATCCATGAAGGAGTAGTTGGTGTGCAATAATGTGTAGGCGAGAGGCTGGCTGTCAGCTAGACCTCATTGCAGCTGCCTATCCCCTTCCAGCAGGCAGCCAGAGACCCCCAAACACCCATAGGGATTATCGTCAGAATTTCTAGATCACGGGGCCATACACCACAGGTGACTCCGGGAGGCTGACCACTCCACACCCCTTTTCCCTGTGAATCCGGCAGCTACAGCTCCACGAGGCGAGGATGGCGCCACTGCCACACAGCACGACCAAAAACGTCGGTCAGGACCTCCAGGCCTCAGCCCTCCAAAAGTCCCTCGCCATGGTCAAAACAGAGACGATATAGCCGTCCGCAGGCAGCCTCGATCTGCACTGTAGATGGCTGGTGGTAGGGGGGGGGACACCAAGGTTGGGAAGGTTAAGACAATGTAATTACATATTCTGGGCACTGGTGAGAACCACTTGTATATAATGTTGACTATTGCAAATGAACGCCCAAATACACCCGTGCCTATGGCTCCTTGGTGTGATAAGCAGTATTAATGTCACTCTGGTGTGAGATTTTCATTCTTGGAACAGGTAAATGTAGGTGTATCAGTCCAGCACATCTTCCCTGTGCTTTGTCCAACATTCAGGCCAAAGTGATGTTGCGGTCTCACACTCGGTGGACACATTACAGACGCCTGCACCTCTGTGGTGCTTGATATTGCTGCCAGCATGTAGTGGGCATACGCCAACAGAGTCCTGTCACTCTGTGTGCTCGCTAAGCTGGGTCTGGCCTCCATCCCTTCAGCATCTACGACCAATGACGCTGTGCTCCTGACAGTTTCAGATGCTGATGGCTGAAAGATCATTAGATGTGTTAAAGATTCACAGCTGCATCATTATGTTGCGACCTCGATCATAGCTCACAGGCGAGATGCCCTCGGCCAGAACGGAGTGAGACATTCACAGAGGCAACGTGAAGATCTATGTAGTGAGCTCACTGCATGTGATCATCATCCCCTGAAATCGAACGATGATTATTGACCCTGTTGTATCTCGACGACGGGATACTTCTCACAAAGGGTACAGATTCAATCATCAGTCAGACTCAATTGAAACACTCAGACTGGATTGAAACGCTCACAGACGTGAACTGAGGGCCTTTAGTATCTGTTCACTGCATGGCATCATCTCCTCCACAGATCTAGCAGCTACAATGGCGTCCGGCGCGCCAACTGCTTCTGGTCAGCAGAGATGCCTCAAGGCTGTCATGGTTGCAGTCTAAGACCTCTCCACCCTCATTCCATTCGGCATCCTCCTGACCGGATCAGAACTCCAGCTCCTCCTCAGCCAGCCACTCTCCCGTTCCAGTACAAGCATGTAAAGTTCGAAGTAGACGACAACGATGCTTGACACCCTCTGTAGGCTATATTACAGGGCTCCAGCATTGCAGTCCAGGCATCCGAATCTCATTTTCAACATCCTGATGTTTTGTTCCACCAGAGTGCGAGTTGCAGCATGAGCAACATTATACAATCGCCCTGCTGAAGCCTGAGGCTGCTGCATGGATGACATCGGCCATGCCCTCTGCGGTTAAGCCTTGTCCCCAAGGAGCCATCCCTGCTGCCTCTGTCGACCCTGGAAGGTGTTAGGGATCCGTGACTGAGTGATAATTTGGGAATCATAGGCACGCCCTTGAAACAAAGCATACGCCTGCAGGATGCCTTTGTGGCGTTTTTGCACAAGCTGAACATTCAGAGAAAGGAAACATTTGAGATTGACATATTTGACTGCTTTGTGCAACGCAGGTCTGAGCGCCACGTGAGCGTAGTCGATCGCATCCTGCATCTGTGGGAAAACTGTGATCTTGGATTTTTCAATCGCCCATATATCCTGGCTCTCCTGGTCGCTGGGAAAAGAGCAAAATCTTGTGTGCTATCGCCAAGATGATGGCCGTGTCCTCATTGGAAACATATTTCGATGGAGAATTGTGTTAATGCACAGAGGTCACCTGTGGAGCCCTGCAAGGAGCGACTGATATAGAAACTGAGCACTGTGGCATGTTCACGAGCACGGGAAGTGAATTACCTCGATGTCCCCATGGTTCCATATCCTGTAGCATATGGCAGGTGTGACTGACCAGTTAACAGGATTCCCGCAGCCTTCGGGGGCGCTTGTTCCTGGCCATCTACGGCAATGAAAGGCCCCCTCTATAGCCCTTAGTTCAAGCTCGAGCCGACCAGTGACTGCGGCTTGTAGGCGGCGTGTGCTGGAGGCTAACCAGCCCTTCTGTCTGAGGGTGCTGCTCCTCCCCCTTCATAGCCAGGAGAATCAATCGCTTTCCTCTCCATAGTCTTCACACTCTGTGCAACAGGAGGCCTGCAGAAACTTCAGCAGACTCTTTCCTTCTGAGCTACTCACACTACAGGATGAAAGAGAGATACAAGTGTATTAGCTTGGAATGCTCAGAGAGTAATTCTTCATTAAGTCTGTAGCCTCAAACCGCATCCTGGCGATTGCTGACCACTGCTCGGATAGCTAGAGTTACGTACACTGCATGGGTCCAACATAATCTACCTTCCTTTGCCCTACTTCCCCTGACTGATTGGTGGCAGAGTCAGTTATTGGATTGCATGCTGTTGTCGCAGGTCTTGGGCAGGCTTTAGAGTTATAGAAACCCATAGTTTTAAAACAAGTAAAGTGTCATTTCAATCCATCGTGTCCGTGTCAGTCATCAAGCTCCTAATGACTCTAATCCCACTTTCATTACTTGGTCCGAAGCATATTATGTAATGGCACTTCGAATATTCATCTGAATACTCCTTCAATGTTGTGAGGGTTCCATTCACCACCCCTGCCAAAATTCTAGGCTGTGCGTTCAAGGGAACGCCCATTTTCTCAGCGACTGGCAGCTTCCATCATGTGTTCAGACAGTGTATTCCAGATTATTACAGCTCTGGACTGATAACCTTTTCTTCATGTCCCTTCGGTTTCGTCTTCACAATTACTGTAAATAATGTTAGTGTTCCTTGTCCCAGTAGAAACAGTTATTCCTTACTCTCTCTGAACTCCATGTTAACTTGGAGACCTATATTCAATTCCCCTTAACATTGACTGCTCTAACGAGAAAAATTCCGGCTTCTACTGGCCTCCCCATGGAAGTGAAATGCATCGTCGCTGACACTATTTCTGCATATCCTCTTTTTCATCTCTCCAATACCCTTAATTCACCCTAATATGCAGTGAACAGAATTGAACACAATTCCTCAGCTGAGGACTAAACAGTACTTTATGAAAGCTTAATAGAACTTATTGTGTTTGTACGCTCTGCCTCTATGTATAATTTCATACATCCTTTTTGTATTTGAAACGAACTTGTCAACTTATCCTACCCCTTATAAGGAAGTGTTTAAATGCATCCACTCTGTTTCTGCAATTGTCGCATTTAGCTTATAGTGCATCACGTAAATCCTCGTTCAAATGTGTTCTTCACACGCCCCTGAAATAAATTCCCATTCCCTGTGCCTCTATATTTCACCAATCGTTTATATCCTCATGTTAATTACCACCATCCTCCTCACTGTCTACATTTCCAACTTCCACCTGTCTGCAAATGCGAACAGGTGACATGGAAACACAAATAGACCAGTCAGAACTTCGAGCATGCTCCGCAATCCATTATGATGATGGGTGTCAGCTTGTGTTGGGATTTCTATATTCCCATTTACCCCTGGTAACCATTTATTTCCTTGCCTCGCAGGAATCTACCTACCTCTACCTTAATAATTTTGAATAACCCCACCTGCACTGCCTTCTGAGGCAGAAAGTTAGGAAGGCACTCAACCCTTGTTATCTCTCCAAAAGGGGCAACTACTAATCTTCAAAAAGTTCTTCCCTCACATCTAGATTTTTTCCCATAATGTCCTTTATGTGTATCATAAAGAGCGGTATGCCTTGATGTCGTTCTCCGGATATCATCACTTTAAACTCCCCTCCAGTCTGAATAATGGTCGGCCACGTGCGTTTTGTCTCTTCGACATTATCACATTAAGACTGTCACTGTCCCTTTACTCCATGGTGTTCAGTATCTATCACAACAACATCTAATGGCACTAGATCACAAATGTTCAGAGAAATTAAGTTCAACACACTTCCCTCATCAAATCGTTTTGTTCTTCAGGACTATTTCTTTTTTCCAAAGAAACAGATTTTTTTGTTTCTATCCACGTTAAGTCCTCTACAAATTTTACCATCAGTGACATTATGCTGACTCTTCGGTAGTTTCCAGGTTTTTTTTTAAGTCTCTCCTTTTATAAACAGGGTGGAACGTTTGCAATCCTCCAGTACTGTGGAACCAGCCTTATGTCCAAGGAAGATTTAAAGATTATGGTCAATGCCTTTGTTATTTCCACAGTTACTGCCTTCGTCGAGCCCCGTGCATCTGATCCAGAACAGGTCATTGTTCTAGTTTAAAGTGATGTAACAATTATTGGATTGAGATCAGTTAACAAAACTTGTTAGCTTTGTGACTGTAATTAATGTTAGTCTACATGGATTCTACTTCTGTCAATGGAGGGTTTCCTGCTTCTATTAAAATGGAACTCCGTTCAAAGTGTAACACCACAGTATTATCGGGAGCTTCACCTTGGCACTGGCAGGAATCAGCAGCTCTGGATAGATAGACAGAATTGTTCAGCATCTGAAAACAATAGGTTGGAATGTTCCAAGAATGGATAAGAATCTAAGAACAATAGACTGGAATGCTTCAACGGTGGATCAGAATATGTAAACAAGAGATTTGGATGTTACAACAACGTATCGGATCCAGAGAACATTCGTTTGTAATGTTACAACAATGGGCAGGGTATATTCCTGCGTGAAGTACATGTTTAATACACCTTGGTGGACATTGGCTGATCACATCTATTGCACCATTCTGACTATTCAAGCAGGTTACTATCCGATCCTGACTATTGTTGGTGTACCTGGTAAGTCTCTCTGTTCAGTGATGCATTTTACAAACCAGATTAAACTTCATACTGTTCTTGTCATTTGAAATTTGGGTGGATGGAATCTATTGAAAACACTTTTCCTTTGAACAACGCTCGCTATTCAATGAATCCACGAGTCTCCCTGTCCAATATTTGTGCAAGAACCAGATTGTTCACACAATGTGCGACCTCTTCGACCATGAGCTGCTTACTGGCACCCTAATCTGTCCATTCCTCACCCTGCCCCCTTCCAGCTCCATACAGTAACTCATCGCCACACCTGCCTCAGCATAACTACTGAATAAACCCTCACCTGTACCTCAATATAGATTCGAATATTCTAACGTTGTCTCACTTAACAAGCTTAATAAACACGAGGTTGTCCCAAAATATCCTTTCCATATTCTAATTGACACTAAATACCATTCAGCCATCATCCCATTGCTCACTTGCATAAAGTATTTACTGGTCTGGTAACACCTATATTTTAACATTCTCATTATTATAATGTTATCCAGCTCCCTTGGTCTCACTCCTCAGATTAAGCTCAATCCAAATGTCATTTTCCTATATTCATGAAAGTCGTTTCTCTTTATGTTTTGTCGAATTTAACTTTAAAGTGCATATGCGTCTCTCTACATCTCCCACTGGCCATGATTCTGATCTGTCGTGCGGTAGCAAAAAGCAGAAAATATGAAACGTTGAGCAATGCGCTGTCATTCACTTCCAAGAGTCTCCCACCTGATGCACCATGTTGGGCAGATAGTATCAGCAGCTTTGACACATGGCTTTATAAAGTGGTGTGTTGCTGCTCATTGAAATACTGTTTAAGTCACCCTCAGCTTAACATGTATTCAGCAACACGAGGAAATTCAGCTAGTGCAATATAAAATAACCAGTAATCAAGACTGCAGCCGAGGGCCTTTGACTGAGCCTGTGGTTTGATGTATTTCGAAATAATTATTCATTCATTTAGTGTAGGCGTTGTGGAAACGACCAGCATTCATTTCCTATCTCTAATTGCACATGTGAAGAGGACATTTTTTGTGCCGACCGCATTGCTTTGATAAGAGAATGTCTTCAGGAGAGACAGAACTACAGATAGAAAATCAAGAGAAAGTCCCAGGAATAACTTTAAGTCAAAGGAAGATGAGGAATTTTAGAAAAGATGATTTTGTGAATGTTAAGATACGGAGCAGACCTGAACGCTCAAAGCTTCAGATTCAGATATTAGAATGCTTTTGCAGAACAGGTTTAAAGCAATATAAAGCTTTGTTTGAAGTAAGAAGGTCATGAAAGATACATCTGAATGTTTGTAAATCTTGACTATGTGCATGTGAAGTGGCACTGCTGATGGTTGAGTCGGTGAGGTAAGGTGCATGGAAGACAGCTTGAATGTCTGAGGAGGCAGAGGGAAGGGGAGTATTGGACGGATAATTCGAAACGCTGGAGGTGAGTCCTTGCACAAGGTGACTGAGATAAAGCATTGGTGTGGGAGGTGATCCCAAAATGAGTTCACGAAGAGTGGAGATTGGAAATTCTCATGTGAAATATGGACATCAGAAGACCAGTTGACTCATGTTTGTGCAAATTGAGGGACTGGTTGAAGAGCTACCCACAGCATCTCTTTGGAGTGGCATTTGTCACTTGGTTTCATTTTGGTGTGTCTGACCACAGTTTCCCCTCTTGGTATACATGGACAGCACAATTAAGGTGAACATCAGAAAATAACATTTTTTTTAATATTGCTGTTATCCTAACACATCAGTACATATCTGCATAGCCATAGTTGTGGGTGAAGGAATGTTATAATATCGTTTATAATTTCTATTTAATAAATGTTTTTTTTGATAAATCTTCATTAGATGACTCATATGACTCTTTTCATTACACCATCTTCACGTAGCTAGAAAAAGAAGTAAAACTTATGGCCTATCAAGCTGGGCTCCACCCTGGTATCCGGTTTGTCCAGTTGCAAAATCAGCTGGGATTATAACAATATTATGACCATTATGAGGGCACAGGCATTGCCACCCATAATCCGGGGAACATCGCAAGAGGAGGAGGAAGGGAGAATATTTCCTGGACTCCCTAGACTCGGATAGGCTGCCAGATAAGACTCTGATTCCCATTGTGCAGCTTACCTTACACACCATGGATCCCCCATTCTTCAATGTTCCAACCATCTGAGATGTGCCAAGACACAATCCCCTTGGCTACCACCCTGTAATAAAAGAAGCAACCAAAAATCTTTCATTTACATATTTGCCGTCGGCATATTCAAATTTAATGCAAAACTGAACGATTCGAGTTTGTGCATTACCTTAATGCCTGCCTTGTAGATTCCCTCGAATTGACTAGTTATCCTACACAGTGCTCCAGCAGTGACTGCAGGATGTCAGGTGGAAAGCTGCAGACGTTCACTGGGGGAGGCTGCAGATGGCCTTGCAGTAAACCCTTGGGAAGCTGGGGGACTTTCAAGGCTCAAATACGGAGAGCAACAACTCGAAATGGCAGCAGCAGTCTGCGCTGGCTGATGGGTGACAACAAGGACACTGGGGCAGTGGCAATGAAGGGAGATTGAATGTTGTCACCCTGAGAGAGGACAGCAGTTTTGTGCTCCATGGAAACACTGTAACACCCACAGGAAGGGCCCCCAGTGTTCCTAGTAATCTGCTGGAGTGCATATTGCTGGACTGCTGAGAGAATCTGCATGTCCCTTTGAGCACTAAGATACACAGCCATGATGACAGCAGTCTGAGCCTGCATAGCAGCAAACAGGGGCCTCATAAGCGCAGGCTGAGCTTCCATTGCGGCAGTGAGATGTTGGATGCTTTCAGCCTGTGCTGCAGTGGAAACTCAGAAATGTCCACCAGAGACAGCGCCACAGCCGGTCCCGCTGTTGCTGTCAATGTGTTAGTGGTAACTTCCACAGGTACCAGCAAAGTTCTCAACTAAGTCACGTGTATCAGAATCTTTTTTCTGATCGCACCCTCCGATGGGCTGGCACAGCAGCTTTCCATTGCCTCTGACGTTCCTGCATCCAATCATAATTGGTGATTCACCACGTCAGATTCCGAATCTGCACTAGCCTCTTATTTACACACAGGGACATTATTGGAGCTGTTGGCTGTGAGGGTCAGACCAAGTGACGGTTCTTCATTATCAGTGTTGTCATGCCCCTCTCTCTCCCTCCCTCCCCTCCTCAATCAGTTCAGCCTACAGTCTCCCTCTCTTTCCATAACCACATTTTTCTCCTTCCATCTCTATCAGCTGGGAAACTGTTAGTTACTGGCTTTAATTTCAATTATGAATTCACAGGTGGGGCTTGGGGCGCGAGATCGCGGTTGGTTTGGAAATAAAGATGCACATAGTACTACGATCTGCAACTTTTACTTCATCCCAGACAGCAGGATGACCGTGAGCTAAGAGATCAGGAAGGTATTAGGCAGCAACGTAGCATCATCCCAAATACGGACAGTGACATGGGATGACAGAGATAACAATCACCTCCCTCAGGCTCGGGGGGTGAAGATTTGCTTGGTCCCTGACAGTTTTCTGCCGCTCCCTGTCATATCAGGCTATTTTGTCCTTCATGAGACCAAAGGCAGAATGTCAGTGATGATGTTGTACTGTGTTTGTACTGGTTAATGTGCCTCCTGAGGCTGAATAACTGGAGGTATGTTGATACAGTGGAAGTGGCGTGGAGCTGGTGTCTTTGAAAGGTGTGTTAGAGTGTGGTCGAAGGTGTGCATGTTAGGAATTGCTCCTGCGTGTTTGGGGCCGCTGATTGATGAGTGATTGTACATTCAGGTTTGTGAGAGACTGCTGCTGTTGTGGGTAGGATTTATCATATTGAAATAAATTCACTGCCATTCCCCAGCCGTGTGAGCACATTAAGCTTCTCCTGGCATTGCTGCTGGGTTATCGTGGCCAGACATTGAATTCCCTTTCAACCTGTTCCGACCCCTTTTGGAAGGTGTTCCACTTTGCCTCCATCCACCTTCGTCCCAGATAACATTGCGTATCACCTCCTGCTTAGCTGCATGACCACTGCCCCCATTTTAACATCCACTAAACTGCGGAGCCCACTTGGTGCCATAGCATTGCATTGAAATATCTCCAATTACAACATTCAGAGTCAGCAGCATCAACCTCCTGCGTTTCGGTGCAGCTTTCCTTTTAGAGGGACTGACTGTATTTAAGTGCTTCATGCTGGCTCAAACACTTGCCAGCCTCACACACATTTATTACTCCTGTTCACCATGTGTGTTGCTGTGAAGCAGGCGAATTCATTGAAATGTGGTATCAGCGCGGAGCCTCAACAGGAAAGGACACAGGCACATTAACGTTCGTGACCCCTAGAATGCAGTTTATTATATTCTCCATCTCTGTCAATTTATGTTTATTTGTCTGTCTCTTTCTCTCTAGATCTCACATCTCTGCCTCTTCATCACTGAATCAGAGATGGATGCTCCACATGACTGTTTCACCACCCATGCCCTGCCTGTAAAACTGACCCAAACTTGAACACCTCTGTCACTCTGAACCGTGCAGACACACGCCAAAGATTGAACAAAGGAAATCCATTGTGCCCAAGTTGGCTCTTTCTAAGGCATGTCCGAATCTATCTAATTAGTTCCTCACTACCCTGACTCCTGTACTTTTCCTTTTAAGGTATTTGTTAACTTCACTTTTTAAATATAATTTTGAATTTGCTTCTGGAATCTTGTAAGACTGCGAATTGCATATCCCAACAACGCTTTGTTTAAGATAGTTCTCCTCATTTCACAGCGGGCTATTTGTAAAATATATTAAACCTTTGTCTTATTATTCATGAAAATTCAGCTGCTTGAACAAGGTTCACTTTAATAACTCTGTCCAAACCCTTCATGAAATTGAATCATTAGATTAAATATCCCCTTGCACTTCACTGGTCTCAAGAGAGCAATCCCTGCTTTTGCAGTTTGTACTTGTATCTGAACTCCCTGATCCCTGGAAGCTTTCTAGTAAATCATCTCTTTTTCTGCAGTAAGTCATAACAATTCCTCCCAAAGATTGGTAATTAGCTTTGAGCATAATTCTCCAGCTAGGATATAACTAATAATAAGTAAAAGAAGTACCATTTCGTCCTGACTTTTGACCCTTTTTGTGTCTGTTTTTTTTTTAAGTGAAGAACTCCTAATTTTATTATTTTCACATTTTTCTCAACTTGACCTGGCACCTTGAAAGATCTTGTCCAAATTTCCTAAATCCCAATTTCTACGATTTCCTTGAGAAGACAATCGGGCTGGAAATTGCCAGGGCCTTTTTATCCCCCATGCTGCGAATTTGGCTTTCCGGTACATAAATGAATACAGCCTCTTTTTCCCTAGGTCATCCTTTTCCCCCAAGTATTTGTACCTGCTCGTGCGCGTTCTGGAAGGTTTCTTTGAAACAACCTCCTTCATCCAGTCGGGAACATTTCTATCAGAACGGGAAGAGTTCGTGAAATGTCTACAGTAACTTTCCATAAGTTTTTTTTCAACTATTATGAGTGAGAATACAGCGAGAACGAGTATTAATTGTCTTCGGGGTGTGGGGTGGGGTGGGGGTGGTGGGGGTGGTGGTGGTTGGTCTTGTGATCGAAGAGTTCCTTGAGGACACACCCAGCCACAAAGCAGCCAAAAGCAGTGCGTCACTACTGCCTTAATCCCAGCACAGTCCTAATCATTTAAAATTGTATATTTGGTCTTGGGTGTGGCACCAAGTTACCTCCCAGACAGACAAGGCTCCGGAGCAGCAGCAGCAGCTTGAAGAATATCGTGTACCAGCTGGACGGGCCAACGGGCAGGAGGAATCTCAACGTCGAGTGACTGCAAGAATGAGACATCAATATTCAGGCAGCACCCTAAGCAAAGTGTCTACAGAAACAGGCTCAATTTCCTAGGCATGAGTGGGAGACAGCACAGGAGGAGGCTGTGAATTTCGAGACAGGTTGTGCCTGAGTTGTCTGCTTTCTCCACAAAGGCCTTGGAGAAATTTCACTCCAGAGAAACAAACAGCCGTTGCTACTGAAGCTCTCCGTGGCTTCTGACATTATCGAATCCAGACACTTTCAAGGCTCATGCCTGACCTATATGGCATCTCCCAGTCAGATGTTCACAGAGGTATCCACACTGTGACAAGTCCCATTTTCTCCAGAGAAACTCAGTTAATTTCTTACGACACTGACACAGCATCTTAAACACAGAGGGTGACAGATTTTGCTTTCACCAATGGCTATCCAAAGGTACTCGACGTGGCCGACTGAATCACTTTGTGCGAAGGGCTCTCACACAGAACGTAGGCCACGACAAAAACAGAAAGAATTCCCACTGTTTGAATGTGCAGCTGTTCTGCAACCATAACAGAATCACGGAATCAGACAGAGCAGAAGAGGTTCGTTGGCCCATCGGGTCTGCACCGACATGTGAGAAACGCCTGACCTACCTACCTTATCCGATTCATCAGCATTTGGTCATAGACGTGAAAGTTCTGACTGCCCAAATGTTCACCAACGAATTTTTTTAAAGGATCTGAAGCAACACGTATCCACCACCCTCCAGGAGAACGCATTCAAGACCACCACCACCATTAGGGTCAAATATTTACCTTCACATCTCCCCTAAACCTCATGCCCCTCACCTTGCACTTCTGTTCCTTGTGACTGACAGTTCAAATAATTGGAACAGCTGTTCCCTTTCCACCGTTTCTGTGCCCCTCATAATCATGTAAACCTCGTTCAGGGTCCGTCTCAGCCTTCACTGCTCCAACGAAAACAACCCAAGTCTATCCCACCTCTCTTCATAACTTAAGAGTTTCAACTCAGGCAGCATTCTGGTGAGTCTGCTCTGCACCCCTTCCAGTGCACTCACATCCTTACAAAACGGAGAACAGAACTTCACAATTTACTCCAGCCTTGGTCTCACCAAGGTTGTATGCATTTCCAATATGACCTCCATAATTTTCTAATCGATGCCCCGATTGAAAGAAGTATTTGTCCCATATGCCTTTTTCACCACCCCAATCAATTTCCCTCCACTTTCAGAGATCTTTGGACACACAGTCCAAGGTCCCTTTGTTCCACAGAACTTCCTAGTGTGATGCCGTTTATTGAATATTTCCTTGTCAAATTACTCCTTCCAAATGTTATCACCTCATGGTTTTCAGTGTTAAATTCCATCTGCCACTTGTTTTCCCATTTGACCATCCGATCTATATCTTCCTGTGGCCCAAAGCATTCCACCTCAGTGTTATCAACCCGGACAATCTTTGCATCATCCGCAAATTTACTAATCCTGCCTCCCACATAGGCTTCTGTATCGGTTCTATAAATTACGAATAATAGGGGACCCAGCACAGACCCCCATCGTACGCCACAGAAAACAATTTCCAGTCACTAGAGCAGTCTTCTGTCAACATCTTCTGCCTCCTACAACAAAGCCAATTTTTAATCCACCTTATCAAATTTCCCTGTATCCCATGTGCATTTTGCCTTCTTTATATGTTTTCTATATGGGACACTGTCAAAGGGTTTGCTGAGATCCATATCAGCTATAGCAACAGCACTACCCTCATCTACACATCTGGTCACCTCGTGAAAAAAATTAAATCACATTTGTTGTGCTTTACTTCACTCTCAGAAAGCTTTCCTGACTATCCCTGATCAAATCTTCTCTGTCCAAGTGGAGGTAGATTCTCTCTTCCAGAATTGTTTCCAATATTTTGCCTTCCACTGACTTGAGATTCAGTGGTCTGTAGTTCCATGGCTTATTTCTACAGCACTTCTTAAATCATATCTCCTGCGTGCCTGAACTCTTACGCTGGGAGTATACACAAATCGTTTATTCCTCATGAATCGGGGCTGCCTCCAATGTTCAGTCAAATCTGCACAGATGAATACTCGCAGACAAGGTGGATCCTCTGAGGAGGGGGCTGCTCGCACTCTCAGTCATTTATTCCGTTTATTTTAAGTATTTTAACATTCTGGCAAATTGGGATAAGATCATCCAACTTACATTATATAAATAACAGAGAAGTAATTTGAAATGAATTTTCATATGACAGTTGACAACATAACAGAATAAAAGATGATCTCAAAAAACATTGACTAAATAAACATTATAATGAATGGCGTGTCAATTTGTGTCTACCTGTGACCACAGAAAATTATATTCGTGCCAGGGGGCAAATAATTTAAATTTTGTACCTTTGTTTCCAGCCCAAGTATTAACGAGAATCATGGAGCTGCCACATTTAAACTTTTCAAGTATTTACCGTAACATAGCACGTTGCCCTGGGCCTTGGAGCATCCAATTCTGCAACACGCAGTCAGGGATAACCCCGTGCTTTGGAAAAGTAGGTTTCAAACAAGCAAAGAGCGTTTTTCACCAAGTTGACGATCCTCCAGCAGCTGTTGATATTTATGTCGATATGTGTCCCTGCGCATATCCCTTAGGGCACGGAGCCTTTTATCAGGGTGCTGCCCGGGATGAATCGCGATAACAAACACTACATCACTCCCCAGACCTTCTTAACTGGACATTCCAGGAGTTGGTGGACGACGGACGCTTTCACATGATATCGAACTTTAGGACAACGTGGAGCGGATGCAACCTCTGTACATGCATGAAGGGTCTGACAGAGAGGGACTTTGGGACCAGCAGCCAGGAAATCCATTGGTGCTTTTTTGAAAGTTCTCAGTTGAAACATTCTATCAAACAATTTTGAAACTTTGCTCAGTAAATCATCTGGCAGGATCTACTACCTGCTTGCCCGAAAGGGCCTTGAAGGTGTTATGGGCAAGCCACTCCATGATGCACCTGTGTTCAGGGTTATTTCGCTGCATAACATTGGAGATGGGGGATAGGTCGTATGAAGTTGTTCAACTACCTGGAGCAGGAAAGTGGCCAGACCCATGCATCGTAACTCTGGGGGCAGATCAAAAACATTGGAGCGGAAGACTAACCCATATTTCAGGGCATGTGGGAATCAATGAGCACAACGGTCCTTGCAGGGCAACTTCTTGGTCAGAGGCCGGCTCATCCTGCATCGCTCCACATGATGACAGCCATGAAACAAGACCTGGAAGGTATAGCAGGGAGTTCAAAACACTAAGGACATGGCATTGTATCCATAATGAATCCGGTAACTTGTTACAATTGCAATAGTTCATAGACACATAGATTTAAAAGACTACAGAACAGAATAATGCTCATTGGCCCATCGAGCCTGCACCAGTCAAACAAAAACCGAACTATTCTGATTCCACTTTCCAGCAATAGGCCCACAGCCTTGGCTGGCATTGCATTGCAAGTGCTCAACCAAAAACCTCTTAATTGATAAGACAGGTTCTGCCTCTACCATCTTTCAGGCAGTAAGTTTCAGGTTCCCACCAGCCGCTGGTTGAAATTAAATCTTCCGTGCATCCCCTGTAGAACCTCTGTCTTACATTAAATCTATGACCCCCTGGTTATTGATTCCTCCACCTTGGGGCGAAGTTATTTGCTCTCTACCCTAACCATGCCCCTGAAAATTTTATATAACTCAATCATGTTTGCGCTTAATTACGACTGCTTCAGGAAAAGATAACTCCAGCCTATCCAATCTCTCCTCATAACTGAAACTTCCCATCGCAGGAAGCATCCTGTTAAATCTCTCTGCACTGTCTCTCGTGCAGTCACATCCTTCCTCTAAGCCTAAATCGTTAATAGATACAACAAACAGAATTGGACCCAACAATGTTCCCTCTGGAACCGCACTGGACACAGGCAACCAGTCACAAAAACACCCCTCGGCCATAATCCTCTGCTTCCTGCCAACCAACCAATTCTGGATCAAGTTTCCCAACATTGTCGTGGGTCTCATGAGTTCTTACTTTCGTTATCGGGCTCCCATAGGGGGCCTTATCAAAAGCCTTGATGAATTTCAAGTTGTCAACGTCAATTGCAGTGACCTCATCTGCAAACCTGGACACTTATTCGAAAAATTCAATCATAATGCCCAGTCATGACCTACCCTTAAAAAAAAAACAAGCTGACAGACTTTGATTAATCTTTGCCTCTGCAAGTGTTGATTAATTCTGTCCCTCAGAATTGCTTCCAATGGTTTCCCTACCTCTGAGGTTAAGTCGATTGTCCTGTCGTTCCCTGTTGTATCCTTCCGTTCCTTCTTGATTAACTGTACCATTCTGTCTGACCTCCAGTCCCCTGGCACCTCTCCTGTGACCGGAGGGGTATTAAACATTCTTGCCAGTGCCCTTCGAATCTCCGCCTTTCCCTCACTCAACTGACTGGAAACATTTCTTCCGGGACTGGAGATTTATCTGCTTTTTACACTGCAAGACCTATTATAGGCTCCTCCCATTCTATGCTAATTTAAGTAATTATATCATAGTCCTTCTGCCTGATTTCCATTACCACGTTCTCCCCTTCACCTGTGAACAGCGGCACAAAATATTTCTTTCAAACACTACAAGCCTCTTACAGCTCCAGAGACAAATTACCCTTGTGGGCCCTACTCGTTCCCTTGTTATCCTCTTACACTAAAAATACTTGCAAAAAAAAACATTCGACTTTCCTCTGTTTCACCTGACAATGTTTTCTCTATGCTACCTTTTTGCTCTCCTAATTTCCTTTGTAAGTTCCAAACAGCTCATTGCCTACTCCTCGACGTCTTCCATAAGCCTCCCTTTTTCTGTTTATCCAATCCTATATCTCAGTGACATCCAGGGTTCCCTGGACGTTTTGGTCCCACCCTTTGCCTTAACTGGAATATGTCGGCCCCGTGCTCTCCCTAATTCCTTTTTGATTGAGTCCCACTGCTCTGTTGGAGGGTCACCTGAAAGTAGCTGCATCTAGTCCACTCTAGCCAAATCATGTCTGATCGTATTAAAATCCGCCTTCCCACAATTTAGAACTCTGATTCCTGGCCTATCCTTCTCCTTTCCCATGACAACCTTGAACATAACGGGGCATTGATCAATCTCTGCAAAATGCTCCCCCGCTGATACCTCAACCATTTCTCCAGCTTTATTCACGATAATTAAGCCCCTTCAATTGGAGGACTTTCTACGTACTAGCTTAAAACCTATGTTGGATGCATTTTATGAATCTCGCTACCCTTGTATCTATCAAACTGTGACTAACAAAGTTGAAATAACCCACTTTTACAAGCTTAGTATTTTTTCACTTCACTGAGAATTGCCAATATACCTGCTCTTGTATTTCGCTCAGGCTGTTTGGGGTCCTGTAGAAGACATCCAGCAAATTGAATGTTTCATATTTAATGTTCAGTTCTACCAATGTGGATTAATTTGGGGAGCCTTCTAAGATGTCATCCCTAATTACTTCTGCAAGTGATTTCTTGATCATTTTTTCGATACCCCATACCCTCTTAAAACATTTCCTTTGTCGGCTGATTACTCTAAATCTTGGAAAAATTGAGCAGCCGTTCCTGCCCCTCTCTCAGCCATGTCCCTGTGACAGCAATGACATCATACTCAAATGTGTTAATTTGTGCCCGTAACTCATCTGCCTTATTTCTCATCCTCCTTGCATTAAACTAAATACCATCCAACTTTGCTTATCGGGCCTGTAAATTCTTGGGCTTCCAAACTCATTTGCTCCATCTTCTAATTGTGTCTGTTCATCGCCACCTGCTGAACCTCCTCTTAGGATGCTAGCCTCCTGCCAATTTAGTTTAAACCATCTCCAACAGCACTAGCAAATCTGCCCGCAAGGACGTTGGTCCCATTTTGGTTCAGGTGCAACCCATAAGAAATTGGAGCAAAGTTAGGCCAATCGGCCCATCGAGTTTGCTCCGCCATTCAATCATGGCTGATAAGTTTCTCAATCCCATTCTACTGTCTTCTCCCCATAACCTTTGATCCCCTTACCAATCAAGAACCCACCTATCTCGCACTTAAATAACCTCAGTGACCTAGCATCCACAGCCTTCTGTGGCAATGAATTCCATAGATTCACCAATCTCTGGCGAAAGATTTTTCTCATCATCTCTGTTCTCAAAGGTCTTCTCTTTAATTTGAGGCTGTGCCCTTGGATCATATTCTCTCCTACTAATGAAAACATCTTCCCCACGTTCACTCAGTCCAGGCCTTTCAGCAATCTGTAGGTTTGAATCAGATCTCCCCTCATTCTTCTAAACTCTATCGAGTAAAGATCGAGAGTCCTCAAACGTTCCTCATTTGTTAAGTCTTTCATTCCTGGGATCAATCTCGTGAACCTCCTCTGGACCATCTCCAGGGCCACCACATCCTTCCTGAGATACGGCGCCAGAAATTGCACACAATATTCTAAATGTGGTCTGACCAGAGCTTTATAAAGCCTCAGCAGCACATCCCTGCTTTTATATTCTAGTCCTATCGAAATAAATGTCAGCATTGCATTTACCTTCCTAACTAAAGACCCAACCTGCAAGTTAACCTTAAGAGAATCCTGGACTAGGACTCACAAGATCCTTTGCACTCCAGATTTTTGAATTCTCTCCCCATTTAGAAAATAGTCTATGCCTTAAAACTTCCTACCAAAGTGCATGACCTCACACTTCCCTACGTTGTATTCCACCTGCCAATTATTTTCCCATTCTCCTAATGTGTCCAAAACCTTCTGTAGCCTTCACGCCTCCTCAAAACTACATGCCCCTCCAACTATCCTTGTATCATATGCAAACCTAGCCAGGATGCCCTCAGAACCGCCACCTGGATCATTAATGTATAAAGTGAAATGTTTTGATCTCAACACTGACCCCTGCAGAACCTCACTAGTCAGCAGCTGTCATCCTGAGAAGGACCCCCTTATCCCCACTCTCTGCCTCCTGCCAGACAGCCAATCTTCTATCCATGCTAGTAGCTTGCCTCTAACACCATGGGCTCTTATCCTACTGAGCAGCCTCCTGTGTGCTACATTGTCAAAGGCCTTCTCGAAGTCCAGGTAGATAACATTCATTGTCTCTCCTTTGTCTAACCTACTCGTTAGCTCCTCAAAGAATTCTAATAGATTTGTGAGGCATGACCTCCCCTTGATGACTTTGCCCGATTTTACCATGCACTTCCAAGTATTCTGAAATCTCATTCTTAATAATGGACTCTAAAATCTTACCATCTTGGCAAAAGGCTTTGGTGAAATTGAAACAAACTATACCAACTGCACAACCCTCATTTACACAACTGGCCACTTCCACAAAAAAATCAATCAAAATGTTGTGTTTGACCTCCTTCTGAAAAAGCCATGCTGACTATGCCTGATCAGGCCTTGCCTCTCCTAGTGTAGATAGATTTCAGCTTCAGACTTTTCTCCAATAGTTTCCCTGCCACTGACTTCAGACACAATGGTCTGTAATTCCCTGGCTTTTCTCTGCAACCGCCTTAAATAGTGATATCTGCGTGCCTGCCCTCTTACCCTGGGATTTTTCAAATCTCGTTTATTCGTCATGAATCGGGGCTGCCTCCAATTCTGACCCCAATTCCAACGCTGCATGGATGGATCCTCGGAGCCAAGGAGGATCCTTTGAGTAGGAGGATGCTCACAACGGTCAGTCATTTACTCTGTTTTCTTGAATTATTTAAGCATTCTGCCTACTTGTGATAAGGTCAGCCAACTTACATTACCTTCATGACTTAGAAGTAATTTGGAATGAACTTTTCAAAGACAGTGGACAACTCAACAGAATGCAACATGTTCTCAGAAAAAAATAGACAACATTAACATTGTAATGAAATGCGTTTCAAATTGTGTCTACCAGTAACAACAGAAAATTATATTTGTGCCACGAAGGAGATAATTTAAACATTGTAATTTCGTTACCAGACCTAAAATTAATAAGAATCACAAAGCTGCCAATTTATCCTTTTCAAGTGTATAGCACATCGTCCAGGGCCTTGGAGCGTTCCAGTCTGCAACACTCAGTCACGGAGAACCCCCTGCTTTGGAATACTAAGAGGTTTCAAACGAGCAAAGAGCGTATTTTACGGCCTTGATGGTATTCCAGCAGCTGTTTATATTTTTCTCGATATGTGTCCCTGGGCACAGCCCGTTGAGCACCATGTCTTATGTCATGAAGCTGCTTGTGGTGAACCTCGATAAAAACACTGTATCTCTCCCCAGAACTTCTTCTTAATGGGACATTCCAGAAGGTGGAGGGCAATGGTTTCTTCAACCCCATCGCCAACATGAGGACAACGAGCAGCTGATGCAGTCTCTGTGCATGCAGCAAGGGTTTGACAGGCAGGGCCTTTGGGACCACCAGCCAAGCAATGTATTGGTGCTCGTTTGAAATTTCTGGGATCAGACAGTCTGCCAAACGGCGTCATCCTTCAAAATCCACAACCTGCATTCTCCAAAGGGCCTTGAGGTCTTTACGTGCAGGCCACTCCCTGATGCACATGTGTTCAGAGTTATTTTCTGCCTAAACTTTGATACGGTCAAAAGATCATATGAAACTGTGCAACTGCCCGGAGCAACAAAGTAGCCAGGCCCATGCTTCGTAACACCGGGGGCAGATAGAGGACATAGAGGCAGAAAGTTAATCCATATTTCAGGATATGCAGGCATCGATGCGCACAGCGATCATCACAGGGCGTCATCTTGGACACAGTCTGGTTCATCCAGCATCGCTCCACATGATGGTTGCCTCTGAGGAATGTGATCCAGGACCTGGAAGAGATAGCAGTGAGTTCAAAACAATAGGAACATGGCATTGCATCCAACAAGAATTCGACGACATGTTACACATGTGAAAGTTCATAGATTCAGAGAGTCAAAGGCCTATGGAACAGAATAATGCAATTAGGCCCAAATGAGCCTGCGCTGATGAAACAAGTACATAACACTGCTGATCCCACTTTAGAACATTAGGCTCACAGCCTTGTATGGAATTGCATCGCAAGTGCATCACACAACCGAATACTTCTTAAATGTTACGAGAGTTATTGCCTCTACCACCCTCTCGGGCAGTGAGTTTCAGATTCCCAGCACCCACTAGTTGAAAAAATCTTCCTCACATCCCCTCTAATAGTCCTGCCCCTTACATTAAATGTATGTCCCCTGGTTTCTGATCCCTCCAGCAAGGGGAGAAGTTACTGCCTGTCTACACTAACTATGCCCCTCATAATTATGTACACCTCAATCATGTCCGTGCTTAATATCTTCTGGTACATATAAAAATATACCCCAGCCTATCCAATCTCTCTGCATAAGTGAAAATCCCCAGACTAGGCAACATCCTGTGAAATCTCCTCTGCACACTCTATAGTGCAATCGCATCATTCCTATCAATCTAAATCGTGAAATGATACCACAAACCGTATGGTACCCAACAATACTCCTCTTTGGAACCCCACTGAACACAGTTACCAGTCACAAAACACACCCCATAGCCATCATCTTCTCCTTCCTGCCAACCAACCAATTCTGCATCAAGTTCGCCAAAATTCACATGGATCCCAAGGGCTCTTACTTTCGTTATCAGGCTCACATATGGGGCCTTATCAAAAGCCTTGCTGAAGTCCAAGTTGACAACGTCACTTCCAGTGACCTAATCTGCACACCTGGTCACCTCCTCGAAAAGTTCAATTATATTGACCAGTCACGATCTACCCTTAAAAAAAACATGCTGACAGACGTTCTTTAATTCCTGCCTCTACAGGTGTACATTAATTATGTTGGTCAGAATTGCATCCAATTCTTTCCCCACCAGTGATATTAGTTCGACTTGTCTGCAGCCCACAGTTTTTTCCCTCTTGAATAATGGACCACGTTGGCTGACCTCCATTAACCTGGCACCTCCCCTGTAGCCAGTGAGGTATTGAAAATTATTGCCACGCCCTGCTTACCTCCTATATTGCCTCACTCAACAGATTGGACACATTCCATCCGGGACTGTAGATTTATCTGCTTTTAATACAGCCTGACACCTTAGAACCTCCACTATTAATTTATTTAATTATATCACAGTACTTCTGACTGATTTCAGTAGCCACGTCATCCCCCTCACTTTTGAACAGTGGCACAAAATATACATTTCAAACCCTGCATACCTCTTCTGGCTCCACACACAAGTTACCCTTATTAGGCTCTACCATTTTTATCATCTTGCCCTTAATATACTTGTAAAATAGCTTTCAATTTTCCTCTATTTTGGTACTAATGTTTTTGTCATGCCCCCTTATAGGTCTCCTAATGTCCTTTTGAAGTTTCCCCCAGATTCATTTTATGCTCCTCTCGGGCTTCCGCTGGCACCTGGCAAAATTTTCCCTTTTTATCTTTATCCAATACTGTATCTCAATCGACATCCTGCGTACCAGGAAGCATTGCTCCCATGCTTTGCCTTAACTGGAATATGTTGGCCCTGTGCCCTCTCGAATTCCTTTTTGAATGAGTCCTGCTGCTCTGTCCTGGATTTTCCTAAAATTAGCTGCTCCTAGTTCACTCTAGCCAAATCATATCGGATGTTATTAAAATCGGCAATCCCATAATTCTGAAATTTGAATCCTGACCCATCCTTGTCCTTTTCCATAACAAGCTTGAACCTAACAGTTTTGATCAATCTCTGTAAAGTGCTCCCGCACTGATAACTGTACTACCTGCCCAGCTTCATTCAGTAAAATGTAGCCCAGGATCGCCCCCTCATTTGTAGGACTTACTACAGTACGGCTTAAAATGCCATCCTGAATGCATTTTAAGAATTCCACTAGTCTTGACCCTATCACAATATGACTAACTAAATTAATGTTGGGTAAGTTGAAATGCCCCACTTCTGCCAACCTATTATTTTTACACTTCACTGAGATTTGTCAACATACCTGCTCATCAATTACTCTCAGGCTGTTTGGGGTCCTGTAGTAGACACCCAGCAATGTGAATGGTCCGTATTCAATTTTCATTTCTGCCAATGTGGCTTCATTTGAGGCGCCTTCTAAAATATCATCTCTAATTATTGTTGTAAGTGATTCCTTGATCAATTTTGCGATAACCATCTACTCTTACCTCCTTCCCTGACTAGACTGATGACCCTACTTCTTGGAAGATTGGGAGGCCAATGTTGCCACATTCTCAACCATGTCTCTGTGACAGCAATGACATTATACTAAAATGTGTGTTCCCTCAACTCATCTGTCTTGTTTCTTATACTCATTGTATTGAACTAAATCCCATCCAATCTTGCCAAACACCTCTGTCCCTCAACTGGTCTCTAATTTATATGCCTTCCAGACTCACTTGCTCGAACTTCTAAATTACTCTGTTCATGTCCAACTGCTCAACCTTCTCTGAGGATGCTATCCCCCTGCCAAGTTCGTTTAAACCATCCCGAACAGCACTACCAAATATGCCTTAAATGATGTTGGTCCCATTTCGATTCAGGTACAAGATGCACCCCATGTACAGGTCACAATGCCCCTAGAAACATTCCCAATATTCCATAAATCTATAGCGCTCCCTCATGCACCAAATCTCCATTCAATGCATTCATCTGGATGAACTTGTTCTTTCTGCATTCCTAGAACGTGGCACTGGAAATAATCCAGAGATCTGTACCATACAGGTCATTTTTTAAATTTGTTTCCTAGCTCTGTAAAATTCTTCTTGCAGGGTCTTTTTGTCTCTATCTACCTATGTCGGTGTCAAATGACGTGTATCATGATAACTGTCTGCTTGACCGCCCCCGTTATAATGGCCTGCAGCAATTGAGCGAAATACTTGACCCTGGCACCAGGGGGGCAATAGGCCATCCTGGAGCCATGACTCTGGCGGCAGAAATGACTGTCTGTTACCCTTACTATCCAGCCTACTACCACTTTTGCTCTTCTGATCATTTTATTCCACACTGTGTGTGTGTGTGCGCGTGTGTCCCCTCGTGTTCCGTGTTTGTGTATGGTGCGTCTGTGATTGTGTGTGTGGGGGGTGGGGGGTGGGGGGGGTGGGCGTGTCTTTGTTTCATGTATACATTTGGCGAGAAGCTCACTTTCCTGCCTCTCCTTTGGGAGGACATTCACGTTTTGTGTTGCTAGTGGTATGCCGATTTGAAGTGTGAACCCGCCTCCCCCCTGCTACTCCAGACTCCCTCCATCACCCCCTCCTGTCATTCCTGTCCATTCGCAAAGAGTAAAAATTTAGATTTCCTACGACTCTTCATCTCTGAGTCTCTGGGCTTCTTCCCACTGCCGTTACCCCGGAGTCTCCTTCGGGCTCTGCTTCTCACTAAAATGTGTCTGACGTTGTGAACATTAAGTAGCAGAATCAGGACAAATGCAGCGCCAGGTGTTAGAATGTGGTGGAGAAACTCAATTTGTATCCAGAATGGATCAAACCAAGCACCTGGCATGATATAACAATACCAGGGGCGGTTCATCAGCACATATCTACCGGTGAACATGAAATACCGGAACGTGTTCTTTTAGCTGCTCACCACAGTGACTGTTCTCAGTACCACAGTCGCCAAAGTTTTCTTACGGCAATATTTACTTTTCAGCTGCAGGCAACAACTGGCCACAAATCTTTCAAATCGTGACATGTTTCCATTGGCCGAGCCTAAAGTCCATCTTGGACAGCTCTCACTAATTAAACAGAAACACACACCTCCTAACATTCCTACCACCCCATTGGCCAGGCTGCCCGTCCATAATGGATAATTCTCACTGCTTGGAAAGGAATAGCACAAATACCATATCCACCCTCCCATTGGCCGGGCTGCCTGTCCATCTCTGCGATCCCTCATAGTGATTGGACCGGAACAAATCTTTCGGAAAACGTTCAGACAATTCCCAGAGAGCACCGGAGGTGGGGTCAGTGGAAGTGAGATCATAGAGAGGAAAGCAAAGTTAGGGGGTTAAGTGATTGGTGTTCAAACCAATGTGAACAATGGATGTTGGAGCGAATTAGAGAGAGAGAGAGGGTCGATTAAGAGCGTGAAGGGGGAGAGAGGCAGAGAGAGATAAAGCGAATCAGGCAGAGGGGAATAGGAAAATATAAACTAGGATCAGGAGTAGGTCATTCAGCCCTTCGAGATTGCTCCGCCATTAAATATGATCATGGCTGATCATCCAATTCAATAGTGTGCTCCTGCTTTTTCCCCATAAATTTTGATCTCCTTCGCATGAAGAGCTATACCTAACTCCTTGAAAGCGTACAATGTCTTGGTCTTAAATTTTTACTGTGGTAACGAACTCCATAAGCTCACCACTTTCTGGTTAAAGAAATTTGTCCTCATCTCAGTCCTAAATAGTCTACCACATATCCTCAGACTGTGACCACTGGTTCATTACTCTCCCATCATCGGGAACATCCTTCCTGCATCTGCCCTGTGCAGTCTTATTAGAAATGTATTGTTTTCTATGAGATCCGCCCTCATTCTTCTGAACCACAACGAATATAACCCTAACTGACTCAATGTCTCCTCATATGGCAGTTCCAGCAGCCCAGGAATCAATCGGGTAAACCTTCACTGCACTCTGTCTATAGCAAGTACATCCTTCCTCTGACAAGGAGCGCAAAACTCCACACAATTTCCCAGGTGTGGTCTCAACAAGGCCCTGAACAATTGTCCCAAGTCATCCCTGTTCCTGCGTTCATATCCTTTGGCTATGAAAGCCAACATACCATTTGCCTTCTTTACCTTCAGCGACTGGTGCACAAGGACACCCAGATCTCGTTGCACATTGCCCTCTCTCAAATTATAGCCATTCAGAAAATAACCTGTTTTTGCAAAAGAAATGGATAACATCGCATTTAACCACATTATATTGCTTCTGCATGCACTTGCCCACTCAATCAGCTTGTCCAAAACACACTGAATCATCTCTGTATCCTGCTCACAGCTCACCCTCCCAACCAGCTTTGTGTCATGTGCGAATTTGGAGATATTGTACTTAATTCCCTCATCTAATTCATTAATATATAATGTGAATATCTGGGGTCCCAGCACCAATCCCAGCAGTACCCCACTAGTCACTGCCTGCTCTTCGGTCAAAGACCCGTTTATTCCTATTCTTTTCTTCCTGTCTCCCATGAGTTTTCTATTTGTTTCAATATAGTATCTCCTATCCAATGTGCTTTAATTTTACACACCAATGTCTTATGTGGAACTTTGTTGAACGTCTATTGAAAGTCCAAATAAATCACATCCACTGGTTCCTAATCATCAACGTTACTAGTTACATCCTCGAAAAATTAAAGCATATTTGTCAAGCATGATTTCCCTTTCGTAAATCCATGCTAACTCTGTCCAGGTCTGCCACTGTTTTCCACCTGCTCAGCTAATACAATTTTAATAATGGACTCTAGAATTTTCCCCACTACCGACGTCAGGCTGACTGGTCTATAATTCCCTGTTATCTCTCTACTTACCTTTTTAAATAATGTGGTTACATTAGCTACCCTCCGATCTGCAGGAACTGTTCCGGAGTCAAGAGCATCCTCGAAGTTGACCACCAATGCCCACAATATTTCTAGGGCCGTTTTCTTAAGTACTCAGCGATGCACATTATCAGGCCCCGGGGATTTATCGGCATTTAATGCATTCAATTTCCTTAGGACTATTTCTCTACCAGCTCTGAATTAATTCAGTGGTTTATTCTCAATAGGCCCTATGTTCCCTAAGATTTTTGGTATGTTATTAGGGCCATCCTTTGTAAAGACAGAACCAAAATATGTATTTAGCTTGTCAGCCATTTCGTTCTACCCATTATTAATTCCACTGTTTCTGACGGTAAGGGACCTACGTTTGTCTTCACCAATCATTTTCTCTTCAGGTACCTTCACCAATCTTTTTCTCTTCACATAGACATATGGAGAGACAGGTAGAAAGGAAGACTGAGAGAGATAGAGAGAGATGTTTAGAGGCAGGGAATGGAGAGAGAGAGAGAGAGAGTTGGAGGGAGAAAGAGAGAGAGAGAGAGAGACAGAATGAGGGATGTCTAGATTGTGAGAGAGAGAAATATCGACAAGGGGGTGAATAGAAGTTCAAGTGGTTGATAGACTGGAGACATAGATGCAGAGCAGAAAAAACTGTGATTGGAAGGACGAGAATGGTCGATGGAGAGTCTTGGGCTCCAGTGTAGCGGGGCAGAGAATATAGTTTTTTAATTGCTGATGCTGGAATATATGGCCCTTAATCAATATTTGTAGTTTCCCCAACTGTAGCCACACCTACTCCCACAACCTATTATGAGGAGGCCACCATTAATTAGTTTCAAGCCTCAGTAATACTGTAGCACCGTGGTAATATTGAGTACCCCATTAATTATCAGTTGCCCCATTAAATCCGAGCCCACATTAATTCTGACGGACACTCCATATGTTATATTGCCTCATTGCAAAAAAATAAGCAAAGGAAAAATTATTATTTATCTCCACCAATTGCAATACCAATCATCATTCCATTCCGAATGATCCAAGTACTGTCCCTCCTGCATTCACACCCATCAACCCTCCCCATACTAACTATGCCCAGGACCTTCCCTCTCCAATTCAAAACCCCACAAACCTCCCTATACACACTCATCTGTCGACTGCACCTATCCAATTCGAACCCCTCAATTCTCCCCATACCGTCGCAGTCCAGGAGCATCCCTCTTCCATTCCCACCACTGCAAACCTACCTATTCTTACTCAGCCCAGGACTGTTCAAATCTAATGAAAACCCCACAAACAACACCGTCACCACATGTGCACCCAGCCCAGCAATCCCCCTCCACAGTCCAACCCCCAGCCGTCACATATCCATGACCATAATCCTGCCCCCGACCCCCAACACCAGCCACTACCAACCCATACCCACTCGTGGCAGGACATGCCCTTTCTCATTCTACTCAAAAATAGAAACGTTTTGGCACAGAAGGGGAGCATGCATACCATCGTGTCTGTAAATGCTGAAAATATAACGTCGCCCATCCTATTCTGACATTCCAGCATGCGTTCTGTATCTTTACAGGTTACAGCGATTCACGTGCTCACCCATTAACTTTTCAATAAGTTAAGCATTTCTGCCTCCACCACCAGTCCGAGATCCACCAATTCCAGCAAATTCTAGATATCCGCTGTCACCTGGGTGAAAAGGTTTTTCCTCATGGCACCTCTAACCTTTCTACCAGTCTCCTTCAATGTGTTCCCTCCTTGTAATTCTTCCAAGAAACATCCCAAACGCAGGACCAACAGGGGCATTGGAACATTGGAGAAATTGCTTCCATGTTCGCTACCCAACTCCCTCACCCTTCACCAGCTGATATGAAATGTCCATTCAGACACTCTCCTTCATTTTTCATCTTTCTTCCTTTCTCTACCACTGTTTCCACAAATCTCTACTCTTTCCCTTTGCCTTCCTGTATCCCTTTCTCTCTGTCTCCATCTCTCTGGATTGGACTTTCTCATTCTATCTTCAATTTCTCTCTTTCTCTATCCCTCTCTATGTTTCAGCAATCCTAACTCTCTCTCTCTTTCCCTTTCGCAAATTCTCCTGTTCTCTCTCTCTCTCTCTTTCACTCTCTCTCTCTCTCTTTCACTGTTTTATTCAATTTCTCTTCTCTGATTTGCAGTCCATCTCTTTTTTCTCTCGCTCATTCTACACCCCCCACCCCTCCTGCCCCCACTCTCCTCCGGTCTTCTCCGATTGTGCTTTTCCCGTACCCCAGGTTCACTATCTTTCTCCCTACCTCTCGCTCTCTCATTCTCTCTTTCTCTCTCTCTCTCTATCTATCTTTCGATGTCATATGACTTCCCTCATGCTCTGTTTTCTCCCTTTCTCTCTCACTGTTTCCATCAATTTATCCTCTGTGTCTCTCTGTAATTCCCTCCCTTTTATCTTCCTCTCCCTCTCTCTCTCTCCCTCCCTACGCTAACACCCCTCCAATCCAATCCCCCACTTTATATCTCTGTCCCTCTCTCTCACATGTCAGTGAGTGGGGATGAAGAAAGAGAGAGATAAAAGACAGTTAGACCGGAGTAAAGCAAATTGAATTGCCAGTAAGCCCACAATCCATCGCAATGTCTAAGACACCAGAATTATTCTGGAATGTTTACATCTTCTCTTTAACGAATCTGCAATCGCACCCCCCTGAGTGTATTTCGTCAATGAATTCACCTTTTTTAAAGTGTGTTCACTGATGCAAATCAGGAAATTTTGGAAGTATTTCTCTATAGGTATATCCGAAACAGTGCACCACGAGAGCTGCCAGATAAAAGCATCGGAGCTGGGATTTGTCAGAAAAACAGGATGGGGAAATAGCTTTCAAATAATATAGCTCAGCCGGAGCCTGTGATTCACTCTTTCAATGTCCTAGTGTTATTTATGTAACTGCTCCACCCTCCTGGAAGAATGTGGGTGTGGCAATTTCATCCTGAGACTGATAGATGGTAAGTTACCACATACTTGGAGAACCTCCAGACCCATCTCGATCAGCTGCTTCGCCGTCGCTCCCTCACTGACCCGTCTGTTTTGCTCTCCCTTTCCTGGTCACCCTTTAACAACCCTTTCTGCAAGAGAGGCTGCAGGAATTTTGTGCACACATCAAGATCCCACAAGCAGCAACATATAAATCTCCGAATAAATCTGTCTCAGTGTTGTCGATTAAAGGTTAAAATTGTGTTCGGACCACCAGGCAGCGTTAAAAGCTGCAATTTGAATTATTCTAACTCTTTAAGTCCCAATTACTGAGCCAGGAAACTGAAGTCCCGTCAGTACCAGGAGTCTACCTCTATATTGACATTTGCTCACAGCCCAACATGTTAAATGTAAGCAAAGTTTCTGGGACCTATTCATGAAACTGTGTTAATCTCTTGTATCAGCTACTGAATTCCTTTTTTTACTCTTCCATGGATTTATTATTTGACTTTCAAGTTCATCATAATTTGGCCAACACTTCGTAGGCTTCCAACAAATCACTTTTCTTGTAAATCCGAACCATAAATTGAAGCAGATGAATTAATCCCTGGTTAGGATCTAAATCAATTGCAATCAGCTCCGGAAATACTTTACTCCTAATCTTTGTATTTCCTGATGGTGAAAAAGCCAAAGCCGGTC
The DNA here is from genome assembly GCA_026770705.1 of Isurus oxyrinchus. Classification (NCBI taxonomy): domain Eukaryota; kingdom Metazoa; phylum Chordata; class Chondrichthyes; order Lamniformes; family Lamnidae; genus Isurus; species Isurus oxyrinchus. The sequence continues at coordinate 80,659,664 of JANJGN010000020.1, read as the reverse complement.
TTTGCATTGCCTGGGTTAATGAAAAGACTCGAGTCCACATTCCCATCGACTTTTCCACTGTTCATTCAGTTTAGATTTGGAAAAAAAAAACAACAGCGGGTGATCGAAGCTTGAAACTTTCATCGGGCAGTTTGCACCAGAGGTTTCCCAGGGCCGTGCTCTTGCCAAAAAATAGTGAAAAGCAAATAAATATTCAGCTCCACCCACTACAGCTCGATGTCACTTCGCTACTACCATGTTATAATGTGCTACTCATTCACTGAGTAAAGAAGGAATCCAGGGCCAGTCTTTCCTTAACAAAGGTTTATTCTTGAAAACCCGAGGACACATGCACATACTTCCTTTCCTTCGACCACACGGGTCAAAACTGGTTCTTATTTATACATAAGAATAATGCACCAACATTTCCGCAATTAGTAACAATTTCTCTCACAACTAGAGTATGCAGTTAAAAGTGACAGGATTGTTATACAAACAATCAAGAACCTTAAGTTAGGCACTTCAGAATTGGGCTGTGGACAAGCACAGGGGGTTCCCTCTACCAGGTAGGCAGGTAAAGTGATCCAGAAAGTAGCAATGGATGGGCATCAGCCCTAGCACTTGCCCAAGACGACTGAAGTGCTTGCAGCTTACATAAACGAGAGCAGTGGCTACACGCTGGATGAGTGCTGCCTACGGATGCTCATTCAAAAGGGCAAAGTAAAGAAAATTGAATTTACTTGTAGAAAGCGACAGCACAGTTAGGTTAACAGAAAACAATCTGCAGCCAAGCAAATGAGTTCTGAATGTTCAGCTGTCGGCAAGGTTCCCGTTTAAAGGGCAACTCCACTAGGCTTAAAACGTATCTGGAATGGGAGGAGGAGGATCTGGTTTCCCTGATCGAGGTGGGAACCAAAAACATCGCTAAAACTAAGGACGTGTTTCTGCTGAGGTAGCGTGAGCACCTACGAGTCAAACGAAGAGGCAAAAACTGAAAACAAAATATATGTCTGCATTACTACATGTGCAATTAGAGGTTTGAAATGGCGTGAATAAGATCAGAGAATAGAAAACTCAAAGATGGGTGTGGGGATTTATCACAAATATTAATGAATGGGTATAATGCGATGGCTAGCACAACAATGTGGTTCCATATTGGCCATGATTGGGATTCAATTTGCACAGATATTTAAGAGAATAGGAAAAAAGGAAATGTAAATGGAATAACACCCTGAATAAAACGATAACTTCAATATATTAGTGAGAAGTTATATGGCCTCGGAGAATTAAGTTGCCAAATCACTTAGGGTGTAGCCAATGGATATCCAATGAAAGGATATAATTGGCAGGAGTTGTTTGAAATATCAAAATATACCTTATTTTAGGACATAGATTATTTAAAAAAAATAAGTGGGCTTCAAAATGTACTGCAATAATTGCGGGAGATTTGATTCTTCACAAAGTTTAGACAAATCATAGTGCCAAAGATAGACTAAGGAGTGAGTTCATATAATGTGATCATGCCCTTTTCTTCGGCCAATGAAGTCTGCAACCAAGAGAGGGCAGGCTGTTTCAGAGTTTGTAAGGCATCATTAGAAGGATGAAGTAATTACCTCACAGTGAAGGTTCCTTATATACTCATAGATTTTTAGAACACAGATGGAGACCACTCGGCCCATCGTGTCCGTGATGGTCAGTAAAGAGCTGACAACACTAATCCCATTTTCCAGCGCTAGGCCCATAGAGCTCGTCATTTGAATCCAAGTGAATATCGAAATGCTTCTTAATTGTGACAAGAGGTTGTGATTCAGCCATCCTTTCCATCCAATTCTGCCAGCTGTCTCAACATCCACCCCCCCGCACCCCCGCCCCTTGCAATGCTGGCCACTGTATCCATTTAAAAGAGAATGCGATGATTACAAAAAAAGTCAACTTCCTTTCATCACAATTTGCTATAAAAGCTGAATGCTGCGCGTTGTTTTAGAGCTTGGTTCCAGGGCACATAACTTCTGAGCTCCAGAGCAGGGTACATGGGGAAACCCCAAATATGTGCAGGGAGGATTCCAGGTAAGGGCTGCACAGCAATTGCGTGGGTTGTTCAAACTTCCTTTGGGCAATTTCCCTGCACTGGGAAACATCCAAAAATGCAATTTTAATCAGATAATCCCGAAAGTTCGAGCTATCTAACATCAATGGATACCCAGAAGAAGTTAAACGAATTAAAACCACTTCTAATTTCCAGGCAACTAATGCAAAACCCACCCCAAATCCCACTGGAACTCCCCCCAGACCCCCACAACACATCGCCCCTCTGCTCCTCTCAGACACAAAACTACAGGGACTCCTCCCTCCACAAATTACCCCACACCCACGGGATACAAGCCACCTCCACTCCTAAGACTCCACCCAACACTGAGATCACTGACACGGCACGACACTTCCCTCACTCCATTTGTCAAAACCTTCACCCAGACTGGCCAAATCGCCGACTACCCGAAAATCCAAGAATCGTCAAACCGACCGCCCGGCCCACCCCAAATGGGCCACGCTCTCCCTCCGAGTGTTCAAACCCGTCCTGAACACCTCTCACTGTCCCCCAGTCACCGCCTCCGCCCCCCCCAGCACTAGTCATTGTCCGAACCCAACTGCCTGATTCTCCACCTAGACTGCTCAACTCTTCACCACCAATGCCTGATCAAGCCCCTCCCCTGACGGCCAGCTTCCTTCTCGAATCCCGACCCTCTTCCCACCCCACTGACTGCATGGCCTCCTAACCACTGACTGCCACTTAACACCCGGCTACCCGATCCTCCACCTCAGTTGCACGAGCCTCTCCCCCCACTGACAGACACGCCCCGTCGGTCCCGTTTCCACCACCACCACCAGAAAATTCTAAACACTTAGTTGACAACCCCAGTTTTTCGCTGGCTTCAAAGTTGTTGGGCCTTTAAAATTATCTGATTTACGGCAGCCAGTGCCTTAAAAACGGCCACATGGCCTCCTTGTGTCTTACTCTGCCTTGGTGGGCTATAGGCTCAGGGAGTGCTCTGCACTATTGAGTTCTTGCTGGGCCTGAGTGGGAAGATCGTTGGAGATATGACCGGTAGGATCTCAAGGTAAGAAAGTGGGAGGAGGTCAGTAATCCGACTTAGATTGTCACTCCGTGGAAACTAAGACCCGATGTAGATTTTCATCTTTTTAACGTCGGGATAGCGTGCAACTTTAAAGTGTGATTATGAAAGGAAGTGCTTAAATATTATTATTTAATGAAGCCCATTCACATGTAAAGTACTGACACTGTTGTTAGCGTAATGATTTCATTAATGTTCGTGACATTGACATGAGGCAACAAATGTTTATAAGTCCCACAGTACATGCACACCATTAAATAAGGTTCAGATTACAGCTACAATGAATTACAGTTGCTAAGGGAGTCAATTATGCTACAGTTTTGAACTCATTGCGTTGAAGATTTTGTTTCGAATTCAGATACTCATTACACATAGGACGTTTTGTATAAATTTCCTTGCTTCCTCCAATTGACAGTCGTCAAAAATCTCATTTGCAGATTTTTATAGAATTTAAAGTTCAAGATGATTTAAGGAACATTTCATGTACTTTCCTTGAATAGCAAGGAGAAATCTGCGCTTGTTTTCTTCATTTACTGGGGCACATTTCCGTTTTCTTGCAGCAACACATCACTTTTTCCCACAAACTGGTGTCCAAAGGCTGACCTTCGACACTTCCAGGTCCTGGAAATGATTGAGGGTTTTTGGAATCTCTCGTGGAATGTCCCAGCACCAGATCATATCCAATAAATTAAATCAGTTCTCAGTCCCATCAAAGAGGTAACAGTTGTTTTCTTGTCTAGTTTTTTCTTTCTTGCAAAAGAAAGTTCTGGAAATAGCTGCTTACACATCCTTGAACTTTAATAGAGTGTGCATTGATAATAGCCTGCCTTATTTTTACGTGTCTTTCCGAGTGGATTTAAGTTAAGCATGATCAGAAAGGATAAAGGTAGACAGCTTCTGTCAATTGAAATAACTCTAAATAACGCACACAGATTAAGAACATTTTAAGCAATTTAGAATTGATGAACCTTAACGTTTAGATTCATGAACAGAGGCAAAGTAAATCTGCAGGTTATTCAACAGTGGCAAAATTTATGTATATATTTAGAATCAAATTGGAAACAAAATTAATAATGTCATTGAAGAGTTTTTGTTAGGCTGGGTGGTACTTTGGATCTTTTTGCTCAATGGATGGTAAATTACGACTAGTACTGCTTGGGTGTACTTGTTTTCTATTGTCGACCATTTCAATATTTTAATGGCCAAGCGATATATCAAGTAATTATTTGTAAATAAATATATCTAATATTACAGTAACCGTCCAATTTCTTACCATCTCCATCAAAGAACACCTCCATAGATCCAAGCAAAAATGGGGGGAATAATTGTGTTGTGAGATAAGCATACATAATATTCACAGTACAATTATAAAGTAATTACAAATGATGACGATTGTAGCGCATTGCTTCAACAATACAGACATATTAAATAATCAGATCTATCTCAAAGCAACAACAGTGTAGATCAGTTTATGCTTTACCCAATTTGTAACTCAGTGCTTAACCGTTGGTATAGCAGGAAATGGTTGCGTTCTCTCGTGTAGATATCAAACAGACAGCACAACATTGAAAATATCTTATAAGCGTTTATTTTCATAACAGCAAATCATTTCTTTCCTGATGAGAAACGGCTTTTCTAGAACGTAATACGGCTCTCACGTAGCATGTTAGAGCTGGAAGCGTTATTTTCATTCTTCAGTATTTATCCAATGTAAGAATACATATGTAAGGAGAATTCACCAGCTTCTTTAACTATTCAATTAATTTAGTTTGAGTAGCTGCATAAATACACACGTTTGTACAAGAGTTCAAATGCATAAGCATATATCCAATTTCAGCGGTGATATAAACAAGTTTTCCATGATCATCTCCGTAATGCAAGGTGTTGGTCACTCTTTTAACTAAAAAGCTCACGGCCGCTATTAACCACAGCAGTATAAAACTACCCCATACAGTGAACAGTAAAATGATGGATTTCCTTCGGTTGTCTGTCTCTCGGTCTTTCTGATTCTCAGTGTTATTACACTGAAGCTTCCTGCGGACTCTACCAGCTATTGAAATAAGCCTGACTCTCAAACCATTGAACAGTAATATTAAAGCAAAAGGAAGCCATGCGATTAAAACGCTTTGTAACCAGTAGTAAGCTGCACCAGCAGGCTATAGAAAGAAGGCCACACTGGAGCGGCTGCCTCTACGAACAGTGTCAACCATTCCGTCATGTTCAAAGGTGAACAAAAAGGGGATGTCCTCTAAATACCTCAGGACTGAGACTGTTGTGAGAACCGTGGCCGCAGTTTTCACAGCGCAATACTTTGTTTTATACTTCTGACAACAGATAGCTACAAATCTGTCAAATGTGAAGGAGACTGTGAACCACACGGACATATCCAAGATGGTACAATTCACGGAAACAATGAATTTACAAACAACAGTTTAGGACAGGAATGAATGTGGAAAGTGCTAAGTTAAAATGTGATAAAACATTATATTGAAGATCGTGACCAGTAGATTTGCCGTGGTCATTGCCAACAGAGATACATTTAGAAAGACCGCAATTTCCCTTGCAGAGAATTATGATTGTCATGAGTTTCACAAAGAGAAAAAAAGAACAAAAATCATGCTTTTATAAAATGTTTTTAATGGACAGTGGCAGTAACAAAACTCATTAGAATCAATGAAGTGCGTTTCTTTGTTGAAATGCAGCCATTGTTGTGAAAGAGTAAAGACAGAATAGTGGCCAATAATTGGGGCAGACAGATAAATTTCACAATACGTTGTGAAGAAGATGCAAATATGTCCGTACATACGGAGGAGCAAGGGGATTTCTCATCAATAATATATTTAACAGCTGACAGCTTAAACAATTAAGAAAACAATGCACATCCAGTGCAGGGTTCTGGGAATCATGTGTCCTTCCAGTACACTTCCAGTCAGACACCATCAATAACTAAGTCCAAATCTAAGGCCATTCCCGGAATTTACGAATGGAAAGTGTACAATGATCTGAGATGAACTAATGCAATTCAATTCAGTAAAATGTGTTTTTTTCTCTTTATAATTTCCGAATATTGTTAACAGCGTTGGCATTGGTAGAACCACAAATGTTCTTTGCAGCTGAGTGGAGGTGAACAGATCCTCAGTGGCAATTAATTATCAAAGTACCTTACGAAGTGCTCTGTTTGTTGCAGGTGCTGCAGCCCGAGCAACCATCAATGGAGAGAACAATGACAATAACGTGATATGAAGCAGCGCATTCTTTAGTGACCCATCTACAGTGGTAACAATGGTGGAATCATTCTTGTCTTCCCTCTGCATAGGGTTGTAAGCCGAACACCCACAGTCCATTAATTTCTCACCAGAATTTGGGTTGCACTATCTGGTAGAATTCCCCTGATATGCTGGTGAATATCTGATCCTGCAATGAGGAAATTTTCTGAATCTATTATACAAAACAATAAAAATGAGATTGTAAACAGCGACCAAACAATTGTATATGCTCACCTACCAGGAACACTGAAGGCTGTGAGGACCGGGTAGTAAATCTCCATTATCCATGCAAATATTTTGCGTTCCATTTTCTGTAGTATGATGTGTGATCCTTTACGGCTTTACAGTTCCACCGGGAATGTGCATAAGATATGTAAAGGCTCCAAATTTATAGAAGAACATCTGCTCTGATCGGAATGTAAAACTGGTGACCAACTGGTTTTAGTTACAATCACATTACAAATAAGGATATATTCCCCAGTTCGTAGTGCCCAAGAAACCAATGGGCAAGCTGCCCATCTCAGTCCATGAAAACGTTTTAATTAAGTTAATGAGAAGGGTGTAGTTCCTGAGGGAATAAATCTCTGAACATCCTATGATAATTTAGGAAAACATTCCTCCCCAACAACATGTAAGGATCTTAGTACCTCATGTTAACTTGGCGAAACCATCACTTATCCAACAAATAATTTTAAAAGAATGATTTGTTCTGCAGAAACGATTGACAGTGAATTAAAGTGATCGTACTAATGACGGTTTTGTTATAACTTTGCAGAAACCGACACAATTATAGAATCACGGGTGATTGGCCAGCTCCAATTTTAATGACGATGACCCAACATAAACATACAGCTGGTGATCCCATTCTAAGATTGCCGGTGAAAACTATATACTGTCATTGCTGTCGGCGACCCTACCATGGTGTTGCTGCTGATAACATTATTCGAAGATTGCTACAGCTGAATGTGCAGCGCTATTAGTGGCGCTTTCCCAAAGGTAACATTACAAATGATGATCATATCAGCATTATTTAATGAGCCTTATCCAGCATTATTGGTTGGCCCTGCTCTGACATCAAAAATTGTGGCCCTATTTAAGTTTTATTGTGTTGAATGTATCCTATGTTAGGAGCCCCTCTTGCAAATTGGCTGCTGGTAATCAGATAGTAACATTATTGCTGTTGACCTATCATTAATGGAGATGAGGCTGTTCTAACGTTAGCTCGGGTGAATCAGCCCCAAAATTACTGATTGTATGGGGATGAACGACTTCTCAAACAGAGAACGCTCCAATCCTCGCTCCTTGTATGAACCACTCAAGGTCATCCAGGCAATATATTTCTAATAGGGCCGAGCAGGGCGGTTTGCTCAGCCCATCACAAATGAGACAATTTGCAAACACAGTGGGCGTGCAGGAGCAAAGGACGGTAACTATCAAAAGCAATGGGTCAGGTAAAGGACAATAGCACTTAAAAATGTCGATCAAGATAGTGTCCATTACCGGAAAACCAACTGCATGAAAGCTTGGGATAGCTTGCCAACGTCAAAGCTGTCCTGTTGCCACTGCAGCATTGTGTGAAACTGCACCTCAGCTCTTGTAGGCAATGATGACGATGGCAGTTCAATGGGCCATCAACCTGAACAGGAGGAAATGACTCATGTTCCACTGGCCAGGGTATTCTGTTGCAGGGAGTCAACTTCACCATCCCCAAAGTTGACACAGTGGTGGCAGGAACCTCTTCATCGCAGAAGTAATATATAAAAAAACTACATCTTGTTAAATAACGTTTATGCCCCAGCCCAAAGTATTGAGCAGATGGATATCCTTCACCAGCTCCCAATGCTGCTGGCGACATCCAGGCCGAACTTTCAAGCGGATGCATTCAAATGCATCATCCATGTAGCTGGATGATCTGGCAGGGCTGTCAGCAAACTGAACACCATGTCCGGTATTCTGATTGAAACAATAAAAGATGCCAAGCTGCACAATGTCTTCAGCAACCCTGCAGATGGAGCGCCATTTAGGTATTTTTAGAAGCGGCCCAACATCCAATACAGACCGCGATAATCTGTCTGTTAGTGTCCTTATGTTGATGGTCAGATCCACCGGCATCATGCCGGCGTTCTCCTCTCACTATTGCCTCCTACTGGTGGATTGGCATTTGCAGAAAGACCAGAGGATTGGCAGAGGGACACGGAAGCTGAGCGTGAAACATTTGACCCTAGTGAACATTGAGGAACTCAAAATAGATCATAAATTTTGGAGAATGGCCAATTACAGATTTGCGTCTCAGGCACAATGGTGGGAAGTAAACAAGGCAAACATCAAATAGTCTTAATTCTCCAAAGAATATTAGAAGGCTAGAAAAGAACCAAGAAAAATTTCCCGACTCCAGATAAGCATGCTGAATCTGCTGCAGCCGCAGCCAATGATTCTTGGTGTCAAGGAGGATCTCTAAGAGGTGAGGAGTCAGCAAGCTTTGCCATTTGGCCACAAAGGCACCAAGATCATCTCCTGGTTCAGGGTCCAATCCGTAGAGCAGGATGAGACGCGCTCGGGTTTCTTCTTCCAAAAGGAACACAGAGAGAGAGAGAGAGAGAGAGAGAAAGATCTGCGATCAGCAGTCTGAAGGAGGAAGGTGGCTCAATAAAGTTATTACGTTCTGACATTTGGCAAAACAGCACTTTCCTTTAAGACAGATTTTATGCCATTAAGCCCACATACAGCCCGGCCTCCTCGTCCTTTCTGTTCTCTATCACTGTAGGTGATAAGTGTATAAAGTAATCAAGGGAATAGAGACAGTAGACAGGAAGGATCTTTTGCCGTGGGTCGAGGGCTCAATAATCAAGGGACTTAGATTTAAGTAAGCGGCAGGACATTTCGAGGGATGTGAGGAAGCAGGTTTTTACCCAGAGTGTGGTGGGAATCTGGAAATGGCTGCCTAAAAAGGTGTTACAGGCAGAAACCCTCAAAACAATTAAGACAAATTGGGACGTACACTTGGGATGCCATGGCATGAAAGGCGATGGGCCTAGTGCAGAAGAATGGGATTCGAATAGTTGGGTACTTGTTTGAGCGCCGCAGACTCGATGGGCCGAATGGATTTTTATGTGCTTAGATATATATGGCTCTATGACTCTATGACATATAGATCTTACATGACAGATGGGGGACAGCCTGGAAAAACTGCTAACTCTGGACCAGCTGATTGAAGCCCTTGAGTTATTTACGAACAGTAAACACCTAGAAGCAAAAACCTACAGCCTGATTTGTATTCTGCTCTGTGTGACTGGATCTGCCCAGATGCACTTGAAGTGTATTAGGGAAATGCTTGTGGTATGCAATATGTCAGAATCCATCAGGACAGCCTTCATCACTCTCATGTACAAGCAGAAGGGAGGAAAGGGAGGAAAAGAGAGATTGAAGACCCATTTAACTTCTGAGAGAGGACCACAAAATTCTGTCCAAGGCCAATGTCAACTGGGTAAAGGCTGCTCTGCGCTTCCTTATACACCATGACAAAGCCTGTGCTGTACCGAGCAGGAAAGCATCGAATCTCACGTTACTTAGGTATAAGCTTCCCTGTGTGCAGAGGGGTGAGGACACCTACCTTCTCAGCCTAGGCCTTGATAAGGCCGTTGACAAAATAATGCACACCAATATGGTGGAACTGCTCTCAGAAATGCAGTTTGGGTGGGGCATTGCAACTAGAACCAAATCCTCCACATAAACATCAAGAACACAGTTTCAATTAGTGGGTTACGAAAAGAGCATGTGTGATTGCTGAGCAAGCCCGATCCCAGAGTGAAACCTGTCTAACTGGCCATAAATCCTTTGCCTGTATTTTGAAAATGAGGAGGAAGAGTTATTGAGCACAAAAGCATAACACTCCAGGAACACCTGTATGATCTTAAAATTAAAATATTTATTAAAAAAACTTACAAACGTTAGATTAAAGTTCCACAGCTAAAAACAGTCTTACAGAACAATTGAACTCCAAAAAAAAAAATTGTCATAACACACAAATAAAACAGCTTCTTGGCAGCAACTTCTGTATAGATGTCTAACCATAAAGATCCAGTGATACTACGCAAAGATAAGAGTTGTTGCTACTTGAATCAAGGTATACCACACAACTCCTCCAACACTTCGACTCGGATTGGAAAATCAGCAACGAAGTTTGAGAAGCAAAATGCCTCCTGAAAACAAGATTACTTTTTAGCGTGAAACTGGGTGACTGCTTAAAATTCTAATTTCCACAGCTTCTCAGCACACAAACTTGATCTGAAGGATGTTTTTCCACACAGTCACACCAACTCAGTTGAACATATTTCCTCAAATACATTTTCCCTTTTTTCTCATGGTCATTCGTCCTGCCAACAACACTTTTTCAAATTATATTGATCTAATGTTTTTTTTTTTACTTTGCCACTACTTTCTAGTCAATAAGAAGTGATGTACCTTCTCCTGTTTACGTATGAAACCTTTGTAAGTTGAGAAACTTTCTTGTCATTTCTTTCCTTTGAAAATCAACAGGTGAAAACATCGTATCCGCACTTACGTGACAAGGCAAATATTTAAATCAACCTATTTACTTGTAACTCAAATACACTATAAAACCTCATTAAAAATGCGTGAAGCTTACACCTTAACAATTTGCGCTTCAGTGCTCACTGAGAAGCTCTCCCATTAACCTCTCCCTTTTTAACAAATCATGAATACACGTAGGTATGCACACACACACACACACACACACACACACACACACAGGCACACACATCCACACACACATGCACACACATACACACACACAAACATACAGAACACTACCATAAACCCATAAATGAATTGCAAAAAAATCGATCATCATACTGGGAACCGGAAAACTTTGCAATTAAATCTGGAGTCAGGCAGCGCTGCCATCTCTCCCCTGCCCTGTTTGTATGTTGCACACAACATTTTGCTGAGTACATTAGGGAGGATTCAGGCAGAGGAGGAGTAGTGATCCTGGACAGTGGGTGTACTCAGGTCAAAGTCTTCCTCCACATGCACTTGGATCCACAGTCGGTATGCAACCTGATTATCAATGATGAGCTGTTAAAACTGGCCTCCAGAGCTAAGGTGAATTGTGGAAATACCAAGGACATGTTTTTTGTGAACAAGGGTAACTGATCATTAGTCCCTTTTGCTGTCAGATCACACTGCCTGAAGGTGCTGGTGATATGGTTCAGAGGGACCAAGGCAGGTGCTAGAAAAAGCAAGAAGCGAATACATGTGGTCAAACAAAACCTGAACATGTGGGAGCGATGCTCCCTGCCTATTGCGGATGAAAACCTGGTCATCAGATGAGAAGCACTTTCGGTATGGCAGCATGCGGCGCAGATCTGGCCTACCCCTCCCGCTGCACTTCGGAAATCACCCAAGCAAATTCCGTTTTATATGGGGATTGAAATTGACCATGTTCACAGGGAAGTGATATTCAAACCCCTCAAATAAGAGAAAAATACGTAGACAGCACCACTTCATCCTTATGACCACATTATTTGTAAGCTGTATCAAGCTGTACACAGATTATCGTTCGCAAACACCAAGTGCCACGACGTGCTAAGGATTTTCCTGTCCCTGGCATTGCCAAGGTTGGGTGTGGCCTCTTTGCGGGAAGGGCAGTCCAAGCAGTTGGGGTGTGCTGTACTGCCGAAACCTCTTGGACATCTTTATGCACAGAAACTCTTTGGGCCACAAGTCCGACAGGGGTATGCACGTGAAATCATAGAGGCCCTGAGGGAAAAGGAGATGGTGCATCCTGTGGCATCGATCCCTCAGCAGGCTCTCATTTGCTGGAACGCCTCATCGCCAAGACATTCAAGCAAGCCAAGGCTTCTGTGGCAGGTGGTGTCAAACTCCTTCCCAGTCGCATCCTTCTGGCATACCTGGAGTCTGACCCTCTCCACGCGTTCTCCTCGAGAAGTCTGCGATGGAGAAGAGATCAAAGCTCACTTCCATCTGGAATGTGCCTTTGCAAAGAAGGTCTCGTGAGAGATGCAATGACTTTTGACGAGGTTCATCTTTATCTGTTATTTGACATAGGTATCTGGGATTAATGGGCTACATTAGTTGATGCGCATGGCGCCAAATATCTACTGCAACTGGAGGATTATCAACTTGGCGAAATATGCTCCTTGGGCTGCCGAAACTTTCTGTGCTTCCAGTGCAAATGGTTGCCCTCGGCCGAGTGCTGCAGACTGGGCCACACCGAGGTCCAGGGCTTTGTTCTGAAGGACACAGTAAATCTGGGGCTGCTGCAGAGGTACAGTGGTGAATAGTTGTTGCCTGAGGCCTTTCGGCCATAGTTCTCCGAGGGGCTAAAAAGCTGTCGATCCATTAGGCCTGTCGATCTGTCATTGAGGATAGTTTCTAATTGAATTGAAATTGTATTGAGGCTGCTTAGGAACATGATGAATGGAAAAAAGTTTAATTCTATTGCACTTTCTGTAACCTGACACTTTCAAAGCATTTCCCCAGGCTGTGTGCCTGACATGGAATGAATATTGCAAACATCAAGAGAATTATAATCATGTAGAGATGGCTAAGAGTGGAACACACAGTCTGGAGATTAGTCGAATTTTATGGAACTTTGAGTAATTTTTACATTGAAATATTTCGTAATACACGTTTGCAAATTTTATGTGAAGGTATATTTTGATTCGGAGGAAAACAGCTCCAAAGAAGGGAACCAAACTCACTTGATTAAAAGGCCAGTGAACGGCAGAAAGAAGCAGAGAAATTCAAGGAAGGAGTGTTACTACATTTACATGTAAAAAGTGATGAAGCCGGTTCAAAACAACACCGGAAACTCCTCCGAAGCCATGGGCATCATGGACGCCTTTCTGAACGATATTTTCGGAGAAATAGTGGGTGAGGCTTCCAACAAGGGCAGCATCTTTAGCTCCCAGGAGATCCAGAACACCGTGCGACTGCTGCTGCCCGGGGAGCTGGCCAAACATCCGGTGTTGAATGGACAAAGTCGGTGAACAATTCCACCAGCTCCAAGGCAAATTCCACTATTTGCTCCAAATAAGAAATTAAAACCAATGAGTCTTTAAAAGCCATCACAACCTCCCTTCATTTGCCACATTTCTATGTACTTTAACACAACAATACACATTCAGTCCAATAATAGATCCAAGTCTACCTCAGACTTTTTTGCCCATAATCCGAGCATTTTCCATCACAACTTCCTGCACGTTATGTTTAAAGTTGTTATTAATCTGGCGTTTCTGTGGTCAAAGAGCTGCTTTCAAACTTGAATGTCAGACTTTCGAACATTCTCTCCCTCTGTTTCTCTAAATTTCGCCCCAGAAATTTTCACTGGCTGATTCATTAAATTTCAGCAACTGGGGGCAGTGATACAGTCCGGAGTGAGATTATTACTCAGTGAAGTAGTGACAGTTGGAGTGCTCGGTCCAGGGCTCCACTCTGCCTGAAATCTCCCAAGAATGTCTGTGAATAAGGACGGATGTTCAAGTCTCATTTGTCACTGCGATAAAAGGTTTCAGTTCAGGGAATGTTGTGATTGGGGAGTTATTCCCGCCGGGTAAAGTTTGAAAGCGACAGCAAAATTAACCACAGTGTATAGAGGAAATTAAAACAGCACTTGTGTTTTGAGACGGAAAGAACTGAATCAAACAAGATAAAGAGAACGGATTTTAACTCTATTACTGAGGACGGCATTTATTTTAAACAAAACCAAAAATTGCTCTAAAAACTCAGCAGGTCTGATAGCATTTGGGAGAGACAGACAGAGTTAACGTTTCCAGTCCGTATGACTCTACTTCAGAACAATTATGATTTTAAAACTCTCCTATTTTAAACCTGTACTTCCCTGCATGCAAATTGGCGGGCTTTTTGAAATGGAGAAAGTCTCTGGTCTGACCGCGCTCTCTCTTGTTTCACAGTTATAAGATAGCAGGAGACTTTATGCAAATGAGCTGCATCAAAGACAGACCAAATAGAGCAGTTGACGTTTCGAGTACTCATGACCCTTCAACAGAACTGATGAAGGGTCATGAGGACTCGAAACGTCAACTCTTTCCTTCTCCGCCGATGCTGCCAGACCTGCTGGGTTCTTCCAGGTAGTTCTGATTTTGTTTTGGATTTCCAGCATCCGCAGTTTTTTTTTTTGCTTTTTTTTTTATCAAACAGAGCAGGTCTCCGTCGATAAGAAAAGTGGATGCTGTCCATCAACAGAGGCCCAGAAACTAATCTTAATCAGAATAGTCGTATTCAACACCATGTGTACCGAGGAGCTGGGTTCAAGTAACTTTGGTGCTCTAGTCAGTCCTAACAGCAGCAATTTTGGATCATATTAATTGCGTTAATGCCTTCTGATTGCCAAAATTGTTAGTTAATCTGTTTAATCCCTGACAAAGTGTGGCACTGGAAATGTTATTAACAGGAACGAGCGGCGGGAAAGCTCGGGCCAAGGCCAACCCCAGTTCATCCCGGGCCGGACTGCAGTTCCCTGTGCACGGTTTTCACAGGCTCGTGGGAAAGCAGAACTATACTGACCGTGTGGGTGCCGAAGACCCTGTCAATCTGGCTGCTGTGCTCGAGTATCTGACGGCTGAAACCCTCGGGCTGGCTGGTAACGCAGCACCAGGGCCCCAGATAGTGCCGCATCATCCCCGGAGACCGCCACCTGCCCGTCCGTAACCATGAGGAACTCAGCAAGCTGCTGGGAGGTGTCACCATTTCAAAGGGCGCGGGGCTGCCTAATATCCATATCGGGCTGCTGCCCAGGAAAAGCAGCGCTGGGACGCCCAAGAGCAAGTGAATTAGATAAACTTTCACCTGAAAAAGCCAAAATGCTATTTTCAGAGCCATTTAGAGTCTCTGTCAAATGACTGCTTAATGTATGCAAACATTCCCTCATTCCATGATACCCCTGCTGAGAGTAGTATAATGGACGGAGAAACACAGTCCGATATTTGAGACCATGACCAGATCTACTGTATTTACTGACAGTCCTTACTGTCCTGTTTCCTCATTATAACTGAGAGATTAAACTGGTTCTATGTGTGAGATTCTGCTGTTAGCTCCTCAGCCTATTCTAGTTGAATTTGTTAATTTGACACAAAAAGCCTGAAATATACCCATTGAATATGATAAGAGAAAGGCGCAGTGCAGCCCACAAGAGATCAGGAACATTGTTCAATTCCTTAGAGTAAATTAATTAAAGCAACTTGTTTAACCAGTGTTAAAGTCAGAAAATTCTGGGAACATCCACGGTTAGGTCACGTTTGGTGCTTATTTTCTCCAGTAAACTGCTTTCAAACCCAATCACTGATTTGGCGAATATCACTTCATACAAACCCCAGTCCCTTAATTCCATTCTCCCGCCTTTATTTCCTGACACCTTCAGCTCACAATTTTTCTCCTTCTTAAAATAGCGTTTGAAAACAACAATTACATATAATTCAGCAACATTATACATTATTCAAAGAAAATCTGTGATCTGCGGCCTGGCAGGTACCGGAATGGTGTTTCTGAATTCTAGGTCAGATATCAGACTCACAGTCAATTAGTTAAAGATCTGCTGAATTACAGGAATCAGACACATATTACTGGTTACAGATTTGTCATCCTCATCATGGGTGGGTCAACATGTGACTCCAGGCACAAAGCTCTTAACTGCCCCCTGAAATGTCCTAGCAATGCACTGGATGTTATTAAAAGCACGGAGTTGAACCGACCACGTAAGGGTTGGAGAAATGCTGTTCTCACCAGTGAAGGATCACAGCTCTTCCCTTTGTCCATCTGGTGACTGTGAAAAGAGCCGTTGTTGCCTTGGTGCTGACGCCGGGATTTCGCCTCGCTCTCCGCGGATACAGCGGGCCAACTAGGTGTGTTTGAGCATGATAGTAACTCGGTTGGATGTTGCACAGGTTGAATTCTTCAATGAACCCACCCCTTGTCATTCTCGCGGGCCTCCTGCAGGTCTCTGACGGCCGAGCCGTGGAAGCGCAGGTCAGCCTTGAAGTCCTGAGGGATCTCTTCCACCAGGCGATGGAAGTGCAGTTTGTGGATGAGCAGCTCGGTGGATTTCTGATAGCGGAGGATTTCCCTGAGAGCCACAGTGCCTGCTTTTTAGCGATGAGGCTTTTTCAATCGGCCCGTGGCTGGAGCGCTCTTTCGAATTAGCTGCCTGTGAGGTGCTTTCCCCCTGGCCGATTTGTCTGCTTCGACCTGACCGTTTTCTGAATCATATTTTTTAAAATTGAAAAATATACTTTACTCATAAAATATCTGAAAGAACATAACAAATCATTTCTAAATCGCCATCACAAAAAGTGCAATCAGATTCAACATTTACACACGGGTCACAAGGTGCGTCGATACAATTAATAAATATTACATTCATTTCAACATGGCCATTATAGACAATCGGGCAGTGCAAGGCTATTGGAGTTAACAACATACATCATTTTGAATCTGAGGTGCTATAATACATTTAGAATACAATTACTATTCAATGCATGTATGCGGTCCTTAACTTTCTAAATCCCACAGTGAGAACAGTTTTTTTTAAATATATAAAAATATACTTTATTATTAAAATATCTGGAAGACATTTTTAAAAAAATGCTCCTAAATCGACATCACAGAAAGTGCAGTCGGTTTAAGATTTACACATGGAACACGAGGTGTTTTATTACAAACAAAGAATATTACACTCTTTTCAATATGGTCATTACAGACAATTAGGCAGTGCAATGGTATTGAAATTATCAACATACATTTTGTGAAGGGTTGTCAGCACAATCTGTAACACAGGAACTGTTAATACCGAGTCTGCTGCACGCCCGCCGTTTAATACTATGTCACCGCGAGCAGGAATTGGTTGGAACCAGGAAGGTTTAAACCAAACTCTGACCATGAACTGAAATCCGGGAAACTAGAGGCCGCCATTGGCTGCTCTTTAATTAGACAATTTCCAAAACTACAGGAACCAACTGTTTCAATAAAATGCAATTTGCTTTTATTTTGTATTAAACATAATCATCACGAGAAAGATTTAACAAGACGGTGACAAATCTCCTTCATTCACAGCTTTCTGAATTCAATCCAAAGCAGATCTATTCTGCTCCACAAGCCCCTCCCCACTTTACAAACAGCATGAAACCCATGACATTTCTAAGTCTCTCTGATTCCGAAGAAGGGTCATATTGGCCACGAAAAGTTAACGCTGTTTTTTTTTCCTCTCCAGAGAAGCTGCCGAAGCTGATAAGCTTTTCCAGCACTTTCCTGTTTCGAATCCCAATAATTCCATTCCGATTTCACGCTGCAGTTCACGGAAAAGCATAGTTATTAAGGATAAGCATCACACGTGAGTAAAAATTTAAATAAAGCTAGAACGTATTTTTATTTCAATTGCACCCGCGTACACTTGAAAGTAAAAATATATTTCGATGAGTACTTCAAACGCCATAGTTTACAGTGGGCATTTCGACGGGCTAATTGCCAGAAAATAGGATTAGAATAGATAGGTACTTAATGGCTGGCAAGGGCACGAAAGGCCTTTTTCTGCGCTGCATAACTCGCAGAGTATATCATTCTGGTTTTTGGTACTGAACCGGTTTCTATTGGCTCCTGTTTTTTCTTCCAAGCATTGGCAACAAATTTGAAATGCACACAACACCCAATAAGAGAGTTAGCTGAAACCGATAATATTTGATGGCCTTTCCTGAAGTTCACATCAGCCACTAAGTAGACTTAAACCATAATTGAATTATATTTCACAAGATTCAGCATTAATTCTTTTACTGCCTCAATCACTGATGAATAACACATGTCCCATTCTGTAACTTATATACAGAAAGGCGAAGATTCACAGGCATATTAGGGAGCAGAATATTCACATTC
Source organism: Isurus oxyrinchus (assembly GCA_026770705.1). NCBI lineage: Eukaryota > Metazoa > Chordata > Chondrichthyes > Lamniformes > Lamnidae > Isurus > Isurus oxyrinchus. The sequence continues at coordinate 80,641,366 of JANJGN010000020.1, read as the reverse complement.
TGTATGGACTTCTAGGTTAAATGAATAATAACACAAGTTCCATCGTATAAGCACCTTTTCACATGGTTTACATTCCAGAGGCAAAAAGTTCAGAAGTAAGGAAACTATGATGCACCTGTGTGAAACACTCTTTGGACTTCAGCTGTGGCATGGCTTTCAGTTTCAAGAAGACATAATAATTCTCGTAATCTCATAGAATTTGTTGTAAAATAGAGGAAGAGTGAGATGTGTATATGTATTTATGTATGCCTCTGTGTGTGAGTTCATTAAATTAGAGGCTGCTATCCTGGGTGCTTTGATCTAAGAAGAGAGGTTTGGTTTGAAATGTAAATTACATAAACATGGGGGAGTTTAAAAATATAGGCCTCAAGGAGGCACTTGCTTTTTGGAATAAACCACTCCAGATTGTTTCCAAAATGGGGTTGGGGGGCAGGGGGGCAGGGTGGGGGAGGGGGTGTGGAGGGGTTGGTGGCGGCGGTGAAATGTGTCAATTATCGCGGTGAAGTTTAGAAACAGTGGTGCCATCAAGCCATTGTTTCCAAGACTGTCACTGACCTCATCTCCTCTGGGGATCTCCCTCCCACAGCTTCCAACCTGATAGTCACCCAACCTCGGACGGCCCGCTTCTATCTCCTACCCAAAATCCACAAACAGAACTGCCCCGGTAGACCGATCATCTCAGCTTACTCCTGCCCCACAGAACTCATTTCTCGTTATAGTGACTCCCTTCTCTCGCCCCTTGTCCAGTCCCTTCCCACCTACATCCGTGATTCCTCTGACACCTTACGTCACATCAACAATTTCCAGTTCCCTGGCCCCAACCGCTTCCTCTTCACCATGGATGCCCAATTCCTCTACACCTCCATCCCCCACCAGGATGGTCTGAGGGCCCTTAACTTCTTCCGCGAACAGAGGGCCGAACAATCCCCATCCACCACTGCTCTCCTCCATCTGACCGAACTTGTTCTCACGCTGAACAATTTCTCCTTCAACTCCTCTCACTTCCTCCAAATAAACGCTGTGGCTACGGGTAAATGCCTGGACCCCAGCTCTGCCTGTCTCTTTATGGGGTATGAGGAACATTCATTGTTCCAGTCCTACTCCGGCCCTCTTCCACAACTCTTTCTCCGGTACGTCGATGATTAAATCAGTGCCGCTTCATGCTCTCGTCGGGACTTGGAAAAATTTATTAATTTTGCTTCCAATCTCCACCCCTCCATCATTTTCACGTGGTCCATCGCTGACATTTCCCTTCCCTTCCTGAACCTCCCTGTCTCAATGTCTGTTGATAGACTGTCCACCAGTATCCATTTCAAACCCACCGACTACCACAGCTATCTCGATTACAGCTCCTCACACCCCGCTTCCTGTAAGGACTCCATCCCATTTTCTACTTCCTTCGCCTCCGTCGCATCTGTTCCGATGATTTTAACTTCAAAAACTGTTCCTCTGACATGTCCTCCTTCTTCCTTAACCAAGGTTTTCCACCCACCGTCGTTGACAGGGCCCTCAACCATGTCTGGACCATCTCCCGCGCAACCACCCTCACGCCTTCTCCTCCCTCCCAGAAACATGATAGGATCCCCCTTGTCCACACTTATCACCCCACCAGACTCCGCATTCAAAGGATCATCCTCTGCCATTTCTGCCAACTCTAGCATGATGCCACCACCAAACACATCTTCCCTTCACCGCCCCTATTGGCATTCCGTAGGGATCGCTCCCTCAGGGATACCCTGGTCCACTCCTCCATCACCCCCTACTCCTCAACCCCCTCCTATGGCACCACCCCATGCCCACGCAAAAGATGCAACACCTGCCCCTTCAATTCCTCTTTCCTCACTGTCCAAGGAGCCAATCACTCCTTTCAAGTGAAGCAGCATTTTACTTGCATTTACCCCAACTTAGTCTACTGCATTCGTTGCTCCCAATGTGGTCTCCTCTACATTGGAGAGACCAAACGTAAACTGAGCGACCGCTTTGCAAAACACCTGCGGTCTGTCCGCAAGAATGACCCAAACCTCCCTGTCGCTTGCCATTTTAACACTACACCCTGCTCTCTTGCCCACATGTCTGCCCTTGGCTTGCTGCATTGTTCCAGTGAAGCCCAACACAAACTGGAGGAAGAACAACTCATCTTCCGACTAGGAACTTGGCAGCCTTCTGGACTGAATACTGAATTCAACAACTTCAGCTCCCTCCCCATCCCCACCCCCTTTTTGTTTCCCCCTTCCTTTTTTTCTCCAATAAATTATAAATATTTTCATTTTCCCACTTATTTCCATTATTTTTTTAAATTAATTCTTTTATGCTCTCCCCACCCCTACTAGAGCTATACCTTGAGTGCCCTACCATCCATTCTTAATTAGCACCTTCGTTTAGATAATATCACCAACTTTAACTTTAACACATATGTGCTCTTTTGTACTATTGTTGTTGACATCTTTTGATGATCTGCTTCTATCACTGCTTGTTTGTCTACACAACCACACCCCCACTCCACTTCTCTCTCTCTCTCTCTCTCTCTCTCCGCCCCCCACACACACACCTTAAACCAGCTTATATTTCAACTCTTTCTTGGACTCGAACTCAAGTTCTGTCGAAGGGTCATGAGGACTCAAAACGTCAACTCTTTTCTTCTCCGCCGATGCTGCCAGACCTGCTGAGTTTTTCCATGTAATTCTGTTTTTGTTTTTCTTTTAGAAACAGTGTTTATCTTTCCCAAAGATTAATGATTAATCTTAATGTTATTAGAGCTGTTTTTTTTTAATCTGGGAGATAAAGACCAAAACATAGTGAAGCAATGGACATTTGCATTTACTGTTGAAGTTATGCATAAAGAAGGACATGGGACTGTGTCTACGTGAAAGCATTTTCAAGATCTTACAAGTGTATGAAAATGCCATCAACATTTATGCCTCAACCTACTGTCTTCAAAGGGCTGAAGTTAAGAAAATCACTTGGAAGTCGACATGCTCAAGTTAAAAGGTTCCTTTGCCGGTTTTTTTTATAATCCCTCTGTCTTAATGTTGCCTTGATCAATGTGTAACTGGGAGTTGGGGTGTGTAAGAATTTGGAAGTTATCATTGTATAATTTGTAGATCTATGCATGTACTTAAACCTTCTTCCATTAATAAATGTTTAATCAAGCTTCGTAAAATTCTATGAAAATGTATGGTCTTTTCACGACTGAATTTGTGGCAGTTATTTCAAATTTCTCATTTGGGATTAAACAACTCAGCATTCACCATCAGCTGTGCGGTAACATATCTGGGAGCTCTTTGCGGGATATATTTGGAGTTCATTGATTTTTTTTTGTAGTTGTTGGATCTTAAGGTTTTGGATTCAAGAGTTGGGGTGAGGTATTTTGTAGTGGTGAGGCGGCAATACAGTTTTGGTCGTTGTTGACACTTGTTTGGGAGTTGAAGTTATGACTTTGGCTGCTTTACAAAAAATAACTAAAGTCAAGTCACTGGAATTGGCAGACAGATTACAAGTGGTGTTACCTGCAGTGGCTAAGAAAGCAGATACGATTGAACGCCTAGCACAGCAATAAAAAGTCGAAGTTATAACTGACACTAGTGAGCCACAGCTGGAGGTCGTGAGACTTCAGTTAGAAATGAAGAGGCTTGAATTTGAACAAGCAAAGGGACTGAGAAAGCTTGAATTGGAGGCAAACGAAAATGAAAATAATTGGAAATGAATAAACTGATACTAGACGGAGCAGGAAAATAAAGGGTAAAAGAGAGATAATTGTTTTAAAAAACGAAATCCGAAGACTACACTCTCGATAGGGAAAAGTTGACAATAGGAAAGAGGATTAAGGAAGGCCCCAGACTGTATTGGCTTGAGAGGCTGTAGTTAAAATAGAGACCTCAGATTCTGTGGAAGGTATTGATGATGAAAAATCTTTTAACATAAAACCCTTTGGGAAAAATATTAAATTTGTTCGAGCTCTTCTTAAGATTGAGGAAAAATATGTTGAAACATTATTTATTTCATTTCGGAATATAGCTAAACAGACAAAATGGCGACAGGAAATCTGGACACGGTTGTTACCATTCAGGTTGGTGGGTAGAGTACATGAGATAATGCGTTGCTTTCAGAAGAAATGTCGTCGAATTATGATGTCTTTATAAAAGGCTGATTTGAATGCATATGAGCTCGTGCATGATGTGTACGGAGAGAAACTTAGGAATATAGGAAAACAGCTTGGGCAAATTTATATTGAGTTTGACAGAGTAAAGCAATATAATTTTGACCAATGGAACCCAGGAATTCTCACATTCTCAGAAATATTTTCTTCACTTTCTCCAACATCCTTCACATCTTCACAAACTTCCTAAAGTGCAGCACCCAGAACCAGACGGGATACACCAGCTAAGGCTAAGTAATGCCTTCTAAAAATCTTTTTGTTCTATTTCCATTACCAAACTCTTCGGATTTTGTGCCATGAAAGCTTCTCACTTCTGTCGTCAAAGACAATCGATGTTCGAATTGAGAATTTTCAGGAAAGGCAATCATGCGCGCGATCAGTCAGGAAACTCTTGAATCTTTGAGAAGCCGTGAAATGCATGACACAGGTGCTCCTATTTCTCATATCCTTAACGGCACTGCTCAGGGGAACCATCAGTGTTATATTGACCATGGAGTGGAATCAGTGCTGATACACAAGTGGGGTTCGCGAGTTTGGTAGGTTAGCTTACGGGTTCAGGTTTGTCAATCGGAGAGTGGTATCTTCATAGGCAAATTGGCCCTTCCAGTCCCTGCTGACTCTGTGAAGGAGATGTTTTCCCGGTGTCAATCCGTAGCCTTCTCCATGGTCCCTCCATACTTTTTTTTTCTTTTCAGGGCTTATCCCTTTTATGTTTTGTTCAGTATAAAAGAATGAGGGGTGATCTGATCGAGGTATCTCCATGGTAAAATTATTTATTAGGTTCAATGCAGAGAAATTGTCGCCCCGGCGGAAAATGGGGTTGAATTTTAATATGTTTTAGCCACTGTTCCTTGGCGACAAAGTCCAGTACAATCAGGATGAAAGTCAGGAAGCACTTCTCACACCTTAGATAGCTGTAATTCTAGAAAGAAAATTCTTAAAAATTGTCGAGGCTACCTCGATTTCGATAAAATTGGTTTATTTTCCTTTGTGTATCAATGGAACGTCTCCGTTTCTTCTGCTCTCCTTGAAGGATTCAGCAGACGTTGCTCGTTTTGCTCCTGTAAATTATTTGGGAGTGAACACCATGAACCAAAATGCAGCGTGGAAACAGGTCCTGGAGCCCTGCACCTCAGGACAAGAGTCTGATGTACAGCAAACCTGGCAATCGAGTGTCTGGTCGCCAAAGCAGCTACGGGGAGGAGGCGTCTCAACCATTAACATTTTGCATTCATTTCAACGAGTTTTGAATTTGCAGAACTTGGGGAGGGAAGCAGCAAAGGAACAGATAGATTTTGCGAGTATGTAAACGGGATCATATGCTGTATTATGTGGTAAAATGTGATACCATCCAATTGAAAGCAAGAAAGCTCATTCAGAATAACATTCTAAATTGGATGAATCACAAAGTGTGGGGGTGTAAATAGATGTGTCAGCCCAAGGAACTAATTAACAAGCTCCAACACTTATCCTTCTCCACGCTCTTTTGCATAACATGCATTTACATAAATCAGTCAATCCCTTCCATCCTCGCAGCTATCACAGGCACTAAAAAAAAAAATGCTTCTTATGCATATCCCCACGAAATAATAAGGGCTCTTTCTGTACTTCGTTGATCTGATTGAAAATCCTGCATAAAGAGAAGCATTAGTGGGATTGGATTTCATCAATTGCTATTTACTAAACAGGCGTTTTAACAAAATAACAAATAGACCCAGCTTGCAAAGTTGGATTCTAACGCAAAGCTTTCAATTGGATCGCACTATATTGCTGCAAACATCATTGTGGGTCTGATCTGGGGCGGCGTGACAGTGCAAATTGAGAACTTTCCTTTGAAGGAGCGCCCAAGCAGTGACATGACTCCTGAAGCAATTTGTGCAAAGGAGATAGAGCAGATGGATTGGTCTCAAATATCAAACAATCAGAGGAGATGTGATTGAAGTATTTACCATTTTATGGGCATTTACAGGGTAGATGTTGGAAATATTTTTCCTAAGGCTAGGGATGATAACACTATTCTTCAGTGTCAGAAAATGTCAGCAGCCATTATCCGCCAAATGAGGAAAAATGTCTTAATTCAAACGGATTGGAAACTTCTGATTTCCAGACACGAGAGAGTTGTGGAAGTTCAACACAGAGATCGATATCTCCCGGTATTCTCTGGAATTCATTGGTACAATGTAACAGTTAAGTTAAGTGCAATTGAGGAACATCAGCCAGGAAGTTTGAGAAGCCCTCAAGACCAGTACATGATACACATGTTCATAATTTTTATGTTCTAAAGGCACCACTCAGAGGAACAAAGACGATTATACTCACTTGGTGTGGAAGAAGTGCAGATTAACCAGTCAGATTCCAGGGTTCAGTGTGTTACGTTCGGAGCACAATTGTGTTCTCACAGAATCAGAACATGTTTACAGCATCAAATGATGTCATTTGGCGCAAAGGATCTGTGCTGGCATTTGAATGAACAATTCATCGCTGTCACTGCCCAGCCTTCTCCCAGGTCCCCTGCACATTATTCTTTTCAAGGATACTACCATTTTCTCTTCCCTTGAGTATGGATGAATGAAGGTGACCTGATCGAGGTTCCTATCCAGTGAAAATGAATTACCAAGTTAAATAAGGAGAACTGTTTCCTGGTGGTAATATTAGGGTTGAATCTTAGCATGTTTTTGACACTGATCCCCAAGGATAGCCTCTTGGCCAACCAAGAGAAAAGTCAGGTAGCACTTTTCAAACTTTTTCACACTTAGTGTAGCTGGAAATCTAGGAAGCTTTTTTAAAATAAATTCCGAGCCAGCCACAATGTCCTGACGATGAAATCTTATGCCAATACAAGAGTCATCTCTGGATCTCCCTTCCTCCATGAAGCATTCAGAGGACATTGCTCACTTTGTTTTCGCCGTTTCATGGGAAGTGAAAAACCTGACCAAAAGACGGCGATCAGACTTGGACTGGAACGCTGGACCCTTAAATTAACTTCTGGATGCTTTACCAAATAAGCTAAACGGGCTCTTTTGAGCTCCATACCTCTATCCGCTGCCTGACATGAGGCACCACATCCTTCTTTTTGTTCATTTATTTTCATGGCGCATTTCTCTCACGGGCAGACATACAGGCAGCCTTCCTTTGGCTTCATTTCACAAATCTTCTAACTTGTACAAACGGCTCTTTCCTTACCAGTGGCGTGTGATGTGATAACTGTTGTTACCCAGGTATCTATACCAGGCTTTCGAAACATTCAATGGTAATTTTGATCATTTCCGGCTTCTCTATAACATGACATATTTTTCAATGCTATTTCTGGACTTTGTTTAGTTTAAAGCCATACATCGAATCAAAGGAGTAGAGGCCCCACTGAGAACTGAACTCAGGAACTCCCATCATGAGGCAAGGCGCCATCATGCGGCACAACTTTGCAATGTAAGTATTTGAATTGTACCCCACTGCTGCTGCAAACATCAATTTTCACTGAGAGAATTAAGAAGTAATTGGTACTGGGTCTTCAATGCTTTGGCTATTGCATTTATTTCGGGAGATATCCAATGGGAATATACAAAGGGATAGAGATGGATTCCGCGAGTCTGTAAACAATTCTATTGTCTGTTGTGGGAAGTGTGAAACCATCCCTTTGAAAGAAAGAAGCTTCATTTCTTGTAACGTTCTAAATTCTGTGAATCACAAATTGTTGGTGTGTATGTAGGTTAGGCAGCAAAATCTTCATTAAAAATCTCCAGCATTTATCCCTCTTTTCTGCATACCGTGCACTAACATAAATCAATCAATCCCCTCTGTTGCTCTCTCGTACCACCGGTAACAAGTCAAAGTGCTTCCTTAAGCATTAACCTCCAAAGGTTATATTGATTCAATAGGATTTCTTTATATCGACACATAAATCCAAATGGTTTGTTCGCACTTTGTTGCGTTGATTTAAATTTCATTATCTCGGTTTCCAGATGTGTTTTTGCCATTTTTATCACCTTTCTTTCTTTATTCCTTCAGGTTCCATTCGGTCAGTTGCTATGCAGCCATCCACAACCTTATCTGGATACATTGTTTGATTCTTTACCATTACCATTACAATGCTCTCCAGGTTTTCGATCATGAAACCTCTTCTCTCTAGCAGTCTACACTGACAGATATTTGCTTTTGTACATTGTCCCGCTTCCAACTATACACCGATTTTTAAACTGTTATATTTATATTTTCTTTCAGTTCTGATGAAAATCCATCGACCTGGACCGCTCGTTTTGTTTACCTCGACCGATGCTGCGCTGTGAACGCTGAAGAGCAGTCACTTGGGCAGTGATAATATTAGCAAATTGCGGCTGCAAATGTTTTCCTCCGAAGATCTGTATTTGTCTATTTATTTATTCTTTCCTCCAGAATGCTGTAAGTAAATGTACTCTATCAGCTTCCAACTTTTGAAATACAAATCATGATTTAAATTTGAATAGGCTGGGTATCATTCACGCTAGATTCTCTAATGTCAGCCTAAATTTGGAACACGATGACAAGACTGGACAACTTTGTATAGCTGTTGAAAAAGTTCAGTAGCTGCTGATGACTCTTCTTGTAGCACAATAAATGAGAGCAGCTGGGCCGTTAGATTTTGGTTTGATTAACTAGGGACAGGCGACACACAATATTCCGCAAATAAACTAGAGGTAAATATGCAAATGAAAGGGAACAACTTTTGGTAAATGAATGTATATTTTTGCCTAGTCACTGTAGTATGTGTCGTAATGGAATTACCTCATTTGGGAGCATAATTCTGTGGCTCAACGTTGTTGAAAAGTGATGCATTCTTTAATCAGATATGCGAATTCAGAAACATTTTGTCAATGTAGCTTTAACTGGTGATAACTTTGATATCGATGATTAATATAATCGTTTTCCATTTGGCCATTTCCTACTTTTGCCGCTGCCCGACCTCTCCTCGCCTTTTTTTTCATTTCTCCTGATCCGAATTATTGCATTCTATACTCTCCCAATCTGCAATTAGCTCCTCGCATTCCCCCACCCAAACTGGCTGATTATTCTCAGGCCAATCCCCACTCTGCACCGTCCTTGTCTTGTCCATCACTCTGCTCCACACTCAGGCGCACCGTATTGTACAACACAAGGGAACTCCGGATCACCGGCACCGTGAGCAATGTAACTGAAGGCCAGTCAGTACATTGAGCTGAAATCATGAGTGAGTTGGTCAATGAGAATCATTACCCAACTTAACAAAATGGATCGTGAGGTTAAATTGAAGAGGAGTCGTGTCAAAAACGTAATTTCCTAATTGCTGCGCCTCAAACCATGTGTCATATACAATCAATGGGACAGAATATTGTCAGAAGTGTATAATGCGCATCTGATAGCAGTGTCTTTGTTTTCAGTCTTCAAAAATGTTCACTTTCTCCTTTGAAATATTAAATGGATAACAGATGGATCAAGGGATTTACTAAAATTCGTTTGAGTGTAGAATTGTGATCACGACATTTGGGCGAGTGCAGCAGGGGCTAATGGTGGGGGTGGTGGATACGACAATGATAGGCTGGAGATTGCTGCCAGCTGCTCCCACTTCGCACATTTAAACAGCGCCGAGTGGGTTGTTCCTGTTTCAGATGGTATGTAAAAGGCGGAATGTTATCCTTTAGTGGGGATAGTTAAAAATGTTAGATTCTCTTGGGTTCAATGGAAGATGTTGCAAAAGCGATTTGATAAGAATGCAGTTAAAAACCTAAGAGAACCATAAAATAAGATGAAGCTAAATGTAAGTGTAGTGAAGATCAAATGCTCCAGTGAATAGGAAAGAAACAAGGAAGAGCAAAAAATGAGGAGACACATAACAAGATCTACAACACGTAGTATGAAAGGAAACTTCCAAGGATATTAACATCAAAACAATTTCCTAATTACGTGAAGGTGAATAAAAATACTGAGACACGAAATCAAAATATTGGCATCATACGCTGTTAAGGATGTCAAATCCTCATGGAATCAATGGGAGTTGTTGAAAATACTATTTGATACGGAGTCAATTATAGCCCTGTTGTATAATGTGCTATTTCCCAGGAAGGCATCCATGGAAATCTAAAGTGGTAAGAGTGAATGTAAACTAAAATAAAATTTAAGAAGAGATTCTGGAAATACTGGGCAGTCCGGGCAGCATCTGTTGACATTGAAACAGACGCAAAGTTATGGAGCACCTGTTGAATTTTACATTTGCGCTTAACCTCTGCTGGGAATCTTGATAACGCCATTGTCTGAGAGGGAGTGGAAGGAGAATAACTTATACGAGTGATCATTGGCTTCACACCCATGTGGATTATGTGCCGCTTCTGAGTAGCTCAGCATTGATCACAAAGTGCGTTTTGGTATTTTGCTTGTTTCCCCAGGTGCTTCAGGCTAATTTGTAAAACATTAGGATGTAGGATGGTAGGGTGGTAAATAGTGAGGAGAACAGCCGAAAACTGCAGGACGATATCAATGAACTGGTCAGGTGGGAGGAGCAGTAGCAAATGGAACTTAACCCGAAAAAATAATGTGTGGCAATGCTCTTGCTCTTGGGGAGGGCTAAAAGAGCAAGGAAGAACACTAGGAATAGTAAGTCACTGGAATTAATGAAGATAAGTAGGACCTCGGTGTGCCTGAACCAAGTTCCATGAAAGCAGCAGGGCAGGTTGATAAGGTGGTTAAGAAGGCATATGGGATTCTTACCTTTATTAACCAATGCATAGAATTGAAGAACAGGGAGCCTGTGCTGGAAATGTTTAAAAAGTGGTTAGGCCACAACTGCTCTACTGCATGCAATTCTGTTCACGAAATTATGGGAAGGATGTTTTTGCACTGGATGGGGTGTAATGGAGTTTTACCATGATGCTGCCTGGGCTGGAGGATCTGAGTTATGATGAAAGATTGGTTAGGCTGTGGTTGTTTTAATTGGAACAGCGAAGGTTGAGAGGGGATCTGATAGAGGTGCATAACACAATGAGGGGCGTAGAAAAGGTGGCTAGGAAACAACTTTCACCATTACTACAGACGCCAATAACCAGGGTACATAGAATTAATGTAAGAAGTGTAAGGCTAAGAGGTGAGTTGAAGTGAAACTATTTCACCCAGACGTTGGTGGAAGTCTGGAACGCACTGCCTGATAGAGTGTTCGTGTCAGAGACTCTTACAACATTGCGATGGCATCCAGCGCTATGGGCCAAGCGCTGGAAAATGGGACTATCCTGAACTCGGTCGTTGGTAAGATATTAGAGTCCATTATTAAGGATAAGACTTCAGAATAATTGGAAGTTCATGGTAAAATAGGGCAAAGTCAGCATGGTCTCATCAAGGGGAGGCCATGCCTGAGAGGTCTGTTGGAATTATTTCAGAAGGTAACGAGTAGGTTAGACAAAGGAGGACCAATGGATGTTATCTAATTCGACTTCCAGAAGGCCTTTGACAAGGTGCCACACAGGAAGCTTCTCAGTAAGAAAAGAGGCCATGGTTTTAGAGGCATGGTACGAGAATTGATAGAAGATTGGCTGCCTGGCAGGAAGCAGAGAGTGGTCATAAGGGGGTCCATTTCAGCTTGGCGAATAGTGACTAGTGGAGCTCCGCAGGGGTCAGTATTAGGACCACAACTTTTCAATCTATAAATTAATGATCTAGGTGAAGTAACTGAGTGCATTCTGGCTATTTTTGCAGATGATACAAAGATAGGTGTAGGGACAGGTATTATTGAGGAGGGGTGCAGGCTGCTGAAGAATTTAGATAAATTAGGAGAATGGGCAAAGAAGTGGCAGATGGAATAAAACGTTGGGAAGTGTGAGGTCATGCACTTTGGTAAGAAGAATAGAGGCATAGACTATTTTCTAAATTGGAAGAGAATTTTGAAATCTGGAGGGCAAAGTGACTTTGAATTCCTTGTCCAGGATTCTCTTGAGGTTAACTTGCAGGTTGAGTCGGTACTTAGGAAGGTAAATGCAATGTTGTCATTTATTTTGAGACGACTGGAATACAAATGCAGGGATGTGTGCTGAGGCTTTATAAGGCTCTGTTCAGACCACATTTAGAATATTGTGAGCAATGATGGGCCCCGTATGTCAGGAAGGAGAGGGTCCAGAGGATGTTCACAAGAAGGATCCCAGGAATGAAAAGCTTAACATGTGAGGAATATTTGAGGACTCTGAATGTATACTCGATTTAGTTTAGAAGGATGAGGTGGGATCTGATTGAAACTTACGGAATACTGAAAGGACTGGATCGAGTGGACGTGGAGCAGATGTTTCCATTAGTAGGAGAGATTAGGACCCGCGGGCACAGACTAAGAGTAAAGGGATGGCCATTTAGAACAGAGGTGAAGAGGAACTTCATTAGCCAGAGAGTGGTGAAACTATGGACTTCATTGCCACAGAAGGCTGTGGAGGCCTGGTAATTGGGTGCATTTACGATTGAGATAGATAGGTTCTTGATTTGTAAGAGGATCAGAGGTTACGGAGAAAAGGCAGGAAAATGGGGTTGAGAAACGATTCGGATTTAACTGAATGGCGGAGCAGATTCGATGGGACAAATAGCCTAATTTCTGCTCCTATGTCTTATGGTCTTGTTAGTGTAGTCAGAGCTTTGTTACACAATTGGCCTAGTGGTTTCCTTCTGTGTTGTAAAGATGTCTGGGTCAAAGAGAGTCCGTTATGCAATATGTTTAGAAGACATATAGAAGCAGCAAATGATTATTTACCGAGCCAGCAGCTGACTGCCTGTTTCCTTATGAATCGGCTTTGCTGAAAGAGGCAGCATTTGGTTGTTGGGAAGCGATTTATGTTTCATATAGCGGGTCGTTGATAGTTTGAATGCAACTGATTAAACAAAATATCAGCGTATCAATGGCACAGAATTTTGCACCTTCAGATTTGCTTTTGGTAGAATGGTTTCAACACTGAGAAAAAAGGCGAGCATACATTATGCCGAGCATCTTTGTGAAGTTGAAACTTTGAGACAGCTGTTGGAATAAATTTGTCCTTCAGACTCGCTGGTGACCTGAAGCTTTGAGTTTGCAAATATGAGAGTTCTAATGTTGCAGCTGGTGCGCGATCAGACAGTGAGTATGAATACTCACTGATAGACTGAATTTGAAAATCTTGCTCGGAAACTTTGCACGCTGGAATAGTTACCTGTTGTGTTTAGTACATGGCGCGCATAGCACACAACTCGCAGGATTCACCCCAAACTGGCCAGTGAAGCTTCTTCGTCTTAAACATCATGCTGATTGCTATGTTCAGTTACAGTCCTGAAGTAGTTTCTGACACGCTGCAAGGGGGTTTCAACTGGGCGCATTTCCCCCTGTTGGATTGCAGTTTTCATGTATTTTGTCCTTCTTGGAAAATCGACGCCTTTTGTTCTGACAAATCCTGGCTTATTTAAACACTTCTGTGCCAAAGATCTGTCGTTAACTTGTGATCAAACATTTTCTACTCTACAATATAATACTTGCAAGAGAGCAGTGACAACGCTGTCAACTGTGCCCTTGCCCGTCGTTCGCTGCAATGTTGCAGCCAAATTCACTCGAGCCAACTTGCAATCGCCAGTGCAACAAGTCATGCTGGTTTACCTTAAAGAGATCGCATTGAAACCATTAACGGCCCTCTACACGGATTGAAAACTTATGCAAATGCGCCCACTTTCAGCAATGTAATTGATAAGCACATTTTTCAAAACTCAGCTGCTGCTGGGCCAAACACATACTTCACAGAATGACAGAATTAAAGAATCACCGTGTAAAAGAGGCCGTTCGACCCACCGAGTCTGCACCGACACGTGAGAAGCATCTGTCCTACCTACATAATCCCATTTCGAGCACATCGCCCATAGCCTTGAAAGTTATGAAGTGCCAAGTCCTCATCCAGGTACTTTTTAAAGTATGTGAGGCATCCCGCCTCGACCACCCTCCCAGAAAGTGTAATCCAGACCGTCACCACTCTCTTGGTAAAAAAAAAAATCCTCACATCCCCTCTGAACCTCTTGCACCAACACATGAACGTTGTGACAGACCCTTCAACTAAGTGGAACAGCTGCTCCCTACCAACCTCTCCATGCCCCTCATAATCTTGTACACCTCGATCAGGTCGCCCCTCAGTCTTCTGTGAACGGAAGAAAACAACCAAAGTCTATCCAGTCTCTCTTCATAACTTTAATGTTTCATCCCAGGCAACATGCTGGTGAATCTCCTCTGCAACACCTGCAGTGCAATCACATCCTTTCTATAATGTGACGACCAGAACTGCACACAGTACTCCACGTTTGGCCTCACCAATGTTCTAAACAAATCCTATATGACCACGCTACTTTTGTAATCTATGTCTCGATTGATAATGTCAAAAGTCCCATAAGCCATATTCACCACCACCTAAAATGTCCCTCTGCCTTTATAGATCTATGGACAAACACAGAAAGTTTCCTTTGTTCCTCAGAACTTCTTGTTGCCTTGCCGTTCATTGAGTACTTCCTTGTCAAATTACTCATTCCAAAGTGTATCACCTCACACTTTTCAGGGTTAAATTCCATCTGCCACTTATCTACACTTTTGACCATCCCGTCTATATCTTCCTGTGGCTGAAGACACTCAATCTCACTGTCAACAACTCGGCCAATCTTTGTGTCATCCGCAAACTTACTAATACTACCCCCCACATAGTCACTTATGCCGTTTATATAAATTATAAATAATAGGGAAACAAGCACAGGTCCTTGTGGTATGCCTCTGGACACTGGCTTCCAGTTACTAAAGCAGTCTTCTGTCATCACACTCTGCCTCTCCCAAATAAGCCAATTTTGAATCCACCTTATCAAATTACCCTGCATCCCATGTGCCTTTGCCGTCGTTATAAGTCTCCCTTGTGGGACCTTGACAAAGGCTTTGCTGAAATCCCCACAAACTACATCAAATGCACTGGTCTCATCTACACACCTGGTTACCCCCTGTAAAAATTGGATCAAATTTGTTAGGCATGACCTCCGTCTAACAAAGCCATTCTGACTCTGCCTGATCACACCTTGCCTCTCTATGTGGAGTTAGATACTCTCCTTCAGAACATTCTCCAATAGTTTCCCTACCAGTGACGTGAGGCTCCCTGGCCTGTGGTTCTCTGGCTTATCTCTACAGCCCTTCTTAAGTACCGAAGCCACATTACCTATTCTCCAATCCTCTGGCACCTTCCCCGTGGCCAGAGAGGAAGTAAAAATTGGGGTCAGAGCCCCTGCGATCTTCTCCCTTGCCTCCCTCAGCATTCCGGGACACAAATCATCCTGACCTGGAGATTTGTCCATTTGTAAGCCTGCCAATACCTCCTATATCTTGTCACACCGTATAGCAATTTGCTTAAGCACCTCGTAGCCTCTCTCCCTGAGTTCCATACCTTCATCCTCATTCTCTTGGGTGAACACGGACGTAAAGTATTCATTCAACACTCTATGAATGTCATCTGGCTCCGCCCATAGATTGCCCCCTTGTTCCCTTATGGACTCTAATCTTTCCTTGATTATCCTCTTCCCATTGATATAATTGTTGCTTCTATATATCTTTCTGAAAAGCTGCACAATGGATTCCCAATGTTTTGTTAATTACTTTCAATGAAGACCAGAATGAAACAAAAAACTTCACCGCATAACGTGTACATCATTGCTGAGGCAAATCTATGGGACACCTTTTTTTATGTGGCTGAGGAGCTAATGTTTTCCCGTATAAGTTTTTTCAGTTCCAATCTATCTGCCATCTACTCTTAAGAGGACACACAGCAGAGGATAAATGCAAGACTAAAAATTAGTGAGCTCCCCCTACCGTGAATTGTCGCTGCTATATGACTGTTGCCAAACTAAATACATCAATCATAAGGGCAGTTGGCCTGTTCCTCATTCTGCCATTTACTGGATTCTAAACTTGTCCAAAACTCCCAAAGCCATTCATTCAGAGCCAGGAGGAAATATATTTAAGTTCCATACCCTTGCAACGCCGCCGACTTTTACTAGCAAAATGAAATTATACAGGCACTGTTTCATTTCCCGCTGAACTCCCAGTCATGAGTTTGCATTCAGTAACCACCTTACTCCTCATTCACATTTCAGTTCAAAATGTTGAAGTGCAACAAACTTGCGATACGGTAACACTTCAAAGCTATTGTTACTTCACTATTTCAATTGCTTTCACTCTGTATATTAAACAATCCTTCTGTCGAAGGGTCATGAGGACTCGAAACGTCAACTCTTTTCTTCTCCGCCGATGCTGCCAGACCTGCTGAGTTTTTCCAGGTAATTCTGTTTTTGTTTCTTCTCAAGGTAATTCTGGATGAGCAACTTATACACTTCATGGGAGACATGTAAAATCCCAAGTTAGAAATAGAAGAAGAGAGATTGCATAAGATTGCATGGCGTTAATGTTTTCAGTTTGAGATTTTCTTGGGATATTAGCCTAATGATGGTGAAACATTGTGAACTTGCAGCAGAATATTTTCATTATTGAGAAAACGAAGGTTGCTGATGCTGCTGAGCAGTTTTGTGCAGATCAAAACAAACAGACTGCTCAGGGGAGAAAATATTTCCTTGCAGCTGGCTACTAATCTGAAGCTTTGAGTTTGCAATTTTATTTATTCATTCACGAGATGTGGGTTTCACTGATTTGGCAAGCATTTATCGCCTCTCCTTAGTTTCCTTTGAAACAGTGGTCGTGAGCTACATTCTTTAACCGGTGCAGGTCATGTCGTCTGGGTGCACCCACACTGCTTCAGAACGGCAGCTGCTGGGTGCTGCGCCAGCGACACTGAATGTACGAGAATATATTTGCAAGTCAGGGCGGTAAGTGCCTTGAGGGGGAACTTGCAGATGGTAGCCTTCCCAGTCATCAAAGCATCCTTCTGTCATGACCCTCTGTCTGCTACAAGTTGGCCAATTTTGAATCCAACTTATCAAATTGCCCAGTATGCCATGCACATTTGCCTTCTATATAGAACTCCCATGTGGGAACTTGTCAAGGCGTTTGCTGAAATCCATGTAAACAACATCAGCAGCACTAGCGTCATCTACACAACTGGTCACCTCCTCAAAAAATGCAATCAATTTTTTTAGGCGTCACCTCCATCTGACAAAGCCATGCTGACTATCCCTGATCAAACATTGCCCCCTCCAAGTGGAGATGCATTTTCTCCTTCAGAATTTTCTCCAATAGTTTCCCTACCACTTTTGGTCTCATAATGGGACAGTGCCGGAATTTCAATTAGGGAAAGAGGCACGGCGAGGGTTCAATTGCCAGTTAGAGGTTATCAGGGCAGTGAAGTCAAATTTTAATTGAAACACATCAACACTCCCGAAATCTGCCACAAATTAAGGAACATCGGGGATGTTCGGCGTGTGTTGATTAGCTGTGTGTGAACAACTTATGGTCATTCACATGACCCTGTGAAATGCTTCAATTTGTCAGTGCATGTGAAAATGATAAGCGGAGAGTTCAGCTGGGGCTGACCACCCCAAAGCCATATAATGCCCCCAACACAGTAATTGACCAGCAAAACCAATATTATTTGCTCCCATAAACACACGCGACTATATCATAACCTAAGATACAAGCTGCTCCATTTTATGGACTTCCAATTTTCCCAAGGGTTGTGCTCCAAAGACCATAAGAACAGAATTTAGGCCATTCGAACCAATCGAGTCTGCTCTGCCATTCAATCATGGCTGATAGACTTCTCAACCCCATTCTCCCGCCTTCGCCCTGTAACCTTTGATCCACTTGCCAGTCAAGAATCTATCTATCTCGGTCTTAATTACACTCAATAACCTGGCCTCCAAAGCCTTCTGTGGCCATGAATTCCATTGATCAAAGGATACAAAACATTTGAATGTTAGTTGATTAGGAAGCTGATTAGGCTTTTCTTGATGAAGGATCAGGGTAGGATAGTTGGGAAGCTGGAACAAGATTAGATTTCAGAAGAAATGAATTCCACTCTAATGCTTAGTAGAAGGATTGAATGGATAGATATCTAGGACACAGCGAGAACTGCCGCTTGGAATCATGTAGATATTGAGAATTTGTGGGTGCGTAACAATAACACGAGAAAACAATGGAAGGGATTTTTGATTGATCGAACCCAGGAATCGTAAGATGAGACCAAGGAATTATCTCAGAAATATTCAGAGTTCAAGTGGAACATTTCTTACAAATTTTGTTAGCAGCCTGATTAAGAACAAAGGAGCAGCTGATCAAATGCATCCATGTTGATTGTCTGCTCAATGTATGGAAGTTAAATATTAAATCAAATAGAGACATGGCTTGTGGATATTGAGAACAATCGTATCCCTTGATTTTTGAATAATTGTATCCTTAAATGATGCTTGGGAACCACAACAACACCACAGGGGCCAGGCTCATGGTTGTCATGCTTGTTTAACGGGGACATGTGATATGGCAAGGAACCTATCGTTCTGCTCGTACGATGGTTGTCAAACCTAAGGGATAGGGGATGAATGGAAGGTTTTCACTGTACACATAGTCATTCATGACTATGGTCAAAGATATCCATATCATTATATGAATTCCTTTCATTCCTGTTCGTCAAAAGAAATCTAATACAGGACAGTCCAAGTTTTGAATGTTGCTCAAAAAGGGAAAAGCCATGGATGAGTTTTTAACATCAGAAATCCAGCAATGCCTGTGTATGGGTTCACTTTGGACCTGGAGTCACCAATGTGCAACATGAGCTTCCGCAGCTGGTGTATAGATAACCCAGGATCTCATAGGGCCAATACTGTTTGGAATTATCTCCTCGAGCGAGCAGATAGGATTTGTGTCTTTGAATCAGTAAAATTTTGAATTAAGCAGATTTTTGATTGACAAGGGAGTCAAAGGTTTTGGGTGGGCATGAGGGAAATTGGAGTTAAGGTCACATCAGATCAGCCATGATCTTATTGACTGGTGGAACAATTTCAAGGAGCTACCTGACCTCCTCCTGATGCTATTTTTTTTATATTCTTATGATTTTACATCTGTGACAGGTAGATAGTGAAGATGAGACCAACATGTTCTCCCTCTTATTGGTTCATGTACGAACTACTGCAGCCAATTCTGGCAGATGTGCCCTTCAGAACTCCACCAATTTAGTCACTAGTGATGTGAAAGAAACCTTCTTTGTAATGGGCATTGAAGTCCCCCGCCCATATAGCATTCAGTTTGCAAATTAGCTTCTTGCTAGTGGTCTTCAAAATGTGGGTGCATTAATTCGTCAACTAAGGGAGGGTGGCAGTTGATATTCAGCACAGGTTCCTGGTCTTTCTGTCACTTGATGCCATCATTCGCCATGTTATATTTCGTAAATGTTGAGACCTCTCATCGTATTTGCATATCATCACTAGGGGTTCAGTCCTGCTGTTATAACAGAACAATCTCAACGATGGTGGAGACTTGGACCTTGGCTGTAAGGTGTTATTCGGTTCCTACGAATATAATATGTTGTTGCTTGACCAGCCTGGGGGAAAGGGCTTACAATACCTTTTAGACTATGCCCCGTGTTCATGTCTCCTCAACTAGTGAAAATCGTTTTCCAAACTAACATTTATATTCTGCCTAAAAATTTGATCAAATAAACCTTAACCGTGTCTATTCCTCTGATTCGAACGTTAGTTCGTGAATTTTCTATTCACAATTATACTTTAACGCCTTTCTTCCAGATAACCTTCTGGGAAACCTGTGTTTCACTTCCGTTAAGCCAATAAATACTTTCTAAGTTTTGCAGCCCACAACTGCTTTCAGTACATGTGTACTGTCATATGTAGCTTCCGTATCTCAAGCTATAACATTTTGCACTTTAACTTAGTCCTCTAAGTACAAGTCAAAACATTCTATTAGCCCTTTTCAACATTTACTGCAATTGTTCATAAATGTTTAATGATCATTGCGCATGGGTCCACATGTGCTTTGTGTTTTTCAGTATTTTTAACCTTTCCCTATTTTTCAAGCACCTGATTACTCTGTATGCCCTTTATGGGTACAGAATGGATGACCTAATATTTAGCTACATTTTTTCTTTACCCAAAGTTTTACCCCTTTTCTAAGCTACAAATAATTATTTGGAACCTAGTGAAACATCTTACATATTGCATATCTCTGTTTCGTCAGAAAAAAAAAAAACGCTAGTTGCATCTTCTATTGCATAATGTAAGTTGTTCATAAATATGGCGAATAATTTCCCTGGCTGTAAAGCGTAACAAAAAACGTAATTGGGTTAGCTTTCTAAATAATGTGCCTACACAATTAGGACTTTGGCTAGCAACTATGCAACAAGTGAGTCACTTCTGCATTACCCAAAGACTATCAACCAAGCACAAGTCAGGGGTGTAGTGCAATATTTCCCAATTGCCTGGGCGAGTGTGCCTCCAACAGTTCCTAAGAAGTTGGACACCATCTAGAACAACGTTCTCCCAATGGTCAGCAGCTCATCATCCAGCGTATATATTCCACACAGATGCAAAGTTGCAGCAGTGCATACTATGCAAAAAATGAATTGGAGCATCACAACAAGGCACGTTCAGTGGCATATTCCATGCCTACTACTCCTACCATATAGAAAAACAAGGACAGCATGACACATGGGAAAAAGAGCATCTGCAAGTTCCCTTCCAAGTCAAACAGCATATTTCCTTGTTAATATAATGTCGTTTCTTCACTGTTGCTGGGTCATAATCCTGGAATTCAATCCCAATTGACAGTGTAGGTATATATTTACAAAAGAAGCTGCAGCGGCTGAAGAAGTTGGTTCACCACCGCATTCTGAATTGCACTTAGGGAAGGGCAACAATTGCTGCTCCAACTCCTGCCAGCTTTCTTCAGAGTCATGCACCACCACCACTTGGAAATGTATCAACATTCTTTCACTGTTGATTAGTGAAACTCCTGGATCCTTCTCGCTAACAACACTATGGGTGTACCTACATGGGCAGCAAATGCGATTCTCAATTGAAATTATTGATGGGAAACAAATACTCGCCTTGGAAGAGCCATACACTGCGAATGAAGGACGAAAATGAACATAGTGTGACGATTGTCCGCAGCACCAACACATCATAGAATCATAGAATTCTGCAGCAAGGAAAGATTCAATTCCGTTTGGTGCCTCTATTCTGGCCATCTTGGGCGAATTCAGCTTTTACGGTTCCCTTACCATTTACCCTTAGCATTTTACATTTGTTTTATTTTCAGACAATGATACAGTTTCCTGTTGAATGCCTTGATTGATTAACGACCATCAAAGTCTCAGGCAGTTCATTCCAGAACCTACGTACTGGCTGTGTAAAAAAAAAGTTTTTCCTCGTGTCACCATTCCTTCTTTTTCTGCTCAACTTATATCTGCACTCCCTGATTCACAAACCTCTCACCAGTAGGTCTACTCTGCCAAGGCCTCCCATGGCCCAGAACATTTCTAATTAAGATCCTTTGAAATTTCCCTTCTCCAAGCAAAACAGTATTAACATCTCAATCTGACTAACTCAAGTTTCATATCCCTAGACAGCACCCTTGCGACTTTTTTCTGCACTCTCCAACATCCCCCAACAGCAGCTTCACCTCGACCCCCACCCCTATTCCTACTCATTACTTTATTTCCTTCCTAAATTGTGCTGCCCAAAACTGGACACAATATTCCAGTTAGGGCCGAACACAGGTTTGTAAAGTTTTATTGTAGCTTTCTTGTTTTTGGTTGTCCATGCCCCTACTTTCTTGTTTTTGGTACCCCATGCCTCTACGTTCTTGTTTTTGGTACTCCATGCCCCTACCTTCTTGATTTTGGTACTCCATGCTCCTATTATGAAGCCCTGGATCCCATATGTTTTATGAAAGACACTTCCAAAGTATCCCGGCAATTTCAATTATATACGCAAAAAATCACATACACCCAATGCTCTCTACTTCTTCATCTCCTTTGTAATTATAACATTTAATTTGGTCATCTCTCTGTGCTCTTCCTGCAATAACCAATCATTTTGTATTTCTATGCATTAAGTTTTATCTGCCCTCTAAAGAACTGCGTTCTTTGAAGTTCTGCAGTACCCTAGAATTTCCAAACCCTTCTAAGTCTCCTGCCACACGCAGTTATGAAATTATTCCCTTGTGTACACCATGATCCAAGCCTTTAATATATATGAGGATGAGCAGATAGCCTAACACGAGGCCCTGGGAATTCCACTATAAACCCCACTTCTGTTGAAAATAACAATTCACTGCTATTCGCTATCACTCAGCCAAATTCGAATCCTTATTGGTGCTGTATATTCATTTTACCAATTCTAACTTTGTTAACAAGTCTGGTATTCCATAGTTAATAGAACTCATTGTGGAACACAATGTGCAACACAGCAACCGCATTGCACTGATCAACTCTCACTATTACATCATTAATAAAAGTGGAAACAATTAATTGAACAAGACCCTGCCTGAACAAACCTAGTACTCTTACCAGTGCTCTTTAATGAGCCACCTTATAACCACGCAAACATTTCCGGCCAGAAATATCACAAAAGGATAAATTGGATATATGGATCAATGCAATTCGTCTTCCTGGATGTTGAGATCACTTGGGAAAATGAATGTAACTTGTTTATGTTTGGAAGGTAAATGGCACAATGAAAGATTCAATTCAATGGATTGCTTCTCTGTTTATGAAAATCCATCAATTTGATGGCAAAATGTGTTCCTTGAAATGTGTGTAAACAAACATGCGTAACATAACATTGCGGAATAAAGTTTCCATTCTCCCCATCATTAAATACTCACCGAGGTAATTATTCCATTCGGAAAGGAGACAGTGGCGATTTCAGCTATTGTGATTCCCTTACCATTTAGCCTTAGCATTTTGCATTTCTTTTATTTTCAGATAATGATACAGTTTCCCATTGAATGACTTGATTGAATCACGACCATCAAAGTCTCAGGCAGTTCATTCCATAACGTAAGAACTGGCTGCATAAAAAAAAAGTTTTTCCTCATGCCACCATTCCTTCTATTTCTGCTCAACTTATATCTGCACTCCTTGGTTCACAATTCTCTCACCAATAGGTCTACTATGCCAAGGCCCCACATGGCCCTGAATATTTCTAATTAAGCTCCTATGAAACTTCCCTTCTCCGAGCAAAACAGTCCTAACTTGCCAAACTAACTACCTAACTCAACTTTCATATCCCTATAGAGCACCCTCGGGACTTTTTTCTGCCCTCTCCCACATCCCCCAAACAGCAGCTCCACCCCGACCCCCACCCCTACTCCTACTCATTCCTTTATGTCCTTCCTAAATTGTGCTGCCCAAAACAGGACACAATATTCCAGTTAGCGCCAAACACATGTCTGTACAGTTTTCAGATAGCTTTCTTGTTTATGGTACTCCATGTCTCTACTTTCTTGTTCATTGTACTCCATGCCCCTACTTTCTTGCTTGTGGTACTCCATGCCTCTACATTCTTGTTTTTCGTACTCCATGCCCTACTTTCTTGTTTTTGGTACTCCATGCCCCTACCTTCTTGTTTTTGGTACTCCATGCCCCTAATTTCTTGTTTTTGTTACTCTATGCCCCTACTTTCCTGTTTTTGTTACTCCATACCCCTACTTTCTTCTTTTTGGTACTGCATGCCGCTACTTTCTTGTTTTTGGTACTCAATGTCCCTACGTTCTTGTTTTTCGTACTCCATGCCTCTACTTTCTTGTTTTTGGTACTCAATGTCCCTACTTTCTTGTTTTTGGTCATCCATTCCCCTACTTTCTTGTTTTTGGTACTCCATGCACCTACTTTCTTGTTTTTGGTACTCAATGTCCCTACTTTCTTGTTTTTCGTACTCCATGCCCCTACTTTCTTGTTTTTGGTACTCCATGCTTCTACTTTCTTGTTTTTGGTACTCCATGCACCTAGTTTCCTGTTTTTGGTACTCCATGCCCCTACTTTCTTGTTTTTGGTACTCCATGCTTCTACTTTCTTGTTTTTGGTACTCCATGCACCTAGTTTCCTGTTTTTGGTACTCCATGCCCCTACTTTCTTATTTTTGATACTCCATATCCCTACTATGAAGCCCTGGATGCAAAATGTTTTATGAAAGACACTTTCAAACTGTCCTGGCAATTTCAATTATTTATGCACATATATGCATAGACCCAATGCCCCCAGCTTCTTCATCTCCTCTGTAATTATAGCATTTAATTTGGTTCCTCTGTCTGTGTTCTTCCTACAATTCCCAATCAATTTTTAATTCTATGCATTAAATTTCACATGCCCCCGAAAGAACTACGTTCTTTGAAGTTCTGCACTACGCTCACATTTCCAAATCCTGCCCTCCGCAGGTTATGAAATTACTCCCTTGTGTACACCAAGATACAGGCCCTTAATATATAGCAGATAGCCTAACTCTGGACCCTGGGAATTCCACTATAATCCCACTCCTGCTGAAAATAACAATTCACTCCTATTCTCTGTAACTCAGCCAAATTCGAATACTTATTGATGCTGTATATTCAGTTTACCAATTCAAACTTCGTTAACAAGGCTAGTGTTCTCTATTTGATGGAATGCATTGTGGAATACTATGTGCAATGCAGCAACAGCATTGCCCTTATCAACGCTCACTGTTACATCATTAATAATTAAGGAAGCAATTAATTGAACACGACCCTTGCTGAACAAACCTGGGCCAGCTCTCTTCAATGAACCATCTTATGACCAAAATAACGTTTTCGGACAGAGATATCACTAAAGAAAAAACTGGATATATGGATCAATACAAATCGTCTCCCTGGATATTTAGATCACTTGTGAAAATGAATGTAACTTGTTAATTGGTAGAGAGTAAATGGCAAAATGAAAGATTCCATTCAATGCATTGCTTCTCTGTTTATAAAACTGCATCAATTTGATGGCAAATTGTGTTCCTTGAAATGTGTGTAAACAAAGATGCGTAACATAACATTGTGGAGTAAAGTTTCCATTCTCCCCATCATTAAATACTCACCGGGGTAATTATTCCATTCGGACAGGAGACAGTGGGAAGACAGACGGGGACCAATAGTGGACCTTTTTTTTTGTTGCAATAATCAATATAACGTTACAGAAGAATTAGAAATAACGATTACAAGAACATTGTTCCTATAATAAGGAATGCTTTGTTTGTTAATTAAACCGGGGTGTCATATTTTCATTACAACGGAGTGAGATAATTTTTGACACGCTTATGTTATATGCAACTGTTCGCTTTGAATTTTGTGTGAAAAGTGCAATGTTTCATTAGGAATAGATCAGGTTCGTCCTGGGAAACTGCAGGCAGAAAACAAATTGAGTAAAGATACTCTGATGCATGTTCATATTCGCAAAATCACATTTATTTCGCACTTGGACGATTACTTAGAACACCTGCTATAATTTAACTAGTTAGGAGAGAGAAATGTCATGTTTTTTCTGTTTTTTTTTTAACCAAAGTCAGAATCAAAGTCCAGGGAATTATCATCACCTTCTTAATCTCTTCCCTGAATTTAGTTTGTGTTGCGGCATAAATACATGTGTTTGAACAGGAACTCAAATACATTAGCATGCTTCCTGTTTCAGTCGCGATGTATTCAGGAGTCATAAAATCGCCTCGGGTTTGTGCAGTATTTGGCAATCTCGTAGTTAAAAAACAAACGACAGCTGTCAGCCAAAACAGTAGAAAACTGCCTGATACTCCGAACAATAAAGTAATCGATTTTCTCCTGTTCTTTATTTCTAAATCACTCTGATTTTCACGGTGGTGACCCCGAAGTGCCCTGCGGGCTCTGCTGGCAACTAAAATGCGCCTGATTGTTAAACAATTAAACAGCAATATCAAGCAAAAAGGAAGCCAAGCAACAAAAATGCTTTTTAACCAGGAGTACGCCACACCTGCAGGCGATGAGTAAAAGACCACACTGGAGAGGCAACCCCAGGCGATATTGTGAATTATTCGTCCAGGTTCATAGGCGAACCAAAAGGGGATGTTCTCGAAATAGATGACAACAGAGAGTATTGTTAAAACCATAGTTGCCATTTTCTTAGTGCTGTACTTTGTTTTAAAGTTCTGACAACATATAGCTACAAATCGGTCAAATGTGAAGGAGACAGTGAACCAGACGGAAAGATCCAGGGTAGCAGGATTCAAATGCAGGATGAATTTACAAACGGCAGTGGAGGACAGGAATGAATATGGAAAGTGAAAGCTGATAACGCGATAAATTATTACGTTGAAAATCATGACCAGAAGATCTGCTGCGGCCATAGCGGCCATGTAGAGGGAGATACATTTTGATAGGTCACAATTCCCCCTGGAGAGAATCACGATTGTCATTAAGTTGGCTGTAAGAAAGGGTGAGAAAAGTTAAGCAACGAAATGACAATTTTTACACCATTGTATTGGGAAATATTCGGATTTATCTCTATTTCGCAATATCGAATCCGATTCTTTTAATTTTCATTATAGAGACGAGTGTTAGTGAAACTTTATTTTTTTTAAATCAAACGATTAACCAACTCGTACCCGTTCTAATCCCAGCAAACGTTAGTCAGAAATCAACACGTCTTCAAAATAGTTTCCAGACCACTAACAGGCACAAGGGGAATTCCATTAAAACATTCAACCGAGGTGTAAACATTAAAATTATGCCGAAAAATTCCACACATTCTCCATATAGTCACCCTCCTTAAACGGCCCAGGCACCGCTCGGCGAATATTCCAATTGTGGGGGTTCATGGTGGCTGATCAGAGGTTGGCAGCTCCCTGAACGGCAATTTATTCTCAAAATCTTTCAAAAGCCCCTGTTGGTTGAAGGTGGCTAAAATCGGTCGAGTTACCAACTTCAGGTAAACTGGGAGCACGAAATAATTGAACTGATGCCCACGAATTAAAAAGCAAATCTATTTGTGGTGAATGACTTATTGTTTGAGAGAGTAGACGGGGGAGGGGAGTTGTTGAGAGTGATAGGGGGTAAATCGGCCTCAGCAACAGGAGAATACTTGAACTCCCGTTGTCACGGTCTAGCGACCAGAACAGACGCTCGGCCATGGAAAAGATTAGTCGGATACACGTCGATAATTCACAAATCATCCGGATGGATATGTAACTCCGCAATGAGGTCATTCTCGAAATCTGTTACTTTAACATTGAAATTATCAACAACCCATAGTTCACAGAGTTAAACTGACTTACCGGGAACGCCGAATGCTGCAAGAACGGGATAGTAAACGTTCTCTATCTGTAGAACTGTTACCATGTTTTAGAAACCTGTGCAAATCCTCTGAAGCTATACGGTTCCAAGTGGAATGCATCTGAGAGCTCTCATTTCTCCCCCTTTATAGAACAATCCATCCTCCGCTGGGAAAATCAAGTTACACAATATTTGTGCATTTGTTGCAGTTCTTTAGCAAACAATTGGTGGTTTTCTGGTTCACTGCGCCTCGGCTACTAATGGAGAAATTGCACAACTCAGAACATTAAATCCCACCTATTAAAATCAGTGAAGGCAATATAATCCCGGATTGAAAGTGCACTGCCTTGCGCTGTGAAATTTGAATGGAACATCCCGTTTTGCACACTGCGCCAGGTTATTTTGACCTCTTAATAATTTGGTAAAATCTTTGCCAATCCAGAATGTAAGTCAAACTGATTTAGTACTCAAAGGATCGCACATAATGTCTCGCCTCAAACTATACTGCATGTAACACAAAATATTATAATTGATATTGAATATACTCTAACATTGACCACGGCTGCCACATTGGAACAATAGTGGTAATAAACTGACTCCAAAACTAATGTGGGGACCTTACTCTAACAGTACAGATATTAATCCCAAACTAAAATAACTCATGGAAACTCGACACTAACACGGCTGGCTATAAACAAATTCCAATAACCCTGGTGAATTTACGCTGACAAATGATCATAACCTGACATTAGTGTTGTCGAACGCATGCAGCCATTACTGATGATTGTCTACTTTTAAATTATTGTCATTTTTATTCAAGGTTGTAAAAAACCGTAACACAAATGGTGAATATGTATACATTATTTGCATGGATCGTATCCGCTGATGCACTAATATAATTAAACTCTCTGCCTCTTACTGTCCTCTGGAGCATCCTTCATATCAAGGGAAGATTGATCTGATAGGAATTACGAGAGCTTGGTGCAGAACGACAATTATTGGCCCTCGAATATTGAGAGGAACGCGATATTCAAAAAGAATAGGGAGATATGTAAAGGTGGAGAGGTAGCACTGTGAATCGAATTTGACAAGATTGGTCCTATGGTTAATAATGACCTGGTTCAAGAGATCAGGATGTAGAATTGGTTTGGTTGGAGATGAGGGATACTAATGAGAAAAGTCACTAGTAGGAGTGTCGACAGGCCCCCTAACAGTAACGACAATGTAGGGCAAAGTATAAAGAGGAAACATTAGACGCTTAGGAGAAAGAGACAGCGATAATCATAAGTGATTTTATTCTACATATAAAGAGGGGAAATCAGTTTAGCAATGGTAGCCTCGATGAAGAGCTCTTAGAATGCTTTCGAGGTAATTTCTTAATGCAACATGCTCAGGAACCATGCAGAGAGCAAGTTCTATTAGTCTTGGTATTGTAACAGAGATTAATTAATATCTTCAGAGTTAAAGCACCCTCCAGGTTGTAGTGAAACAATATGATTAAATTTAAAATGTGAAGAGTGGGTCCAAGACTAGCAACTTAACTTTAAAAAAGAGCAAATGTGCGGGCAACAAAGCTGATTTAGCTGAAATGAACTGGGGGAAATCAGCTAGAGAATAGATCAATGGAGAAGCAGTGGCAGGCATTTAAGTGGACATTACAGAATATTCAGAGTAAGTATGTTCCGAGAATAACAAAATGTTCTAAGGTAACGGCCCAGTATCCGTGGTTAACTAAAGAAGTTATGGAGAACATTAAATGTAATGAAAAGAACATATAACTGTGCAAAGATGATTGGCCGGTCAGATGATTGACCAGAAAATAAAGAATGGAAAGGAATGGCTAAAAGATTAATCAGGGAAAATTATTTCGATTATGAGAGGAAGATAGCTAGAAACAAAAAATGCACCGAAATAGATTATACATGGATTTAGAAAGTAAAGTATTCAGTGAAGTGACTGTTGGCCCTCTAGACATTGACAGTGGGGAGTTAATAGCAGATAATGAGAAAATGCAGACGAAATGAACAGATATGTTGATTCTCTGTTCAATACAGAGGATTTAAAACACAATCCGCTCATAACTGTAAGTCAGGAGATGAAAGGGAGAGGGAAACAAGGAGAAATTACAATCACAAGGGAAGCGGTACCAAACATGCTGTTGGAGTTGCTGGCTGGCAAGTCTCTGGATCCCGCTGGATTACATCCAAGGGTAATAAACGAAGTGGCTGATGAGATAGTGGATGCGCTGGATATAATTTTCCAAAATTCGCTAGATTATGGTATGGTTCCATATGACTGAAAAGTAGCAAATTTAACCCTACTATTTAAGAAGGATGCGAGTGTCCAGCACTGGGGAGCACTGTTTTAAATTAGTGATCACCTATTTGGAACAGTTATGAGGAGATTTTCTTTCCTCCCAAAAGGCTGCGTGACTTTGGAACTCTGCCTCAGGAGATGGTGCAGCCGACGTCAGTGAATATTTTTGGTATGATGTAATTGATACATTCTCGTTAGGCAAGCAAATCAAGAGTTATTGTGTTTAGTTGGGAATGTGGAATTCGAAACAGAATCATTCAGCTATGAGCATATTGAATAGCGGACGAGGCCCAAATGTCTGATTGGCCTACTCCTGCTCCTCATCTTCTTTTTTCTAAAGACCTGCCCCTCTCTCCACCCCAATATTCTTCGAATGCAATCCATTGGATGAAGTTAAATATCCACTAATGACATAATCATATTCCAAGTGCTTTTAAACTTCTGAACATTTCCATTACCTGTAAAATCTCTCTCCTGCTGACATTTGTCAGTATCGTTGTTGGGGTTGAACCACAAAGGTCAAATTTTTCCTTTTACATATTTCAAGACTTCAGTTCCTCTGCTCACTTTGCACTGTGCCCATCCTAGTCCATAACAAGGATAAAAGGAGCCTACCGTAACTTGCACTGTGTATGTTCCTGCAACTTTGTCTAAACTGCTCGCAAACTTGACCCTCAAAATTATACTTATTTTTCTTGATCTCTGGTATACACCTAGTAATATTATATACGTGTAATTAATTTCTCACCTACATTACACCAGTGCTGTAAGAGCTTATTTCACGAATGTTGCCACTTGAGATCTATTTTATTCCCGAGCCTATCTTTCCTGAAATTGCTGAGAAGTGTACAATAGCAGCTAATTGATAATTACGATTGAGGCCCAAGGAGAATGAACTAAGGGTTTGGATACATCTCGGATAAGGTAGAGCACGTGGAATGTGCTTCACTGGGTGGTGGTGGAGGGGAGGTGCGAGGGATGGAGCGGGGCAGGGAGGGGGGTGGGTTGGGGGCGTGAGGTACGGGGCTCTTCAGGAACAACAATCCAAATATGGTCATGTTTAAAATACACGATCGCGGGAAAATCAAGCGAATATCAAGAGTCAAATATTTTTATGGAGGAGACTGAAGTTCAAGGGATGAAATGGGAGCTGGCCCTCGTTCCTAGGTAACACAATCATTGAACAATTGGAGGATTTCAGGAAGAGATAGTAGGAAACAAAGTTCCCAGCCAAGCTGGGGGGTGGGGGTGGGTATGTTGGAGGGAGGGGAGCGTTCCAACAAATCAACATGATTTACTTTATCTGCATATATAGTTTTTGTTTCCCAGCTGTAAATCGGTAGATACAATTTAACACATTTTCAAGTTCACGGAGCTGGTGGAAGAAGATAATCATTTCAATCACTGGGTCTGCGAGCATTCTTTGATCTTTCGCTCTGAACTCCATTTACAGCCTTGATGTGCAACACCGTAACCACTCTCACGCCAGAAATGGACAAATGTAGCCTTTCCACATGCATTACATGGTCCGGACAAAATATCAGGCAGATTCGCTGATTCATTCATTCATGCCGTGGACAGTTTGCCAATCTTCCAATCCATGTCAAAATGAAAGTCGTGAATCATAGAATGCCAGCGTTCAGAAGGAGGCCTGAAGCTCTTCCAAATTACCGCGGCCATGGAAAGATTTCCACATTCCCAGAATCCCTCATCACCCTGTGAATTAGATATTTTGAGACCTTGCTGAATCAGATTACTTCATCATTCAGATAGAAAAGCGTGGAAGCTGGAAATCTGAAAATAAATAGAAGGGAAATGTTGTATATGCACAGAATATCAAGAATTAAACAGCGAATATTTCAGATCAATCCTTTTCGTCAATACTGTAGAAATGTATATTCATAACAGATTTTAAATGGAGGGCGGAGGTGGCGGGGGGTGAAGCAAGTGCAAAAGCAAAGGTCCGTGATGGTGGACGGTAAGAAGCTAAAGGTTTCATGGTACAAAACTCAATGAGATTTGTAATGGTTACCGTAAAGGAAAAGAATTTGCCTCCAGATGAGGTTTTGAATGGCAGCACAGCATCCATCTGAGTGTAACATGGCAGATAAAGGAAAACCGTGACAAGTCTAAACACGCAAAAGTAATCAAGGAACATCATGGAAGTTGATTTATTGAAGTTTAAATCAACCTAACAACGTGCAAATAAAGCATAAAGCATGGATTGCTGTGGCAATAGAACCAAGATGGTCGGATCACAATGACATTGTGAGGTTTCTGTAAGGTGGCACATTGAATTGTTGTTGGAGATATCTAAGAGGAAAATAATGTGCTGACTGATGCATTTCCCTGCAGTTAATCGAGCAAAGAGTCGTGATGGATAAATGTTTCATCTTTTTAATGAAGACCTTGTGATGGCATTTCTATTACACCTCTAAACATTATGATTCACACAATTAGAACATTACTCTGAATGAGCGTTCCTGATTTCAAAGGGATGGTATCACGCATTCCACCAATAAGCACCATTCAAAATAATTTCTCAATTCACGAAATCAATATACATCTCTTGGTATCACACACTGGAATTTCTGAAACTTAATATTTCCACAAATTAAGCTTAGATGGATAGTTTGCATCCACAGTAGACAGGGCTGTCTGAATCTCACATTTGAATCATTCTGGGGCAATGCATGGCTTTGAATGAAGCCACGAAGGCGGGAGCTATTTTTGAGAACTATGATGCAACGCAAAGAAGCCAGACAGGTTTGAAATTACATTGTGAGCCTTTGAAGGCCAAGTGCAGATATCTTGGTAATATCATTATACGATCACATGCCTCTAGTAATGAGCGAACAGTTGGTGTAATTACAAGATTTGTGGAAGGAAGCCAAAGGGATGCTGCCACTCTTCCTGTGAGGGTGACATTTCAAAGGAGGAAATGTACAACAAATGGCCTGATGCCTCTTGTCAGATATTGAAGTTAGGTATGAGAAAGCTATTGAAATCTGCCCGAATAGCTGAGTTGAGAGAGCATCAGACGTTTAAAATGGGGCTCCTGGGTTGGATTCGTTATCTAAAAATTCTCCTGTGGCCATGGGTTTCCTTCCCTGTGAAATAGCAGGGAAGAGAATGCGAGCAAAATGAGCTCATTTCTTCAAGTAGAGCCGAAGAAACAGAGGCGCTTCACTGATTTGCAAAAAAAGAGCAAAAAGAAAAAAAAAAACACTTCTAGAGATTGTGGTAGCCTCGATTATTTTAAGATTATTTCTTGATTTCCAGCAGCCCTTAGTTTGAAAGTTGATTCCTGATGTTTCCTTGATTGTCCTAGACACCATCGCTGTTGACCAGTGGCAAGACATATTACATTTCACATCCATTTTTATCACTGATGGAGACATTTCCACGTGTCAACCTCACAACGCATTTCAGGAGGGTAAAAACCTCAATCAGATCACACTCCATTCTTCTATGCTGAGGAGACTAGAAATTTGAAGAAGGCTTGAAAATTAGGACTGTGAAAGGGACCTGGAGAAAAGATTGAGTGAGGGCACTGAATTATCCCTTCAATGTGCGAGTGCAGACACAATGGGGTGAATATCATCTTTTTTGTGCTGTGGCCAATCTATGATTCTATGAGTATGCATCATATAGTATGAATTTAACCTGCCTAAAAAAAGAATCCTTCTGGTGAATCTGTACTCCTTGCAATCTAAGGTCAATATAATCTTAATTGTTCCTCTGATTATGTAAGTTTATGTAAGAACATAAGAAATTGGAGCAGGCATAATCTTGTACTGGTCATCACGGCTTCTCAAATAGTCAACAACTTCCTGGAAAATCTGCCTCAATAATACCTTCCTGAACTATCCTCATATCCCAAAGATTCCCATAAATCCTCGAGAGGTATCGATTGCTGTCATGAGCTCCCGATCATCCACAACACTCCCGTGTCTGGTATGCAAAGATTCCCAACCATCTGAATGAAGACATGTTACCCGATCTCGCGATAATGCCTGACGCTATCCTTTGGGACTCTGACCACGAGCGCTAGAATTCCGAGCCTTAGGAAACATACTGGCAAAATCTCCCCTATCAAGGCCCATGAAAACTTATCTAATTCAATGAGATCACCTCGGATTCTTCTAAATTAGGTAGGAAACCATCTGTCCTACCCCACCATGTAGGATTCATGTCGGTGCTCGACCGCTTTTTGAAGCGAATGTTCTCAATTCGCGCTGTCCTGCAGCTTCAGAAGAAATGAACAAAGATGCTTGCAACAAAACATTTGGCTACAGTACAGGCCGTTGTGTTGGAAAGCTCAACTGTTGGTTCATGCCGTGGCTTAGCACCTGGCCTGTAAAGAGGAGATGCGGACTTCAGAATCTCCACAGTAACTCTATCCATTTCGTCAATGCATGGCTTAAATCAAGCCAAGCAAGCCGAGAAGTAGATTTGAAACTTACGTGCCAATATAAAGAAGCCGGAGAGAATCAATATTACTTCTGAAGGTTCATGCGTAAGGAATCATTTGACTTATTGCCCTCAATTACCGAGAGCAAGAACCCAGTGATTCGTGTTATTGTGGATGTGTTGATGAAAAATAAACATCCATTTTATCAGCCCTTCTATCTTGATCCACCGCACAGCCTTTCACAAATAGGCTTATCACGGGTCACTCCACAGTAATCTCATGGCATTTGGGAAAAAATATCAGTGCAGTTAATTAAGAATTTAAAGGCTCCTCAGTCAATTATAGTTTCTTTCAATGCATTTTGTTCTCCGCAGGCATTCCACTTTGAAACTGTTCTCGACATTAATCTCACTGAAGCAGAGAATGATCTTTTTAAATCCATCAATGTGTAGGTGAAAACGTTGAGGTCACTATTTGTCACATTCACAGGAGGCTGGGACAGGACCCGGGTAGGTGTTGGGGGAATGGTGGTGGTTGCCACGAATTTGGAATGTCATGGGCAATATGTTTTATGCATTCTTGGATTTGCCTGCAGCTGGCAAGGCCATTATTTATTTCTTTGGTTGTGAATGAGAGGTTGGTAGTGAGCCACCTGCTTGACACACTGATGCTGTTGTATTGTAAGCACATCAGATTTCGTGGTTTTTTGACCCAGTGAAAGTGAAGGAGTGTTAATTGTGTTCCGGGTCAGCGTAGTGCGTGGCTTGGATGGAAACACGAAGGTCAGGGATTTCTCATGTGCATACAACGATTGTTCTCCTTGAGGATAGAAATTGTCTGCCTGGGAGGTGCCATCTATGGTGCCTTAACAATTTGCTTCAGTGCACCTTATAGATGGAGCACACTACTGCCAGTGTGTGCCGGTGGTGGAGTGACTACCTGCTCAAAGTGGGGCTCTTGGGTGGGAACGTAGTAGGGCTGCGCTGCTGACAATAAAGCAGGTTTCTGATACCGGACGATGTCAAACTTTAAGTATTGCTGCCACTGCATTGATCCCCATTCATTGTTAGTGACAGTATCCAAAGATGGTACGTTTTCTTGCTTCTGAATGTGAAAAACTGAAAAGGTTTTGAAGAAAGTTTGGAGCATTTTGAAACTGTACAGGAAATGTCTGTTTTGACAGGAGCTGATCGAAGTGAAAAATTATACAGGTTTTTGCCTCTATTGGCTCTGAAGAAGAGTCATGCGGAGTCAAAAGGCTAACTTCGTTTTTTTTTCTCTCTCTCCACAGATGCTGTAAGACCTGCTGAGTTTTTCCAGCATTTTCTGTTTTTGCCTCAATCTTCTTCTGGACATGCAGCATGGAAGGGGCCTGAATTTTCGAAATAATTCAATATCCAACGCTAACTGTTGTTTGTCTTTTATTTATGTTAGTGCATTTGTGCTCTGGTATAACGAAAGTAACGTGTACTGAGTGGAAAATTCTGAATTCAATGCAGATCTGTACATTGATGGTGCGGGAATACCATATGTAACCACCAAGTGAAAGAGCTATCATAAATTCCTGATGCATATATATATACCCTTCCAACACCATATCCCCGAATTCATTTTCTTGTGTTTAGTATAGCTCCCTCTATGTATAATGTTATGCAGTAAATAGATGCCCTTGGTGTAACGTTATGAACTTGGATAAATGACTCCTCTTCCTTCTTTGAATGAAATAAATAATGATGATTCAATGCGGAAAACCTTTCTTCTAAGTGAATGAGGGTCAAGAAGAGGCGAACTGGTCTATAGACGTGAAGGCTTGGGATAGAGTAGAGACTGTAGATATTGAATGACACAGGGTTTTCAGTGGAGAAAATACAAAGTGAGTGGTGACGGGTTTAGAAATAGCACAAAAAATAGGAGCAGAAATAAACCATACGGCCTGTAGAACATGTTCCGCCATTCAACACGGTGATGGCTGATTTTGGTCTTTATCTACATTCTTTCGTCCAATCCCCATATCCTCAGGTTCCTTGAGCGAACAAAACTCGCTCTATCCCACGCGTAACTATATTCAATGATGAAGTATCTTGGGAAGAGAATTCCAATGATTCGCTGCTTCTTGAGGGAAGTAATGCCACTTATCTCAATCCGAAATGATTTGGATCTTATCATGAGATTATGCCCCCGTGTTTTACATTCCCCGGCCAGCAGAAACAATCTCTAAACTGGAGTTACGCAATCAATCCCCTTCATAATCATGTTTGTTTCATTTATATTGCCTCTCTGGATGTAAACTCCCTGGAATATAGGCACAGTTTATCCAGCTCATCCTCATTGTCAAACCCTCACCCGTGGTTCAATTATTGAACCTTTGCTCTGCCGCCTCTACTGAAAGTTGTTCCTTCATTAAATATGGAGATCACAAGTGCAAAACCAAGTCTCAACAAAGTCTTGTGCAAAAAGAGCAAAATGTATTTTTTCCTGTTCTCCATTCCTCTTGCAATAAAAGCCAACTTTACGTTCGCCTTCACATGAACAACAGTTGCGTGTAGGTGAGCTCATGAATGTGTGCGCAACAAATGTGAAAAGGCACATGAGGGAATAACGAAAAAAACGGTACTTAACCAACCCAGCAAAGAAAAAGTAAAAGAAATGAAGCGGTGCAGGCGGTCATAATGAATTAAAATTGCTGAACTCAGTGTTGCTTTTAAGAGTCTGTAGAGTGTTGAGTCGAAAGATGAGTTGTTGTTCCCCATGCTTTAATGTGGTGAGGCCATGCAATCACTGGAGTCTGCTCTGTTATTCAGAGACAACAATTTGGCAACAGAACTGAGGGCTCGTGCTCCAGACCTCTTCACACACATTTCCAAGCTGTCCCAGTCCAGCTACAGCAATGACATATACTCGGCAACGTGGAAAATTGTCCAGGCTTCTACTCTGCAAGAGAAGCATAACAAATGAAATATGCCCAATGCGCTCCTCATCGGTCTACTCTTCATCATCAGTAAATTGATGGGAAGGGACATCAAAGTGCTATCACACGACATTTGCTTAGCAAAAATCTGCTTACTGACGCTCAGTTTTGGTTCAGACAGGGCAAATCAGCTGACCTCATTACAACCGTGGATCAAACATGGACAGAAGAGGTGAACACCAAAGAATGTGGGATTGACGGACGTTGACAGCTAGCATTATTTGGCCTAGTCTGGCATCAAGGAGCACTAGCAAAACTGGAGCCAATGGGAATAAGGTGGAAACCTCTCCAATGGTTGCATATCAGTCATAGCTAGTTCAAAGGGAGGTCGCTGTGGTTGTCAAAGGTCAAACATCGCATTATCAGGACATCGCTGCTTCCTGCAGGGTAGTTTCCTATGCCCAACCATCTTTAGCTGCTTCATCGTTGACCTTTCTCCCATCATAAGGTCAGGAGTGGACGTTCGCTCTAGATTGTGCATTGTTTAGCACCATTCACGACTGCTCATGTACTGAGGAGGCCATGAGCAAATGCAGGAAGACCGGGAAAATATCGAGGCTTGAGCTGACAAATGGAAAGTGACAATCGCGCCACACAAATTCCAAGCAATGGCCATCTCCAATATGAGGTAATCTAACTATTTGCACTTACTGTTCAAAGGGATTACCATCGCTGAATTCCCACTATCAACATTCTGGGCGTTGCAGCCTGAATTGGAATGGCCAGATAAATGCATTTGCAGCAAGAGCAGCTCAGAGGGAAGCAATAATGTGGCGGGAACCTCGAATCCTGACTGCCCAATGCCTACCCATCATCTAGAAGGCATATGTCATGAGTGTGATGGATTACTCTCCACTTGCCTGAATGATTTGCAGTTGCAGCAACAATCACGAAGCCTTATATCATCCAAGATACACAGCTCTCTAGATTCACACCACTTCCACATTATTCACCCCCTTCACAACCAGAAGAACAGCGGCATCACTGTGTACCATCTACAGGAACTCACCAAGGCTTCCTTAGGCAGCACCTTCCAAAAGTATGACGGCCATCAGATTGAAGGACAAGGGCAGCGGATATATGGGCACATCACCTCCAGGTTTCTCTCCAAGCCACTCACTATCCAGCCTTGGAATTTTACCGCCGTTCTTTCACTGTCACTCAGTCAAATATTTGGTGCTCCCTCCCAATAGCACAGCGGGTGCACTGAGTCCCCATGGTGCTGCTGAGGTTTAGAAAGGAAATTCACCACCACCTCCTCAAGGGCAATTAGGGATGGTCATTAAATTCTGGCCTAGTCAGCAAAGCCCACATCCCATAATGAATAAAATCACTTTTGTAGCCAATTAGGGTTTAACATGCTGTAGTTGCGGATAATAATTTTCTTTAAGAAAATGCTATCAGTCGCAGATTTAAAATAAAACTACCTATTACCGTTTCCAGAACAGAGTTCTGAGTCTCCTGACAGTGGCTACCCGGAATTGTTTTAGAATTTCAATGCCGAAATCTCTTGGTTTGTTTTTTTTTCACTTTGGCCCCTAGCTCCAGATTTCATGTTAGCGGAAAGCATTTCTTCAACTGAACATATCTGTACAATGGGATCTGTGTGTGCTGGACATAAATCACAAGATGTCATTATGCAGGTACAGCAAGTGATTAGAAAGTCAAAATAAATGCTGCCGTTAATTGAGGGACAATGAAAGATAGAAGTATTGAAGTTTGCTGCTGCTGTACATGGCCTTCGTGAGGTCACATGTGGAGTAATGTGTGCAGTTGTTATACTCTGCATTTGAAAGAAAACCATATTAAAGTGTTAGAAGCAGTTTGGGGAAGGTTCATTCAATTCTACCAATTCTACCAAGAAAGGTAGAAACTGATGGAAGATGATAATGATTTCAGCCATGAAGGCTGCAAGCCTCTCGGTCACAACAGCTGGAAATTGCAGCTTTGTTGTGTCTATTATCTGTTGGTACAGAATATCAGGAAATTGTCCGAGATTATTGTTCCATCACCTTCAGAATTTCTGCCGTTTTGTAATCCTCCAGTCCATGTAGGAATGAAACTAATGAACCATTTAACCCTACAGCTCAGAATGAGGCATATCTGTCCCTCGAGTCAGTGCCGAAACTTGTAAAGGGTTGTCAGTTTTGTCCCACAATTCAGCTTTTCCCCATCATCCAGCTGAATCTGATTCCTCTATCCTGCCACGTCGAAAAACAAAATAATGTGCAGACTGGAAATCTGACCTGACCTAAAAATGTCAGAATTTCTAATTTCAGCGAACATTTGTGCAGATAAGCACAGCCAACGTTTCAATCGATCACTATTCATCAAAACTGAACAAAGGCATAAATGTAACAATTGGGAATTTCAGAGGCAACGGTCTTTGAGGATGGTGGGCATGACACAAATGTTTCATAATACAATGGCCTATGAAAGTTGCAATGGTAACAGTAAAGAAACACATTGTCTGCCTGCCGCACTTTGTCGAATGTTTTGGTGAGATCCATGAAGGCAAGATCTAGTGGTCCCCTTCGTTCACGACATTTTGCTTGCAGCTGCCGGACTGAGAATGTGATATCAATTATAGATCTTTCACTTGTTAAATCAAACTTTGATCCAGGATCAATGCATTCAACCAAGATTTGCATTCATACAAAGGCAATGTGAGAAAATACCTTCCATCTGACGCTCAGCAGGTCAATGCCCGTATAGTTGTTTCAATCGGCATGTTTGCCCTTGTTCTTGCACAGGGTCACAATATTTGCATTGTACATTTCCTTGGCCGCGGCACCCTCCCTCTAGTGGAGAGACAAAACTTCGTGTAGCTGCAGCAGGAATGCCAATTTCATGTGATTGTTGAGTTCATTCGTGATTGTATCAACATCCGGAGCTTTGCCCATGCCAGGCGAGCGAGTGCTTTTGTTAATTTGCTCCACATTGGCTTCAAGATTCTGTTGTGATAAAGCAGGCAGGCTGTCTATGCCTGTCTAGATCTTCTTAGATGACAATGTTGCCCCTAAAATGCCATTCAAGGTGGATTTCCACTATCTGTCCAGCTATTTATTATAGTCAGTGATGACTTCCCAGGGCTTTGATTTCAGTTGTTATTTTTGTTTTTGTGATGGAACTGTTGCATTTTTGATCCTATAATCGACGCCCCACAAGCCACTCCCCGAAAGTCCCCAACCATGACCCACTGTGATGACGAATATCTCAATGTTCTTGCAGAGTTGTAACGAGTAATCATTCGTGCACTGCCTCGCAGCATGTTGGAAGTTACCTCAAATGCCTCCTACAGCATTCAGAGCTTTGCCGTTCTGATCCTTCTTGTAAATATTGTGGGGATCACTTGGCTTCAATGGCAGGTTCGACCATAGTGATTGTAGCCACGAACCAATCAATGTTTTCCAGTTTTTGTTTCTCATATGTTTAGAGTGCAACATTGGAGTTCGTAACTCGAAGTATGTTCCATTTTGCTTCTGTGCTCCGTGTGTGGAAATAAACAGCTGTAGCATCTGGCCTCTGACTTCTTTAGCTTTCCCTGTTTGCATGACGTGACTCATCAACTTCTATTATTGAAACTCGATGGCTCTGCGCCCCTTTACATCGGCGCAACAAGTTTCAGTCTGCACAGAAAGTTTGGTTAACAAATTTCAGAATTTGCTATTTCTGCCTTAGAAACTGGGAGGGTCAGTATCCTTTCCCTGTTTCCTTTTTAATGTTGGATCTGCCTCAAAAAATAAAAGAAGTTTTGAAAGCACAGAGTCCATCACAAGGACGACTTGAGAGAATATGCTGTGCCACATTTGTGTTTCGCTTGTGTGTGTTGGGGGCGTTGTGGGGGTGGGGGTGGGGGGCGGTTGCATCACCCAGAGTTACAAATGCCTTACTGCAATGTCTAGTTCCCTGCTCATGCATTTCCAAAGAACAGATCTGCTACCATGTGACAATGAAATGTTTTCCTATCAGTGGTCCACTCTCTGTGAGCATCCCTCCTCTTCTATTTAATGTTGATGTTCAGCCTGTCACGTCTGATGTCGATAACATATATCTTGCAGGCCTTATTTAACAACTCAGATTTGTGCACATAGTGCTAACGCCTCAGCTTACCAATCGAAGAGGTGGCATCTCGTATGTGTTGGCTTGTTTGGTTTGCCAGCTGATATAATAGATTCTGCTCACATATTGAGGACAGACTCTGATCTACAAAGGCCAATTAAAGCAGATGACCTATTGTGGGTCAGCAAGTTAATATTCGCTTGCAGCCCAACATGAGGTGGGCGGAGACTGAACAGAGAGATACGACGTTCCATCCTACCACTGGAGACTGCCTGTTGCTTTGGTTCTCCATGGAAATCAACTTGGGACTATAATTCATAGCTGCTGTTCTGCGTATTGTGTTATAATTCTGCAGTGAAAATGGAGTGTCCTTTCACAAGGCCTCAAGTTTTGGAAATGTATCAAGACACTGAGTTTACAAAATCGGCAGGGTGACACTCTGACCCTCCCTGGTTGATTCAAAAGAAGTGAAATCCACGAGGTTTGGCACCAGCTTGGTTGCAGAAGTTGCCATAAATATGAGATATTTAGGCATCAGTCTGTCTTTGGGCCCCAGTCCAGATATTTTGATAGGGTCTACTGCCATAGGCTTCAGCTCTCACGGGCTATACACATGGCAGTAAAGCTCTTTGTTCAGAAGTTGGAATCCGCCTCATGACTCCACATGCCAGTGGGCCTGCACACTGCATGTCGGGCGGATGAGGTGGGAGATGGGTGGGTGAAATCCTGTGTTCTTCTGAAGCTTCATCCTCGGGCTGTGAGGGACCCAGTTTTCATGTTCCCTGCAAAGAGACACAGTTGAGAACATGCTGATGGAGCGGCTGTGCACTTTCAAGTGGAGATTGACACATTTGATTCTTGATTTCTGATTCCTGTCAGCCAGCAAAGTGTGCTAAAATGAGAAACAATACAGGACACAAAAGCAGAAAGCATGTTAACACTCTTCAGCCATACATTAGATACATAATATAAAGTGAGAGAAAAATAAAAGCAAACTTACCATTAACTTACATCGAAGCCATTAGTAATCCATTCAGTTACTGAATGCTAAGTAAGCAATAGACATTTTCCATATCTACACAGTTAGGGCCGGAAAATGTCATCGTGTTGTTTGAAGCTTCATTTGCTGTGGATACTATACATGTGGTATTAATCAAGGTAAAGTATTTCTGAATTTTCGACAAAGTGAGGTTAGAGTGACTGCCCTTGGCATCAAGGCAGCATTTCACATAGCTTGGCATCAAGGAGCGCTGGCAAAACTGCAGAAAACGGGAAAGAGGGTGAAAATATTCCGCTGGTTGATACATAGCACAAGGGATGATGGTTGTCGTTGTTGGAGGTCAGTCATTCAGTTCCAGGACATTCCTGCTGGAGTCCCTGAGGATAGAGTCCTAGGCCAAAACACCTTCAGCTGCTTCATCAATGACCTCTTTCTATCAAAATGAGAGAAGTGGGGGTGTTCGCTGATGATTGCCCAATCTTCACCAGCACTTAAGGGTGTTCAGATAATGAAGCAGTCGTTTACAAAATATAGCAAAGCTGGGCAATACTTAGAACTTACAACAATTTTACAAATGCTTCTTGATACCGCACATCGGCCAAATGCTGATTTGACAATTGCCAAGTAACATTTGTGCCACACAAGTGCTAGGCAATGAGCATGACCACCACGTAGAATCTCACCGATGCTCCTTGCCATTCAATGGAATTATCTTCGCTCTAACCCCAATTATAAACATCCTTGGTGTTACCATTGACCAGAAAGTGAACTAAACCAGCCATATTAATACTCTGACTACAATAACAGGTCAGGGCTAAGAATTCTGAGGTGCGTAATTACCGCCTGACTCCCCGAAGCCTCTTGAGGATATACGAGGCACCAAGAGGAGGTCCCGGAATACTGTCCATTTGCCTGGATGAGCGCAGCTCCAACAATGCTCAAGAAGATTGACATCACTGACAGTGCAGCACTCCATCGACCCTGCTCCTCAGACAGGTCGCTTCAGTGCCTAAACTCCCACAGTGCATCACGCCCTTAGTCCTGAACCTGATACAATGCTGGCCCACATTGCTGGCCCTCTGATCGTGTTTCCTCAGGGCTGGCTGTCTGACAGTGCTTCCTCAGTGCTGGCCCTCTCACAGTGCTGCACTCCCTCAGTGCTGAAGCTAAGACAGTGGAGTGCTCCCTCACTCCGGGCCCACGACAATGCAATGTTTTCTTAGTCCTGCCAATCTGACACTGCAGCGCTCCCTCAGCCCTAACCCTCATAATGTGCAGCGTTTCCTCCTTTTGAACTCGCTGACTGTGCAGCACTCTTTCAGTACTAACCCCCAGACAGTGTGGTTGCTCAACGTTACTGGCAATCATGCCGTGCAGAGATCTTTCCGCCCTCATCCTCTGTCAGTGCAAAACGACAAACCTGACAGTGCAGTGCTGTAACGTTATTAACGTCTGTCAGTGCAGCACTCCCTCAGTTAAGACCATCTGATATTGAATGTCTCCTCGTCCTTACCCCCCGACAGTATAGCGCTCCCTCATTGTTGAACAGTGGCATTGCAGCGTTCCATCAGCCCTGCTCCTCAGACAGTTCAGCGCTCCCTCCGTGCCTAAACACTAACATT
The DNA here is from genome assembly GCA_026770705.1 of Isurus oxyrinchus. Lineage (NCBI taxonomy): Eukaryota > Metazoa > Chordata > Chondrichthyes > Lamniformes > Lamnidae > Isurus > Isurus oxyrinchus. Next base: position 80,597,616 of record JANJGN010000020.1, on the reverse strand, counting down.
ACAGTGCTTCCTCTGAGCAGAATTCTGAGAATGCAGCAACTCCTCCGTCCTGACCAAGATACTGTTCAGCTCTCTCTCAGCCATGACCTATTGACAGTGCATCGTTCTCTCAGTCCTGACCCTCTGACTGCACTCCTCTGTCAAATTAGAACATTTTAATCTGCTGCGTTCCTGCAGTACTGACCATATCTTATTGCAGTCCCCCCTCAGTCCTAACCATCTGATATTCCAGTGGCCAAATTTTCCAGAACATCTGACATTGCAGCGCTACCTCAGTCCTGGCTCTCTGACAGTACATGTCTCCCTCAGTGCTGACAACCTGACAGTATTGTGCTCCCTTATCCCTGGCCAGGGGTCCTTATGCCTAGAGTGTGGAGTTAAATCAAACCTGACAGACTAACAGTGCAGCCCTCCCTCAATAGTAAACCACAGAAAGTGCAGCACTCTGTCAGTCCAAAAACCTGAGCGTACAGTCCTCCTCCAGTCCTGAAATCCTGACATTGAACGGCTCCCCCTTTTATTGACCCAATTGCAGTGCAGCGCTCTCCCAATCCATACCATGTGGCTGTGTAGATCTCTCCCAATCCTCATAATCTGACGGTGCAGTCCTCCCTCAGCCCTTTCCCTCTGACAGTGCAGCCTTTGTTAAGTCCTGACCCGCTGATTGTCTTCCCTCCCTAAGGCCTCTACCTTTACAAATGTTGCATTCTTCGTTTCCTGACCTTCTTAGAGTGCAGCAATGCACCATCCATGAACCCCTAAGAGTGCAGCCCTCTCTCGTTACTGACAAACTGGATTTGCGCCACTCCATGAAGTAATATCCAAAGCAGAGCTACTCTATTGCTGACCCTCCAACAGTGCAGTGCTCCTGCAGTCCTGACCGTATTATATTGTAGCAATCCCTCTTTCCTGACACATTGACAGTGCAGATCTCACATTTTCCTGACCCTTCCTCAATGAAGGATAAGGCCAGACCTGAGTAACGGCAACGCAGTGTCCCCTCATTCCTGACCCTCTTTGAGTGCAGCGCTCCCTCAGTCCTGCCCACCTGACAGTCCAGCTCTCCATCAGTGCTCATCATCAGTGCATATCTAATCTGCTTACTTGCTATCACTATGTCACGTTCAATTTGAGCCTGGTGTCTTTCATAAACGACAGGGAAGCTGAAAAATGCTACCAGAGCTATTATCAGCAGGGTCAGCCCATTAAACAAGGCACCAATGTATATGAGCAGCCACATCAGCACTGTAGTATACCGTACCCTTTACCGTGTTGATGTCCATCTGGCAGTGCAGCGCTCTCTCATGCCTAACCTTTCGACAATTCAGCGCTCCATCAGCCTGGATCTTCTGGCAGTTCAGAATTCCTCTATTCCTGACGTTGCATCTCTCCCTAAGACCAGAGCATTTGACACTGCAGTGCTACCTCAGGCCTAGCACCTGACAGAGCAACGCTCCCTCAGTCCTGTCCCTCTGACAGTGCAGGCCTTCCTCAGTAACGAAACTTGTGAATGAACGCTCCCTTGGCGACGACCCTCTGACAGTACAGTTCCCCTTCCAGACCTCAATTTCCGACAGTGCCGGGATCCCCGTTTCCTGAAGGTGCAGTGCAGATTTGTCTCTGCCCTTTTAAATTTGCAATGCACTCTCAGTCCTCTCCCTCTGTCAGTGCAGTGCTCCTTCAGTGCTAAAAATCTGATGGTGCTTACCTCCCACGCCCTGAGCCTCTGACAGTGCAGTGTTCCCTATGTCCTCATGCTCTGATAGTGCAGCGCTTCCTCAATTCTGAACCTCCGACAGATCAGCACTCCAATTTCCTACCCCCTGACAGTGCAGAAAATGGCCAATCCTGACCTGCTAACAGCGCAATGCTCCCCCAGTCCTAACTGTCTGATATTGCAGAGCTACCTCTGCTCTGACCCTCTGTCAGTAGAGCACTGAAATACTGAACCTCCAATATATAGTGCTTCTTTAGTCCTGACATTCAGACATTGCAGCACTACCTCATTCCTAGCCGCCTGGCGGTGCCGCACTTATCAAATCTGCCCCTCAGACTGTGCAGCACTCCCTCAGTTATGGCAGTCTGACATTGCGGCCCTCCATCATTACTGACCCTCCAACAGTGCAGCGCTGCCTCATCCTGGCAGTTTTACAATGCAGCGCTCACTCAATCCTGACCCTCTGACAGTTTAGTGCTCTCTTCTTCCTGACCCTCTGATGGTGTAGCGCTTCCTCATGCCTAAGCCTCTGACAGTGCAGGACTCAATCAGCATTTACTCTCTGAAGTGCAGCATTCCCTCATTCCTGACACTCTGGCGTGCCCCTCACCCTCAGATCATGCCCTTTGTTACTGCTTTGCTACATCATGCCTAATCTCTAAGAGTGGAGCGCTCCCTTAGTCCTAACCCCCTGACAATGTAGCCCTCTCTCATTCATGGCAGTGCACTCTCCATCATTCATGATAATCTAGCAGTGCATCTCTCTTGATTCCTGACCCACTGACAGTGCCACCCTCCATTAGTCTTCAATCCTTGGCTGTATAGTGTTCCTTCTTGCCTGGATTTCTCGCATCGCAACGCACCCTCATTCCTCAGACTCTGTCAATGCACTGCTCCATCAGCGCTAGAAATCTGAAGGTGCAGCACTCCAAAGTGAAGAACCTCCAACACTGCAGAGACCTCTCAGCCCTGACCAAGTGATAGTGAAGCTCTTCCATTTTCCTGACCCTCTGAGAGGTCAGCAATGATCCAATCCTGACCCTCTAACAGTGTAGCACTCCTTCAGTCGTGAACCTCTGGCATTGCAGCCATCCCCCGGCTCTGACCCTCTTAAAGCTCAGAATTCCCTATTCCATACCCTCTGACTCTATAGCACACACTCAGTCAATGCCCTTTGATGCTGCAGCGCTCCTGAAGTTCTGGCCATCTCACATTACAGTGTCTCTCAGTCCTGTGGGACTCCTGAGATGCTCCTCTGGTCAGGAATGAATGAGTGCTGCACTGTGTGTGGTTCAGGCCACAGGATTTATTTCAATATCAGACGGTCAGGAATGAGGGAACACTAAACTGTCAGATGTTCAGGACTGAGGGAGCGCTGCAATGTAAGAGTGATAGGACTGAGGGAGCACTGTACTAAAAGTGGCTAGGCCTGAGTTAGCATTGTATTGTCAAGGGTTCAGGTCTGATGGAGTGATGCAATCTGAGTGGTCAGGTTTGTTCGGGAGCATCTCATTCAGGATTTTACCATGACTGAGCGCTGCACTTTTAGCTGTTCAGAAGAAATGGAGCATTTTACTCTGACATGGTGAGGGCAGAAGGAGAGCTGCAATGTCAGGGGGTCAGGAATAAGGAAGTAATGCACTGTCAGAAGGCCAGTACACGTCTCAGGAGCCTGGCAGAGGAGCGCCCCCTAAATCCTCCCACTTTGAGATTGCAGCTCTTCCTCAGTCCAAATCGCCTGACAGTGCTAAGCTCCCTCTGTCCTGGTCCTCAGACCAGTCCCTCTGATAGTGCAGCGCACCACATACTTAAGCTGTGGAGAGTGCTGGGCACTTTCATTCTGAACCATTTCCAGTTTAGCGCTATGTAAAACCGAACCCTCTGACATTGTAGCAATCCTGACCCCTCACAGTGCATCACTCCATCAGACCTGAACTGATGATAGTGGAATGCTACCTCAGGCCTAGCCCCTGACAGTGCAGCACTCCCTCAATCATAACCCTTTGAGAGTACAGCGCGCCTTCAGTCCTGAACATCTGATAGTACACTTATCCCTCAGTCCTGGCCGTCTGACAGTGCAGCCTCTATCAGCCTGACTACCTGGCAGACAAGCAGTCCTTCAGCCCTTACACTTTGACAGTGAATTGCTTCCTTTGATGAAGTCATCTGACAGGGAAGCACTCAGTCAACCCTAGTCTTCAGATATTGCAGCGCTCACTCAGTCCAGTCTCTCTGATATAGCAGCACTCCACCAGTGTTAAATATCTCACAGTACTGCTCTCCAAAGCCCCAAACCTCCGTTAATGCAGCACTCCCTCAGACCTGAGCCTCTGAAAGTATAGCGCTCTCTGATTCCTGACTCTCTGACAGTGCAGCAAACCTCATGCCTAAGTCTTTGAGGGTGCAGAGTTCTTTCAGTCCAGAAACGCTTACAGTGTAGCACTACCGCAATCCTAACCCTCTGACAGTGCAACGATCCCTTAGTCTTGACACCTAAAAATGCAGTGCTCCCTCATTCCTTACATTGAACGGCTCGGTCAGCCTTGACCCACTTGCAATGCACTGCTCTCTAAGTCATGCCCTTCTGAAAGAGCATCACTCTCTCTATCCTCACACTGTGACAGTGAAGCACTCCCTCAATCATCACAATCTGACAGTGCAACAATCTCTCAGTCCAAATCATTTTACAGTGCAACGCCCCCTCGGCCCTGGCCCTCAATCAGTTCAGTGTTCGCTCAGTCCTGACTGCCTGATGATGTGGCATTCATTTTTTCCTGACCTCCCTTGCAGTGCTGCGCTTCTCATGCCTAAATCTCTGACAGTGAGCCACTCGATCTTTCCTGGCCCCTTGAGACTGTAGCGCCCACTCAGTCATTGTCGTCTGACTGTGCAGCGCTCATTCAATCCTGACTCTTAAGGAGTAGAGGCTTCCTTACTCCACAAAGTCTGACAAAGCAGCGCTCACTCATGCCTGAAATTCTTACAGTCCTGACCGCTCACAATGCATCACTCCATTAGACCTGGACTAATGACACTGCAGTGCTCCTTCAGGCCTATACTCTGACAGTGCAGTGCTCATTCAATCTTAACCTACTGACAGTGCAGCAATCCGTTTTTCCTGAGCATCTGGCAAGGCAGAGCTCCCCTAGTAATGACCATCAAATATTGAACAGCTCCCTCAGGAATTACCCACTGTCAGTGCAGAGCTCTTTCAACCCTGACCACCTGGAAAAGAATGGCTCCCTCAATCATTTCACGTTGACAGTACAGCACTTCCTCTGCCCAAATCTTCTGACAGTGGAAGCTTCCTCAGTCCTTTCGCTCTGGAAGTGCAGCGCTCACTTAGTCTTGTCCTTCTGACTTGCAGCATTCCTTCAGTCCTGACCAGATGACAGTGCAGCCTCCCTCAGACCTGGCTGTCTAATGGTTTGGTGCTGCACCAGTCCTGTCACTTTCACTGTGCAGCGCTCATCCATCCGTGACCTTCTTGGAGTATAGTAGTCCTTTGGTCCTGACCAACTGACATTGCAGTTCCCCCTCATTCATTACCCTCTGACAATGCAAAGTTACCCCATTCCTCACCCTCCAACAGTGCAGCGCTCCTGCATTCCTGGACTTCAGACGTAGCAGCTCTTCCTCTGCCCTGAACCTCTTACAGTGTAGCGCTCCCTCAGTCTTGCCTGCCTGATGTTGCAGCACTCCCTCATGCATCAACCTCTGAATGTGAGCCGCTCGATCTTTCCTGGCCTTCTGATAATGCAAAGCTCGCTCATTCCTGACCTTCTGACACCGTCTGTTCATGTGCTGGATAACTTCAAGATGACTAGCAATTGCATCAGTTGGTGCTTCTGATTGCCTGGTTTTCAGATGAAAATTTGTGATGGCCAGGGTTTGAACCTACGATCAAAATGTTAGAGTATTTATCTTGTTTTCCTATTGGGTTCTGTTTTTTTTTTACTTTGGCAGCAAATTCGTAATGGACAACACCCAATAAGAAAATAGCTGGTACAGTAATAAACTTGAGGGTTAGATGAACTTTCCTGAAGTTGACATCAGCCATTAAGTAATGTGAAGTCATAACTGAAATTATACTTCACAATGTCCAGTTCTCAGCTGCTCACCGCGGGGTGGTCTCAGAGTGGTGTTATTACTGGGCTTGCCAACTCAGCGTAATTTTCCGGAGCACTCAGGGTCAGATCTCGTCAGTTGGTACTGAAATTAAAATCAAATTAAAAGTCTGAAGAATAATATGAAACGATTGCTACAACCCTACTTCACTGGGATGAGACCGGAATATCTTACTCACCCATTTTGGATGGCGATTAAGGGCTAACCACACTGCTGTGGGTCTGAACTTGAATGTTGGCCAGTTCAGACAAGGAGAACATACGCTTTTCACTAAAGGCCATTGATGAACAAAATGGGCATTTATGCTAATCGAATTGAGATTAATTTTGTGCTAAGGATTACATGGTCAGCGCAACGGAGGCAGGATTCTCAAGAAGCATCAATTGAATTAACCTTCTTCCAGCTTCAGTGGTAGGAGTTCAGACTTTGTTGGCAGAGAGTTAGGCTGGACCTCTGGAACACAAATCCGGAGACATTATACAAATCCACCATTTTGCTGTTATGTTCTATGTAATCCTAGCCTAGTGCAGACATTATCTGATTTCACACCCCGCAAAAAAATAATATCAAGTTGCAGCCCAGTGATTAACTAATCTGATGCTTCAACACTGAGTATGGAACCTATCAGGTATATTATGAGAATCCTTTAAGAATTTGTGGAGAAGTTTGGATACTAGCGAAACAAATGTTACAAATTTGAATTTCTAAAACGCAATCGAGAAGTTGTCTCAGATAAGATTGTTTTTCGAGATGAAAGTTCATAATATGTGTGCGTTTTGGAGTGGCGTTAGTGTGTGGGGGCGGGGGAGACACCGTTGGGGTGTTGGGGGCGGTGAACTCAGATATATGCACACACGAGGCGGATGGGCAAATAAACGTGAAACTTAAATTTGGGATGAATATGTTAATTTCACATGGACAATGTGTAAGCAATGGACTGTCATCGGGATCAACGCTTGGACCACAATCATGTATGATCTTTTTGAATGATTTGATTGAAAAGACAGGCAATATTGTAGAAGAATTCGTGGTGATTTCAGGATATGTAGGAAAGCATGTTGTGAGGGGACTGCAGAGTCTCCAAATGAGTATAGGTGCTTAAATGTGAGTGGGCAAAAAAAGGCAAATGCGCCATAATATGGGGAAATGAGGGGTTGTGCACATTAGGTGTAGGAATAACAAAAAAAAGGGAGATTATTTAAACTGGAAAGAATCCTACAGTGGAGCAGTTTCCGGATAGACTTCTACATACGTAAAAAAAATAGCATGCAGGTACAGCCAGTTATATAGAAACCAAACAGAACATTCATGTTCATTGCAATGGTGATGGAATACAAAAAGAGGGAAGTTCGGCTACTACTACACATGTCCCATCTCACCAGTCATTTCATTTTCCTCCATTAAGATTTTTAAACACACAACTTTGTGTCTACATTTCTGAATGTAGCCCAATGGTTTATATGCACCACCTGAAATGTTGTCATTCTCCTTCCTTGAACAGGAGATTTGACATCATCTCTCCAAACTGCAGACTAACTAATCAATACTCCAACTGGTATCATCTTGTATTATTATCGAAGGTATGGAAAGTGGGAACAGGATTTCCCCTCTGGCCTGCAGCAGGTTTCTTGGTGGGCGGGGCCGGAAAACTCAGAAAGAGGCCAAAAGTCAGAGATCCCTCAGCTGGAAAACAGTATTGAATTTTACTCTCAGAACTTTCATGCCGTGACTGTGAGTCAAGTCTCCCGCCGATCCTTGACGGGGACTCCATTTGCAGGTATTACCATGTCATGTCATTAGAATCAGAGCTCGCTGGAATCAGGTAGCCGCTCCCAATGTAGCACCACATCATCAGGAAATTAGACCAGTCTGAAAGACATTTGGAAATGAGTGGCATGCAGAAGATGGCCCCCACGTCGATCATGACTTCGAGGGGAATGCAACATTCAAAGCTCACCTGCAAAATGGCAGCTGTGGGTTCCCAACAAAGCCAGTGATGCACGACACTGATGGGGCTGTAGGCTGGCTCTCCTCACTGGCTTCCTTCATTGTCTGTATAGTGTTATATGGATGCTCAGGCAGGGCAGCAAACCAGACAGAAGTCATTCAGGGGACAGGGCAGAGGGGAAGGGAGTAGGGGAAGAAGGAAAGAGACGCATGCGGCAATGGGAGAAGGTGGGGTTGATGAGGGGAGAAAGAAGAAGGATACATGCATGACAAAGGACAATTATGGGGCCCAGGGGGAAGAAAGGACGAGACATGGGAGACAAGGGGCGAATGTGGGATTGGAGAAAAGGTAGCGGGGGTGACAAAGATTTGGGGAGCTGGATCCCAAATTTGAATACAGAAATTTTGGGTGGAATGGGAACAGAACTACACCAATTGGATAGGGATGTATGCTGACTGTGATACAGTCGGGGGAGCGGCTTTGTGTTATTGTGGCGCAAGAGTGTTCAGCTTGCACAGAGACTCATGGGGATTGGATGTAGGGAAAAGGTTCACAAATGTTGGACGCTCTGGCAGGGGATGTGTGGGACGGGGGCAGTGGTGAGGAATACTCTTGTCCGCAGTCAAAAAGGAATGGGAGAGCAAACTGAAAGACAGTCATGGCCCCAGGTCTCTGGCTAAGTAGTCAGGGTGCAAGTGTAACGTCAGTCCTGGAGCTTAGTGAGCCACTGAATCCTGCAGTCTCTCTTTAAAAGGCAAAAAAGTCAAACGCTCCTTGTCAAAGAAATGGTCCTTTTTTTATCAGCTCCGACTGCATTTCAATGTTTTGAGTGCCTGGCGTTGAGGCGTGCAAACAGGTTGAGGCTGCGCCCTAAAGTGGGCCTCAGAGAGCAGGCCTGGGCTCCTCCCGCACTGACTCGCACTCTCCAGTCCAGATTATTTTCAAAGGTGTATGGTATTGACAGTGATTGAATACCCGTGACCAAAAGTGATTTCAAAGGTTCTTAATTTTTCTAACCCTACTGCGAGATTTAAGTGCTACATCTGCAGGTTGATGCAACTTGCTGACTAGTAGGCCCTGTTGTCTCTGATGAATTTGGTGGCCGTCGTCTAGAAGGCCAAGAGTTGGACAGCATTGCCTGCTTTGGTTTTCTTGCCATGGGGCACCTGCATCCTCCTCGGCCTGTCCAGCAGGAGGTGATGGGGTCACAGTCAGGGGAGGTTGGGATCAGCTCGACTCTCTCGGAGTCAGTTGGGTGGATGGCCTCAGGATGTATAATTGCTGGTCCTACTCTCTGTGGGCATCTGGATGGAGGTCAATCTGCCCTACCTCCCTCTCGCCTTGACATTGCAGTGGATCCCACCAATGCCTATAGAGATGGAGGCCTTGCCCAAACACAATTCCAGCAGTAACTTCTGGTTCAAGGTCTCCAAGGCCTTTGCAACCCTTCGAATGGGGCCGTCGAGATGCTGCATGTAAGAGCCATGACATCAGAAAGATTGCAGACTGATTCCTCTACCCTTCCCCCTAGTCTGTTGACTGCCTCTCGCAGCTCTACCTGGTTCTCCATCACCTGTTATTGCAAGACCAGCACGTGTGACATGGCGGTTTCCAGAGGCTCATCATCTGAAACAGACTCAGTAGGTATCTCTTCTCCAGCAGTCCTTCAAGTGCCAGGGAACGGGGCTGTCACTGCCTCCAACTGTTATGGAGAAATGTCTGTGAAGTCTTCTCCTGAATATTTTCCCCTGCCTACTCTATAAGTCAGACCGTCTGAGGTGCATGTTTCTGAGCTGGTGGAGGGTGAAGGCAAATGCATTGATGGATCTTCTTCGAATGGATCCTCAGCTTCCTCATTGGAGGTGGTGTTGGGGCTCAGGCTTATGTTGAGCTTTAGAGTGTGAGTGGACATGATGGTGCGTGTAAGAGAGAGCAGATAGATTTACTTCATGAACTGATTGAATACAACATCGCAAGTAACTAACTCAATGAGAATGTCAAGATAAGATGAACTCATAGAAGGCTCATCCATACTGGTTTGCCAGGAGAAGCCGATCTCGCCTTCCCCACAGGAGCAGTCCTACCCTTCCAATTTAGTGTCATCCTCCTCGAAGCTAGTGAGTTCCACAATATCAGCCCTCCTCCTCTGGTCTGAGATCTCTCCCTATTGCAGTGTGCAAGCTTGGCTTGGATGAAGACCAGTAGCTGGAATGTAATGAAAGAGATGGAGAAGATGTTGGGATGCATGCATGCTTACTGTGTGTGCTAGGCCCTACACAGTAAGGGGGAAAATGAATATATGCAGAATAATAGATGAGATACTGGTAATGCTAAAGCTCCCGCGAGGCAATCCGAGGGGATGTGTCTCTTGCTAATATTATGTGAAATTCCTGAGACATGTAACTGTTTGATTGCATGATGCCATGAGAGTATGAGATTGGAGTGAGGTGAAGGTTGACTTACCCTTGCAGAGCGGATGAGATCTTTCATCCTCTTCCTACAGTGAATGGTGCTTCAAGGGCAGTTACCAAATACAGTCAGACCACTGCCCTTGCAATGGTCTCCCAAGATGGCGAGGTGAGCTGAGGATGATGGGGTTCTTAGAGCCATCCCAGTGTTGCTGCACACCAATGATGAGCATCAACAGGAAGTCATTTCAAATCCTCAGAGCAGCTATTTTCTTAGCCGCAGCCATTTCCAGATGACGTCTTCTGAAAGTTGGTTGGCATTTAAATATGGTGCCTGGGCCTTCGAAACTAATAGGTGATGTTGGGGAGGGCAAATCAGTTCCCAACCCATCACGTGATTCGGATACAAACTTGCCAATGCATAATTAATGAATAAATGGGCACAAAACCGGGTGTGATTTCCCACCACGTTGCCCAGCGAGGAACCCATCACAGAACCTGGTTACCATTGGACTTATTTTCCAAAATGGAAACTTCTGCCCTATAGATCAATTGGTTGTGGTTTTCCCTAAATATTTTGAGGGCATATTCTAAGATAAACATCAAGGGGGTTGAATGACTGTGCTGTCTGCCACTTGTGACAACAATGAGGCCATTTAACTTCTGGAGCCTGTTACACTGCAACTGTTGTAGACTATAGAGTCTTCGACTTTATAAATAGGAACAGATGCAAGCAATTTAACCCCCCGAGCAAGAAGGAACATAAGAAGGCAATTCAGCACATGAGCCAATGTTTGCTTTTATAATTAATTAATTAGTTGTATTTTTTGTCTAAAACCAATATTCTTTTATAAAGCATCTCTGACATGGCAAAACATCCTGAAAAATTTTACAAGAGAGTTATCCATCCAAATTTGACATGGAGGTACAGACAGATATATCAGAATCGAAAGCTTAGTGAAAAAGCTAGGTTGCAATGAGCATACTGAAGCCTGTGAGAGATGTAAACAGGTTTATGGAATAATTTCAAAAGCTTAGGGCCTCAGCAGCTGAAGGCATGGCAGCTAATTGGTGGAGTGACCAAAATCGGGGATGCACAAAAGACCAAAATTGGAGGAGGGGAAAGAGATCTTGAAGACCCCTAGGGTGGAGGAGAGGCAATTGTAGAGATAGGAAGAGGCAAACTGGCAGAGTGATTTCAAAACAGGTGATGCACCTTAAAATTGAGGTGTGCTTGGTCAGGGGCTAAAGTAAATTTGGGAGTGCATTTTCAGTTGGATGAAAATGATTGCCATGAGTTTATGTTTGTATGAGCATAAGTTATGGCAAGTAGAAAGTGGTACATCCGGGAATAGAGCATTAGTATAGGCAAGATTTTTTTTTATTCATTGATGGGGAGTGGTCTTTGTTGGCTAGGCCAGCATTTATTGCGGAGCCCCATTTGCCCTTGAGAAAGTGGTATTGAGCTACATTCTTGATCCACTGCAGTTCGTGTGGTGTAGGTTCATCCACAGTGCTGTCAGGAAGTTACACAGTTCCAGGATTTTGTCCCAGCGACAGTGAAGAAATGGGGATACATTTCCAAGTCAGGAAGGGAACTTCCAGGCGATGGTGTTTCCATCTATCCGCTGTCCTTGTCCTTCTAGATGGTAATGCTCATGGGCGTGTAAGGTGCTATCTAAGGAGCCTTGGTGAATTCCTGCAGTGCATAGCATACATAGTGCACGCAGCTGCCCGTGTGTGGCAGTGATGGAGCGAGTGATTTTTTTGTGGATGTTGTGCCAAGCAATGGGCTGTTCTATCCTGAATGTTTCCATTTGTTCATTCTTGTGAGTGTCACTGGTTGGACTAGCATTTATTACGCATGCCACGTTGTCCTTGTTCAGAGGGCATTTAAGTGTCAACTCCATTGCTGTGGGTCTGAAGTCACATGTGGGCCAGACCGGGTAAGACAGCAGATTTCCTTTTCTCAAAAACATTAGTGAACCACATGGGTTTGTAGAACAATCAGCAATGGTTTCTTGGTAAATGTCACCATCTGCCATGGTGGCATTCGAGCCCGAGTCACTAGAACTTTCCCTAGGCTCCCTGGATTACTAATCCAGCAATAATCAGCTAGACTGATGGGGCGGGATTTGGCCGGTATGGATTGTCCTGCCTTTTGTGTGTAGAACATACCTGTGTATTTGTTAGATGCCAGTCGTTTACTTGTACTGGAACAGCTGGGCTGGGGGCACGACAAGTTCTGGAACACAGGTCTTTAGTACTAATGCTGAAATACTGTCAGAGCCCATATGCTTTGCAGTATCCACTGTTTTAAGCTCTTTCTTGATATCGCATTTTGTGAATCAAAGTGGGTTGATCCACTGGCTTGATGCAACTGTTGAGTGGGGGTTATTCTGGGCAATGAGATTTCAGAATGTGTTTGAGTGCAATTCCGCTACTGATGGTCCACTGCATTACAGGGATTACCAGTCTTGAGTTGTTGGATATGTTCGAAATATATTCCATTTTGCATGGTGGTTGTGACATACAACACGATGGAGGGTATCCTCAATGTGAAGCGAGACTTTATCTCCACAAGGACTGTGTGGTGGTCACTCCTACAGAAACTGTCATGCACTGATGCATCTGCGGCAGGGAGCTTGGTGAGGATGAAGTCAAGTATGTTCTCCGTCTTGTTGTTTCCCTCACCACATGCCACAGACCCAGTCTAGCAGCTTTATGATTTAGGACTCAGCTAGTTTGGTCAGCTTTTAGGATGTAGTTGTAGGTGATGGAGATTGAAGTCCTCCATCTTGAGTGCATTCTGCACCCTTGCCACCATTATTGCGTTCCCCAAGTGGTGTTCAATATGGAGGACAAATGATTTATCACCTGAGGGAGGGCTGTACGTGGAAATCAGCAGGAGGTTTCCCTGCCAATGCTTAACCTGATGCACAAAAATTAACATGGGATGCAGAGTAAATGTTGAGGGCTCTCAGAGGAAGTTCCTCCTCACAGTATACCACTGTGCTACCACCTCTGCTGGGCCAGCACTGCCTGTGGAAAAGGACATACCCCGGGATCGTGCTGATGATATCTGTGGCATTATCTCTAAGATATGATTACATGACGCTGTGATATGTCATGCTTTTGCTTGACTAGCCTGTGAGACAGCTCTCACAACGTTGACTCAAGCCCCAGACATTCATCAGGAGGACTTTGCAGGATCGTCAGGGCCGGGTTTGCCGTAGTTGTCTCTGGTGCCTAGGTCAATGTCGGGTGGTCCATCCACTTTCGTTCCTTTTTTGAGACTTTGTAGCTGTTTTAAACAACTGATTAGCTTGCTAGGCCATTTCGGAGGATATAGTAACAGGTATTGCAGAGGACATAAAGAAGGAGGAACCAAGAGCAATCACCATCATTAGAGGAAAAATACTTAGCGTACTATTGGGACTAAAGTGTAAAAAGTCCGCAGGACATGGTGGCTTACAACCGTGGGTCTTAAAGGAAGTCACAGCGGAGAGAGTGGATGCATTGGCTATAATATTCCAAACTTCCATGGATTCTGGAAAGGTTCCATTGGATTGGAATAATCATTTTTCAAAAATGGGTCGAGGGGTGGTGTGAGGGGTTGGGGGAGGCAGAAAGCTGGAAACTATAGACCAGTTAGTTTAATGTCTGTGTTTGGGAAATTGTCGGAATCTATTATTAAAGAAGTAGTAATGGGGCTTTTGGAAAGACAAAATGAAATCCATTAGAGCGAGCATGGTTTCATGAAGAGAAAGTCATGTTTAACTAAGTTGCTAGAGTTCTTTGAAGATACGACAAGCAAAGTGGATAATGGGGATCCTGTATATGTAGTATAGCTGGACTTCCGGAAGGCCTTTGATAGGGTGCTGCTCAAAGGAATGATACAGAGGATAAGGTCACATGGAGTTGGGTGCAATATATTAGCTTGGATAGAGGAGTAGGTCACCAGCAGAGAGCAGAGAGTCAGGATAAGTGGGTCTTTTTGTGAATGGCAAGCTGTAGCTAGTAGGTTGCAACAGGGTTCAGTCCCAGGGTATGAGCTATTTACAAACAATATTAATGACTTGGATTTATGGAAAGAAGGTATTACAACTAAATTTGCAAATGACACTAAAATATGTGGGAATGTGGGTTGCAATGAAGAAATAAAAAAAGTCTATAAATGGATATGAACAGGTTAGAAGAATAGGCCAAAATTTGGCAGATGGAGTTTAACGTAGATAAGTGTGAGTTTATTCATTTTGGTCGATAGAATAAAAAGGCGACTTATTATTTAAATGGAGAAAAAAATCAGAATGATACAGTGCAGTGGGCTCTGGGAGTCCTCATGCATGGATTGCTGAAAGCTAGTATGTAGGTGCAGCAAGTAATAAGGAAAAGATTTTTGTGATTTATTTTGAATGGAAGAGAGTATTACAATAGGGAATTTTCGTTGCAACTGTACAAGGCATTGGTGAGACCACACCTGAAGTGCTGTGCACAGTTTTGGACCCCTTACTTGCAGAAGGATGTACTTACACTGAAGGCGGTTGAGAGGAAGTTCTCTGGATTCACTCAAGAGAAGCAGCGCTTGTCTTATGAGGAGAGATTGAACAGTTTAGGCCTTAACTTGTTAGAGTTTAGAAAGATGAGAGGAGATGTAATTGAGATATTTAAAATGTTAAAGGGGATGGACAATGTAAACGTTGAGCGGATGTTTCCCCTTCTGGGGCATTCTAGAATGAGAGGCCATAGTTTAAGGCTAAGGGGTGAAAGACTTTAATAAGAGATGAGGAGGAATTACTTTTCTCAAAGGGGCATGAATCTGTGGAATTCACTATCACAGAGTGCAGTGGATGCCGGGACGATGAATAAATTGAAGGAGTAGGTAGACAGGTTATTAATTAGTAACTGGTTGAACGGTTATTGGGAGAGGGCGGCAAATTGGAGTTGAGGCCGGAATGAGATCAGCCAAGCTCGAAGGGCTGAATTGCCTACTCCTGTTCCTAGATCCTATGTTCGTACTTAAGACCATAAAACCATAAGATATAGGAGTACAAATTTGGACAATCGGCCCATCGAGTCTGCTATGCCATTCAATCATGGCTGATAAGTTTCTCAAAACCATTTTCCCGCCTTCTCCCCACACCTTTGATCCCCTTACCAATCAGGAACCTATCTATCTCGTTCTTAAGTACACTCAATGACCTGGCCTCCACAGCCTTCTGTGGCAATGAATTCCATGGATTCACCACTCTGTCTAAATAAGTTTCTCCTCATCTCTGCTCTAAAGGACCTTCCCTTTACTCTGAGGTTGTGGCCTCGTGTCCTAGTCTCTCTTACCAATGGAATCATCTTCTCCACGTCCACTCTGCCAGACCTTTCAGTATTCTGTAAGTTTCAATCAGATCCCCCCTCAACCTCCTAAACTCCATCGAGTATAGACCGATAGTCCTTAACCTTTCCTTATATGTTAAGCACTTCATTCCTGTGATCATGCCCGTGCACCTCCTTTGGACCCTCTCCAGGGCCAGCACACCCTTCCTGTGATACGGGGCCCAAAAAGTTCTAACTGTGGTCTGAACAGAGCCTTCGAAAGCCTCAGTAGTGCATCCCTGCTTTTATATCCTAGGCCTCTCGAAATAAATGCCAACATTGCATTTGCCTTCCTAACTACCAACTCAAACTGCAAGTTAACCTTAAGAGAATCCTGGACCAGGAATCCCAAGTCTCTTTGCACTCCAGATTTCTGAATTCTCTCCGCATTTAGAAAATAGTCTATGCCTTTATTCTTCCTACCAAAGCGCATGACCTGACACTTCCCAATGCTGCATCCCATCTGTCACTTCTTTGCCCGGTCTCATAATCTGTATAAATCCTTCTGCAGCCTCGCCGCCTCCTCAATACTACCTGTCCCTCCAACTGTCTTTGTACCATCTGCAAACATAGCCAGGATGCCCTCAGTTCCTTCATCTAGGTCATGAATGTATAAAGTGGAAAGTTGTGGTCGTAAAACAGACTCTTCAGGAGCTCCAGTAGTCAGCAGCCGCTATCCTGAGAATGCCCCCCTTATGACCACTCTCTGCTACCTGCCTGAGAGCCAGTCTTCCATCCATGCTAGTAATTTTCATCTAACCCCATGAGCTGTTACCTTACTGAGCAGCCTCCTGTTTGGAAACGTTTCAAAGGCCTTCTAGAAGTCCAATAGATAACATCCATTGGCTCTACTTTGTCTAACCTACTCATTAACTCCTCAAATAATTCTAACAGATTTGTCAGGCATGGCCGTGCCTTTATGAAACCATGCTGAATTTGCCCGATTTTACCATGCAATTCCATGTATTCTCAAATCTCACCCTTAATAATGGACTCTAAAATCTTACCAACGGCGGAGGGCAGGCTAATCGGAGTGTAATTTTGTGTCTTTTGCCTCAATCAGTTCTTAAGCAGGGAGTTACATAAGCGATTTTCCAGTCTTCTGGCACCATCCCTAACTCCAGTGATTCCTCAAAGATCACCACTAACGCTTCCACTATCTCTCCAGCTATCTCCTTCAGAATTCTGCGATATAATTTATCCACCTTCAAATCATTCAGTTTTCCTAGCACCTTCTCCTTGGTAATAGCCACCATACTCACCTCTGCCTCCCGACTCTCTTGAATTTTGGGGATGTTACTCATGTGTTCCAATGTGAAGACTGACACAAATTACCTATTCAGATCCTCCGCCATTTCATTATTCACCATTATTACTTCTCCAGCGTCATTTTCTAGCAGTACAATGTCCACATTTAGCATTGCTGTGTGCCTGGAGTCATGTGTAGCCCAGACTGCGTAAGGGTGGCAGATTTCCTTCCTTAAAGGACATTAGTGAACCAGATAGGTTTTTACAACAATTGATAATGGTTTCATGGTCGTCATTCGACTTTTAATTCGTGACATTTATTATTCAAATTCTACCATCTGCCATGTTGGGATATGAACGCGGGTTCCCAGAGTCCACATTAACAAAGAGAACCATGAGCAGATATGCAGTAGAGCAAAACATACTTGCAGCCTGATGTTGCCTACTTAGATGATGTAGCCAAGGTGGAGCATATAAAATAGAAGCAGAAGAGAGCCAACAGTAAATCTTTGGAAAGTTCTAGGGGCAATAGATGAGGTTATCATCCTTTGTTGCAATTGAAGGATGGAAACATCTTTCATCTGTAATTTCATCTGGCTCGAGAATGGCGCAGAATAATGTGAGGCGCATGGTATGCTCAAATATGTTGATTTATGCAGGTGGATCAAGGAGGAGGAGGATAGGGTAGCTTAAAGCTATCAGCTCAGTCACATAGAACATTTGCTAAAGGCAGTTTCAGTCCTGGCATGGGGGAACAAATCAGATTGGAGGGAATCACAGATGGCATTTCAGGAAGGAAAGGCGAAGATTCAGGAGGCAACAACATGCTGAAGGATTTTGGAATGGTCATGGGAACACCATGGTCATCGTTGGTAAAGTGTTTAGTATCCCCACATGTCACACGGGAGATCTAGTATTCAATTCCCCGACAGGGAGACATTTTTGCAGACCTCTGTCTCTATTATAGACCTCTACCATACAGGGGTATGCACCGAATGCTGGAAATTGGAATTAGAATACTTTGATACTTGTCTGAACAGTGCTGACTCAATGGGCCGAAGGTCCTTTTTCTGTGCTGTATACCTCTTAATCGATGAAAGAGAGATTGGAAATTTACAATCTCTTTTGGTTTGTTGTATTAAAGGGGTTTTGTAGTTGGGAGTCACGGTTATTTGAGATTTTGGGATTTGTTACATTTTAAGTAATTGTAACATTATATGAGTGATTGATTTATTTTTTGTTCATAAATGTTTTAATTTAGTTTTTACAATCTCTAACAGATATTAGTGGACTCATTACTTTTGAATTCAGCACATAAATCTTACCATAATAAATACAAATTTCAAAACTGTTGTGTTAGCACGGTCAAGTTTCCCTTGTAAATTTGTTCTGCCTGGCACACATCACCTTTCACATAATAACATGGTACGCACTGCAGCCACTACTCTCGGTGGTGGGAGAACTGAATGTTTGTGGACTGGCTGTCAATCAAGTCGGCTGCTTTGTCTTGGATGGTGTCAAGCTTCTTGAATGGTGGTGGAGCTGCAATCATGCAGACAGGTGGAGACTATTCCGTCACAGTCCTGCCTTCTGCCTTGTAGATGGTGGACAGGATCTGGGGAGTCAGGAAGTCAGTTTCTCAAAGCAGGGTTCCTAGCCTCTGACATGCTTCCAATATCCGTCTTTTAGACAAGACTCACATTGGTCTCAAAATGTTAACTTCGTTACTGTCTCCACTGATGTTGCCAGGCTTGCTGACTATTTCCAGCAATTTTTATTTATATTTCAATGGGTAGGAGGTTGCTCTCATTGGCAAGGTGAGCTCTGCGATAGAGTGATTGACAATAGAATAGGATCTAGAAAACAACATAGGAACAAAAAACAACATTTTCAAATGCTCAATTGTGCAGTCCTGCACTGACAACAACATTTCTGCAGATACTGACTTTCTAAATCACACCCTGTTCTCCAGGGCAGCAGGGAACATAACGGTGAAGTTCGGTCGGCTGGGCTAGGAGAAAGGGCCATTGGCAAAGGAAACTGAACACACAGTTTTGAACTTTGCAACAGCAAAATTCCAAAAGCGCCTTCCACTTATCAATTGATTCGAGTGTGGAGGACGCATAGCAGATATTTGTAATGGAGAAGGGAGAAGCATTTCAGTGCGATCTTTGATTAGTGAGCCGTTTTGGAAAAGGAGATCAGGACTAAATGGTGCATTATGTGCTTAAACCAGATCTGGCAAGAGATGGTTAAGCAAGTAATTATCCAGAGGAATTCTGATCAGGGAAACCTTGAGTAAGGACCAGAGTGAGAACAATATGTCTTTTATTGATCACAATGGCATTAAAAGGGAAGCAGAGGGTGTGATTGAGCTGGACACTAACTGCAGAAATATCTTAGGAAGCTTATGGCCGAAAGGCTAGGGAGTTGGGAATTCGTAATTGTACTTTTCTGTGATTTAGGAGAAAGTTGTCTTTCGGGGGAGGACAGAGAATGAAGGGGTGATAGAGAGTAAGGGGGAATAGGTTGAAAGTTATAGCAGTAAATGATCAGTGATTAAATAATCTCTATCTGCAATGAACACATTGGGAATCGCGAGGCTACTTGAGGGTCGATGGCGACAAAGTGAATATGGCTTCATGAGTTAGATGTGACGAAAAGTTGACTCAGAGAAGAGAGAACGTGAAGATTTGAAAGTGTTGAAAAATATCCAGAATGTTCATCGCTTGGTGCAGAGACTGAGAGAATAAAAAGCATTGATGATGTGTCCTAGAAAACTGAACAAAAATAAAAATACCTGGAAAAACTCAGCAGATCTGACAGCATCTATGGAGAGGGACACAGTTAAAGTCCCGAGTCGGTATGACCTTTCAACAGAACTAAGGAAAAATAGTTTATTTTTTCTATTTTCCATAGTTCTTTTGAAGAGTCATACAGACGCAAAACGTTAACTGTGTTACTCTCCACACAGATGCTTTCAGACCTGCTGAGTTTTTTCAGGTATTTTTAATTTTATTTTTGTTTTGGATTTCCAGCATCCACAGTTTTTGGCTTTCATAATCTCAATGGGTTTTGTTTAACAAGAAAGTCAGACACAGAAAACACGCTCAGAAAATATATCAATCTGACCTTGATCCACAGACCCTCCATTTCTCTGTGGAGACTGCCAGCCAACTCCGTCCTTGTTAATTCATTGCCGCCAATCTTGAGGCTGTTCTTGACATTCCCTCTCTCAGTAAATGTCATTTGAAATTTCAATCACTTCTCCATTGGCCGAATGTCATCCTGCTGTGCAGGAATGAATCTGACTCTGTCTCCACTCTGTAATCGGAACCTGCCATTTAAAACATTTTAAAAAACTCAATAGCTTTAACAACTCGTTCAACTATGAAGCAAGTTAGTTTCAATAATTCATTATTAATTAGTCTAACAGCCACTTCAAGTCTCTGAAAATGAATGTGTGTTTCGACCCAAAACTGTAAAAGATTCCTTGGGTTCAGACTAATGCCCAGCAGTCAGCTTCTGGATGTTGAAGTGGAAATGCACCTCGGATGAGCTCCAGAAGCGCCTGCTGCAGACATGCGAAGATCAAAACTCAGGTTCAGCGGCTCCGCTCCTGGGCCCGCGCCCGCTGTCCGAAACAACCTGGGGTCAGGGATCAGGGAGGCCTTGCCCACTTCTTACAGCACCAGCTGCTGTCAAGCAGGTCAGTTTGAAGGACCAGAGAAGCTGACAGCCCCGGGAAGGTGAAGGTGAATCCGGTGTGCTGCGGATGCTGTGGGCTAGGGTGGTAAACAAGGGATGAGGGGAGTGGGTGATTCAAGGTGGGGGAATGATGGGGCGGGGGTTGGGGGGTGGTTGGGGGTATTCCGGGATGGGGGGGTTGATTTGGGGGAGCGGCTGTTCTGGAGGGGTCGGGAGCAGGTTGCAGGTGGGGAGTTGTCGGCAGGGAGATGTCCACATCGGGGAAGTTGGGTGCTGGTCTGCGGGGAGGGTTTGTCCAGGGCGAGTTGGAAGTGTGGTCCTTGGAGGAATAGGTTTGTGAACATGGTCTGGGATGACGCTCTGGGGAGAAGTGTGTTGGGGATGTTCCTGCAGGGCAGGGTACAGGAGGGTAATCTGAGGGGCGGGTGCCGGGGTATGGAGTGTCAGCAGGTGGGAAGGGGCGGTGTTGGTCCATTAGGTCTTAGCTGGTAGGGGTCATCCAGTGAATTGCTGTCCGGTGCGGGAGAGGGTGGTCCGCGGTAAGATTGGAGTGATGTCCCAGATGGGTAGCGTGAATGACCAGGGTGTGTCCAGTTGGCCCAGTCTGGGGAAATGGATGGTGTGGTGACCAGGGATGCGTGGCGAGGTGCCCTTTGTGGTGGAGTGCTGGTCTGGAGGGTTGGTCCAATGGCTAGGGTAGCTGCAATGATGGTAGGTTATCTGTCACGGGGTGATGTACTGCACGGTGTCTGCCAGGGCCCTGAACTCTCTGAGCCTCAGAGCCTTCTGATTTCTCTCATTTTAACTTTTTCTAAATCTGTCGAGAACACAAACATGGTCCATTTAGCCATGATGAAAAGGAATGGCTTGAGTACCAGATTTTCACAAGGGAAATCAGCTTTTAAAAAGATTAGAGAGAAACATGGAACGAACTTTGGATTCTATATTAACATTACGTTGATCTATAGATTCGCAAGACAGAATTTGAACCATGGCACTCCGTTCCAGAGGGATATACAGGAAGTTCTTCTTTTTTTGTTTGTCCCCAAGTGCCGGTGGCATGTACAGGAAATATATCTGATCACGCAGTGGGAGAACCTTCCCAGGGTTGAAAGCTGTCATCAGCTGGCAGGGCAGCATGTATCAGCGGGCTATTAAAGAGCCCCCTGGACAACAGAAAGGCTCTTCATCACAGCCAAAACGTGTCTCCCAGCTCCATTTCCATTAACATAACAAATATTGAGAGCACAAAGGTGTCACTTGTTTTTCAAATCTAAATTTCATTGGTAAATAGTTCACATTTTCCTGGTTTCACTTTTCATGTGTGCGTTGAGACTAACTTAGAATTTTACATGTACTGTTTTGCCTCATGGTTGAATTTATTTTGAATTCAGCCTTTATTGACGGTTTATGTTTTTGTCCGGTGTTGTACTTGCTAATCTGTGGGATATTGCTGAACTCGCAGGTTCAACTGCTACTGCAGTCTCCACCATTCATTCTAAGGGACATTGTCCGAATCACTTTCAGCAAGGCTGATTGAAATGTTGCATGTGAACGCAGCTGGATCCACATGTGGGCAGCACTGACATCGGCCTAAAGTCTTCTTATATTCTTACCCTGACTGACTGTTCCCAGTACACCCTACCACTTGCCTATTAATAGGCTTTTCCTTTTTGTCACTCTTCTATGCCCCCATACCAACCTTTTGTCCTCCCTTTCATCCCTCTTCTATTTCTCAGTGGTCTGGAAAACCGAACCCCCTCACCACTCACTCACCCTTGCTGGTTCTGAGCCTTCAAGCTGCCACTTTCCAGTTGTCATTTGTGCAGCAAAGTTCAACAGGGAAAACCGATAAGTTCAGACACAACTGCACAAAGCTGATTGTTGCAGGTCACATCTAATCCACGTGAAGCAGGTGACACGAGATTTTCATGAACCACAACCTTTATCTTGAAGATATGGCATAATTAAAATATGATTTACAGTAATGAGTATTCATGGCATGCAGATGTATTACAAGTGGGAACCCACCATTGATCAACATGTATAAATGAACTGTTATACTCTATTTTGAGTCCTGACAGACCACGAACACCTCTAACTGAATCTCCACATCTCCTTCTACTGTCAGGAAATCGAAATTCAATGAAGTACTCATTTAACTGTATGAACAAATAGTGAGAATCAATTCATTATTAATAATTGTTTCACAGACAGTTTAGTAAGAAGTAACCTGAAGAAATAAATTATTGCACTTCTATTTAAACTGAAAAAGACTAGAACAATTGCTCCATGTTTGCACTTTCAGACCAACATCTAACAACCAGTAACAAAAATAACTTGAAAAACGTATCAGGTCTGACAGCAGCTGTGGTGTGGAAGAAAGAATCAAAGTTTAGCGTCCGTATGACTCATCATCAGAACTAAAGAGAAATAGAAATGAGGTCTAATTTAAGCTGTTTAAGAGGGGTGGAACAGATAGAGCTTGATACCGTGCCAGTGATAGGTGGAGACAAAGGAGAGGTTGCCAAAGATGTCATTGACAAGAGGACAAAGGGGAGTTGACGCTAATGATATTAGCTAAATGATGTGATAATGGTGACATCAAGGGTAAAATGAACAAGTGACTGATAGCCAAAATGGGGTAGGGGTGGGGATCTAAATAGGCTAAAAGGTGGAGATTAAACAGTGGAAGGAAAATATTAAAAATGTAAATAAAAATAGTTGGGAAAAGAATATATATATTATTTTAAATCTAAAAATTAATAGAAAAGGGGGATGAGATATAACGTTTGTATGGAGGAGACAGTTCATGATCTACAGTTGTGGAACTCAATATTCAGTCCAGAAGGCTGTAAAATGGCTAATGGGAAGGTGAGGAGATGTTCCTCCAGTTTAGGTTGTGGGAATGAGACAAATCCAAGAAAAACCTGGATGCTGGAAATCCGAAACGAAAACAAAAGTACCTGGAAAAACTCATAGGTCTGACAGCATTGGTGAAAAGGAATACAGTTCACATTTCCAGTCCGTGTGATTCTTCACCAGAACCTTACAATTCTGGTGAAGAGTTATACGTACTCTAAACATTAACTGTACTCCTCTCTGCAGATGATGTGGGAGTGAGAACAGTGTGTTATGTTGAAGTGAAAGGAAGATCCGGACCATGCTTGTGGATTGACTGAAAGTGCTCTGAAAAGCGGTCATCCGGTCGGTCTCTGGCCTCTCCAATTTAGAGAAAACCA
Source organism: Isurus oxyrinchus (assembly GCA_026770705.1). Lineage (NCBI taxonomy): Eukaryota > Metazoa > Chordata > Chondrichthyes > Lamniformes > Lamnidae > Isurus > Isurus oxyrinchus. The sequence goes on along the minus strand of JANJGN010000020.1, from coordinate 80,573,847 downwards.
ACAGCAGCAAATGCAGTAGAATAAATTGAGGGATGCGTAAGGGAACTGCTGCTTCACTTGAAATGAGTGGGCTTTGGATGGTGAAGGGGGTGAAGGGAAGATGTGTTTGGTATTGGCATCAGGCTGGAGTTGGCAAAAATGGTTGAGGATGACACTTCGAATATGGAGGCTTGCGGTGTGATTAGTAGGGTAAAGGGAGACACTATCATGATTCTGGAGGGAGAGGATGGTTTGAAGGTAGATGTGTGGTTGATGGGCCAAACACGGTTGAGTGCTCTGTCAACCTGTGTGGTTGGAACACCTCGGTTATAGGAAGGAAGACATGTCAGAAGTATTGTTTTGGAAATGGGATCACTGGAACAGATGCGATGGAGGCAAAAGGAATGAGAGAATGGAATGAAGTCCTTACAGGAAGCAGGGTGTGATGAGATTTAATCGAGGTAGCTGTTGGAGTCAGTGGAATATTGTGCATCAGTATCCATTACAAGCCCAAGTATTTTGGTGTAATCTGCAAATTTATTTTTAGTACCTTGTACACCTGAATCCAAGTCCTTAATATAGATTGTAAATAGCTTGGGCCCAAGGAACGAACCTTTTGGCACCCCACTGGTTAAAGCTTGACATCCAGAAAAATACGCATTGATCCCCACTCCCTACTTTCTGTTGGTTAGCCAATCCTTTATCCAAGCTAATATATTACCCCTAACTCCGTATGATCTTATGTTTTTTATTAATCATTTGAGTGGCACTTTATCAATGGCCTTCTGGAAGTCCAGATATACATCTATAGGATCCCCATTATAAACTTTGCTTGTCACATCTTCAAGGAACTCTGGCAAATTAATAAAAACACGATTTAAACTTCATAAAACCATGCTAACTCTGGTGGATTTCATTTTGACTTTCCAAATGTCCCATTACTACTTCCTTAATAATGGATTCCAGCAATTTCCCAAAGGCAGGCATCAAACTATCTGGCCTATTTTTTCCTACATTCGCCCCCCCTCCAACCCATACCACCACACTGCCCCCACCCCCCCCCCCAGCACCACACCGCGCCCCTCCACCCCCCAACGCCCCACCTTTTGAATAAGGGCGTTATATTAGCATTTTTCCAATCCACTGGAAACTTTCCAGGATCCAGGGAATTTTGAAATATTATTATCAATGCATGCACTAGCTCCGCTGCCACTTCTTTTAAGACTCTGGGATGTATGCCAACAGGTCCTTAAGACCTGTCACTGTTTAATCCCAATAGTTACCTCAGTAATTTTTCTCGAGTGGTGGTGATTGTTCTCAGTTTCTCCTTTATATCCTATTGCTTTATCTGTTACTATTTGGGTGGTAATTGTGTACTACACTGTGAAAACTGAGAGAAAATAAGCGTCTCTGCCATTTCTGTATTCCCCATGATTAACTACTCAGTCTGGTACTGCAAGTGACCAACATTCAGTTTTGCTATTCTCTTTCCTTTTTTATACTTGTACAAGCTTTTGCTATCAGTTTTTACATTTTTGCGCTAATTTTATTTCATAATTTACCTTTTTTCTTTTTATTATTTTTAGTAACCCTTTCTTGATCTTTAAACGTTTCCCAATCTTCCAGCCTGCCTCTGACCTTTGCAACTTTGTATGCTTTATTACCTGCCTTTAAGATATCTTTAACTTCCTTGCTTAGCCATGGATGCTTTCCCCCCTCTTACATCTTTCTTCTTCATTGAGATATATTTTACTTAGGAGGAAATTAATATCTCCTTAAGTATCTGCCATTGTTCATCAACTGTCTTAAGTTGTAGTCTTCCTGCCCAGTCCACTGGGGCCAAAGCTGCACTCAGATCTATGTTGTTACCTTTGTTTAACGCCAAAACACTAGTGTGGGACTCAAGTTTATTGCTCTTAAATTGAACTTGAAAATCTGCAATGCTACGATTGCTATTCCCTAGAGGATCGTTTACTATGAGCTCATTAATTAATCACATATCATTACGCAAAACCAAATCCAGAATAGCCTGCTCCCTGGTTGGTTCTACAACATATTGCCTCAAGAAACAGCTTCTTATACACTCTAAGAGTTCTCCCTCAAGGCTACCCTCGCCAATTTGATTAGTCTTTCTATATGCATATTAAAATCACCCATGATTATTTTCGTGCCTTTCTTACATGCTCCCAGTATTCCCTGGTTTATACTGTGCCCTAGTGTTAAACTATTGTTTCGGGACCTATATATTACTCCCACCAGTTGCTTACTTGCCTTGCTATTTCTTATCTCTATCCAGACGGACTACATCTTGCTCAGCAGTGCCTATATCATTCATCACTATTATCCTTTAGCTAATATTAGCACCGTCAACACACCTTTGTCCATTTGTCTATGACAGCTTTGGCTATCTCTGCTTTGCCTCGACCTATCACAGGCTCCCATTCGAGCTCGACGTCTCCTACCTCCTTAAAGAGCTTATATTTTGCCTAATTTCTATTTGTCTTCAGTTCTGAGGAAGAGTCGTACGAACTCAAAAGGTTGACTCTGTCTTCCACTCCACAGATGCTGTCAGACCTGCTGAGTTTTTTTCCAGATATTTTTGTTTTTGTTTAAGATGTCCAGCATATGCAGCATTTTGCTTCTATCTAAGAAACAGAAACTGATGTGTTAATGTGCACTTGCCACTTCAAAAGACAAATACATTAATCATTCAACTGCTGAATGAGAGTGTAATGGAATGGAGAGCGAATTATTTCCTCATGCTCATTGCTATATGTAGTTGGATCATATTCAAACCAGCTGCCTGCTGACTCTTTACCTTGTGCTCATTGATCTATATTGGATCCTAATCCATCAATGCCTGGATTTTAAAGTGCTCATTTCCATGTTCAAGTCATCTCTCAGTGGTCTCTCCCCTGCTCATCCCTTTAATCTTCTCCAACCCCAGAATCATTCAAGGTCTCTGCGCTCCTCCAATGATGCTTTTTCTACAGCCACAGTTTCCTTCATTCCTCCATTGGCAGCCGTGCCTTCAGCTGCTTGAGTCACAGAATTTACTGTATAGACCTAAGTGCCACCAAGTTGTCTCCTCTTATTAGAGATGTTTTAAAATTTATATCCTCGACCAATCTTTTACTCACCTGTATTAACATTGTTTACATGAAGCGGTGTAAAATTTATATAATTAATCCCCTGTGGAGGACCTTGGGAAATGCTATTTAAGGAACTTTAGAAATGCAAATTGTTGGTTCAGGCTAGTGCGTGTGAAGCTAGGCGGCAATGGAATGTATAGCCAGACTTATTCCCTCAATGACTTGCACTTCATGTTGGATTTGTGCTGCTTGCGCATATCTAGATCATTTTAAAATAAAATACAACCAGCCACTGATAACAGACGAAGCGAGCTGGAAAGTAAATACACACGAGCAGGGCACCTGAGCCCAACCACTGTCCACCGGACCTGGAAAGAAAGAAGACGAGTATGTACATGATTGACATGAGCGACCATTACAAATCTGGCAACAAAATCGGCAGTAATGTATGAATACAGATTTGTGGCATTTTAGTCTCTTTAGACCATTTCAGTCCAACTGCACATTTCTGATATTTAATGAGCATTGAGAAAATGTGATCATTTCTGTATCAGTTGTGCACTATCTGACTTCCTTCAAAAATCTGAGGTGTGTTATCTCAGGGTCTTATGATATATGCCAATCTACAATTTTGCTCAGATTGAAATTATTCTCTTCAGTGATGTGTAACTATGGTTTTGCATCCTCATCTATTACACCAACATTTTCATTTCCATCACTTTTGGAAGGGAAAGAAAATAAATGTATCTTCCCAAAACTTAATCCTTCACAACTAGTTCTCTGTTTCACGTCCATCTATGTGGCTCCACGTCAAATTTTATTTAATAAAACTACTGAGAAGAACCCTGTGAAATCTGACGATGTGAAGGTCGCTTTTCTTCTTGAGCTGTCATTGAATCCTTTAATGGGATAGGTGTCCAAGTCTATTTTTCTTTCCCCTGAAAATTTCAATCAGAGTCAGTTCGGAGAAAATATTCACCATCTTCATAGAATAATAGAATGTGTACCGCACAATAAGAGGCCACTTGACCTTTTGTGTCTGCACCAGCCAAGAAAAATGAACCACCCAGCCTAATCCCACTTTCAGGAACATCTGGTTACTGCAATTCAGGGGCGTATCCAGATAATATTTAAACGAGTTGATGGGTTCTGCCTCTACTATCCTTCCAGGCAATGAGTTCCAGACCTTCACAACCCGCTGGTCAGATGTGCAATGTCTACCGTTTGGTACCATTGGAGCACAGTACTACTTCTCACAATGGTTAAGTTTTCAGTGACTAAACCGATGGCATAGTAGAATGTAATTACGAACCACAATTGAAAGTTGCCAAAAAGATCTCAGGATGGCATCAGCACAATTAAACCCCACAGCATAGAAGGGAGCCCATGGCAAAGGACAGGCAATGTCGCACTCGACATGGAGGCAGTGAGTCCACATAGGCTGCCCTCCAGAGAAAACGTAACATATACATTCTTGAATGCCTCAAAGGAATAGGAATGTGGAATACATTAACAATGAGCAGGAAAGGAAAGCGATAGAACATAAAGTAAGAAATCGAAAAAGAGGGATTAAACATGCCAGGATTATGTGAAGTACAAAGGATAACAGAAGGCAACTTCATTCATAGTGAAGTGGGAATTATATACACAGGAGAACACAGGAAGTAAAAAGGAGTAGCAGTTATACTAGACTTGGCTTGGAAATACATTGCAGATCTTTCAATGTTGCGGGGGAAAACATCTAGAACACCCTCCCTAACAGCACTGTGAGTGGACCTACACCACACAAAATCCAGCAGTTCAAGAAAGTGGCTCCCCACCACTTTCTCAAAACCAGAATATCCGGCTTGGAACTATACTACCATTCCCTTGCTGTTGTTGGGTGACGATCATGAAATTACCCCTCCCCCAAATCACCCCCCAACCCCCATAAGCCCCAACCTCACATGACTGCGTATTTAACTGCACCACATGGTCTGCAGCGGTTCAAGAAGGAGTTTCACCACCAGCTTCTCAAAGACAATTATGTGTGGCAATCAATGTTCATATTGTCAGGGTTGCCCACATCCCATTAAAGCAGAAAACAAAAATGCACTGCACTACCAGAGGATCATGCAGCACAGTACATCTGTACACAAAAAGTAATTTACTTAGAACCGAGGGTAGGAGAAACTAGTTTACACGGAGCTGTGAAGCTGTGTAATTCAATGCGTCTGAACTACTTATTCAGGATTAAATTGGATATTAAGATGAAGAAAAATAGGCTGTTACACCTGGTGAGTAAAATGTTTCGGACTATTTCATCGGACGCAGGGTAAATACCATCAAAACAGTTTTGTTTGATTGGAAAATTCCTCTCTTACAACAATCTAACATTTTGATGAACCGTTGCAATTTCAAATATATTATATCTGTAAACAAGGATACCTAATGTCACATCGACCTCTAAAGTACCTACTGTTTTCATAATTTGATACTTACCAGGATTCAGGTCTTCTTGGATTGGGAGACAATCCGAAGCAGTAATTGCTGGGGGGCCCAGGGCCTTCATCATTCATTACAAGATTTTAAAATAATTTGAAATAACCATGTGCCCACATCTCTAGAACCTCTCTTTGTTCAGAAAACTGGGGCGGCTCAATTGAGTGATAAAAGCAAAGAACTACGGATGCTGGAAAGCCAGAACAAAAGCAAAAACAAAAATACCTGGAAAAACTCAGAAGGTATGACAGTATCGCCGGAGAGGATTAAAGTTGACATTTTGAGTCCTCATGACCCTTCAAAAAAATGAAAAGGGTTGAAATATAAACTGGTTTAAGGCCGGGGGGTGTGGTGGGGGGGGGGGGGCGGGGGGTGGTGGAATGTTGGGACAAGCTGCCAGTGATAGGTGGACATAAGCAAAAGATGTCACAGACAAAAGATCAAAGAAGTGTTGAAGGTGGTGATATTATCTAAAGGAATGTGCTAATTAAGAGTAGAAAGGAGGGCAAGCAAGGTACAGATAGCCCTAGTGGAGGTGGGGTGGGGTGAAGGAATCTAAAAAGGCTAAAAGGTAGATATATAACAATGGATGGAAATACATTTAAAAATAATGGAAACAGGTGGGAAAAGAAAAATCTATATAAATTATTGGAAAAAACGAAATGGAGGGGGAAATTTGGAAAAGGGCTAGGGATGGAGGAGAGAGTTCATGATCTAAAATTGTTGAAGACAATATTCATTCAGGAAGGCTGTAAAGTGCCTAATTGGAAGACGAGGTACTTTTCCTCCAGTTTGTATTGAGATTTACTGCACCAATGCAAAAAGCCAAGGATGGACATGTGGGCATCAGAGCAGTTTCGAGTGTTGAAATCGCAAGTGACAGGAAGGTCTGGGTAATGCTTCCGGATAGACCAAAGGTGTTCTGCAAAGCGGTCACCCAGTCTCCGTTTGGCCTCTCTAATGTAGCTGAGGAGAGGGGAAGAGAAGGAGCAGGTTTTGCAGCTTCTGCAGTTGCAAGGGAAGGTGCCATGGGAGGTGGTTGAGAATTAGGGGGTGATGGAAGAGTGGACCAGGGTGCCACAGAGGGAATGATCCCTATGGAATGCCACCCTGGAGGGGTTGAAGGGAAGATGTGTTTGGTGGTGGGATCATGCTGGATTTAGCGGAAATGGCAGAGGATGATCCTTTGAATGTGGTGGCTTGTGGGTTGATAAGTGAGGACAAGGTGGACCCTATCAGGTTTTGGAGATGGCGGAGATGGGGGGTTAACGCAGGAGATAGGCTGGACAGAGTTGAGGGCCCTGTCAACCACGGTGAGTCGAAAACCTCGGTTAAGGAAGAATGAGGACATATCAGAGGAACTGTTTTTGAAACTGGCATCATCAGAACAGATGCGAGGGAGACAAAGGAACTGAGAGAATGGGATGGAGTCCCTACAGGAAGCAGGGTGTGAGGAGCTGTAGCCAAGGTAGCTGTAGGAGTCGCTAGGCTTATAAAGGATATTGTGGGCAGTCTATCACCAGCAATTGAGACAGAGAGTTCAATCTGTAGGGACTGTTCCATCCGAAACACCCTGGTCTACTCCTCCATCACCCCCTACTCCTCAACCCCATCCCACGGCACCATCCCATTCAACTGGAGATGGTGCAACACCTGCCCCTTTCCTTCCCCTCTCCTCACCGTCCAAGGGCCCACACACTCTTTTCAACTGAAGAAGCATTTTAATTGCACTTCCCTCAACTCAGTCTAATGCACTGGTTATTCTCAATGTGGTTTCCTCTACATTGGAGAGACCAAGCACAGACTGGATGACCTCTTTGTAGAACACCTTCAGTCTCCGGAAGCATGACCAAGACCTCCCTGTCGCTTGCCATTTCAACAATCCACCCTGCTCTCATGCCCACATGTCTGCCCTTGGCTTGCTGCATTGTTCCAGTGAAGCTCAACGCAAACTGGAGGAACAGCACCTCATCTTCAGACTGGGCACTTTACAGCCTTCCGGACTGAATATTGAGTTCAACAAATTTACATAATGAACTCTCTCCTCCACCCCCACCCTCTTTCCATTTCCCCCCATCCTTTTTGTTTATTTTCCCAATAATGTATATAGATTTTTCTTTCACCCCCCCCACCCCCAGCCCCCATATCCATATTTTTTTTAAAAAGAATTTCCTTCCATTGTTTTATCCTTACATTTTAGCATTTTTAGATTCCTTGCCCCCACCCCAGCCATAAAAGGACTACCTGTACCTTCTTGTCCTGCTTTCTACACTTAATTAGCACATTCTTTTAGAAAATATCACCACCTTCAACGCCTCTTTTTCCTTTTGACTGTGACATCTTTTGCTTATCTCCACCTATCACTGGCCCTCTACCTAGCTCTTCTTGTCCTAACCACCCATACCGCCCGTCCCCTACCGCCCCTTAAACCAGCTTATATTTCACCCCTTTTCTATTTTTACTTAATTCTGTTGAAGGGTCATGAGGACTCGGAATGTCAACTGTGTTCCTCTCCAGCGATGCTGCCAGACCTGCTGAGTTTTTCCAGATATTTTCGTTTTTGTTTGTTTTTCGGCTCATTTCAGTTACTGCTGTGTAATTCACCCTACATTGGCACCCTGATATCCCATTGATGAATGTTCTTTTCGAATATTGATAGAACGATGTTTGAGCAGGTTTAGACTAGCTACACTCTGAGAGTTGTTGACAGACATCAAACACATCATACATTTGGAATAAATGTATTCTGATATCGGCCCATTTTCGCAAAACAAGCCTTTTCACTCATTATAGAAAAAAAAAACGGCCAGACCGAGTCAGAAATGTGACTAGTTTGGGCAGGAAATTTTAATTATTTTTTATTTTTTTTAACCAAAGCAAAAATCAAATTGCACGGAGATATGATCATCCGTTTCATCTCTGCCCTGAACTTAGTTTGTGTAGCTACATAAATGCATGTGTTTGTACAGAAACTCAAATGAGCATATATCCGGTTTCAGTGATGATGTATGCGGGGGCTGCATAATTGCCTCGGAACTACGCGGTATTTGTGAGCTTACTAGTTAAAAAAATAACCACAGCTGTCTGCCAAAACAGTAAAAAACTGACTAATACAGTGAAGAGTAAAATGATGGACTTCCTTCTGCTTTTCATCTCCGTGTCGCTCCGATTGTCATTACTTTGGCCCAGGAGCCCCGGGCGCACGCTGCTGGCCACGAAAATGCGCCTGATTGCCAAAGATTTAAACAGTAACTTCAAGCAAAAAGGAAGCCATGCAACGAAAATACTTTTAAACCAGGAGTATGCCACACCTGCAGGCGATGAGTAAAAGGCCACACTGGAAATGGAACCCCAGGCAACATTGTGGATTCTCCGTTCAGGTTCGTACGCAAGCCAAAAGGGGATGTTCTCAAAACAAATTAGGAGAGATGCTACTGTTATAACGAGAGTCGCAGTTTTCACTGTGCAATGATTTGTCTTAAACTTCTGACAACATATAGTTACAAAGCGGTCAATTGTGAAGAAAACAGTAACCAAACAGACATATCCAGGGTCGCTGGATTCACGTACAGAATGAAGTTACAAACGACCGTGTAAGACAGGAATGAATATGGAAAGTGATTACTTAAGATGTGATATATAACAACATTGAAAATCATGACCAGCAGATCTGCTGCTGCCATAGCCACCATGTAGATACAGATACAATTGGATAGACCGCAATTTCCTCTGGAGAGAATGATGATAGCCAGTAGATTCCCTGTAAGTAAGAGAAAAGCAAGCGAGACAACCATTAAAACGGCCCCGTAATTATTTGGGAAAGAATTCGGATGTGGTTCTACACAGGGTTGGACACGGAATTTTGTTTCATTACATCGACAAATATTGGACACAATTTGTTTAAAATAAAGAAACCATCGAACATTTAATATCCTTTGTCCTGGCAGCAAACCTTACTCAGAGATCTCCATGCCTGAAATATAATTTCCATACAATTGCTGAACATACGTGGATTCCAATAAAACATTCAGCTAAGACGCAAACATTAAATTTCACTTTAAACGTTACTTTTCTATTGATACTCATCCTGAAGGAGATGTTCAGTAACAGCGCGGCACCTGGGGAACCACAAAGGTAGTTCAGAACCAAGGGTTGCGGAGCAGCACCATGTCCAGGCATTTTTTATTCACTTATATTTTTACATCGCTTGTCAGATGTGACACCGAAAACATGAATTATTTCGAATGATAACAAGGGTTACGTTGTTATGGTCGATATCGTTGTATGTTTTGAGCTTGTTGTGGTTGGGTGTGGGTGGTTCGGATGGATTGTTGAAGTGGGGAATCTGGAGGGAAGGACAGCTGATCGCCCGGTGCTCACCATCATCCGACCAGGACAGCGGCTCACCGACTGTGAGGATTCGTTCGATTACCGTCGATATCCCCAAGTTCATCCCCATAAATTAATCAATCTGCAGTGAGGATATTTTCGAAACCTGTTACATTAGCACTAAGATATTCAACGCTCATTTAACAAGAAAATGCTTCGCGTAACCGGGAAGTCCAAAGGCTGCGAGAACTGGATAACAAATGTTGTTTATCTGCAGAATTGCTACCATTTTGCAAGAAGAATGTGTGATGTTCTTCAAGTTTAACGGTTCCAATTGGAGTGAATCTGAGATCCTTACTTTTTCCTCCGTTTATAGAACAACCCATGGTCCTGTGCGAAAATCAGTTTACAACAATGTTTCTGCATCAGTTTCAGTCCTTTAAAATCAAAGGACGATTTTCTACTTCACTGCGCCTGGGCCACCCAGGGGAAATTGTACAACTCAGGCTATGAAAATAATCCCAGATTGTAAGTGCTCTTTGAATACGCCGTGAACATCCCCCCAGATACTGTGTAAGGTTTCTGTGGCCTTATAATGCTTGAGGAAATTCTTCACTTATCCATTAGCTAATAAAACGTATTTCATACTCAAATCATCACTATTGTTGACTCGTCCCCAACATTACTAAACAGTATTTTTAATGATGATGAACATAGTCTAACATTGTAGGTGGATGCCTTATTCGAACAGGGCTGGGGATGAACTCACTCCGACCTTAGTGTCGTGACTCCACTCTAACAATAATGATGATCACCCAAGTTTAAAATTGCTGGCAGAGACACTGCAATAACATGACTAGGGAAAAACCTTTTCTAACAATACCGAGTGCAATTATATTCTAACAATGCTGACTCTGAAGCCATCTATATATTTGTTGATATTTACCCTACCTAACATTACTGGTTATGACGTTTATCTGAAATTAGTGCTAATGCGTCTATGAAAATGACACGAGTGGAGAGCTTTTGTTATATTATTACTTTCTATTGTGATATTACTAATGCTTTCTAATCCGTTGTGTGTTGAAGAATAATCAACGATTCCATCCTGTTAAAATGAATTGTTATATTAAACACGGGGACACAGTTTCCACGGCCAGTAAGAGTCGAGTTGAAACTTAATTGTCTTTGTTACTGATCCACGGTGATAGTGTCAGCCAAGGGAGGAGTCAGGAAGCACATTCACATAAGGGCTAGCAGGAAATCCAGAAACAACATGATTGTCGCTACTGGCATTTCAATAAGATGGAAGTTGCTACACATTGAAGAAATGACTCCTTTACTTGAATTGAAAAGACAGGGGAATTCAGGGTAAATTGCCTTTTATGGATTCGTGGGAATTGAACAACTTGTATCAAAAGTAACGCCCACATATGGGCTGGAACATGAATCCTCAGTTTGAAAGTCGGATGGCCTACCACGTGCGGTGACTGAGCTACACGCTGCAAGCTTTTGATAGCTGCCTTCACTATCAGAAAGGTGACACCACACCCTCATTTCTTTCTTTTGCATTTTCTCCTCTGGTAAATTTACCAGCATATTTCCCCCACAGCCACAGCCTCCACTAGAACTTTCTTATTTGAACATTAAAACCTTCGGTTCTGAACCGAGCTGGAAGGATATATTTAGTCCAAGAGCTATTTGAAAGTTCCAACCTTCACAATGCTGCTCAGCAGGAGCAGCGTTCCCCCCTTTTTTTTCTCAATGTTAAAACCATTGTTCAGAAACCAAACCGCAAGCTGCAAAATTTTGCCTCATCGGCAGGATGATATTACATTCAATCTGTTGCATTCGAGCGATCCACAACACTCCACAGGAATTAATAACTCGCTCCCCAAGAACTTCACGGACCTGTTGCCTCTTTCAGCCAAGCTAATTCACAAGCAAGTTTCTTAACAGGCAGTCAGCTGCTGGCTCGGCCAATAAAACATTTGTTAATTCGAGATGTCTCCTGCAAGGGCTGCATAAAGGACTCCTAATGTGTTACCAATTAGCTTGAAACACGTGGGGAAACAAACATGCCCACCGCCCAGCCGCGCAATGTGTACTTCACTGCTGAACTATTTGGAAACGATGCAGAATCTACATGGCTGAGATGCCACTGCTCCCTCGTATAATGAATTATCATTCCAATCTCCGCCAGACAATCCCATTACAAAGGCACCCGGCAAAGGCCAAGCACAAAGTTAAAATTCAACAGGTGCTCTGGACTTTAGCTTGAGTTTCATTGTCACCAGATGCTGCCCGGTCTGTCCAGTATTACCAACATTTACTCCTTATTTTCCGATTTGCAGCGTATATTGCGGGATATTTCACTGTTGCGTCTCTAATTCATGTTGAAGTAGTTATGAAAGTGTTTCTATCTTGATATTAATAATCCTGAGCATTTCTTTTTATATTACCAAATCGCAGATCTTGTTACGTGTTTTGTCCTTCTTTGTTCTTCTGTTCCATTCCTATTTACTGGGAAATCTGATATTTTCTACATGCATGCAAGTTTTTGTTTTATTTTCGTTTATGTTGTCTTCTACACTCTTTGTTTCCATGGTTGCTTTTCTTCGGTGTGGAAATTTTTCTTCCCAGGGCTATAACTGACTCCGTAACAATTACTTTTATTTTCAACATCCTCCATTGATCCCAAGAGGGCTTGACATTCTTTAGGGGTCGTCAGCGAAGGATAGCTTCCTGACCTTCACATTCTATCTTAAATAGAAATAACCGACTTGGCACTGGTTAAGTGTGTGAAGTAGAGAGAGTTGGCACCAATCCCGGGCTCATCCAAACACACCTGTTATCGTCGCATCCACCCTCCTGCTGCACACACCCATGTGTCATGATCAAGTTTCTAGAATAAAATTATTTTCTTTTGGTCAATCTCCAGATCAATCTCCTATCCATTTTCACATTTTGATGGTAAACAGGGGCATTGTCCATGACTGAAAACAATGGGGCTCCTATTAGATTCACGTTACAAGCTCCGCTCAATGTCCTGTTCCAATGATTGTTATACGTACTGATTCCAGACATATGGTTTGCCGGCAGCAATTGGAAACCTACAAGTTTTCGACCTGGCTCTTCTTCGAGTCATCTTCAACCATCCATTGTGTTAGGTAGAACAAAAATTCTCATTCAAAACAAAAACAGAATTACCTGGAAAAAAACTCAGCAGGACTGGCAGCATCGGTGGGGAAGAAAAGAGTTGACGGTTCGAGTCCTCATGACCCTTCAACAGATCTATGTGAATCCAAGGAGAGGGGTGAAATATAAGCTGGTTTAAGGTGGGGTGGGCGGGGGTGTTGGGTGGGGGGAGAGAAGTGGAGGGGGGTGTTGTTGTTGTAAGGACAAGCAAGCAGCGAAAGGAGCAGATGATCAAGAATGTCACAGACAAAAGAACAAAAGAACACCGAGTTGTTGAAGTTTGCTGTTATTATCTAAACAAATGTGCTAATTAACAATGGATGGTATGGCACTCAAAGTATAGCTCTAGTGGGGGTGCAGGAACATAAAAGTTTTAAAAAAATAATGGAAATAGGTGGGAAACGAAAAATCTATATATAGTATTGGGGAAAAAAAAGGAAGGGGGAAGAAACAGAAAGGGGGTGGGGATGGAGGAGGGAGTTCAAGACCTAAAGTTGTTGAATTCAATATCCAGGGCGGAAGGCTGTAAAGTGCCTAGTCGGAAGATGAAGTGTTGTTCCTTCAGTTTGCGTTGGGCTTCACTGGAACAATGCAGCAAACCAAGGATAGACATATGGGCAAGAGAGCAAGGTGGAGTGTTAAAATGGCAAGCAACAGGGAGGTTTGAGTCATTCTTGTGGACAGACTGCAGGTGTTCAACAAAGCAGTCGCCCAGTTTACGTTTGGTCTCTCCAATGTAGAGGAGACCGCATTCGGAACAACGAATACAGCAGACTTAGTTGTGGGAAATGCAAGTGAAATGCGGCTTCACTTGAACGGCGTGTTTGGGCCCTTGGACGGTGAGGAGAGAGGAAGTGAAGGGGCAGGTGTTACAGCGTTTGCATGGGCATGGGGAGGTGCTATAGGTGGGGTTGAGGAGTAGGGGCTGACGGATGAGTGGACCAGGGTTTCCCGGAGCTAAAGATCCCTACGGAATGCCTACAAGGGGGGTCAAGGTAAGATGTGTTTGGTATTGGCATCATGCTGGAGTTGGCAGAAATGGTGGATGATGATCCTTTGAATGTGTAGGATTTTGGGGTGATAAGTGTGGACAAGGGGGACCCTATCATGTTTCTGGGAGGGCAGAGAAAGCGTGAGGGCTGATGCACGGGAGATGGGCTGGACACGGTCCAAGTATTCTCATTGACTATCACATTCATGACTTTATCAGAATGAACGATCTGACCTTCAGTGACATTGCCCATGGTGCTGGTGATGGGACTTTGCTTGTGTTATACAATACGATGAGTCTGAAGGAGGAGCAGAGTGAAGGATAGGACATGGACGGTACACAGTGGGGTGTTGCCCTGAAATAGAAAATGGAGTGAGTTTGGGCGGGGGTGGTGTTGCGATTTCAGTTTTGATGTGTATGGAAGTCAATAAGCAGATTCTGGGGTACAGATAGAAGGGTAGGAGAGGTCAGGCAGTGGCAAAAGAAGATGATGACGAACCAGAAACTGTTATTTTAATCATCAATCTCATAGTTATTAGTATTCAAAGCTATGCTAATGTTTCTGAAATCATATATTTTTTTTACTGAACAATTAAATTTTCAACAATTGTGAGACACAGGATTATGGTCCTAAATGAAACACTTATTTTACAGCACATGACACAGTGAAGTAGCGAAGAAATAAAACATGTTTTCGCTAAAATTTGTTCCCTTCAGGTGCATATTTATCTACAGTTTATTAAAGGAATATTGTGTGTCTCCTGTCCCTCCTTAATCAAAACAAAATCTAACGACCCGTTTGATATCATTTATTGTGGTCCAAGCAGAGTCATCAGCAGCTACATAACTTTCTCCCAGGCTGGACAACCTGATCCAGTTCTACCATCGTGGCCTGAACTTAGTTTGACAATAGACAAATTAGCATGACTTATTCTAATCTAAATAATGCAATACATTTAACATGGAATATTCTAATAGAATGTAATTAAATACACTATTCACGTTAAAAATGGAAAACGTGCTTCTGAGGAAAAGAAATGTAACCGCAAGTGTAAGTACTTTCACTGCCCAACTGACTGTACTTCAGCTTTCAGAGCTCAGCCTCAGTGAAGACAAACAAAGCCAGCGATTCAGGTCCAAGGCTTTTATCAGTAATGAAGATGAATGTTAGTATGACAGGTTTTAATCTATTTAATTGCAGGAGGCGACAAAACTTACTGAAGAGAATATCTGTGAGGGTGGAGGGCAAGAGAGAAACGGTTTCATGATGGAAAAACAAAAGAGAGTTTTAAATACTCAAACGATGTGTCCACATAAGGTTGTGACCGATCAAAAGTAATTTAATGAATTAAGAAATAATGGTGATAAAACCAGATCAGCAAAAAAAAAGCAAAAACAACTTGGAGGTCGAAGTTATTAAATTTGAATCAACCTGAAAAAGTCATAATGAAACTTTTGGATTCACGTGGCAATATAAGGAAACACGATTGGATCAATGTTACCTTTCGGGGTTAATGCTTAAGGAAGTACATTGACTTAATAAAGTCAATAACTAAGAACAAGGAAGGGATGATAGATTTATGATACTGCACGTTCTGCAGAAAAGAGTGAGGGGGGGGGATAAACGGTGGAGAGTTTTAATGAAGACTTTGCATCACCACACATTGTTATTCGCACAATTTAAAATCTTACTCCGAATGAGGTTTCTTGCTTCAACAGGACGGCATCACAGTTTTCTACAAAAAACACAAATTAACTAATTTGCTTACTCACGAATCCATTTCTGCTCCTTTCTATCTGCCTGTTGGAATTTTTGCATCTTAATATCTCGCCAAAATAAACGCAATCTCCGAAGCTTTAAAGGCCCAGTGCAGATTAAATTTTGTAACTCGCATCGTCATACATCCCGATACGAGGTGAACAGTGTTGTTTGCAGCAAAACAGTGGGATGCATTCAAAACATGCCATTTAAAACAGTAGCATAATAGCGTCGGGTTTACTGGTTAAAGCGTTGGTAGGATATCCTGAGTTCAATTCTCAGTGGTGCCTCTAATCGTTTGATTCAATTCATGGATTAAAAACGAACCAACAAAGGCCTAAAGTGGCACTGAAAATTATGTGCTAAGAAAAAGAAGCTGGACCGGGTCAAAGTTCCCTTTGGAGATTTTGAAGGCTCAGTGCAGAAACCTGGCTAACAAGAGTTCATACATCACACGCCACTGTTAAGAGCGAGCAGTTGGTATAAGTTAAAAGATTTGTGAAATGAAGCCAAAGGGAGGCTGTCTGCCTGCCCGTGAGGGAAATGGGCGAGGACGGTGAGTTAAGAAAGAAATTGACGCAAAGGAGGGTGTGATGGCCTTGTCAGGCACGAAAGCTGCTTGAAAGAGTCCGTTTATCTCAGTAGAGCTTCAGACTCTTAACGTGTGAGTGTCGGGTACCAGTCTGGGCCTGAATGCTGCGGTTAGGGCAAGGTGCCCACTTCCCATGAAACGTCAAAAAAAAAAGAACAACGCTCATTTCAAGGAGAAGACTGAGACTGTTCTCTTCATTGGTCTAGATGCCAACCCTAGGGATAACTATCAAAAAGATGTTAAGATTCAGCCCCGTTCTTGCAGCTGTGGAAAAAGAAAGTTATCCTTATTTAGCCTAACAATTCATTTTATCAAAATAAAAAGTCGATCAGATCACTCTCCATTATTGTATACTGAAGGGAGGAGAAAATGGAAGAAACCCTGAAAAGAATAATACAACAAGCGCCGTGCAGAAGGCTGGGGAGTCAGAGTGCTGATTGTACATTCAGAGTACCAGCACAGACACAATGGGCCAAATGGCATCCTTCTATGTTGCAATAATTCTACCATTCACTGTGTATGGAACTTGTACTCCGAATGTAACCAACTAAATTCAGGACACTGCTTTCCCTACCATGTTGCTCTGAGTCGTGTCTGTGAGATCATTAGAAATAGGAGCAGTTGTATCATGTACTGCACTACACGGCTTCTGAAACATTCAAGAGCTTCCTGGCTGATTTGGCTCAATTGCACCGTCCTGAGCTATCCTCATACGCATCCCTAATTCTAATTCTAGCGTTTTTGTTGAACACAAATGTCACCATTCTTACCAGAGCCTCTGGAATACTAGTACGTGGCAATATCACTGGAAGAATGTGCAGGGTTATGGGGAGAAGGAGGGGGAGCGAAGCAACAATTGAATTACTTAGTCAGAGATCTGGTGCAGACACGCTGGATGGAATGATCTTCTCCTGCGCGTTAAAATGTCTGTTTCTTTGGGTACTTTAAATAAACAATGGAAGTGTCAGATGAGGTTGTGAATGGTTGCATAGAGAATGAAATCGTAAAAGGTGCAAATAATTTTGCATTAGGCATTAACACTTTCATATGGAAAAGAAGGGCTTGCCAAATCCTTTCAGGAATTACCAGTAACTGTGGAGCTGGAGGGGCAGTGGCGGTTTTCCTTCAGTTTTCCCGGAGTGAGGCTGGAGGATGACAGGGAACCTTCTGTAAGTGGACGGATAGTGTTCCAGTTCCAATCTGAGATTTATGATGCTTATTCACACACAAACTGACAGGTTTGATGAATTGCAGAAACTGATTGTTCCATGATCAACAGAGGCCGCTGTTTAATAGATTTCCATTGGTGCAGCGGTCAATATCCTGCCTATCAAGCACGAAACCGGGGTTGAATTCCTGACGATGATCAGCTGAAAAATATTTAAAACGAGTTAATAGATTTACAAATCGACTTTAGAACTGGAAATTGATAGTGAGATAGTGAGTGGAGAATAAAATAGAAATTGTGCATCAGTGAAAGGCAGACTCAGGGACAGTCAGCGAGTGCATTGTTTGACAGTAATATTCAATCCAATGACTTCAAACTTTAGAACTCACAGTAAGTTCAAAACCAGCAACGGGATTAGTCGGTTATATAAAGAGCTTCTTTGATGCAGCCCGTTGTTTTCATCTGGAATACTCTGAAAGGAACAGGGAAGCAGACTCAAAGATAACTTTCACAATGAATTTGAATAATTCCATGATGTTTGTAGTTGACATGGTTATGGAGAATGGGAAGAGGCGTGGAAGTAAGTGGGTAGCTCTTCCAGGGAGCCCGCACATATAAAGTGGGTCGAATGGTCTCGTTCTGTGCTGCATCATTCCATTACTGAATGTTCTCTTGAGGGTCAGAAACTTCATGATAATCGCAAAATGCCGCATTAATTCTCACATTTGAGGTGTGAAACATTTACTGAAATGAACTAAATGTACAATCATTATTCAATCCTTCCCACTCGGGGCTCAGTGCAGTTGAGAAACCGGATATTGGAGCTTGGATCATCAGTTTTAATTAACCCTGCGTTAAAAACCGTGAATCGGTGTTGGAGGGGCGGGGTCGGGGAGGCGCAGGTGGGGGTGGTGGGGTGGCAGGGTGCAGGGGGGATTTGGGGACGTCACATTTCCTGGGGGCCTGGGTCCTCACGAACAAACTGGGAACAGGAGAATCGGGAACAGAACTACTGTGACAATCCGGTCTGGTCATTGGCTCTTCATCCTTCTCAGTGAAACCAGTGCCTGGAATGATTGATATTAAGTCGTTATGAACACCAAATATCCTGCAGTGAATGATGTGAAATTGAACTTCTGAAGCGGGAAATGCAACGTGTCTCATTCTATAGTCGGATTCAATTCTGAAATACTTTGAAATGTGAAAATTACTGCACGGATACAATGTAGCAGAATTACACTCCTAATGTAAGGAAATGAGAACTGAGACTGTATCATTTCATCCCCAATATTTCTGACCAAATCTCATAATATTAGGCACACTGTTTAAAATCTAGACTTGACTACCCAAATGTTCCCCTCTTGGCTTCTCCAGCCCTTTCTTCTCTTTGAGATGTTCCTTAGAACCTGCCTCTTTAAACAAGCATTTTTCCACTGTCTTAATACTTCCTTCTGTGCTTGAGCGTAAACAATTTTTATACGAGAATCTCCTACTAATCAGTTTGTGAGGTTTTGCTCCATTAAAGACGCGGTAATATGCAAGATGTTAGAATCATAGAGCGGTTCCAGCACCGACTAAGTCTGTTGTGTCTGTAGCTACAAAGGCAATTGTCCCCTGTCTCTCCCCTGGCTTTTCGATGTTTTTGTGTAAATGTTTCCTCTTCAGGTAATAACCCAAAGCAGTTTTAAAAGCCATGATTGAAGCTCCCTCCAGCACACTCTCAGGCAATGCATTCCAGATTCTAATCTGCATGGTAAAGTTTTTCTTCAAGCCGCCTTTTTTCTTTTGGTAAATCACACGTGCCCTCCTGTTCTCAATGCTACCAGGAATGTCTCCCTATCTAATCAATCCAGACCACACATGATTTTAAATTCCTCCACCAAATCTCTCCTCAAACTTCTCCTCTCCGAGAAGAAAAGCCACAGCCTTTCCAATCTATCTTTAGGAATGATGTTCTTCATCCAATGAACCATTCTCTTAATTATTTTCTGCATTCTTTCTAATGCCTTCACGTTCCTGCTAAAGAACTGGACCCAATTTTAGAATTAGGGTCCAAATAGTGTTTTACACAGGTTTATCATAATTTCCTATTTTTTGAGCTCTTTGCCCCTTGAAGGTATTCCAGTTGAAAGGTTCTACCCGTATAGAACACGCGTTATTTTTCAATGAATGGATAGGTCTAGGCCTTTGTAATATATCTGTGATTATTGGTCTGTGTGAATATAAGTTACAGAATGAGACATGTGTTATTGAAGAGTGAGTGGAGATGTAAATGATTGAGTCCTGGACCGTGTGACTTAGAGTTCCAGTTGTGATTTAACTCAACTTAATGTCTGATGTAAGCTGCAGGAAAGTCCACCTAAATCTCAGCAAATGTTGCAGCTATTGGCTTTCTCTTCCTGGGTGATATGCATCACGAATTTGTCGCCAATGGTGGAAAGAAAAACATAAATCATTAGGGAACAGTTCACTACCAATATCTGCAGAAATATCCCAACACACCATCGAAGCTGGTGAAGTTGGAGCATAACTGATTCCCAATCAACTGATCCAGATTCTATTCCTGGTTATCCAAATCTTTCACCTGTAAGCCAGGGAATCGGAAGCTGCAACTTTTGCTGGCCATTTTACTGCTAAAATGCACCGTTGGTGCAATTCAATTAAAATACTTTCCAGCTCAATTTAAAATTTAACTCAGGTTTTATCCTTAATGTTAGTAATTATGATTTTCCGTGAACTGTAGTGAGAAAGCAGAATGCAATTACTCGGATAAAAAAAGAACCTGCTGGTCAAACTCAGCATCTTTGGCTGCTTTTGTGAAGAAAGAAATAGAGTTAACGTTTCGAGTCCAATATGACTCCTTCGGAACTGGAGAGAGATAGATATATGATGAAATTGATGCTGTTGAATAAAGCGGATAGGGGCAGGTGGAGCAGAATAGACCTGGTATTGGAATGAATGCAGATAGCTATGAATCAAAGCGAAAATTACACCATGTTGTTCAATATTTCTCAAAATGATCATGTAAAAGCAAATTAAAGGAACATTTGTTTTTACTGAAACAGTTATTCCCTGCAGTGAAATCGGAGGATTTTTTTTTGGAAATTGGTGAATTAAAGGCCAGCCAAAGGCGGCAAGTAGTTTCCAGCGTTTATTTCATGGTCAGAGTTTGGGGTGGTCCTGCCTTCTTCCAGCAGATTCCTGCTCAGGGTGGTCCATGCCAGAGTTTTGAAAGGCGGACGTGCAGCAGACTCGGTGTTAACAGTTCGTGTTACACACGCTGCTAATATCTCTTCAGGAAAGGGCCCAGACCAAGCCAGCAGCGTGCAAATCTACCGGAGGGAAAGCCTCTCGAAAACAGTTTGCTCCAGAAGCGGGCCGGACGCAAGTGCACTCCAGCCGCAGGCAGAGAGATAAAGCATCATCGGTACTGAGCCGGCGCTGTGGATCTGAAGGTGATCATCTGCTAGCAGAAACCCGGCGAGCTGCTCATCCACAAGCGTCACTTGCAGCGCACAGTGCGGGAGATCGCTCAGGACGTCAAGACAGACTTGCATTCCGGAGCTCGGTCAACATGCCCCTGCAGGAAGCCAGCGAGGTTGACCTGGTGGGGCACTTTGAGGACACCAACCAGTGCTCCATCCACACCAAGCGAGTCCCCATCTTGCCCTAAGCCATCCAGCTGGCCCAGCGATCGGCGGGAAGCGAGGTTAAACCCGGTTTTAACACCAAGTGGAACAATTTCTCTTTTGAGAGTCACCAACTGGACAACAGGACGAGTTGTGTTCTGTCCCTGCTAAGTCCAGCATTTCCACATCCCCTTAGTAGTCATTAAAACATTGTGGTTTTAATAACACCCAGTGATTTGCTACACATTTCAGAGGGACAGTTGAGGGTTCTGAGTCTGGAGTCACATGTTGACCAATCATGGTGGGTTGACAGATCTGTAATCACTGATCTGTGTCTGATTCTGGATCTGCGGTAGATATTTAATTCATGAAGTGTGAGTCTGATATCCAACCTAGAATTCAGCAACAGCATCTCTGGTAACTGCCAATCCCCAGATCATAGGTTTCAATTCGATGAATGAGTGATGCTGCTCATGTTTAACGATTTTTTTTCATTCAAACACAGTTTTTAGAGGGGATTTTGTGTGAGCAGAAGGTATTAGGAAACAAATGCGCGTAAATGGAATTAAGCGACTGAGGCCTCTACGAACTAATATTCGACCAGGACATCAGTGGGTCTGAAATTGGTTTACTGGACAAACTAAGGCCTAGATGTGGCCTAACCCGCGGCTGTTTTCAGCATTTTCTGTCTTTAATACTGGTTAAAATGGCCGCTTTAATACAATTAATCTTGAGAATTGAACAATGTTTCTGATTTCTTGGAGATCGCACCGCGCCTTTCACTTATTGTATTCACTATTTATATTTCAGGGTTTTGTGTCACTTTAAATAATTCGACTCGAACATGGTATGGAGCTAACAGCTGAAACCACACATGGAATCAGGCTATTCTGGGTTGCAATGAGGAACCAGGTCAATAAGAACTCTGAGTAAATACAATAGATCTGGTCAGGTTCTTTAGTATCGGACTGTTTCCCAGACCATTTCACTCCCATCGGCATTTACTTCATGAAATGAGTGATTTCTTTCAGACAGTATCCTGCCCTTTCACACAGATTGTGGGTGGATCTGAAAACTGTTTTTTGGGATTTATCAGGTGAAACTTTGTCCACTTCACTTGCTCTTGGAGCTCACAGCGCTGTTTTTCCAGTGTAGCAGCCGGGCCTGGATATGAAGAAATCCACCTCCACCTTCCCACGCCCTGAGCGATGGTGACACCTCCGAGCAGTTTGTTGAGTTCCTGATCGTTGCGGATGGACAGCTGCAAGTGTCCGGGGATGATGAGGCTCTGCTCGTTGTCCCGATGGCCGCGTTACCGGCCAGCCCGCGGATTTCAGCGGTCAGATACTCAAGCACAGCAGCCAGATTGACCGGTGCTCCGGCACCAACACGCTCAGCCGAGTTCCCCTTACACAAGAACCTGAGAGCACGGCCCGCAGGGAACTACAGTCTGTCCCGGGCTGAACGGCACTTGGCCTTGGCCAGAGCTTTGCCGCCATCATTTACCCATCCAGACATTTCCAGTGTCAGGCTTTAAAAGTGAATAATCAGCTTATTCAGCATTTGATGTTCTTGTAAGCTGGGAACTCCCAGATTTGTCTGTCTTTAAAACAGTACATTTGTCTATATTTTGTTCGCCAATCTGATAGCAGAAACGCAGAAGAGGGCGGGATTTACCCGTAACTTCCGCCATAAGCAGTGAAGTTTCCATTTCAAAAATGCCCGTCAACCCCAGTGTGGGAAAGAAAAGGATTAAATAAATGTTGTCCTCAGTCAGTGAATTAAAACCTATTCTCTTTATCTTGTCTTATTTAGCTCATTCCGAAATCAATCTTGGGCTCTATTTTAAAATCCTTTGTAAATAGTGGTTTATTCTTCTATCTCTTTCATATTTTGCTGGGCAGGAATAATTTCCCAATCACAACATCTCCAGGACGGAAACCTCTTAGTTCCTTTTTTCTGGAGGTAACAAATGCGAATGGAAACTCCGTCCCCATTCAAGGACACTCCTGCGGGAGGTCAGGTACAGCCGATCCCTGAACAGGGCGTTAAAACTACCCCAATTCCGCTCTGCAATAATCCATCTCCGGGCTGAGAAGATATGTCGACACATTTCAGAGGAGTGTAAAAATAATAAGGTAGTAATAGTGGGGGATTGCAACTTCCCACACACGAACTTGTTTAGTCATATTGTGATAGGTTTTGAGGGAGTAAGGATCTGAAATGCATCAACGAGAGCTTCTTAAGCAAGTACGCAGAGGGTCGGACAAGAAAAGTGGTGGCCCTGGACTTAATTTTAGGAAATGAAGGCGGACAAGTGGTAGAGATATTATTGGGGGAAGATTTTGCAGAAAGTGACCATAACTCCGTTCGACTCAAGATTGTTATGCAAAAGGACAAGGATGGCACAGCAATCAGATTTCTAAATTGGGTGACTGCTGATTTTAATAAGATCAGACATGGTTTGGCCAGAGTGGACTGGGAACACATGCCTGCAGGAAAATCTGAGTCAGAGCACTGTGACTCATTCAAGAAGAAAATAGGGAGAGTATAGAGCCAACATATTCCATTAAAGAGATAGGGTGAGAGCTAGAAATCGAGGGAACCCTGGATGTCGAAGGATACACTGAATTGGATAAGGAGAAATAGGGCAGCCTATGGAAATTTGCGAGGTCTCAAAACAGTGGAAGCCCCAGAGGATTGTATTTTGTGTAGGGGGAACATAGAATGGAAATTAGGAGATCAAAAAGGAGGCATGAAAATCGTTGGGCGGTAAAATGAAGGGAAATCAAGTACATTTTGAAGAAGAGGTGCAATGGAGCATCATTAGGGCCCATTAAGGACCATAGTGGTAAGTTGCGTGCGGAGTCAGAAGGCGTAGTTAGGTTTCTAAATTAATATTTTTTCTCAGTGTTCACACTTGAGATGGGTGACATGAGTATGGTAATCAGGCATAAAGGCTGCGATATAATTAAAATAATGAACCAAGAAAGGGAGGAGGTTCTAAGTGGTCTGGAAGGCTTAGAAGTAGATAAACCTCCAGGCCCGCATGAAATTTATTATAGACATTACAGTGATGTAAGGAAGGAGATAGCTGGGGCGCTGCCAATAATTGTCAAAGCCTCCCTGGTCACAGAAGAGGTGCCGCCGACTGGGGGAGTGACTTGTTTGTCATGGTTGCACTTGGCACATTTCCTGGCACTATGAGACTGCCGCTTAATCCTTTGCGGATATGGGAGGTCATCGCATCGATGGCCAGAGATGAGTGCGCTGCATTTTTGCCATGCCAATTAACAGCATGGAGGACACAGGCCCAAACCAGTATGCTGAGGTTGCAAGGGGCTGTGAGCACCTCCAGCAATGGCTGCAACTTGGCCAGCATTGGCGAGGAGTCAGTAAAACGTATGCAGTTCAACTAATCTGTGGCCCACTAAAGCGGTCACGTACTCGAAGCCTTTCTTAGGGGGTGGGTGAAGGGGAGATGCTGGGGGCTTCGGATGCGGTGTGGGGTTTGATGGCCCGCTGGGTAATATTTTGACCTTTTTTATGGGCCTTTTGTGCCTCCGTGAAGCTAGCATGGGCGGGCAGCGTGGGAGCCTGATGTCAATCATTTCACTTAGGTTGTGCCTGATCTGTCTTACTTGCAGAGACAGCGTCAGTTTTTAAAGGAGTCTCTAATGATTGACATTTACCTACTTAGTCTGCCCGCACCTTGATTGCCTGTGCATGGAATGCAGCGCCAGGGCAGCGCTTTATCCTCTGCCACACCTCCCCCAACTCCTCCGAGTGGCCTCTCAGGCTGGCCAGCACTAGCCCCAAAACAAAGCACTCCCCTCCGCCATTGCCTCCAAGGCTAGCCAACACTTGCCCCTAGACACGGCAACAATCAGCAGTCGCCTCAGATGCTGGCCAGCAACTTTCCCAGAGCACCTCACAATCTCCTGTGGGGCCAGCTATCAGGTTTCCCCGGCCTTCTGCGCCCCTGATGCCTGCAAACTACAGGCAGGCTGTGGAGAAGTTGCTCATCAGCCACCTTAGTTCCTGCAAACTGAAAGCTGCCAACTGGACCTTGCCTGCATGCTGTTATGAAACTCATCGGTGTGCATTCCTGTCAACATGGATGGATGATTCGACAAGGTTCTATGAGGCTGCTGGAAGGGGCTTTTCATCATTTGCTAAGGTATTAAAATTAGGTCCTCTCCAACCCATGGCTGAGCAGAAGATCGCGAACTGCATTCACGCCATCATAAAGTTGGCCCTGCCACAATTGCTGTACATGCCACTTATCACTCCCGCCGTCAGCGAGCTTGGAAAATTTCACCCCTCACCTCCATTATACAAGTCACTCTGCTTTTAATGTGAAGCACATTGTTCCAATGTGTCCTTGGACTTTACCTTTATAATATAAAACCTTTCACAGTACCATTTTTATGAGTAAGCTTTGGGAAAATTAAACACACTGGTTTCTTCTGGCAATGTGTAACATTTAACTCTCTTGAAACTCAAAGTGCACTGCTTTATTTAAAAAAACAATGTTTACTTTACAACTCAAATTCTAAGACTTCAGCCATGTTTACCTCTTTATCATTTCTAACCTAGCATCTCTTCTTATTCACATCATAGCCTTCAGAAAAGCTGTCTTTAATTCAATGACTTCACACAAACACACACAAACAAATGCTCTCACTCTCTCTCTCTCTCTCTCTCTCACACACACACACACACACACAGACTACTCAGGCCCGACTATTCCTACTTCACAATATTTCCCAATGAGTTTATCAAAATTAATACATTTTAATAGCACTGATACACGCGCTGTAAAGCTCATGTAATTAGAGAATCACTACCTGTAACCCCCCTGCAAATACTGAGATACTCGCCTTGAATCTCTCTGAATTTTGACAGGCTCTCCTGTGAGCACACCTAAATGCTGATGCACTTCCCATTGACCCCCTGTAGCTACATACACAATCCACGGTGCATAATGTAAATACTGACGATCTCTAAAGGGAGCCCTATTAAATCGCATGAGCAATGTTTAAGCGTCAAAAAAAGGTCATTCGGCCATTGTGTGTGCGACATCACTTCAAATGAGCATTAAGACCTAGCACCATTACCTGGCCTTTTTTTCTGTGGCACTTGCACATTGTCTCTATTCAAACAATCATCAGATATCTTCTTGAATGTCTCCAATATAGTGGCAGGCACTGCATTCCAGATCGTAACCAATCTTTGTGTGAGAAAGTGTTTTTCTTGCGTCACGTTTGCTTATTTTGCAAATCGCCTTAAATTTTATGCTCCTCGTTCTTGATCATTGTTTTGTTTTACACGGGAACAGCTATTCCACTTCTACTCTTTCCATCCCCTCATAACTTCAATTAAATCACCTCTTCACCTTCTTTCTTCAAATTGAATGACCCCTACCTCTCCAACCTATCCTCATAGTTGAAGTTTCACATCCCTGGAACCATTCGTGTAAACGTCTTCTGCACCCTTTCCAATGTGTTCACATCCTTCCTATAACGTGGCTCCCAGAAATATACACAATACTCCAGCTGAAATCTAACGAATGTCTTACATAAATTGAGAATAACATCCCTGCTCTTGCATCCTATGTTTCTGTTAATAAATCTCAGGATATTAGATGCTTTATTAACTGTACTCTCCAACTATAATTCCACATCCAATGACCTATGCACATATATGCTCAAGCTTTTCTGTTCCTGCAGCCCTTCAAAATTTCAACCCTTAATTTATATTGTCCGTCCATCTTTGTCTTCTTAAAATGCATCACCTCACACTTCTCTGCATTATACTTCATCTGCCACCTATCTGCCCACTGCACCAGCCAGTCCTTTTCAATATCGATAGAATCCTCCTCGCATATCAAAACATTACCAAGCATCATATCATCCGCAAACGTTGGAATTGCCCCATGAAAACCAAGATATAGCGAATTAATATATACATGTAGATAATTAATATATATCAGGTAAAGCAAGGTTCCCAATACCAACGCTGGGGAACACCACTGCAACCTTTCTCCAGCGCCCCCTCACAGCAACGCCCCACCATCCCCCCCACCAACCCCCCCCCCCCCCCACCCCCCGCTCCAGCCCACTTCGAAATCCCCTACCGCCCACTAGACAAAAATATAATGCTTGGCCAATGCCCTCTTCTTCCTATTTGCAAATAATTTGATCTACCTATTTCTACTGTCCCTTTTATCACAAAAGTAAAACATTTCTTACGAGTCTGTTATGTGATGTTGTATCCAAGATCTTTTGCAAGTCCACGTACATCACATCAACATAATTCAACTCATTGACCTTTTCTGCCATTTCTTCGAAATACTCCAGCACCTCAGTTAACCACAATTTCTCATTCTGAAATGCACGCGGGCTCTTCTTATTAACCAATATTTTTCCATGTGACCACTAATTCTAGCCAGAGTAATTATTTCTAGAATCTTGCCCACCCCTGAAGTTAAACTGATTGGTCGTTAATTGTTGGGCCTATCCTTAAAATGTTTCTGAAGAAGGGCCTAATATTTGCAAACCTCCAGCCTTCCGTCACAGTCCCTGGCTCTAGCGAAAACTCAAAAAATATCTCCAGTGCCCCTGCAATTTCTCCTCTCACAGCCTTTAATGTCCCTGGTTGCAGTTCGTCCGATCTGGGTGTCTAGACAAATTTAAGTAGCGTTTTTCTATTCACCCCTCCCTCCATAAGTATTATGAGTTTCCTCGTCTGTTACCCTGACCTGGGCAGGAACTACCTCTTATGTAAAGACTGGTGCCAATTATTCATTGATAATCCCGGCCAGGGCACCTTCACCAATGGTTAAGTTCCCTTTTAGGTGCCTAATCAGCCCTCCTGCTTTTTCCACACGTTTATGACTTATATGCCTATTGATGGATTTGGAATTCTCCTGAATGCTGGCTGCCAGACATTCCTTGTGAACATGTTCGCTTTTCAAATAGGCTTCTTCATTACCCCCACACCCCCGCACCTATTCTGAACATTTTGTATTCATCTTAGTTCTAAATCGTATTTTCCACCTGACACATTTTATAGGCACACTTTTTCCTCTGTACTGCTTAACATACTTTTCTATCATCATCTGTGAACGTTTAATAAAAAAATATTACTGCCTTCTAAAAATTCCCCCCTACAGACATTTGATCTACTTGTCCCACCAAAAAGCTCAGTGGATTGTATTGGCCACAGACTTGTGTAAAAAAAAAATCTGAACATAATCCAGAACTTTTGCCCCTCTGCACCCTTTACACTACGATTGCTCCAGTCTCTATGTGGGAAAATATAGCCCCCTATTATAAGCTCTCGACAAATCTTGGACGTCTCTGCAGTTTCCTTGCAGATTTGTTCTACTTCCATCTCCCTTGATGTTGGTCTATAAAGTAGACCAAGCAATTCAATTGCACCCTTTATGTTCCTTAGCTCTAGCAAAATTCATTATGTCCTTGAAACATCTGGGACATTCTCTTTTTCCAGCACTGCAAAGCTCTCCTTTGATGATATCGCCACCTCTCCTCCTTTCCTTAGTTTCCTGTATTTTCTGAACGTCTTGTACCCAGGAATATTTAACACCAAGTTATGCCCTCCATTGAGCCAGGTGTCTCTGACCGCTACATCATATTTCCACATGGCAATCTGCGCCTGGAGTCCCCAAACTCATTTATTATACTCCCTGCATTCACAGACAGACATACGAACCTTGATTAAGATTTTGTTACTTTTTCCCTCAACCCGACTTCACATATTTTCGTGGTAACCTCTGCACTAGTGCTCGCTGCCCCTTGAAGTAATTTCTGCACCCTAGTATTTTTCTCTAATGGTTTCTCTTTGTTCCCACATCCTGGCCAACTTCGTTTAAAACCCTCACAAGAACACGACTGAAACAGCCCAAAAGAAATTCATTACAAATCTGTGAAGGTACAAGCCATCCGGCTTGCATGGCTGCCATCTCCCTCAAAGAAAGTGCCACTGTGCCAGGAATCTAAAGCCCTCCATCCAGCCCAATTTATCCAGCGAAACAGTCCTATGACTTAACCTTCTACTTCTGTACTCACTGGCACGTGGCACTGGGAGAAATCAGGAGGTAACTACATTAGAATTCCTGCTTGCTAATTTTCTACCTGGCTTCCTAAATTCTGATTCAGGACCACATCCCCTTCCTACATAAACCATTAGTACAAATGTGGACCATGATGCTTACATGTTCAAACTCCCAAAGAGGAATGTATTGAAGCTGCTCTCTGACTTCCTTGACCTTGGCCCCATAACACCCTATGGTTACGCCTACGATCACAGAAACACCTGTTTGTTTCCCTAACCATTGAATCCCCTATCAGTATTGTTGTTTGTTTTTCCTCTATCCCCTCCTGTGCAGCAAAGACACTGCTGCCACTGCCACAAACTGAGCTCTGACTGTACTCTTCTGAGGAACCAGCCACCATCTTTCAAAACGGAAAATTGATTTGTGAGCGGGTTCCCAGGGGACTTCTGCACTATCTACCTGATCCTGCTGCACTGCCTGATGCTCTCCCATTACCGCTCGGATACCAGGCCCATAGGTTCCGCTCCCTGAATGTGCAATCGACGTGGACCTCAGACGCATGGAGGTGGTACAGTGACTGAAGCTCTCGCTGGAGCTCTGAAACTCTGAGTTCAAGTTACTGCAGCAGGCAGGAATTCCTACACCTGTGGTCATCAGGAAACTGATAGCAGCCATGACTTCACACATAATGCAGGGCATGCATTCCACCCGACTGAGCAGTCATGCCAAGTTTTCACTCTACATCCGTTACGTTAACTTTTTTCTACTTTGGATTATATATATTACAACATTATACTAGGCCTAAATTTCTCTTATGCCTGATGCCTCTCAGTTAATTTCAAATCCTATAGCCGCTTCACACAATGTTTTTATAATTCATCTGGCCTCTAGTTATCTCACATCTCACCTTGTTTTATAACTGCTTTGCTCTCCAAATCTTGCTGCTTCTCACGCTCGTTTAGAATTCTTCTCCAATTGAACTTTCGCTGTTTCCCAAGCTGATTTGCTAATTGCTCTGCTCTCGAACTCTCGTACTTCTCACACTGTTTTTATTACTCTCCTGCTCTCGAATATTCGCTGCTTCTCACACTGTTCTCCATTTCACTTTATTGTGATGCAAAAAGTATTGGTCTGAAAGGGGTTAACTGCATCTGTTCCTTCAGCGACTATAAAAACTGTCGCTCCCCATGGATTCTAATTTTGACTCTGAAGGCTTTCCCTCTTGCATTCGTAAGAGAATGCTTTCAATGTGCTATACCATAGTGTCAGCTTGAGATCACCCCCAACAGTGATAGCTGCAGTGGCTACAGAGAGAGGGAGAGTGGGGATCAGAATCTTTGAAAAATAGATTGGGATGTTACAATAACAGATCAGATTCTGAGAACAATAGTTTGGAAGGTTTGATCAATGAATCGGAATATGAAAACAATAGATTGGAATGTTACAACATGGATCACAATCTGAGAACACCAGATTGGAATGTTAGAATAATGGATCAGATTCTGAAAGTGATATATTGGAAGGTTACAACAATAGAGCGTAATCTGAGAACAGTAGATTGAAACTTTGCAACAATGGATCAGACTCTGAGGAGAAGAATAGATTGGAAAGTTCCATCACTGAACAGAAGTTTATCCATATCTTTTTACTAACTTTTCCAATATTATGATCGGCTGTCATTAGCTACTCGTATCTATTGCATGATTCAAGTTATAAAAACAGGTTATTATCCCATCCTGGCTATTGTTAGTGTACCTGGTAAGACTCTCTGTCCAGTTATTAATTCTATGAAACACATTTAAATTCATTGCTGCCCCTGTCATTTGAATTTCGATAAGATGTGGTCTATTGTCTTCAATTTTTGCCACAAGGCTGCTCCCTACCCACTGAATCAATGACACTTCCTGGCTAATAACTGATATAAAACCAGGCTGTTTAAACCATGTGCGACCCCCGTTGACTCTGAGCTGCTTACTGACCACATATCCTCGCCATTCCCAATACTTCCCACTACAACTTCCATAGTATCACCCATCACCAACTCCGCTTCAGCACTGCTACTGAATTACCCTTCATTTGTTTCATCATAAACACTAGCTCATCCTAAAATCTGCTGCCCAAATCTTAACTCACACCTAATCCTGTTTTTAGCCATCAACTCTGTTTCCTCTGACTTATATTATTTCCTGGTCTGTTAACACATTAGTTTTAATATTTTAATTCCTGTGTTTGAAACTCTCCATGGTCACACTCCTTTGATTAATCCCAGTTCCTCTGTTATTTTCCCATATCTCTCCTAATTGTTCCCCTTTAAGTTTATCCAATTCCGTTTTTCAAATGACTATGTTTCACTGTATATCTCCAGAAGAACTTGATTCTGGCCTTCGGAGAGTTTTGTGTCTCACAGGCTAATCATGCAACAACCTAACATGGTCATCCTTATGGAATGATACAATATGGGTAACAACCCAGACACCAAAACCGCCACCCCTAAGTTCCAACTGTTCCATCGGTAGGGCAGGACTGCAGTGTTGATGGCACAGTGGTACACAGTCGGGATTGAGCTGCCCTGGAGTCCACAACATCGACTGTGGCCCTCATGACGCATCAATGAATCAGCTCCAACATGGGCAAGGAATGATTCTGCTGATTACCACTCATGGTCCTACTATTCACCACCCCCACCCCCCCCCCCCCCACCACCACCACCCCCACCCCCCGCCAATCCTCGCCAAATTATTTGATTTATCAAAACTCCTCCATGTTGAATCCAACTTGGAGGGAACACTGATGGGGGCAAGGACCAGAATGGAGGACATCAATGGCTAGCATCAAGAATGGTTCTGTTGTATGACTGCTTGACATCAAGTCATAAACAAACTGGATAATATAAATACTATGGGCCATGACAATATTCCGGTAATAGTATTGAATATTTGTGCTCCAGACCTTCCCACAACTGTGTCAAACAATCTAGAGGTGGTGGCGAAGTTATGTATTTACTGGCCTAGTAATCCAGACGCCTAACCTTATGCTCTGGGTAGGTGGGTTGAAATCACACCATTGCACTTCTTGAAATTTGAAGTCAAGTACGGAGTAAATAAATATGGAATTGAATGCCACCCTCAGAAATGGTGAACATAAAAATATCATCCATGGTATTCAAAAGCCACCTGCTTCATTAATGTCCTTGAAGGAATGACACCTACTGTCCCGCCATTGCCTGCTGTGACTACATATCCACAGCAATGTAGTTGCCTCTTGAATACTCTCTAAAATTGACAGGAAATGATAATTAATAACGAGTATTAAATGCCTTGCCAGTGAGATCCATACAGCACGAATGCAGAAACAAATATGGCCCCAATGAAGGTGCAATTCTGGCATTTACCCGTCAATATGGAAAATTAAGTAGGTACGTTCTATACATAAACACACACACACACACACACACACACACACACACACACACACACACACACACACACACACACATAACAGGACAATCTCAACCATGCCAATTAACGCCCTATCAGTCTACTCCCCTCATCAGTAAAGTGGTGGAAGGCGTAATCAAAAATGCTCTCAAACGGCATTTGCTTCACAATCATCTTCTCATTGGCACCTAACTTCGGTCCCGCCAGAGCCACCCAGCTACTCGCCTTGTTCAAGCATGTTGTTGGTACAAACATGGGAAAAGAGCTGAACTCCCATGGTGAGTTGAGAGTGGCTACTCTTCACATTAAGTCCGCATTTGACAGAGTGTGGAATCAAGGAGCCCTATCGAAATTGGAGTCAAAGGCAATTAGGGGGGTGGGGGTACTCTCCACTGGTTGAGGTCATACCTAGCACAAAGGAAGATAATTCTGTTTTTTGGAGTTCAGTCATCTCCCAACCAAGACATCACTGCAGGCGTTCATTAGGGCAGTGTCCTCGGCCCAACCATCTTCAGCTGCTTCATCAATGACCTGCCTTCCATCATAAGGTGATGTTGGCTGATGATTGGAGAATGTTGAACACCATTCGTGACTCCTCAGATACAGAAGCAGTTCATGTCCATATATAGATTGAACCCATCAATAATCAGGCAAATATCATTTGTACCACACAAGCGCCATTGGACCATCATCTCCAACAAGGTAACCATCAGCAGTTGGCATTCAATGTACTTGTGAACCATTGGATGTGGGGTTCGCCGGTTGGGCCAGCATTTATTGTGAATAACTAGTTGCCCTTGAGAATCTAGTGGTGAGCTGACTTTTTGAACGGCAGGAGTCCATGTGGTGCACGAACACCCACAGTGTTGTAAGGAAGGAATTTCCAGGATTCTGACACTTGTTAGGTGCAAGGAAAACTTTAGCTGCACGAGCAGGTCACAGATTTGAATTCTCCGTGGAGGAACTCACCCCTGACTCCCCCAGTGCAATTTACCATCTAGAAGGCAAAAGTCAGAAGTGTGATGGAATACTGCCGTCTTGCCTGGATGTGTGCCCCTACAACAACACTTAAGAAGCCCGGCAGCATTCACGACAAACCTTCCAGCTTTTTTGGCACAACACCCAAAAGCAATTACACCTTATATCAAAGTCAGACAGTGGCAGCACTGTGTACTGCCTGGGAAATACATTCCCACAACTCTGCAAGGCTTCTGAGGCAGCGCCTTCAACGACACCGAGATCTGAAACTTCAAAGGACAACCTTAGCAGACATAGGAAAACCAAGATGGCCCCCTCCAAGCTAAAAACCATCTTGGCGTTGAAATTTAACAACTTTTCTTCACTGTCACTGGGTTAAAATCCCAGAGCACGCTACCTAAAAGCATTGTGGCACATGGCTGCAGCAGTTCAACAAGGCAGATTATTGCTACCTTCTCAAGAGCAAGAAGGCATGGAGAATAAATGTTGGTCTACCCAGCGATGCCCATATTTAGATAATGGAAAAAATAAAATGTCCCAGCATTGGCGACTGCTTAACCTTACCCTGAAATGAAAACTGAGCGAGAGGCCAATAAATGAGATTGGACAGGGTGCTCCTTGTTGCCAATGAACTCGCAGCAGACGGTTCAGTGGCTGTGAGGTTTTGGCACCTGAGAGGATGCATTTCCCATCAACGCTGCAGGAAAGGATCAGCCCATAGATTTTTTTTTCACCCTGCAAATAACTATGTCCAATTCATAAATGATTCCAGACACCACACTTACCTGCTGATGGTGGTTTGGCATGATAAGGCCCAGTGGAAATGTTATTATCATTCCACCCAACCGCCTCCCTCCCTCCGAATTTCCACCTGCTCGTGCGCATTTCTGAAGGATTCTGAGAACGAGCCTCCTTCACCAAGTCGGGACTAGTACTACCAGGTCAGGAAGAAGTCAGGAACCATAGAACCATAGAAATATGTGATACAGAAAGAGGCCATTCACCCCATCATGTCTACGCTGGGGAAAAAGTAAAAAAGAAAACTAGCTACTCATTTTAATCCCATTTTGTAGCAACTGGTTCATAGCCTTGCATTTCAGATGCAGATCCAGGTTATTTTTAAACGGAGTCCTTTAACATCAACCACCGACTTAGGCAATGAATTCCGGATGGCAACCACCCTCTTGGTGAACAGATTTTTCCTCATGCCCCTCTAATCCTACTACCAAACAGATTAAATCTTTGTCCAGGGTAATGTCCCCTCAATCGTCTACCCTGCCAATCATAGTTAGGCTCCCCATAATGTTGAACAACTTAATTTGGTCACCCTTAGCTTCCTCTGCATTAATGAAAGCAATCCCAGACAATCATTCTCCCCCAGAGCTGCAATTTTAATGATTTGCCAACACAATTGTATACCTCACCTGGCCTCTCTCCAGAGCCATGATGCCCTTCTTGTTACTTTGTGGCCTCAACTGCACACATAATTCAGCTGTGGCCTCACTAATATTTTATGCATTTCCGGCGTTACGCTCCTCCTTTTTTATTCATTACCTCGCACAATAAAGGAAAGCATTCTATGGTTTTTTTTTTAAACCAATGTATACACCTGTCCTGCTAATACTGTGCCTGAAGCAATTAGCTCCAAATCGTCTCGGTTCCTCAAAGCCTCTCTGTAGCTTCCCGTGATTGAGTATTCCCATGGTTTGTTTGCAATTCCCAAATTCATTACCTCTCAGTTTTCAACATTGAATTCCATTTGGCACTTCTCCGCCCACTCACCCTGACCATTGATATCATTCTGGGGACATTAGTTATTCTCTTCACTATCAACCACAGCCAATGTGTGTGACGGTTTCAAAATAACACCTGGAAACTGTTTTCAATTTTTAAAAAAATCATCCATATGGCTTGATGCATGTAATTGCATCATGAGACCTAAATTTCCTGACCAGTGAGTCATCAGGCACCTTGCCAAATGCCTTATTGAAAATAAAACTTCACAAACACTCTCGAAACTTTTTGTTAAACGTTTAAAAGTCCTCAATTGCTGTGCGGGAGGGGATATGGGGACAAGGGGTCAGTTGATGTCACACCCAGCCACATAACTGACAGAAACAGGGCTTCACCATTTCCTTAAAGCCTGCAACAATCAAGCAATACCTTATGAATTTCTCATCGGTCACGGGTGTGGAACAACATCTCCTCTGAGCCAGGGATGCTCAGGAGCAAAAGCATGAAGAAGTTTTTTTGCTTGGTGGACGGATCCATATCCTGGAGAACGCTCAACATGAAGTGACTGCAAGAATGAAGTGACGGAGTTTCATGCACTGCCCAATGCAAAAGGTGTACAGAAACAGCATTAATTACCAAGACATGAATGGCACACAATGCAGGAGGAGGATGCAATTCTCCAGAGTCGTGTATGACCTGTGTGTCCTTCTAGACAAAGTCCTACAAGGAAGGTCCCTCCAGAGGCACACAATTCCCGTAACAATGATGCTCACTGTAGCTCTTAACCTTTCCATAACCTGTTACTTCTCAGGTTCATGTCTGACTTGTGTGGCATCTGCAGTCAGCAGTGTACAGTGTCATCCAGGTTGTGGCCGATGACCTTTTCTCCAGTGTGGCCGAGTTCATCTCCACCGACCCCAACACAGCATTACAGACATAGGATGACAGTCTTTTCCTCCTTTACTGGCTTTCCAAATGAACAGGGCGTGGGCAGCTACACTCACACTGGTGTCTTAGAATCTTTATATACATATTCTTCGTTCCCTCTCCCAAAAAAAATATTTAATTCCAAAGTAGGGCAGAAGTATTTTACAAGACATTTAAAACTGAACATTACAGAAACAAATGCAGGATAATTTAACTTTTCCCTCTAAAGCATGTTCCAATCTGATTTGCCTCAGAACAATCTCAATAGCTCGATATTTGCAATACACATTTCATGTTAGGAACACTGCTCGAGTGGGTCCAGTCAGTTTCCTGCCTCACGGGCTGCTCTGACAGAAATGTCCTTGGCAGTATTCATACCCCATTGTGCCTTTGTGCGGCAGTCCCAAGCTTTATTGCGCCCCTTAGCCCGTAGTCCAGGACCTTGAAAAGTGCCAGTTGCCACACTTCGTAATGGGCAACGCTCTGCATTGGTAAAAAAAAAAAACAGCAAGAATCGTGCAGACCAAAGATCATGTTTCACCAAGTTAATGATTATCCAGTAGTTGTTGTAAAGGCACATTCCAAAAGGGAGTGGGGGACTGTCTCCTTCTGTGCACAGCCACCTCGAAGGCAAGGTGCAGGGTGTCTGATATCTGTGCATGCAGCAAGGGACTGACGAGGAGGGCCTTTGTCGCCATTTGATTAACAATGCCTCCGTGCTTGTATGCAAGTTCTGGCATTGAGGCATTCTGCCAAACTTCTTTGACAGTCTGCTTCAGAGAACGTTCCAACAGGATCCTCCATTGGGAAAATAGAGTACGGGAGTCAGCTTGTGGGGAAAACAAGAACACACTGTAATAGTATATATTGGTACGTGATGGGAAAATGATTGCTGACGATAAATGTTGGTCCATTCCATCAGAAAAATGGTAGTTGCTACTGGTGAAGAAAGAGATAGCTGACCAACTGAACAGACAACTTGGTTCTGTCTTCACAAAGCAGGACACAAATTGCATACCAGGAATGTTGGGGAACACAGGGTGTAGTGTGAGGGAGGCACTGAAAGTAATCGGTATTAGTAGGAAATGGGGTTGGGAAAATTGGTGATATTAAAGGCCAATAAATCTTGAGGATCTGATATTCTAGTTCCCAGAGTTAATAAGGAAGTGACCCTCGAAACAGTGGATGCATTGCTGAACATCTTCTGAGATTCTATGGACTCTGGAACGCTTCCTACAGCATGCAGTTTAGCTAATGTAACCTCACTATTTTAAAAAGGAGCTGGAGAGAAAACAGCCAATTATAGACCAGGTAGCCTGACTTCGGGAGTGATAAAAATTCTAGAGCTCAATATGAAAGGCTTAATAGCTGAGCACTTGGAAAACAGTGGCAGATTCGGACAGAGTCAGCAAGGATTAAGGAAAGGAAAATAATGTTTGACAAATTTACTGAAAATTTTCGAGGATGTAACTAGTCGAGTTGATGAGGTGGAGCAAATGATTGTGGTTTATTTGAGCTTTCAAAATGCTTTCAACAAAGCCCCATGTAACATATTAGCGTGTAAAATTAAAATGCATTGGATTGAGGATAACATATTGAGATGGATCGAAAACTGGCTGGCAGACAGGAATCAAGGGGTAGGAATAAATAGTTTTCTCTATTAATCTTGTTATCGTGTCCACGGACAGTCTATACATGGCCCTGCCAGAATTAGATACATTTTTGAGCCTGGTTGTTGAATTCGACAAAATCTGCAACAGTGCAGGGTTCCTTTAGCGGTAGGCATTGCAGGTGATGTTGCATAGTCTGTGGCGCATTTCCACATTCATAAGTTGTCGGGCTGGTTGTATATCCCCATTTGCTTAGTGACAACATTTTCCGAATTGCTGGCAATGACGAGTGGAGCACCGCAGGGATTGGTGCTCGGACACCAGCTATTTACAAAATATATTAATGATTTAGTTGAGGTAACTAAATGTAATATCTCCAAATTTGCAGATGGCACAACGTTGGGTGTTGGGGGGGGGGGGGGGGGGGGGCGGTGGGGGTGGGGGGGGGTGGGGGTTGGGTGGTGGAGTTGTGCTCTGAGGAGGATACAGAATTGCTTCAGTGTGATTTGGACATGCCGAATGACTGTGAAACGTATGTCAGATGCAGCATATTGTGGATAAATTTAAGCTTATCCACTTTGGTAGCAAAAACAACAAGGCCATTTTGATAGCAAAAACAGAAAGCCTGAATGGCAATAAATTGGGAGAGGATTGTGTAATGAGACCTGGGTGCCCTCGTTCACCAGTCATTGAAGGAAAGCAGGCAGCTGCAGCAGCGGTAAAGAAGCTAAAAGATATCTTTGCCTTCAAAGCGAGAGCATTCGTGTACAGGAGCAGGGATGTCTTGCAAAATTATACCGGGCCTTGGAGAGACCACACGTGGGATATTTTGGGCAGTTTTGGTCTCCTTATCTGAGGAAAGATGTTTTTCCTCTAGAAAGAGCGCTTCGAACGTTTACTAGATTGATACCTGTGATCGTGGGACTGGCATATGAGGAGAGATTCATTTGGTTTGGATCATATTTGCTGGAGTTCAGAAGAATGATGGGAGATATCATAGAAATTTATGACATTCTAGCAGGTAGATGCAACAAGGATGTCCCTGATGTCAGGGCAAACCAGAATAGGGGCTAGAGAGTGAGGATACGGGGTACACCATTTAGGACTGAGATGAGGAGAAATCTCTTCACCCAGAGAAGTGAGCCTGTGTAATTCGCTACCACAGACAATAGTTGAGGCCAAAACATGTGTAGTTTCAAGAAGTAGTTGGATATTGCTCTTGGGGCGAAAGGGGACAATGGATGTGGGCAGAAAGTGGGAGCAGGCTATTGCATTGGATGATCAGCCATGATCATAATGGTTGATGGAGTCATCTCGAAGTGTCCAATTGCCTACTCATGCCCCCATTTTGTGTTTCTATGTTTCTACCTCTTGTTCCCTCGGGGCCTCGAGGACATTACATGCAGACAACGCCGAGAGACAAGAGTTGTAGAACATATGAGCAGGAAAAGGCCATTCGGCACTTCGACGCTGCAAGCCCATTCAATATCATCATGGCTGATGCTCAATTTCAAAGCCATACTCCATCTCTTTCCCCATACCCTTGGCAACCTTGGGCATTAGAAAACTATTCCCTTCTGAAATATTCTCAGTTACTCGGCTTCCGCAGACCTCTGTGTTAGTGAAATTCACAGGTTCGCCATGCTTTGAGTGCAGATGTTTTTCATTATTCCAGCCCTAAATGGCCTACATCGTCCGCTGGGAATGTGATACATTGTTCTACACCCTCCAGCCAGTGGAAACTTCTAACGTGGGACTTAATCAGAAGCGTTCTGGAAATGCAAATGTGCCTCATCCACCGAGTTTCTCTTAAATATTCTGCCAGTTACGTTGTCAAAAGACTGCAGAGTGTTTATCAATCAGAATTTCTCGTTCATAAATCCACATTTGCTAATACCGTTGGTGTTTCCCAACTGCCTTGTTATTGCATCCATTATAATGGACTCTAGTATTTTCCCTCCGAATGATGGTAGGCTACCCAGGCTGAATTTCCTGTATCCGCCCCAACCCCACCTCACTTTTGTAACAATTGGGGTACATTTGACACCCTTCAATCTGCAAGGACAGATCAAGAATCTACACTATCTTGGGAATGTGTCAACCAACACGTCCACATTTTCAATTGTGCCTCCTTTCTGTCTGTTAATGTATCTTATTAGGCCATGGAGATTTATTGGCTTTCAATCCCGTAAACTTCTGAAACACCATTGTTGCATTAATATCAATTTCCTTGAATTCATCCTTCCGATAGACCTTTGGTTTCCTGGTATTTGTGGAACGCTATTTATGTCTTCCAACGTGAAAAAAGGGTGAAAGAAGATATTTAATTGCACTGCCGTTTCTCTGTTATGAATCAGCCATTTCAGACTGTAGGGGCCTTCGAACTAATGGATTTGTGGGCAAAGTTATTTCACTGCATATTTTTCTCCACGATGGATAGGTGGTATCACACGGACCATTTGCTAGGATCATCCTGCAGGCAACATGGCCAGGCACACCCTTTGTAACACCGGTGG
Organism: Isurus oxyrinchus; assembly: GCA_026770705.1. NCBI lineage: Eukaryota > Metazoa > Chordata > Chondrichthyes > Lamniformes > Lamnidae > Isurus > Isurus oxyrinchus. The sequence goes on along the minus strand of JANJGN010000020.1, from coordinate 80,533,347 downwards.
CAGTGAGAACAGGAAGGACAGTGAAATATAACTGTAATGAAGAGTATGCTTGCCAACCATCAATCAAAAAGACTTTTAGCACGTAAAAGTAGATGAGTCTTCGTTGATTCCAAAGGAGTAAAATGCATTTCTCCATACACGTTTTCTCACTAGGAAGTGTTACGCTGTAGCAACCTATTCATGCACTTACAATGAAGCTACAAAATTGATCACTCCGGAGATTCACTAAAGGCTGCAGAATATTTCATTTTTAGGTTAAACAGCGTCACATTGGATGAATACACTGCAATTTTCCCCTCTATACATTAATTTTATCCTGTCTAGAACATAGAATTTATTTATCTTAGACTTAGAAACAAAAATATTGTGCAACTTTAGCATTGTACTCAAATCAAAGCCTGTATCACTAATCTTGGTTTGCTCCTTGTTACTTCATTTTTCTGCGTAAAACTTCTGTTGCATTTCAGCACTGAATTCTCAGGGTCCAACTATTAGGGTCAGGGCCTTGAAAAATAGTTTGTTTGATATTAGCTCCTAATCTCATTTCTGATTCGATGCAGAAGTATCATGTTAGGCTAATCATGCACCTTTACAAAACCCTGTGGCAGTCCCATGGTCCAGAGAAGGTACAATGAAATCTCGATGTTTACGGGGGCTCTCAAAGAACTGGCAATTGGCTCAAAATTTGGTTCAGATACATCAACCACACAGGGCGGCCTCTATAGTCTGCACGTTCCAGGGTATCTTATATTATTGCAGCTTGCTGCATGCTCCATAACTTGGGTCCATCAGTGGATCCGGAGGAGAGCAAGGAGGGTGGTGGGGGGTGGGGGGGGGCGGGGGGGGAGGGTGCGGGGGCTCTATCTCGAATAAAGAAGAGTAGGCCAAGTATAAGGAAGAAGAGGAGGATGATTAAGAGTTGGATAGTGAGAGTGAAAGGCGACGGGAAAGACCCTGGTGATGAGGTGAAACACGTGTGCAATGATGGTCACAGGAGTCCATGTAGTATGTCACCGTCGCCAGACATGGATTCATCCAGCATACCTTCACATGATGTCTGTGTTGGAAGTGTATGAAACAAGAGCTGGAAGGGCGGGGGGAGGTCAAAACACTAATGACACGGCATTGAATCCATCATGTGTCTGATAGCATGTCACACAGGAGGAAGGTTTAGGTGATGCTGCACACAGGCTCTCGATGAGAAAAGGATATTTTCTGACATCATAGTGACTTCAACATCTTGTGCAAATGGACTCAAATTTTCGCAGCATGCTTTATTTTTTCATTATTCTTTTGGAAACCTGAATGCCATTTGCAAGGCCAGAATGTGTTGTCCATCTCTAACGCTGCTTCAGTTGAATATCTTGCTGGACCGTTTCACAGGGCAGTTAAGAGTCAAGCAAATTTCTGGCGTTCTCGAGTCAAAGGTCGGACACACCTGGAAGGACGGTGGTTTGCTTTCTCTAAATGACATTAGTGAAGAAGATTTTTTTTTTTTACGGCCATCCATCATGGCTTCATGGTGATCATTGCCAAGACCATATTTATGTTCCAGATTGTTCAATTGAATTTAACTTCCACCATGTGCATTCGAAAGTTGTGTACCGATGTGTCAGAGCATTTACCTGGGTGCCTGGGTTACGGGTTCGCTGACCATCTCCCCAAAACTTCACCAGCTGGATGTTAAGTTAATTTCTGGGTCTTCATTATGTATCTGAACACCAGTGTAACCCACTTACTCCTCGAAAAACTCCTGTGTCCTCGACTCATAGAAATCCTTATGCAGTGTTCCGGCTGTTCCCTCGGAGAAGTTGGAGACAGACTGCTCATCTCCCTGGATATATGGCTCTGAGGATCATGGGGGTTCTTTCTCATCATTCAGAAACCGATTGGGACACTTTGTGTGACTGCACTACTTTCATCTTTGCAATAGTATTCGCCCTGCCTCGTGCCAGAATGATGCATCTTGCTTAATGATAAATAAATAAGAGATGGGTTAGATTCACTCAAAATCCATCCATCCCTCACCCCTCTGTTCTGATTGCTTTGTCCTTGGTTTGGCTGAATGCGGTGGGCTGCTGGTACACAGCTGCCACTTCTTCAACTCACTGATCTCCCACCCATGATATAATACAGTTCAGGCCTCTGGGCTCCTTTACCACTACCCCAGCTGAGTTATCACCAGAGGACAGAGATTGTAGTACCGGTTTCATGCAGTGACCACGATTTTGAACATTCTCTCGTGGATTTTAATCATGGGCCCCTTAACCAGAGGCATGGTCGAGAGCACGATAAACATCGGCTCTTCCATTCAGAGTGTCTGAACTCTCAATGTCTCGGGTAACTCAATCCAGTTGCCATTTATCTGCTGCTGCTGCTGCAAACACTAAATCCCAGTTTGGACACCAAAGGCATTGTCTCATTGTCTTATGTAACACCCCAGTGAACAATCAACATAACCCTGAGCCTCTGACACCTCAGCCTGCAAATTGGAGCTCTGTGTATCATCCAGCGATCCCCACTTCATGCCGGCACTGAACCCACTGGAGGATGACTCCCTGGGCTAGCGCAGTTGAGTGTGACAGTGGCGATAATGCTTCCTCGGGTATGTCTGTCTCCTCGCGCCCGAGTCCCGACTTCTCTCTGGGGGGTGGGGCCGCAGCTCCGGGATCTGTGAGAGAAACACCAGACAGTCATCAGAGGAACACATGCAGAACATCTTCTGTCTTAATGACCTTAAGCCAAAGCTATCCCAATAGTCGGTTGCTGCTGGTCACTGTCTCCCTGGCTGAAAACGCACATACTCTGGACTTACACGTTACCATTCTCACCCGAACTGGCGTTCCCAAATACCAGCTCTCCCCCCTTCCCGCCCCCATCCCCGACAGGCTATGTCACCACATGTACAATGCCACCTGACGGGGGGACGAAGTTAAACAGGGAAGGGGTGTCTCACTTTTACCCACACGTTCTGGGATGGAATTTTGGCCACGTGCTATGTCCTCTCCACTGCAGGTCGGATAGGACAAAAATTTGGGATCTCACCCACGATTCATTGCAGCTCTCGGTCGTTGTCCTCCTCCAAGGACAAGAGGGAAAGGGAGATGTGACATCTCATTGAGTCATGATTAATGGAGATTCTTCAAAGACGCCTACAGTTTATTCTCCTCATTGCCATTCTTTATCATTGACAATATCTGCTTCAAGTTAACCTTGGGTACAGGCCGTTGTAACTCTGAAGAGCATCATGTAACCTGCGCTCACTTGAGGCATGACATTCTGCATGCCGGTTGGGATAGTTGTCATGCCCAGCATCGAAATCTCACTGTCCTTGGCGAAATGCAGAAGTTCATTGAAGTGTTATTGAAACTGTATCCACGTCCCCTGAAGGTCACCCTAGGAGCTGAAAACTCCATGCACATTTCATGGTGGCCGGAGGGATATTGGGTCCCTCAGGGAACAGAATGTCCCTCTTCGTGTCTACATCTGTCAGGAGGATGTCCAGGCCATGCACCTTGCAACAGGGCACTGCTGCCTCCCGGTACTCCTGGCTGAGAAGTAATTTTGCTGCCCTGGTTTAAGTGTATAGAAGGTACATAATGTGTTGTGCTCATATTGATGCACAGCATTGACTTCATGTGATGTACTGTTGAGAGGGGGAGCTGCTACTCTGTGTGTGCCATATGGGGAAATTAGTTTGCATTGCTCAGGCCGGAAGACATTAGTAGTACATGAGAAGGGCAAAGGTGACAGCAATGTCCCATGAGACCAATGGAGTTTGTGCTCGATATCACGAGAGTATAATGATGTTCAAAATGCTCACTAACAATTTTGATAACATGTCTGTTATGTGGCACGTTATAAACGCCTTTCGAAATTGTGGGAGAATTTGAAAAGTCTGGGCAAGAGTAAACATTGGTTCATAGGATAACCAAAATCGGAGGAGTGTATACGGCCCTTCCAGTCTGCACTAGCTCCCTTAAAATCCACATTAGTCTCACCCTCTGTCACTTAAACCAGATTCCTGCATTTTTCAACTTCACATATTTGGCAATTTCCATGTGTGTGTCTGTGTGTGTGTGTGTGAGAGAGAATGTGTGTGTTTGCATCTGTGTATGTGTGCACCTGTGTGTGTGTTTTTGTGTCTGTGAATGTGTCTGCTTGTGGGTGTGTGTATGTGTGTGTGTGTTTTGTCTATGTATGTTTGCGTGTGTATGAATTTTATGTGAATGCCTCCGTGTGTATGTGAGTCTGTGCCTGTATGAGAGTATGCGTCTGCATCTTTCTGTCTGTGCATGTGTATATTTTTACTGCGTGCGTGTGAGACAGTGCCTGTGTGTATGTGCGTGTGAATGACAGGATAATTGCACATTTATGCCTATGATTGTTTGCGTGTGTCTAAGAGATAATATGTGTATTGTTCTATGTTGCGAGTTGTGTATGTTTCTGTGTGTGTGCTTTTTTGTATATGTATGTTTGTGTGTGTGTGTGTGTGTGTGTGTGTGTCTGTGTATGTGTGTGTGTGACTGAACGTGATTGCAGCTGTGTGTGGCAATGAGTGGCTAAATATGTATGTGAGAGAGAATGTGTGGAATCGGCCACTCTCACTGTCGGTGGGCGTCAGGGAGTGTGTGAGTGGAGAAAATGTTGGGAAATCTAAAGGTCGTCAAAGATGTTAGCAAGTCTCAAAGGCAGACCGCCAATGTCGAGAACGACATTTTAATATATCTGCATATCAAAATAAGGACATTTCGTTGGGATCAACACTCTCCCCTCCCCCAAGCTGGATGATCTGAGCACCAAGCATGTGGACTTTTTTTCTAGAACAGCATATATAAGGCGTTCACCTGCTGAACTACACATTCAGGGAACTGGGACGTGAGTGTACACTAACATTGAGCATCGCTGGCGAGGCTCCGTGTTGGACCTGAAGTTGGATATGCCATGCATTCAACAGAGGACACATGGAAGTCACCTTCACTGCGTGGTAGAACATGCAGTAACGGGGCAAAGGCTGCACTGTGGCTGAGGTGAGTTGGTGTTGAAGGAAGGGCTGCAAAGCGGCTGAGGTGAGTTCGCGTTGGGGTAAAGGCTGCACAGCGGTTGTGGTGAGTAAAAGTTGGTTGAAGGGTTGCGAAGTGGCTGAAGTGAACAGGGGATTTGGGGAAGGGCTGCAACGCCATTGAGTTGAGTTGGTATCTGGGGAAAGGGGTTCACTGTGAGCTTGTGAGAGTTTGTATGTAAGTTGTTGAATATGTGCCGGTCTGCATGTGGGTGTGTTTGTTCACTTGTGTATGCTGTGTGGCTGTGTGTGCGTGCATCACATTATATGTGTATATGTATGTGTGTATTTTTCTTTAGAACTTTGTTTATGTATGAGAGTAATGTGTGTGAGTGTGTGAGAGAGCTTGAGCGCTTGAGTCTATGAGAGTGTGTGTGAGTGTTTGCGTGTGAAAGCATGTTTTTGTAAGTGTATGAGCATGCATGTGTGAGTGAGTGGTAAGGTGGCAAAGTGTGTGTGGATGTCTGTTTGAGAGTGCGTGTTTATGTGCCTGATAGTAAGTGTGTGTGTCTTTCTTTTTGTCTGTGTATGCGTGTGTGTGAATATGTATGGCTCTCTTTGCATGTGTCAGTGTGTGTGTCAGCGTTTGTATCTGTGCTTGTGTGTGAGTGCGCACACATTAGTGTGTGTGTCAGTGTATGTGTGCACCTGTGAGCGTGTGTTTGTGTGCATTTGTCTGTGCGTGCGCATATGCGTGTGCATGTCAGTGTGTGTGCATGTGAATGCTTTTATTTGAGCTTATAATGTGCATGTGAGTGTGCGTGTGAGTCTGTGTGTGCATGTGAGCAATGGTGCGCATGTATGCATATCTGTGTGTTCTGCATGTGTGATCCTACTGGAGCTTGTGTGTTTCTGTGCGGAGAGAGTGTTTTTGTATGTGTCAGATTGTGTACATGTGAGTGTGTACGCATGAATGTGTGAGTGCCTGCTTGTTGGTTTCTGCATGTTTGTGTGAGCATGTGGTTAAGAGAGAGAGAGAGGAATTATTTCAAAGCATGTGCAAATTTGTATCTTTGTGTGTGACTGTGGCTGTGTGCGTGTGTTTTTGTATGCATCTGTGGGTGTTTGTGTGTATGGTGTTTGTTGTGTGTGACTTTTTGTGAATGTGTGTGTGTGTGACTTTGAGTGTGCGAATGTGTGAGAGAGTTTTCTTCAATAAATCTTTATGCGATATGTGATTTGCTGACCAAGGCAGCTTTATTCTCCGTGCCTAATTTTCTTGAGGAGTGAGTGTACATCTATTTGTTTCAGTGAGTGTGTTTGCGTGAGTGTGTGTATGTGTGAATTTGAGTATGTGCTCTTGTTTGTGCATGTTTTGTGTTTTGAGTGTGTGTATGTGTGAATTTGAGTATGTGTTCTTATGTGTGCATGTTTTGTGTTTTGAGTGTGTGTATGTGTGAATGTGTTTTCTATGTGTGTGTGTGCTTCAGTGTGCTTTGTGTGTATGTGTGTGTTTGCATGTGTATGTGTTCCTGCCTGAGAGTACACATCTGTGAGTATCTGTGTATGAGTGTGTGTGCCTGTTTATGTCTGCGAGTGTTTGGGCAGACCTCTGTGTGTGCCTTTGCATATGATTTGTGAATATCTATACAGTTGAGTGTGTACGTGTGTGTGATTATGTTTTTCTCTGAGTATATATAATTATCTCTGTGTGTGTGTGTGCGTGTATATTCAAACGCATGCATACATGTGTGCACCTCTGCACGTGTATGAGCATGTGAGATAATTGTGTGAGTTAGGGAATGTATCTGTTTGTGTGTCTGTGTGTGCGCATGTATTTGTGGGTGTGTGTGCATGCATGGGTGTTTGCATGTCTGTGATTATATTTGTGTGTGTGTGTGTGTGTGTGTGATTGTGTGAGTGCATGCAGACATACTTGTGCATCAGTGTGTGTGTGAATGCATGGATGTGCCTGTATGTATGCGTAAGTGTTTATGCATCCCTCTCTGTATGTCTCTGTGTGTGTTCTCTGTATTACTATGCATGAGGGTACGTGTGTGTGTGTGTGTGTGTGTGTGTGTGTGTGTGTGTGTGTGTGTGTGTGTGTGTGTGTGTGAGCATGATTATGTGAGGGAGTCTGAGCATGCATAAGTATGTGAGTGTGTGTGTGTATTTCTGAAAGTATGCGCACGCACTTATGCACCAGTGTGTGTGCTTGTGTCTGTGTGCCTATGTGTGTTCGTGAGTGTGCACTTGCATGTATCTGCAGCCATGAGTGAATCTCTGCGTGTGTAAATAATTGTTATTTTATTTGTGAGAGTGAGAGAGAATGTGTGTATTACTATGTCTATGTCTGCGAGCATGTCTATATGCTTGTGTGTGTATGTGCGGGTGTGTGTGCGTGTGATTTGGGTGAGCGTGTGTGACAAAGAGGAAGACTGAGGGAGAGAGTCTGTGAATGTGACAGTGCACAAGTGTGTGTGCACACACCCGCACACATACACACACATACACATACCCCTATGCATGCTCAGACACAGTCTCTCTCTCTCACACACACACACACACAGACATGTGCACATGGAAACACATCCATAGATATACTCACATGGAAACACACGCATAGATATACAGAGAAAACAAGCAAATACTCGCACAGAAGTACATACTGACACTTGCAGATAAACAGCAGTGTTTGGAAATGTGTGCATGCACGTTTGCCTATTTATCTCTGTGCGTGTCTATGTTTGTTTACGCATTTGTCTGTGCTTGGGTATGTGTGTGCATGAATGTGTGTTTGTGTGTAGGTTTAAAAGTGAGTGTATTTTTGTATGGTTGTGCATGGATGTGTGTGTGCATCTGCATGTGATGTGTGCTTCATGTGTGTTTCTGTATCTGTGTGTGAGAGTGTGTGTGCGTATGTGTGTGTGTTTGTGTGTGTGTGTGTGTGTGTGTGTGTGTGTGTGTGTGTGTGTGTGTGTGTGTGTGTGTGTGTGTGTGTGTGTGTGTGTGTGTGTGTGTGATTGTTTTTAACAAAGAGATAGACCGAAGGTGGGGGGGGTTCAGTTAGAGAGTGTGTTTATGTGGAAGCATGTATGTTTGGCAGTGTGTGTATGTTTGTGTATGTCTTTGTGAGTCTATGTTTGTGTATGTGTGTCTGCGTTTGTTTGTGTTTGTGTTTTCGTGTACAATGAGTGCATATTTTTGATTGTGTATGTGTGGATGTGTGCGTGACTGTGTGTGAGTCTCTGTGTGTGTCTGTGTGTGTGTCTGTTCGTGTATCCATTCATGTGGTGTGTGCTTCAGTGCGTCTTTAGGTTGGTGTGTGTGAGAGTGAATAAGTGAGAGAGATAGAGAGAGCGAGGGAGAGACAGAGCATGCAGTTATATGACAGTGTATGTGTAAGAAAGAATGAGACAGAGGGAGAGAGAAAGAGAGCGTGTTTATGTGTGCAGCCCTGTGTAGGCCTGTGTGTGTCTGTGTTTGTGTATTTTTGTGCATGTGACATAGTGAGTGTGTGTGCATGTGTGCGTGCGATGTGTACTTCAGTAAGAATTTCTGTTAATGTATGTTTGTGTGTGCATTTGTGTGTGCGTTTGGGTGTGAGTGTGCAAGTGAGAGAAAGAACGACAGGGAGACAGATCATGTGTTTATGTGACAGCGTGTCTGTTTGTTTCACAAAGAGAGACCAAAGAAGAGAGATATATAGTGTCTTGGTCTGATAGAATGTGTGATTGACAGTGTGTACATGTATGTGTTTGTCTGCCTTAGTGTGTCATTGTTTGCGTATGTGTGTGTCTGTGTTTGACTATGTATGTGTATGTGTGTGTCTGTGTGTGTGTATTTGCGTGTATGTGTTAGAGTGGGTGCAAATTTTCTGTGACTGTGTGAGGTGTGTGACTGTGTGAGTGTGTGTGTGTGTGTTTGTGTGTGTCTGGATGTGATGTGCGCATCAGTAATTGTTTATGTGAATGCAAGTCTATGTGTGTTTGGGTGTGATTGTTTAAGTGAGAGCCAGAGAGAGAGAGGGAGACAGAGCTCGTGTTTATGTGGCAGCATGTGTGTGTGTGTGTGTGTGTGTGTGTGTGTGTGTGTGTGTGTGTGTGTGTGTGTGTGTGTGTGTGTGTGTGTGTGTGTGTGTGTCTGTGTGTGTGTGTGTCTGTGTGTGTGTGTGTGTGTGTGTGTGTGTGTGTGTTAAAAGAGAGAGAGTCAGAGGGGAGAGACAGAGAATCTATTTATGTGATGGCATGTGCGTTTGACAGCGTGTGTGTGTGTGCCTGTGTATTTCTGTGATTGCGTGCGTATGTATGTGTGTATTTGCGTGCATCCAATCATGTGTGTTTTTGTGCGAGTGTGGGGTGAATGTGTTGTGTGTGTGTGTGTGTGTGTGTTTGTATGTAAGTGTATATGTATTACTGTGTGTGTTTATGAGTGCGTGTGTGCATGTCTGCCTGTTTGTCCTGTGTGTTTCTTGAGCTGGTTGTGTGCGTGTTTCTGACTCTGCCTTTTTTTGTTTGTGAGTTTATGTCAATGTATTCTGTTTGTCTTTGTGGGTGCTTGTGCATTTCCTTGCTTATTTGAGAGCGTTTATGTGTAAGTATGCCCGTGATTTTGTGCCACTTTTTGTGTCTCTCTCTGTGCTTTGTCTGTGTGTGTGACAACGAGAGAGAGAGAGAGAGACACACACAAAGAGACTGAGAGAGAGAATATTTGTTTGTTTTCATATGCATTTCTGTACGTTTATGCCTGTGGATTTCCATGGGAGTGTGTGTGTGTGTGTTCTTGTGTGTTTGTGAGAGAGGACGAGCGAGAGAGAAAGCATTTCAATGAATGTGCAACACTGTGTGTGTGTGTGTGTGCGTGCGTGTGTGGCTGTGCATGCCTGTATCTGATTGTGTTTTTGTATGTGTCTGTCTGTGTTTGAGTATGCGTTGTGTATATGCATCTGTTTTTATGTGTATGTGTTACACTGAGTGTGGTTTCTGTTTGGCTGTGTGTGTGAATTTTTGTGTGTCTGCATGCAATGCTTGCTTCAATGTGGGTTCCTATTTGCGTCTGTGAGTGTGTATTTGAGAGCTAGAGAGTGAGAGAGACAGAATGTGTGTTTATGTGACAGTGTGTGTGTTTGGCAGTGTATTTGTTTTTCTGTGCGTGTGTGTTTGTGTGTGCGTGCACGTGGGTGAGTATTCATATGTTTGTTTGTGTGTGAAAGGCAGAGTGAAAGTGAGCGAGAGACAGAGACAGTGTGTTTATGTAAGAGCATGGGTGTTTCATGTGTCCGTTTGTGTCTGCGTGTGTGTTAGTGCATTTTCATTTTGTGCATGTGTGCGTGTGTTTCTCTCTGCACCTTTGTGTGTTTCCATGCATATATCTTTTGTGTTTCTTTGTATAAGCTTTTGTGTTTCCGTGCATAAACGAGAGTGTTTATATTTATGCATATCAAAGATTTTGTGACAGCTTGTATGCCTCGATGTGTGCTTTTCGTTTTACTGTGTTTGTTCGAGGTATATTTCTGTAGGTATGTGTGCGTGTGCACCTGAGTGTTTTTCTACTTGTGTGTGTGACGGAGAGACACAAAGAGAGAGAGAGAGAGAGAGACAGAGAGAGAGCTTGTTTGTTTACATATTCATGTCTGCGCTTTCATGTGTGTACATTTATGTGTGTGGGTGTGTGTATGCAGGAGTGTTTGTGTTTGTGTTTATTCTCTGCATGCATGTGCGTGTTTTTCTATCCTTATTCGCCTGTTATGCACGTGCTTTTGTCTTTCTACGTGTGTCAGGGTGTTTATGTGTCCATATGTGTGTTTATGCCTGATTTTGTGTCAGTTCTTCTACGTGGCTTTTTGCATGTGAGTGTGTGTGTGCGTGAGTGTTTCTTTGTAAGTCTGTGATTAAATATCTCTTTCCCGTGTCATTGCGGCGAGATTGATGTTTTGTATCACTGCATGTATGTCGGGGTTAAGTGTCAAACCAGCTGCCCCTCACCACTCCTGGCTCCTCACATCACTCCCGATTTCTCCTCCAGCTATTCCTGTGGCAATCACGTCACATTCACGTGCAACTTGTTTGAAGGATGTTTAGAGAGTCCGATATTGCTTGAAACCAGAATGTAAAAGTGTGAACTTTGGGAATGCATCACCATGGCCTCAGGACACGGAGACAGATTGCAATGAAAACACAAATTTTGATCACCGATATAATATGTTTTTGAATAATTCCTAACTGACATTATTTTTGAATGTCAAGAAGTAGGCTGATTGAAGATAAGATGAGTGCCCTGAGGGAAGCGATCCCAGTCCATCAAATAGCAAAATCATTTTTATATGTCGCCTGAAGAAGTAATAGGGTAATAGCATTTTACCAGTTATTACAGTTCGTGACTACAAGGGCTCAAACACAATTTAGCCTTAACGCCAGAAATGTCCTACCTCCTTTTGTCTACAAGAGACGAGGAGATATCCCTTTAGGCCTGCAACATTTGCAACCACCAACTGAAGGGCTGAAGATGAGCTACCTGATTGCGTTCTACAGTTCAAATAGCCTAAGTTCATGTCAAATTTGCAAAAACCATCGCTTTTCACCTGAATGTTGAGTGCTTGTTGAATAAATATTTGTTATGTTTTGCATTTGTTGTTGTGTATTTAATAAACATTTAAACTTTCATTGATTTAAAAATTAAAAGAAAAACTGTTTTGTGACTGTTTTTAAATATTTCAGCAATGGAGGGGTTAAACAAACCTTGCCAGAAATACATACTGCTGCAGTGAGTAGAGAACAGAAGAAAAATAAATAAATTACCCCACATCTCTCCCTTGTCCGAAATACACATGCCACCCCTCACTCCTCCCAGTCACCCGTCTTCAATCACTCCTGGGAATTGCCATTATCCCCTCGATCCCAAATCACATTACAACTGAGTTCCACGTCAGCCTCGCTTCCCCTCCCTTCCTAACTCAATTTTTTTATTGAACCTCTGCTTCCTTCCACTATATCAGTCGCCTGCTCATACGTTTATTGAGGCCCATTTAGTTCAATGCATCACAGGATGCAATAGATCTTTTGATGCCATCAAGAACACCTGCATCTAACATGCCATTTGTTTCCCCGCATGATGGGTAATGTCATCTTTCCCTTCCTTACAGTGAACTTAATCACAATTGTGACCCTGATGGGCAAAAACTGTGGCCTGTCCAAATGTGTCATATGGTTCCTGGTGGGCATGGTGGCAGCAGATCTACTGGTCGTAATCCTCGACCTGATATTGAGACACATTCCGGTTCTTTTTTGGGAGAACTTTTATTTACTCCTAATGTCACTTTTTGTGTGTAATATCCAAGCTATTCTGATTTATGCAACTACCGACTGTTCTGTCTGGTTGACGGTCACTTTCACTTTTGATCTATATGTGGCCATCTGTTGCCCGAAACTGAAAAGTAAATTTTGCAGAGAGAAAACCGTGGCTGTGGTTCTGGGAACAGTGACTGTGATAAGCAGTTTAAAGAACATTTTCTGGTATTTTATGTTAACAGGTCGGTATTGGATGATGAGCATCCCCTGGTTTTGTCATGTCAAATTCGAAGTTCGGTCCTCTCCGTCCTGGACAACAATCGAGTTCCTCCATTACATTCTAATCTCCTTTGTCCCATTTGTCCTGATTCTGTTGCTCTATGTTCTCACTGTCAGACACATTTTAGTGAGCAGCAGAGTCCACAGGAGACTCTGGGCTCACAGCATTGGGGAGAGGCCTAGAGACCTAGAGATGGAGAGTCGAAGGAACTCCATCAATTTACTTTTTGCGATCTCTGGCAATTTCATCATTTTATGGTCAGCGTTGATGATTTATTCTACATGGAGGCGAATGTGCAATTTGGGGTATGAGTCTGTTTGGTTCGATCGAATTGTTGTGGAATTGGGCTTCATGCTTCAACTCCTGAGCTGATGCACTAACATTGTGATTTACGCAGTGGCACAGACTGTGTTCAGAGAGCAGTTGAAGAGTGTGCTGAAATATCCCTTCACTCCAATTCTTCAAATCATTCAATGATGAGAAGAACTCAGTAAGTGAGTGCTTCCATTGGACGAGCTACCTGCTCACAACGGATACTCCTCATTGATTGGACCGAGAAAGAAACAATCTCAGCCCTCCCATTGGCTGGAGGTGCCTGTCTATCATCGATAATCCTTTAGTGATTGTACAGAAGTTTGTGCGTGCTCACATTCCCTCACGCTCTTTGGCCGGCCTGCCTGTCTTTCATTGCTATTTCTTATTGGTTGGACATAGATCCCACCTTCAAACATCTTCACACTCCCACTGGGCAGGCTGTCTGTTGCTCATCGCGTTTACTCAATCTGATTGCCGAGGACAACCCACCTCCAAACATGCTTATCGTCCCATTGGCCGGTCGGTCTGTCCATCTGTACTACCAACCAAGGATTGGCACAAAAGCTTATCTCCTTACAGCTCTGTCGTCTTTTTTGACGTGCTGTTTGCACATCAGTGCTATCTGCACTGGTCGGGAATGAAAACCTCATACCAGCTCTACTCTCATATTGCCCAGGCTGCCTGTACATCGTTTGAACCTTGAAGTGGCTTTGCCGAAATCCTTCTCTCGGAAACCGGGAACTCAACTGCCAGAGACCACCAGAGGAGTGTTCAGGCAATGTTAGATCCGAAAGTGAAAGTGAGGTATAGTTCAATGTTTAACGGAGCTGGGATGAACTGAGGTTCAAATTTGGGGGTTAGAGAGATAGAGAAAATACAGAGGGAGAGAGAGAGAGAGAAGCACAAAAGGACATACAAGTTGAAGGAGTAGGCCGATAGGTGCCAGATGAATTTCCATTTGGAGGAGCGTGATGTGGTTCATTTGATAGGAAGAAGCTGTGCCAAAAAATGAATTAACACGTGAAATTCTGAAGGTGATGAGGGACTATGAAGATCTGGGTGTACATCTCCATAGATCAGTAATAGAGGTGGAGAGATCAGTTAATTGAGAATAGACTATCGTGAGCATTAGTATTTTGGGAGTAGAGTACAATAGTAAAGTAGTTATTCTGAATATATATTAAACACTCTTTAGATCTCTGCTGGAGTATCGTGTGCAGCTCTGGGCGTTACATTATGGAAAGGATGCAAACTCATTGGAGAGAATGCAAATGAGGTTAACAAGAAAGGTTCCAGGGATATGAAACTTCACCGATGAGGATAGATTGGAGTGGTTGAGCCTGCTCACCTTATGGAGAAAGTTAGAGCGAGATTTGTTCAGAATGCTCAAAAATCATGAAGTGGCTGGAACACTCGATAGGGAAAATGTACTACTATTCACAAAAGTTTCAAGAACGAGAAGGTGCACATTTAAGGTGATTTGCAAAATAAATAAACGTGAGGTGAGAAAAATGAAAGTTTTAGAAACAATCAGTGGTTCAGGTTGGAAATGCATTTTCTGGAGGAATGAGGTGGAGGAATGTTCAAACGAGGCATTCCAGAGGGCATTAGATTATTAATTCAATAGAAATCGTGTGCATGGATATGAGGGAAAAGGCGCGTCATGGCATTAAGTCATCCAACTCATTTGGAGAGCGGTGAAGGCAAAATGGGTCGAAAGCCCTCCTTCTGTGTCCTGTGATTCTGATACAGAAACAGGGATACAGAGACAACATAAGACAGTGAGTTATAGAAAGACAGAGAGAGAGATAGAGAAGGCTGGGAAAGGGAAAATGAGGGAAAGGTGTGAGGGAGGGACAGGGGAACTGTGAGGTGAAGAGTCCAAGAATCCTGGACACAGATGGAGCGAATTTTTTAAGCAATATTTTTGCTGCAATTTTGGCCACTTCTCAATATTGTAGTGCCTCCTCGAAATTTTGTCACTCTTTCCCACCCCCGCCCTCCCCCCCCCCCACCCCCCCACCCCCCCCCCCCCCCCCACCCCCCCACCCCAATCACTCCCCCCAATCTCACACTTATTTATCAGGAGGACACGATTAATTCAGTACAAACCACATTATTTCTGTGCTCCCGGCTTTTTCTTTTGATTCCCCCCATTAATTCTCGGGTTGCCCCATTATCTGGGGGTCCCCATAAATCGTTGGCTCAGCCTCACTCATTCCATGCACCCCACACCATTTTTGCTGCTTCATTGCAAAAAGCATTCCACACTAATGACTGTCTTCCATTTCTCCCATTCACAGCCTCCCCATTACTCACGCCACGCCATCCCCGCTCATTTCAGGGCCGTCTCTCTTCCATTCACCTCGCCTACCCGACCCCATTCTCCCTGCCCAACACGATCTCTCTCGCATTCCCCTTCTCCTCCCATTCAGGCCACCTCATACGCGCTGATTCCAGTACTGTCCCTTTCCCATTCACTGCCCTCTTCACCCCACTCCACTCCATACAAACTATGATCAGGACTGCCGCAGTACCATCCATTGCCCCACACCTCCAATCTCCATTTGCCCAAGCCGTCCAGGGCTGTATTTGGCAATTCACCACACGCCCTCATTCAACCTATGTGAATTTATTTCAGGGTTGTTCCTCTCCCATTCCATAGAGCCATAGAGAATTCACAGTAAGGAAACAGACCATTCCGTCCATCGTGTCTGTGCTGGATGAAATGAAATGGCATCTATTTTTGTCCAAACCTCCAGCAGCGGGTCCATAACCTTGCTGGTTACAGAACATCAGGTGCTGGTCCAGGTACCTTTCATTGGACATAACCTTTCTGCTTCTGCCAGCAATATGGGTTGCAGGTTCCAGGCCCCCACCATCCTTTGGAGAAAACCTTTATCTTCATGTCTACTCTAACCCTTCTACCGATCAACATAAATCTATGCACCTTAGCAATTGACTTCTCCATTCAGGGAAACAGCTCTTTGATTGCTACCCTTTCTCGGCTCCTGATGATTTTGTACACCTCATTTGACCACCCCTCAGTCTCTTCAGTTACAGGGAAAAGCACACGAGCCTATCGAATCTCTCTATTGCTGCAGGTTTCCAGACTTGGCACCATCCTTGTAACTCTCCTCTGCACTCTCTGCAGATTAATTACGCACTTCCTGTAATGTGTTTTCCAAAACTGTGCACAAAATTCCAACTGTGTCCTAACCATAGTTTTAAACATTAACGTTATTACATCCCTGCTTTTGTATTCAAAATACCTCGTCCAATAAAGGAATGGATTCCTCGTGTTTTCTTCACCATCTTCTCCACCTGTCCTAGCTCCTTCTGAGAACTGTGGACATTCAGTCCATGATTACTCACTTCCTCTACCACCTTCAGTATCCTCCTAGTTTATTGAATGTTACCTTGCTTTAAATTTTCCCTCCCCAAATGCATTAACTCACGATTCTCCGGATTGAATCGCTAAGTCACTTTTCTGCCCACTCAACCAAATCTTTGATATATTTCTCTGGATTGTCGCTACCACAGACGCTGCCCACAAGCGTGCAATGCCTCCTCCCTGACGTCTTCTCCTGGGCCTACGCTTTACCCTCTCAGTTCAAGATTGTCCTGCTCCCATTCAATGGCGGCCCTTTTGCTGCTCAGTGCAGGATTGTCCCTCACCCATTGACTGCACCAACATCCGTCCTCCAAACCATGTAACTTGCAGTCCAGGATTGGTGCTGTTTTCATATTAATAATTAATACTGAACATTCCATTTCTATCCAGATTTAGCTCTGTCTCTCCCTCTTTCTCTCTCTCCCTATTTCTATTCTCCATTTTCTGTATCTATCTAGCTCCGCCATCTCTGCTCATCTTACCTTTGTTCTTTCTTTCCATTAGTCTCTCGATGTCTCTGTCCCTCCTTCACCCTGTCTCGGTGTGTGTCTTAAATGCAATGCACTCTGACAAGTTTCCTAGCTCACAGATTTAAATAATGACACGCAACACGGTGACGTTGATGTTTACCAATTATTTGCATAGAGATGTGTGGGGGCGGAGGGGAATGGATGAGGGAGGGGTATTGGCAGTAATCTATATACAATGAGGCCTTCAGGAAAATTCACTGGGGGCAGTGTCGCCATCGTTACATTTCAGGATTGCCTGCAGGTAAGGTGTGCAAAGCAAGATCCCGCAATCAGCATAATGACATTAGCCAGTGCTCTTCCACCATCACACAGATTCCCACCACGCCCCCTCCTCCAACTGGTCCTCAGAAAGTCTCCTCCTTAATAACTGTGGTGCAGACTTCTGTGGTTAACGGCTTCCAAAACATATCCCCACTTCCCCCACGGCACCAACACACTTCATCTGTCCAGTGTGCCAGTGGACCTAATACACAGTAATTATTCGAGGGTTGTGGCTGTGCAGAGCTCCTTCAATATTCAACATGTAATTTCAGGCCCTCGGATACCTTCTGCAATCACAAAATTCATATGTTTATCGAGTTTCATTGCAGAAAATGCTGCAGTCGAGTTGTACACAGCAAGATCCCAAAGGCAATACCACCATGGACATTGTCACATAGGAGAACACCCCCAACCACCACCATACTGTGCGGTGCTTCACCACCCTTATCCACGTATAACTCTCTCTGTCGCTCTCACTTTCTGTTTCCTTGAAACTCTCCGGTCTCCCCTGCTTGACAACCTCTCTCTCTCCCTCTTTCTCTCTCTGCCTCGCACTATCTCCCTCTGTCAATCGGTCCCACTTTCTCTCTACCTGTCTCTAAATCTCTCTTTCTATTTCCCTCTCGCTGCCTCTCTCTTTCTCTTTCTGTCTGCCTCTCTCTCCATCCATCTTCATCGATCGCTCTCTTCATATCACTGTCTCAATCTGGCTGGCCCCATCTGTCTCCCTTTTCCTCTCATCATCTGCCCCCCCCTCCTTCTTTCTCCACCCCATCACCCTCCTTCTCGCTCTCTCTCGCTCTCCAATGCCATTAGATGGAGATACAGAAAGAGAGAGGGAAAGGCGGCCAGGACCTGAAAAAAGTTAATTTAAAATCTATTACACCATCAATCCATCACACTGTCTAAGACGTCAGCATTTTTCGGGAATTGTGCACTCTTCACGTAAACAACCTTAACTTCTGTCTCTTCTGCGTGCTTTACATTCTATGAATTTGCTTTTCTAAAGTGTGGTCTCTGATGTAATTTAAGGAATTATGTGGGGTTTTGTGCACAATGATATCCAACACATCGCATCGTGATAACTGCCAGATATAATGTTTTCGATGAGAGTTGATGAAATGACACATTTAGAAAATGTCTTTGAAATAAATTAGCACAACAAGATCCCGGGATTCATCCTCTCAATCTCCCAGTATTATTTCTTAGCTGCTCCACCCATCTGGAAGAATGCGAGTGAGGCACATTTCTCCTGAAACTGCGAGCTGGGCGCAGATGCAATACTCCGAAAGCCACAGATATTTTCCCTCTCGACCTGTTTGCACCTCAATCTCTCCACTTTCTATGTCATTCCCTGTTCCGCTGGCTTCGCTCCCTTCTCGCCCTCCACCCCTCTCACTCTCTCCCTGCTCCTCCCTCACTCTCCTCTTTCTCTCTTAATCACTGTAATCCACTGGTCCTCTCCTTTTCCAACTCCTTCTCACCACTTCTCTCTCACGCTCTTATTCACCTCACTCTCCTCTCTCTCTCACATTACTAGATGGAGGGGCAGAGATAGAGATGGAGACACAGAAATGCAAAATCGGAAACGCAGCCCAAAGATTCAAATTACTAATGAGCTTTCCTTCTATACCTCAAAGACAACTCTCTTTGCAATGAATGCTGTATGCCATTTGTGCACAAGAAAGTTCTCAAGAAAGGCCACACTTTCAAAATTCAGTTACCTGATTTTCCGATTTTGGATTTATTTATATCTCTCCCTCTCTCTCTCCCTACCTCTTCCTCTCTCTTTCTCCATCTCTTTCTCTGTTTCGGACTTGCTTTTTCTAACTACATCTTGTCTGCGGAGGGATGGTTAATGTGTTGGGACTCTAAAGCGGAGAGAAATGTTACCTTGCATAGAAATATAAAGGCGAATATCTACTTGTGTCTCTTGTTCCAGCAAAGAGACATTACTCTGAGCACGAGGGGGAGGAAGGGCGTGAGACCTGAGGGCACCAGAGAGGCAGATCTTTCGAATGCAATGACGAGTTACTGGTGGCTTCTCTCTTTTTCTGACTTCCCTGTGAAACGTGTCTCCATCAAATGAGAACCACAAATTCAGCAACTCATTCCCCCATATCTCCACAATGCTAATCAAAAAATAAGAAAGGAAATAATTATGTGTCTTATCTTCATTTGATAACCTCCAATGAAGTTGCCGGTTCTGGAACTTATAGTCAATTCAGTGATAACCTTTCCCCTCTCCTCAATGTCGCCAGCAAAATGTTGTTCTGTCCAGTCTGACTGGTGCTGTTTATCGGGTTTTCTGAGGGAGTGAGGTGACACCTCCATCTATTTAGCAATGGGTTATTTCCACTGTCAGGAGGAAAGGTAGAGCGTGAAGACATGGAATGAAAACCAGGTGTCAGAAAGGCTCTCCCAGCAAGATACAAATAAGAGGCATCACATGAATGCTCCATGGATTCCTGACATGTGAATTGTGGTGGACAATTAAATGACTCACTGGAGGACAAGGTTTCAGAAATATCCCCATCCTCAATGATGGACGAGCCCAGCACAGCACAGCAAAAGATTAAGCTGAAACATTCGCAACAAGCTTCAGACAGAAGGGCCGAATGGATGATCCAACTCGGCCATCTCTGGAAGTCAAAAGCATCACAGTTGACTGTTTTGAGTCAATTCAATTAACTCCACGTGATAAGAAGAAGTGGCTGAAAGCAGTAGATACTGCAAAGGCTATGGGCCAAGAAAATATGCTGCCAATTATACCGAAGTGTTGTGCTCCAGAACTTGCCACACCCCTAGCCAATTTGCTCCAATACAGCTACAACACTGGCATCTATGCAGCAATATGGAATTTTGCCCAGGTGTGTCATGTACACAAAAGCAGGACAAAAACAATACGGTCAATAACTGTCCCATCAGTCTACTCTCGATCATCAGTAAAGTTATGAAAATGGTAATCAACAGTGCTATCAAGCAACACTTGCTAAGCAATAACCTGCTCGCTGAAGCCCAATTTGGGTTTCGTCAGGCCCACTCAGCTGCTGACCTTATTAAAGCCTTTGGTCAAGCATGGACAAAAGAGCTGAACTCCTTAGGTTAGGTGAGAGTGACTGCCCTTGATGTCAAGGTAGAATTTGTCCGAGTATGGCAGCAAGAGGCCATGGCAAAACTGAAGTCAATGGGAATCAGGGAGAAACTCTCTGCTGGCTGGAGTCATACCTAGCACAAAGGAAGATGCTTGTGGTTGTTGGAGGTCAGTCATCTCAACTCCAGAGCATCACTGCAGGAATTCCTCAAGGTTGAGTCCTCGGACCAACCATCTTCAGCTGCTTCATCAATGTCCTTCCTTGCATCATATAGCTAGAGGTGGGGATGCTCCTTCATGACAGAACAAAGCTCGATATAATTCACGACCCCTCAGATACGGAAGCAGTCCAAGTCCAAATATACCCTGATCTGGACAAAATTCAGGACTGGGCAGACAAGCGGCAAGCAACATTCAGACCATAGAAGTATTGGGCAATACAATCTCCAACAAGAGAGAATCCAACCATCACCCCTTGATGTTCAATGGAATTACCATCACTGAAACCCCCAGAATCCACATCCTGGGCGAAACCA
The DNA here is from genome assembly GCA_026770705.1 of Isurus oxyrinchus. Lineage (NCBI taxonomy): Eukaryota > Metazoa > Chordata > Chondrichthyes > Lamniformes > Lamnidae > Isurus > Isurus oxyrinchus. The sequence continues at coordinate 80,512,649 of JANJGN010000020.1, read as the reverse complement.
TTTACCAGAAACTGAACTGGACTAACAATATAAATACTGTGGCTTAAAGAGTAGGTCAGAAGCTAGGAATCTTGCGACAAGTAAATCATCCTCTCAATCCTGAAGGCCTGTCTACCATCTACAATGCACAATCAGGAATGTGATAGAATACTCCGCACTTGGCTGGTCGAGTGCACACACTACAAAACTGAAAAAGGTGGATACTGTCCTGGACAAAACAAACCGCTTGATTGGCACGACCTCGACAAATATTCACTCCTTCCTCCACAAATGCACATTAGCAGCTTTGTGCACTGTCCACAAGATGCACTGCAGGAATTCAGCAAGGCTCCTTCGGTAGCACCTTCCAAACCTACGATCTAGAAGGCCAAAAGCAGCAGACAAATGGGATCAACACCACCTCGAGGTTTCTCTCCAAACACCACCCTGACTTGGAAATATATCACCGCCCCCTCACTATTGCTGGGTCAATCCCATGGAACTCCCTTTGTAACAGCGCTGTGGGAGTACCTACACCACATGGGCTGCAGCGAATCAAGAAGACAGATTACCACCACCTTCTCAAAGTCAAATAGGGATTAGCAATAAATGCTGGTCCTCAATGCTCACATCCCTGGAATGTCGGTCTGATCCTGTCGCGATTGGATCGAGGTGGATGAAGGTTATTTTGGATTCGCCTGCTGTTTCAGTGTCTGACTTCCTTTACAACAGTCTAGTTTACCTGAGTGTTCACCAATCTGAAAGGGTAGGCCTCCTTCTCTATTCGCAGATGTTGCCAGACCTGTTGAGAATTTCCAGCACTATTTTGATATTAGCAGGATTATAGAATATTAAAACGAGGTAAAGCAACTCCCCCTCTCTATTTTCTTGATTATATTGCAGCAACGTCGTGACATACAATTCAAAACACTGGATGACAATTCATGCTTGCAGGTTGTCACCGTGACTTAGTGGCGAAAGTGCCTGTCTGTTAAACTGAAGATCCCAATTCAGAATCTCAGCAGTGACTCTATCTGCTTCTGTAACGTATGGCTTTGAATTATTGCGAAAAAGAAGTGTCCATTTTCAGGGTGGGAAGAAGCAAATCAAGTCGGATTATGAAAAAGCACGAATGGATCAAAGTTAAGTGAAATTGAACCATTGTGCTAATATCAGAGACTTCTTGAATATATCGCAGTGGGAATTCACAGGGCCCGGGAATGATAACCGCTTCGACGTTTTTTTTTATTTATCGTTGTCACAAAGCTGAAACTGACATGGTGAACCGTGTAGGGAACAGTTGAGAGCCTCATGGATGACAAAAGCCACTGCGCTGTGACATTGTCTCTCCCAGTGTTGATTACCAGTGAATGCGCTTTTAATCGGGATTAGATTCCTTTCCTGTACTTAAAACGTAGTGATGATCAACAGTTCAGTATCACGAGCGGAACCAATATTCAATAATGTTCAGTAGTTAATACTACATCCAATGGACCGAAACATTCAGGCATGTGTTGGGGACGGACTCAAAAGAATGGATTGTTCATTTTAGCAAATAACAACGTTCGTGTTAAATTGATATCAAAAACAAGCTTCCTCGGCTTTTTAAGAGAGTAATTGGACAGACAAGGATACTGCGCCAAATAATTGAAACACGGGGACAAGTAATCAGATTCTAGTTTTAATGACGATTTTAAATAAGACAGATCGATTTTGGGAGATGATTCCAGACAGTATTTCCTAGAGATTTGAAGCTAAGTTCAACAATTGTGCAGTGAAGGAATTAGGGTTTGAACAAGACGCCAGAATATGAGAGATACAGAATTCTCAGAAGGTTGTAGAGAAGGAGATCCCAGAAGATGACAGGGGCAAGGCCATGGATCGGGTTGATTCAAGAATGAAAAATTTAAAATGGAGGAGTTTTTAAAACCATATCAAGCTTTCAACGAGAGCTATTGCTATGTGAATGGGGCTCAGTGGCAGTTACGTTCTGTGCATCAGGGCATTTTCTCATATTGTGTTTCTGGACAGTGGACGGTTGGAGATCGGGAGAATAACAATGTATAAACCAAGCCTAGAGGTGACTCAAACATGGCTGGTAGGATTAGGAGCAGACATGGTGGAGCTGCGCGACATTATGTCGTCTATGCGTTCGAAACGATATATGGCCAGACGCTGGCTTTATGCACATACCCTGCAAGCAATGTGCTATGTGACTTTGACAAACACCTATTGAGTTTTGTCCCACTTGGTTCCATAGTGCACCTGCAAGCATGTGAATTTTGACTTTTCAGGAATCTCAACATGAAGGAATATTTGGCAGAGTGACGCTTAAAGCAAGAAGCTAATGAAAGGCCATTTAAAAACAATAAGTTATGTCGCTATTGAAGTATTAATATTTTAATGGGGTTCTTCAGCATTGAAATGAATGCTTCTCTTAGTGAGAACCCACTCCATGCAATTATATTTAAGATACAGTTAAAATGTAGAAACAGGTGGTGCAACTAATGATTTTTTAATGCGGCGGATGAGGGGGGTGGGAGGGGGGTGGGGTTGGGGGTGCGGAGTAGGTGGCGTGGGCGGATAGAAATCTTGTATTGCGACCACATTTTTCACATTGCTTTCTATACCTTTACATAGTAATACATATAATTATGCCTGACATAATTCTGTAACTGTTAAAATTCAGTGTCATATAATGAAAATCTAATTTGTACATCCTTATTCAATGTTGATCTTTTTCCTTACTGAGTAAGCTGTTTTCCCACTGGCCAAGTGCATAACGTTATTACCTTGTTATCTAATAGTTGGTTTCAATCTTGATTAATATAATTGAAATTATAACAATTCTTGATTTATAAATCTTGCTCTCCCCCTGTATCGATGCTGCAAATTGTAATGATGGTGCACGACAGATTATTTGATTTCTATATTTCATCAAACGACTAAAGTTTCCTGAAGTTTATGAATCAGTAGGCAATAGCATGTTTTAAAATAATTTTCATAAAACTTCATTCTGAAACTGACCGTTGTTGCAAGGTCATTACTGGCCCCAAAGCCTCGTATTGTTTCAAATTGTCATATTCGTTGCTGCTTCGCAGGTAATGGCTAAAGATGGAAGTTACTCACCAAAATGGCCTCACCAAAAGCAAAGCTTGGGGAAAAGTGCAACATCTTTCGGTTCAGCACTCTACAAACTCTTGCATCCATGCTACATTCATCAATGTTAGATCATAATATCCACTTCCATCTTATTTCCTTTTTTTTTTCCTTTTCTGCCTTGGTTTGGTTCCGTTTAGTTAATTGTTCTTTCATGTTGTCTTTGCATAGCTGCTATGCAGCTATCCATAAGCTCACTTAGACACAACTTTCGTTTATTTGAAGGCAAATTGCAATTTAGCCTGTATTGCAAGGAGATTGGAGTACAAGTAAAGTGAGTCTCACTGAAAATGCCCAGGGCTTTTATGACACCATACCTTTAATATTGCTTGCAGTTTTGACCTTCATATTTAAGGAAGGATACAGCTGTATTGGAGGTAGGACAGTGAATGCTCACTGATTGGTGCCCAGGATAGAGGGAACTATCCAAGTATGAGAGGCTTATTTAAATGCAGGATCATTCCGGCTCTCCAGCGTGGTAGAGAGCAAACTCAGAAATCAGTTTGGAAATGCATTTTAATCAAACACAGGCATACCTTGGGAGGAAAAGAGAGACCATCGGCCAATGGGCATTTACTTCGATTCAAGAGTCATTCGGACTCGAAACGTTAACTGTATCCCTCTCTGCAGATGCTGTCCGACCTGCTAAGTTTTTTTTCTGGTATTTTTGTTTTTGTTCTAGATTTCTAGCATCCGCAGTATTTTGCTTTTATGTTAACTTGGGTTGGTTTCATTCCGTTTTATCAGATATGCCTATGTTAAACGATCACAGCAGGACTGAAACTTTCATGAAGTGGAGGAATTTTTTTTCTAATTCCTTTCAATTTCACAAGGGGAATGTATTTGCGCCGTTGGAGAAAGACAGTGAATATAAATTAGAACAAAGAGAATAATTGATCTCTAGTTAGGCCAGGAAACTTCGTTTTTTTTTTTCATTTTTCTAATCAACGCCGGAAGAACCGTCTAAACATATTTAACTTCCCAAAATTTAGATTGTGTAACTGCATAAATACACGTGTTTGTGCAGGACCTCAAATAAATCCTCATATAACCTTTGTGAGAGACGATGTAAACCAGAAATGGCTCGTCAATGCACGGCGATGTTTGGTTATAAAAAAGTCAGCAGCTGTCAACCACAACACAAAAACACTGCCACATATATTGAATAGTAAAATAAAGGATCTCCTTCAGTTTTGCACCTCTTGCCAATTCTGATTCTTACTGTTCTGAGCCTGGAGTCCCCTGTGGGCCCTGAAAATGAGTTTTCACAGAGCAATGATGTATTTTGAACTTCTGAGGACATATAGATATGCAATGGTCAAAAATGATGGGGATTATAAGCAACAGGGACATATTATTTATTCGTGTTCATATTTAACTTACCATCGACAGCGTAGGAGAGAAATGAATTTGGGAAGAGTTTGCTTAAAATGTGATACACTATCAAGTTGAAGAACGTGATTAGTGGGTCTGCTGTTGCCATGGACACCATGTAGACAGAAATACATTTGGAAAGGCCGCAATTTATTCGGGTGAGAATCATCATTGTTAATAGGTTTACTATATGAAAGGGCGAAAATTTGTTCAGTAAACGGCATTCAGATAAATCTCACAGTTTACTGGGAAACATATTTAGACCTGTTCCGACTTACAATTGTGAACACTGATTCTTCCTTATAATATAGGCAGACACCATTATTACCAAATCTCTAAATAATTATATACTCAATTCTCTTCCCGTATGCTTCTTTGAGACAGTGTGAAGGCAGCAGGGGAGGTTCGCCCAGATTCAGTACAGGGATATTAATGGAGAACGATCCAAAGGCCAACGACACTGCAGTCTCAGTCCGAGGAGCATTCAGTATGGAAGCTTAAGATGTGTGGTATCGGAGCAGCCGTCCATCATGCTCCCGAATTAATTGCCATTGCCGACGCCCCTGACATGGGAGTGTGTCTCTACTCACGCCATAACTTTGCAGAGGCGGGCATTCCAGAATAACTCGGAGGGACAGTGTTTTATGTATGCAATCCCATTTATGGCTGGGCTTGAGCCCATTTAAGACCTTGGGCTGTTCTATAATTTCAACATTTTCGGCAGTTAGTAAAATAACGGATTCGCATACAGAGTTCCACATATATATATTTCACGCCAGTATTGAGCGCTAAAACGAGCGCACAACAGGACCTGTGCCACGTGATGCCATTGTTTATTTTACCCCGCGGCCACATAGAGTCATTGATGGATCTCTTAATGAAGACACTTTGTTTTATGTGGAGGGAGCGAATTTCAGGAGCAGCATCAGAGGTTAGTAGTATTCTACATAATTTCCAAACATTTGCTGGAAAGATAAGAATTCTAAAAATGTCATACGAGTGTGCTCTCTCCCTCTCTCTGTGACAGGCTCTGTCACACTAGTGTTCTCTCTACCTCTCTGTGATTGGTTCTGTCACACGAGCGTGCTCCCTCTCTCTCTGTGACTGGCTCTGTGACACGAGTGACCTCTAACGCCTTCTCTATGACTGGCTTTGTCACACTGGCGTGCTCCCGTTCTCTGTGACTGTTTCTGTAACACGAGCGTGCTCCCTCTCTCCATCTACGAATGGCTCTGTCACACGAATGTGCTCTCTCTCTCTCTCTCTCTCTCTCTCTCTCTCTCTCTCTCTCTGTGACTGGCTATCTCACATGAGCGTGCTTCCAGTATCTCTGTGACTGGCTCTGTGACACGAGTGTTCTCCCTGTCTCTCGAATGCGGTGGGCCTGTGGCAGAAAAATGTTAAAATTCAATCTGGTTCCTGCCGCCGAGTAAACGTTTCTCCACGTTTAACCGAACAATTCATTTTAACAGGTTAGAAACCTGAATCAGATCACCCTTCATTATTTTATAATTAAGAGAATAGAAAAAAAGTGAATCCCCGAAAATATAAAGATGGTGTGCAGGGATCGGGGAGAAGACAGAACTGTCGAAGGGTCATGAGGACTCGAAACGTCAACTCTTTTCTTCTCCGCCGATGCTGCCAGATCTGCTGAGTTTTTCCAGGTAATTCTGTTTTTGTTTTGGATTTCCAGCATCCGCAGTTTTCTTTGTTTTTATAAATATGATAGATTGGGTGATTTGGGAGTTAGACTTGAGTCAGGGAATGGTAATAACATAGATTGAGTTTGCTCTTGAACAGATAGACAAAGGACATATTGTCCCAGCTTATATAGGACAGTAGGTCTCAGCCTGTGTGAAGGTAGGAGCAGATGATGCATGTAGCTTTGCATCAGAGACTTGCCTGATTCACGTAAACCTATATGTTGAGGAGATCAAAATCTGGAAACTGTTCTTGCACGTGACCAATAATTTATAAATATTATGAACACAATTAGTTTAGCAAGGTAGAGTCTCAAGCTGCATTTTGATGATGCCCTCCTTGAAATTGCTCGAATAAACGATCGTGACCTCTACCTGAGAACTCTATGGTCCGTTCATCAAATACAATGCAGCAGGTGTAGTCGGCAGGCGACTTGCTTCGCATCCTTGGGATGGCTCTGCAAAGTGGGTGAGTATATTTATTTACCATGCGTAGTTAGTGCAATACGCCTTCGCGAGAATTGTCTGATCAATTATCAAAGAATCAAGACGAGGACTCAGGACTGGGGATAGGAGGTGCCGGGGTAATAGGCGAAGCCATGCAGGCGGGCTATCAGGGAAAAAAGCTACACAGGTAGGCCGGAGCCATTAGGAAACAGAACCGTGCTGGCATGTTTATGGTTTAAAATATAACCTTAGCTGAAGCCGCATAGGAAAACCAGAGCTCAGTGAGAGGAGAAACAGCCATGCTGGCGTAGTTACGGTTTGAAATATGACCTTAGCTGAAGACACGCTGGAAAGCCAGAAACCAATGAGAGGAGCCCGAGCCTTGCTGGGGTGATTTCAGTTTGAAATATAACCTTGGCAAAAGCTGGGCAGGAAGGCCATGCCCCAGTGAGAGGAGGTGGAGACATGTGGAGTGGTTGCAGTTTGAAATATATCCTTAGTGAATGACAAGCCGGAAGGCCAGACCCTTGTTAAACTGTACATACATACGTCAGATAACTAAGCTGGTAGGACCGTGTGAAGACACCGCCCAGAGATATCGGAGAAATTGGATAACAATGCTGTGAGGGAAAGAAAATAGCACTATGGAACTCGACCAGGGAAATATGGACTCCATTACGAGGTTCATAGCAGAACAACAGTGAACAATAACAGTAAAATGCAGAAGGAGAGATGGACCACACAGGGAATCCCCGGAGAACAAAAAATGTTGTGGCAAGAGCAAAAAAAAAATGATAAGGAAAAGAAAGGGATGATGGTTATTATCACACTGTACCTACAGTTGTGTGGAAGGGTTAATACTAAATGCCAGTCAATTAGAGAAAAAAAAGGTCAGATCCAGGACAGATCAGAACAGTGGCAGCAGCAGCCTGTAGTGACACTGACCAAGAGGGGGAAAGCACCGAACGAGAAACCTATAAAGGATCTCAGGCAGTTCAAACGTCATATGAACCAACCGCCCAGTTGTGAGCATTGAATCCCATGGCCCCCTATGGCAACAACAGTTAGGAAAAGGAAAGTTAGGAAAGTTGAATTAAGACCCGAAGGGAGAAGGGGCTCCGAGGAATAGGTGGAGGATGAAGAAATTGAGAAGGTTACGGAGAAAGTTATGTACGTAGCATTCAGCCCGTGTGAGACACATTTTTTGCTAAAAGAACTGCTGACAATTAAAACTCAGCATAAGCAACACAGATCTTTGGACCAAACTGCGATAAATGCAAGATATCCATGACATACAAACCATTGATAATCACATACTGGTGAAGGCAAAATGTCTAGGGGATATCTGGAGAAGATTACACCTGCAGTTTAGAAGTGGAGACTGGGCGAAACCTGGGGATGTCCTGGATCGGGAGAAGTGGACAGCCCTGAACAGGGAGTTTGAGAGGGCAGGCATGGAAGCCTTGGGAGAGGGAGAAATTAATTGGGGGTATATAATGTTCCGTGCGGGATAACGAGATTTTCCTGAAAATATGGAAGAATGATTGGGGCCTGAAAGGTCCGCTACTCTATTTTCTGTAAATTAAAAAAAAATGAATTGATCTAAGTTACAAGAGCTGCTTGTGCTGGAAAAAGGCAGAAAGAGAGATAGTGGTGAGTACACCTAGGGGAGTTAATAAGTAGTGAAAAGCAGGGGAAATGTGAGCTTTCGTCAGTTTCATTGTCCCTAGGTGGAACCTTCAAGCTCCATTTATTTCCCCGCTGCTATTTGAAGTTTCATTTAGAATATGAGAGTTCTAATTCGTTAAGTTAAAGATATAGGAATATAAACATATACATGTAAATATCTGTTTGTTTGTGTGCAAGGAAGCATTTGTATAAGAGATTTAACTTGTTTTCTTCCGTAAATTTTAATTTGTGTGTTCGTTCACCGCTTTAGGCCTGAAAGCCCCATGTTCGATCAAAGGAAAAGTAAACTAAAACATTCCAAAGTTTTGAGTATAAAGTATGCGTTGAGATTTCTTGCGAAAATGGTTTCAACTTGAAGGTACCACGAAGGAAGGCAGGGTTAGATGAACCAACATTTGTACCCACCCAAAAACAGAATTACCTGGAAAAATTCAGCAGGTCTGGAAGCATCGGCGGAGAAGAAAAGAGTTGAAGTTTCGAGTCCTCATGACCTTTTGACAGAACTTGAGTGAGTCCAGGAAAGAGGTGAAATATAAGCTGGTTTAAGGTGTAAGGGCGGGGGGGGGGGGGGGGGGGGGTGGTTTGGGTGGGGGTAGAGAGAGAAAAGTGGAGGGGGTTGCTGTGGTTGTAAGGACAAACAAGCAGTAATAGAAGCAGATAATCAAAATATGTCACAAACAACAGAACAAAAGAACACATAGGTGTTAACGTTGGTGATATTATTTAAATGAACGTGCGAATTAAGAATGGATACTAGGGCACTCAAGGTGCAGCTCTAGTGGGGGTGAGGAGAGCATAAAAGATTTAAAACTATTTAAAAATAATGGAAATAGCTGGCAAAAGAAAAATCTATATAATTTATTGGAAAAAAACAAAAGGAAGGGGAAACAGAAAGGCGGTGGGGATGGAGGAGGGAGCTCAAGACCTAAAGTCGTCGAATTCAATATTCAGTCCGGATGGCTGTAAAGTGCCTAGTCGGAAGATGAGGTGTTGTTCCTCCAGTTTGTGTTGTGCTTCACTGGAACAATGCAGCAAGCCAGGGACAGACATGTGGGCAAGAGAGCAGGGTGGAGTGTTAAAATGGCAAGCGGCAGGGAGGTATGGGTCATTCTTGCAGACAGACCGCAGGTGTTCTGCAAAGCAGTCGCCCAGTTTACGTTTGGTCTCTCCAATGTAGAGAAGACCACATTGGGAGCAACGAATGCAGTAGACTAAGTTGAGGGAAATGCAAGTGAAATGCTGCTTCACTTGAAAGGAGTGTTTGGCCCCTTGGACGGTGAGGTGAGAGGAAGTGAAGGGGCAGGTGTTACATCTTTTGGGTGTGCATGGGATGGTGCAATAGGTGGTGGTTGGAGAGTAGGGGGTGATGGAGGAGTGGACCAGGGTGTCCCAGAGGTAACTATCCCTAAGAAATGCCGATAGGGGTGGGGGGGTGAAGGGAACATATGTTTGGTGGTGGCATCATGCTGGAGTTGGCGGAAATGGTGGAGGATGATCCTTTGAATGTGGAGGCTGGTGAGGTGATAAGTGAGGACAAGGGAGACCCTATCATGTTTCTGGGAGGCAGGAGAAGGCGTGAGGGCGGATGCACAGGAGATGGGCCGGACACGGTTGAGGGCCCTGTTAACGACTGTGGGTCTACCCACCCCCTTTGCAGTTTAGCAGCAACAGCTTCGAACTGATTGGGATTTATACATATGAGTTACATGAATTCATACGAGTTAGTATTCCAAAATTCAGAGGGGAAAATTTACCTGAAGTTCAAGGGATTCTAGGAAAATTAAAAGACATAAACACAAGGCCTAGGTCGTTCCAATACAAATAAAGGGGTTTTTTAAGAAGAGATTAATTAAATATGAAAGGAAGTCTGCATCCCAACAGCACTGTAATTTGAAGTTGGGACAAGTTTGAGGTGTGAAGTGCAGAGTAGTTTAGAAGATAACTTTTGAATCACTAGGATGCTATCTGAATAAAGAATGTGTCGATAAACACACAGGAATTATCAATTCGATACAAATTAATACACACAAGAAAGAGGTAATTTTAATTTTGATAGCGTAAATTACATTTCATTCAAACTGTACAATTTGAGATTTGCTTCCTGATAATTTCTCAAAAGGGAATTTTCATTTTAAAAGTTTTGACAACAATTGGCTCTAATTCAAATGCTGCAATCTTTTGTATTGTAAGTTTTTTTCCCCAAAATATTAAGCTAACCTCAAGCCCTTAACTAAAATGGCAGAAATCCAATATCTGGCCTAATTAATGAACCTGGATAATTCTAAAAGAAAGGGGTCAGACACAATTTAGTGGGTTACTTTTGGGACAATAAAATGTTTGAGAAGAATATAAGGAAGCAAAATATGTCAATGCCTGATTTCTGTTTTTACAACTGTTCTGAGATTATTTTATCTATTTTGAAGTCTCTCCAGGCAACCTGGAAGTAGATAAGATGGTAGCTGTTGCATGTCTAAAATTAGTTTTAGGATAAGAGGACACATTACATAAAAGCATTTTAAAGGGAAGTGAATTTGAAAATCTGGCCACCGACTGAGACATTGGAAATGCAGAGGAGGACATCGAAAGTATCAAGAGACAGAGATCCTCGTTGACATTGAATAGCTAATATGGCCTACAGAGCAAGGAAACAATTTAAACAATCAAGACAATAGATAAACTGATATCCAGAGAATCTTAGGATGGTCATGGTGAGGAAAAAAGAGGTAAAAACAACGTGGAATCTGTAGTTCACGAATTAACATGTAGGGAGAAATAATACTTAAGAACAATTTACCATAAGATGGATACAGGTAAAGGGAAAGCTGGAAAAAGGCTAAGTAGCTGTATTACTGATTGTATAAATATCCCTGCGAGCTACACAAAGTAAGGCCACAGGATTAACACTATGATGACAGACAGTTAAGCAGCTCCCAGAGAGAACTGTCATTGGTAGTGAAGACACTGAGCCATTGAAATAGAGGATAAGGAGGCGCATTGCAGAGTTGTTTAAGGAAATGAGGTCTGACATGAGACAGCATCAGGAGAGAGGAAACTGAAAAAGGAGTGTGGATGCCTAAACAGATGGTTTCAGATAAGTAAAGTCAATTCACAGGGGGAGTCATCAAAGAAATATGCAAATTTAAACATAAACAGAAGGTCCACACTCCCTACCAGCCACAGAACTCGGGAAGGGTGGAAAGGATGAACAAACTTTAAAAAATAAAATAAAATTACATCACGAAAGCAATTCAAGAGACAGAGAACAGCCCAGTATTCTGATGCTCCTTAGGGCTACCCCAAGCAGAACCACCAGGTTCACCCCTTTTGGAATCATGACAAGGAGAACAATGCAGTTTCCCGAGGAAATCATCGTAGGAGTTGGAGATTTAGGACCACTATAAGGAATGTTACGAGAATATGTGAGGGAAATAAGTAAGCAATTGCATGAGTTAAGGAAGGTAATCAGAGACCGACAGGTGACTAAGGACATAGAAACAGGCAAAACCAAAGTAAAACAATGGATCATACGAGCTTATTATGACAGGTAAGATATGCACACTTGCAGATACGAGAATGGGAATTAAACATCACACACAGTTTAATATACATGACAATTGACCAAGCGGTAACTCGGAGGAAGGGAGGCGATGTTAATGTCTCCACAGATCTATGATCCTGGTTTTGTGTGCAATAGTACTGGCAACAAGTTGGGAGATCATCGGTGCTCATCCCTCAACTCAGGACAGCACAGAAAGTGCCGAATGCGACACGCAGTGAGGAATGATAAATGTAACAGTAGGAGAACAATTGCTTTCGAATTGTAGTAAGGTGTTACTTCATTTCGGGCGTGGGAGGCCCGCCCAAAAGTGAAAATTAGTACCACTACCCATCCACCTACTTCCGCAAAAGGAGTAGTGATAATTGAAGCCTTTCATTGCACAGCTACTCACCACCATGTCCGGGACTGACGAATGGTTTGGCCCGGGTTAATTTGATGCTTTATATGATAATGTACGCTATTAGCTGGTACCCGGAGTCTTGTGCATATCGGCTATTGCCCTGCCCCGGTGGTGCCCAACCCACAGCCAAGCACTCTATACAGCTCTGAAAGGCAAGTTCATGGCTGAAGCAGTTCAGTTTAACGACAGGATGCCGTTATGCCCAAAAGGAAACCGAGAGAAGCGCAGCTTGATAAACGATGCTGCCAGATTATTCAATACAGGGATATCAGTAGTTAATTACATCGACTAAGGAACTGTAGCTTAGAACGTCCGTACCCTAAGCTTTAAGCTTAAGGAGTTTTTAGAGCGGGGGCCAGGGGATCCAGGATAAGCAGTTAGATACAGACCAGGAAGTGAAATGGTTAATTGAAAGCATGGCCACTGTGCTTGAACTCCATGCGGGGACTATCAAAAAATTAATTGAAGTAGGCAAATATTTCAGATGAAGCGAGCAGAAATGATAATTGCTGAACATTTGGATCCTGTGTGTTGGATAAAGCCCGAGACAACTTCCGCCAGATTAAGCAAGGGGTATTCCTTTATTGGTAATTAATGAACATTTATTTATTTTTTCATGACGCAAGGATCATTGCTTGACCAGTTTCCAGCTAAGAGGTTTGACACACGCATATAGAATTAATATTGACTGTATTGTGAATGGCAATAAGCTAATTGGCATTGTATTAGTAATACTGGTTATACGTACTTCAACACCTGGCAGAACATTATATAGAGTGGAAAATATTGGGGTTATACAGGAGGATTATTATCTTAGGTATTGTGTCATTCCACCGCATGCAGTAGACATAGTAAGGAATATAGTTAGTACCACATTAGAAGAGTGTGGGGTAGAGGCCACCGCTTTAGTATGCACAGCCGATAGATGAGACAGATGAGGCAAACTGGATTTAAAGCAGCAGCAAACTGTACAATGGAAAATGAATGGGCTGCAAATGAACCAACCCATGTTGTATATACAAGGAATGAGAGATATTGTATAAACACATGACAAGAAGGAATCCACTATTGGGGTAACCAGATATGCCCATCCATAATCATTCAGTGCACCTACACACAGTGGCGCCAGCAAGGGTAGGGAAAGTGGAACTCGTCGACATAGAAAAGAGGAACAACTACTATTCACGTCAAGGAAAGCCTTAAGGATAACTTGACAGACTCTTTGAACCAGTTCTCCTATGCAATTCCGTTATTACCAGAGCATCTCACCGCGATTCGGAGACAGGCTCGTTAGATGTACACAACTTACTATACACTGCAGCAACAGGTGAGATCCTTAAAGACTAATTTTGAACAAATATATTCTTCCAAATGGTGGGCGGACCTGTGGAATTGGGGCTCAAATGTACAGAACATAAACACTAGATTTGGATTATCTCCCATGCCCTAGTTATACGTCAACTGATATTGATTATGTATCCAACATACTTGATTCATCGCACCTGGAAGTCACAGAAATTTGGCGTTGGTGGAGTTTTAATAGTTGGATTATGAATCTGGTAACCCACATGTTCGGATTAAAGGATCAGATGATACAGATGGTTTGATTTGTACCCGTACCCTATATGTGCCAAAGCTGGATGCCTGGCTAGCATCAATTCTGATGACTGCCTAGCTGAATAAAGGGTCGTGGGGGCGGAGGGGCAGGGGTGTAGTGGTAGCGAACACTTCTGAAGTTGATTACCTTGGGCTAGGCCAAGGGCCAAAAGGAGGAACCGTTAGGGGGAAGAAAGTGTTTGAGAATTTGTGGCAAAGGAGCTTTCATTGGAAGGGAATAAATTAATTAAATTAGAATCTATAGGCAGGCCAGCTCAAAACAGTAAATCAAAAATTATACAGTTAAAGCAGATGAAACTTATACACTCTCAAACTTTATGCATTCTCAGGGTGTGTAATCACCAGCAAGGTCCTGGAAGTTAGACTGCAGTCAGAGGATGACAATAACATAGAATAAGTGTGCTCTTCAACAGATAGGCGAAGGACACATGGTCCCAGCTTATATAGGAAGGCAGGTCTCTGCCTGTCTGAAAGTAGATTTACCTTTGTACTAGAAAACTGTCTGTTTAATGTAAACCTGTATTGTGACAAGATCGGAATTTGGAGGATACATTTGTTTGTGACCAATAATGTATAAATATTGTGAACATATGGAGCGTAGCTGAGTACTGCCTCAAACTGCATTGAGATGGTGCCCTCCTTCCAATTGCTCGAATAACAATCATAACCTGTACCTGAGTCTCCTGTGGTCCTTTCATCAAATACACCTCAGCACTAACCATGCATCCCCAGCAACTCCCAACACACTCCCGAGGGAAATGCAGCAAATCCCGAAACACTCCCTGGGAACCTGCAGCAAATCCTGAAAAACTTCCCAGCGGCCCCTAGCATATCCCGAGACACTCTGCAGAAACTGTAAGGAAATACGGTCACAGATCAAAAGCTTTACAATATAATGCTGACTTATGCGTCCAGGGGGCCCAAGCAAATGCCAACACAATCCCAAGGACCAGCAGCACATTGCAACACACTCTGCAGGCAACCCCTGCGAATATTGCACCCTCTCCAAATACCAGTAGTAAATCCCAGGGCATTTCTGGGGTCAGTCTGCAAATACCGACACAGTACAGAGTGACACCTGGAAATATCGAGAAACCCCACAGCGATCCAGAGGAAATTCCGACACACTCCACAGTGACGCACATGTAATATCAGTGCACACCACTACCCAACTCCCCACCCTCACCCCCTCCGAAGTCCTACATGACATACCAATACACTCTCCAGGGACACCAGGAAACATGGGGCCACACATGTGGTTTTGCCTGAAAGTTCAGCGATTTCCTGTGATGGCAACAAATTCTGAAAAACTCTCCACCGACCGCAACCAATCCTGACTCACTCCCAACCGAGCTCCAGCAACTACCAGCACCTTCCGCAACGGCCCGCAGCAATTCCAGACTCAATCACTAGGGACACAGAAAAAATCCCTATTCACTCCCCAGGGACAGGCAGCAAACAGTTACTCTCTCCCCAAGGATGAACAGCAAATGCGAACTCTTTCCCAGGGAGCACAAACAAATCTTGCACACTCCTCAGGGACCTAAGCAAATCCCAGAACACTTTGCAGGGACATGATGCAAAAGCAGGCACACTCCAAGTAGTTTCCCAGGAAATGTGGAGGCTCTCCACAAGGATCCAGAGCAAGTCTGAACACAATCACCAGGGACAGACAAGGTACATCAGCACGCCCCATTGAGTCTTACAGGAGAGACCATCATATTCTCCAGGGACATAAGGAAACATGGAGACATTCGCCAGCATACACCTGGAAATAGAGAGAAAATGCCCAACGACCCACAACAAATGCTAACAAACTCATGAGGGATCAGCAGCAAATCCAAACACACTGTAAGAGACACACAACATATTCCAACAAACACCCCAGGGACAAGGACAAAATCCAGACGCACTCCCGAGTGTCCTGCACCAAATTGTGAATCACTCCACAGGGACTCGCATCAAATCCAGACTCACTGTCTGGAAACAGGCTGCAAATCCCAGCACACTGCACAGGGAGCAGAAGCAAAGCCCGACACAAGCCCCCTGGAGCCCCAGCAAATACCAACTGTATGATCAGGGACCAAGGCAAATACCAACACAATCATAAGGGACACGCTGCAAAGCCTGCACGCTCCCCAGTATCTTTCATTAAAACCCAGAAAATTCCGCAGGGACCCATAGCAAATCCTGACACACTCCCCACACACCCTTAGGAGGACCCAACAAAATTCCCTGGGACGCAGAGCAAATCCCGACACACACACTAATGACCCACAGCAAATCCCAACACCCACAACAAGAAACAAGAACATACCTGGACGGACTCCCAAGGGGCACACAGCAAATCCCAAATCACAGCCAGTTGCCACCAGCAGATCCCGACACACTCCCCAGAGAACCGCAGAAAAACCAAACATGCTCCACATGGACCAGCAGCAAATCTCAACATGCACCTCAGGGACAAACATCAGTCCTGTACACACACACAAGGGGCACACATCAAATCCCAACACTCTTCTGGGATGACCACTGAATGCGGACAGTCTACACAGGGATTGGCTGCAAATATGGGCACAGACCGCAGCAACCCCCCAGGAAATATGGAGACATCCCACAGGGAACCAAAGGAAAATGAAACACGCTCCCCTGGAGCAACGTGAAATATCAACAAGCTCCACCGAGGAAACAGCATATCCAACCACACTCCGCAGGGAACCATAAGGAATTGTGATCACACTTCACAGGGACCATGAGTAAAACACAACACATTCCCCATGGACATGCAGAAAAACCTGACATACTCCACAGCAACACCCAGGAAAAATCACAACACAATCTCTAGGGGACCCCAGAAAAAGCCAACTCTCTTCACAGCGACCCCAGCAAATACCAACACAATCCCCAGGGACATGAAAAAAATCCTGCACACTCCCCAGGGTCCGAAATGAAATCCCCGAACATTGGGCACGACATGGTGCAAATACGGACACAGTCAGCATAGTCACAAAGGAATAATGGAGACCCTCCACAAGGATCCTGAGGAAATAATGACACACTCTTGTGGTACGCGAATGAAACCTAGAGCCACACGCCTGGGACACTTTGAAAATTCAGATGAATGACACAAAGAGATGCCGCAAGCCCTGGCACATTCCCCAGGGACCTGCAATAAATCCCAACGCATTACACAGGGACACGAAGCAAATCACGATATGCTCCACAAGCAGCACAAGTAAAACCTGACAGACTCCCCAAGATATGCAGCAAGTACTGAAAGGTCCCCAGGGGCCACCAGCATATCCAAACGCACCGCACAGGAACCGGAAGGAAATACAGTCAAAATCCACTTGATTCCCAATTAAATGCCGACTCATTTGCCCAGGAGGCCGCAGCAAATATCAACATACTCCCAAAGACTACCAGCACATATCAACGCACTCTGCAAGTACACCTGCAAATCATGCACACTACACAGTGAACGGAATTAAACCCCAGAACATTTCACGGAGTACTGATTCAAATACATACTCACTCCACAGGGACCCCCATGACATATGGAGACATTCCAATGGGATCCAGTGGAGCATCCAGAGGGAGCCACATGAAATATCAAAGAGCTCCCTAGAGCCCACATCATATCCCAATATCCTTCCCATGAGCCATAGCACATCCAAGCACACTCTCCAGGGACACTCATCAAATCCTGAAATCATCCCCCGCAGCTCCCAACAAACCCTGACATATTCCCGAGGAACCAAAAGGAAATACAATCACACTCCACAGTGGACAAATTAAATCCAGACACACTCCAAATGTAAAAGCTGGAAAACCCGCTTTCCTGCACAGCGACAAACAGCAGGAAATCCCACACACTCCCCAGGATCCTGAAATTAATCACTGATCATTCTGCAGAGTCATGCTGAAATATGGACTCACTCCCCAGGGTGAGGATATATGCAGAAATTCCATAGGATCCAAAGGAAATTCGAAATAGCTCCCCAGGGACCCACATGAAATATCAACGCGGCCCTTCCCACCCCCCCCCCCCCCCCCCAACCCCGAGGCCTACAGGCAATGCTGAAATCCTCTCCAGGGACACCATGAAACATGGAGCCGCTCAACAGTCTCCCCTGGAAATTCAAAAAAAAACTCTCCAGGGTCCCACAACAAATGCAGACACACTTCCCAGGGGCCCACATCAAATCCCGAAAAATTCCCCAGGGATCAGCAGTAAAAATGAACACACTCTCCAGGGGCACGGAACAAATCCAGACTCACTCACCAGGAATCCGCAACAAATCCTATCACATTCACCATGGACTCGCAGCAAATCCCAACACACACCCCAAGGGCCAACAGGAAATCCCAACTCACTCTCAATGTAGACATAGCAAATCCCGACACATTCACCAGGGACCCACAGCAAATACTGGCACATTCACTAGCAACTCACAGCAAATTCCAACACACTCCACAGAGACCCATAGCAAATACTGGCACATTCACCAGCAACTCACGCTAAATATCGACACAATCCCCAGTAAGCAGATGAGATGACAGAACAATGCCCAGGGACTCACAGCCAATTCTGGCCCACCCTCCATGGAGCACCTGCAAATCCAAACACACTCCCCAGTGCCCCGCTGCAAATCCCAACAGCTTCTCTAGGAACATGTAGCAAATCCTGCCACAATCCCCAAGGAAAAGTACAAATTACGGACACACTCAACAGGCATTCGCAACATATCCAGAAGTACTCCGGAGGGACCCGCAGCAAATCCCATGACCTTTCCCATGGACACACAGAAAATCGTACAGAGACCCCAAGCACCCACAGCAAATCCAAACACTCTCGAGGGACACGCATCAAATGCCGGCACACTCACCGGAGAGATGTAGCAAATCCAGACACACTCACCAATGACATGTAGTAATTCCAGACAAACTCACCAGGGACCTGCAACAAATCTGGAAGCATTCTCGATTGACCAGGAGCAATCCTGTACACACTCCACAAAGACTCACAGCAAATTGCGACACATTCTCCATGGACCCGTAGTACAGCCCAACGCAATCCCCAAGGAGCCGTAGGAAATCCCTACACACTCTCCCGGGATACATAACATTGCCAAAACACTCCCCAGTGAACCAGAACAAATAATGAAAGAGCCCCCAGAGGCCCCCATTAAATCCTGACACATTCCCCAGGAACCACAAGGAAATGCCATGACACTCCGAAGGGACGACAATAAAATGTCGACACACTCCCCAGGGACACACAGGAAAACTCGATTTAGTACACAACGACACCCAACAAATACCAGCACACACCCCGTGGCCCCTAGCAAATACCGACGCTCGCCACGGGGACCACCAGCAAATCCCACATTCACCCCAGAGTCGTAAGTTAAAACCCAGAACATTCCACCGGGACATACTGGAAGTAGGTGCACTTTCCACAGGGACCACCAGGACAGATGGAGCCACTTGCAAGGGTACACATTGAAATTTGGAGTAACTCCCCAAGGAATCGCCGTAAATACTGAAACACTCCAAAGGGTCATGCAGCAAAATCAACACGCCCCCTGAATACTGCAAGAAATACTAACACATTTTCCAGGGACACCCAGGAAATATGGAGCCACTCTCCAGTGGCTCCCTGGATATTCAAAGAAATTCCCAATTGTTCTGCAGCAATTCTTGGGACACCCCCGACAGATGTGGAGCAATTCCAGACATACTCCCGTGGTAACTGCAGCAAAGACTGACTCATTCCCTAGGGGACCACAGCAAATCCTGACATATTCACCTGGAGCCATTAGGAATTACGGTCACTCGCCCCAGAGGCCCGCATTAATTAACCACAAACTCCTCAAGGGTACCCAGGAAATCCAAACACAATCCCCAGGGACCAACTACAAATCCCAAAACACTCCCCAGGGACCCGAGCATTTCCCGATACCCTCCTCAGCTTAAAAAAAGAAGCCAAAACCCGACACACATCCTAGTTGCCTACAGCGAATCCCGACATACTCCCCATTGAGAGGCTGCAAAGAGGGTGGCAATCCGTATGGAGCCCTAGGGAACATGGAGACACTACAGTGGTCTCCAGAGGAAAACATGACTCCCTCCCCTGGGAGCCAAAAGAAATATCGACAAGTTCCCCAGAGACCACAGTGAATCGCATCATACACAACATGGATCTGCACCAAATCCCAACACACTCTCCAGGGTGCACACGGAAATCTTTACAACCTCCACCGGGATATGCAGACCTGATCAAGTCCCCAAGGGCATCCAGCCAATTCTGGAACAAAAGACAAGAAGAATATTGAAATTCAATCACACTCCCCAGGGACACCAATTAAATCCTGACTCACTCCATAGCTTCGCCCAGGGAATTCTGTTAACCTCTCCAGGGACATACCGTCAATCCCACAACATTTTCCATGGACATGCTGAAAATACAGACAGACTCCACAGGGTCCTACAGGAAATATGGAGACATTGCAAAATGATCCAGTAGATGTTCCAACGCACTCCCCAGGGACCCACATGAAAGATCAACACCCCCACCACAGTCCCCCCCACCCTCCCCACCCCCCCCACCCCCACCGCTTTTGTCCCACAGGAAATACTGACAAACTCTCCAGGGACAGCAGGAAATATGCTGCCAGTCACAAGGGTCCGCATGTGATTTAGAGGAACTCCCCAGGAACCCGCAGGAAAAAAATTCCTAGCACCCCAAAAACCGTCAGCAAGTACCAACAAAGTTTCTAGGACCCCCAAGCAAATCCATGTACACTCCCCATGGACCCAAAGCAATATCTGACTAACGCGCCAGAGACCCGCAGCAAATTCAGACACTATCCACAGGGACACAGAGCAAATCATGTCATGCAGCCCACGACCTGCAGCCAACCCGGACACACTCACCAGGCTCATGCAGAAAATCCGGAAATACTCCACAGGGATGCCCATCAAATCCCAACACAGTCCGCAAGTCCCCCAGCAAATCCACACTCACTCCCCAAGGACCCAAAGAAACAAGGTCTTACTCCACAGGGACAAGCAGGAAATACAGTCAAGCTCCCCAGGACCCCCAACAAACCACAACACACTACCCAGGGCCCTTTGGGAAATCCCCATTCACTCCAAATGGAACGAAAGGAACATTGCCGCACTCCACAGGGGCAAACAACAAATATGGTCACACTTCCCAGGGACCTGCAGCAAATACACAAACAGCCCCGTGGATCACCAAACAAAACCGAACACAGCCTCCACAGGCTCCAAGCAAATTCAGACACACTCGCCAGGGACCACCATGAAATTCCGAAAAACTCACCAGGAACCCGGAGTAAATACCTACTCACTCAACTGGCTTGCAGCAAAACCCAAAACAGTCCCTTGAGATTTTCAGCAAATTCCCACACACT
This sequence comes from Isurus oxyrinchus, assembly GCA_026770705.1. Taxonomy (NCBI): domain Eukaryota; kingdom Metazoa; phylum Chordata; class Chondrichthyes; order Lamniformes; family Lamnidae; genus Isurus; species Isurus oxyrinchus. The sequence continues at coordinate 80,491,283 of JANJGN010000020.1, read as the reverse complement.
CCCCAAGGGCATGTAACAAATCCTGACCCTGTCACCTCTAGGCCACAGCAAAACCGTACGCAATCCCTAAGAAGCAAAAGGAAATAGAGAATTAGTGTCACACTCCCAAGCCAAGGGATACCAGCTAAATACAGACAGGCTTCCCATTCAGATGCACTCTCCATGGACCCGAACAAATACTGACACACTCCTCAGGCACACCCAACATATCCATTGACTCTCCCCAGATACGCCCAGCAGATCCCCACCGGCCCCACAGGTACCTCCAAAAAGTCCTAACGCCCTCCTCAGGAGGTACAGCATCCAACAGCACTGGTGAGAACTCACTGAAGCATTCTGGGAGAAGTCACCACAGCCACTGTGACTCAGGACGTAATTGAGGAGGGCCAACTGCCCAAGCACGGAATAGCCCCAAACGTTACATTGCTATAGTGTTTCCATCCTTCCCTCCTCATCAAACCTAAATAAGAGAGGAAGATGCAGTGCCCTCAAGAGTGCACCAGACCTGCGAGGGAAGCTCTTCCGATAGTGGATTTTAAAAGAAAAAGCCACTGATTCGTGAGTAAATCCTGAGAGCAGAAACGGAGGAAGGAGCAGCGGAGTGGTAACCTCGGGGCACAGAGTAACTGAAGTCAAAACTGTAAAATGACATCACAGGAAAGCTGTTACCTGATTGGTTTGCAGGAAATCTGCACCAAATTTGAAAAAAGAACAACAATGAAAAGCTAATTCATAAATTAATTATCTAGTTCAATATGGCTGGGCAGGTGATGTGCTGTAGCTGTATGATGTGGGAGATGGCAGATCCCATTGCGAGCCGCAGTAACCACATCTGCAGCAAGTGTTGGTTGCTGGAGGAACTCCAGCTCAGAATTGATGAGTTGGAGTCCGAGCTCCGGACGCCCTGGCACATCCGGGAGGAAAAGAGTTACCTGGACGCTTTGTTTGAGGAGAATGTCACACGCGGTAGATTAAGTACCTCAAGTTCGGTCAGTGTTCAGGGTCAGTAGGGTTTAATTGCAAGTAAGGTAGGTAGAGGGATCCTGTGTTCAAGGACGGAGGATCCTCAGCTCATGACCATGTCCAACAGGTACGAGGAAAATTCTCCCTGTGAGGAAGAGCAACAGTGCTGTAGAGAGCATGATTCAGCTGACGACAGCACCGTGGCACAGGAGGCCATTCACTTGGGGAGAACAAAAAGACAAGTGGTACTTTTAGTGGATTTTATAATTAGGGGAGTTAAAGCATCATTTGTAAGCAGGATCGAGAGTCCTGCAAAGTATGTTGCTGACTCTGTACCAGGTTGAGGGATATCTCTGACCGGCTTGAAAGGATATTGGAGAGGGAGGGGGAGGATCCAGTTGTTGCTGTCCATTTCGGGACAAATAACATAGGTAAGACGAGGAAAGAGGACCTGTTTGGACATTATCAGGAACTTGGAACTAAATTAAAGAAGAGGTCCTCAAGCGTTATAATCTCCGAATTACTACCCGAACCACGTGCAAATTGTCATAGGGACGCGAGAATAAGGGAAATAAACACGTGACTAAAGGAGTGGTGCTGGCATCAGTATTGGAACAGGAGCGAACTGTGCCATTGTGATGGTCTCCACCTGAACCGATCTGGGACCAATGTTCCAGCGAAAAGGGTAAAAAAGGCTGTCAACAGGACTTAAACAAGAAAGTGGGGGAGGCGGGTGGACGAGGGTAATGCACCAAGAAGTAAGATTAAGGGGAAAGAATGGTGTGTGTGTGGCGGGGGGATGTCGTGTGGGGGGGAGGGGGTTGGATTCAACTTCATGGAAAATTATGAAAAAACTGAAAGGAAAGGAGAAAGCAGGAGAGGCTATTAAAGTCTCCAGAACACAAAATGGTCAGAATGTTTGGAATGGGTTAGGAATCTAACTTCAAGCAAATCACTTAAAGGATCGACAATGAGACAGTGGATGGGAAATGCAGCACTAAAGGTGTTGTATTTGAAAGCACACGGTATACGAAATAAGGTAAATGAGCTTGTGACGTGGATTTAAATTGGCAGGAATGATGTGATGGGCATCATGGAGATATGTCTGCAAGGGGATCAGGATTAGCAGCCAAATGTCGAATGATATAATTCGTATCAAGAAGATGGGCAGGTTCGTAGAGGGGTTGAGGTTACTTTGTTGGTAAGAAATGAAATTAATTCGATAGCAAGAAATGACGTAAGGTCAGATGATTTAGAATATGTGTGGGTCGAGTTGAGGAAATGCAAAAATAAAAAAAAAAACCCTTATTGGCAGTAATGTACAGGCCTCTGAATAGTAGTCAGGAAGTGGGGCATTAGAGACACCAGGAGAGAAAAAGTCGTAAGGAAAGGCAAGGTTTCAGTGATTATGAGGGATTTGTTTATGCTGGTAGACTGAGAAAATGAGGTTGATAATGGACCCCAAGAAAATGAATTTGTGGAATGTGTACGCGATGGATTTTTCAAACTGCTTGTGCTGGAGCCCACTAGGGAACAGGCAATATTAGATTCAGTGATGTATAATGAGGCAAATTTTATAAGGGAGCTTAAGGTGAAGGAACACTTCGGAGGAAGTGAGCATAATATATTAGAATTTACCCTGCAATTTGAGAGGAAAAAGCTGGAATCAGATGTAACTGTATGCCAGTTGAATAAAGGCAACTACAGAGGCATGAGGGAGGATCTGGCCATAATTCACTGGGAGATGAGCCTAGCAGGAAAAACAGTGGAACAGCAATGGCAGGAGTTCTGGTCGTAATTTTGGAGACAGAGCAAAAATTAATCCCCAGGAAGAAGAAGCATGCTAAAGGGAGGACGAGGCAACCATTGGACAGCATAAAAGCTAAAGTGAAAGCATACAATGGGGCGAATAGCAGAGGGAAACCAGGAGATTGGGAACACTACAAAGACAAACAGAGGACAACTAAAAAAGAAATAAGGAGGGAGAAGTTTAAATATGAGGGTAAACTAGCCAGTAATATAAAGGAAGATGGCAATTATTTTTTGATATATAAAGGTTAAGAGAGAGGCAAAAGTCGACAATGGACCGCTGGAAAATGATGCTGGAGAAATAGTAGTTAGGAACAAAGAAATGGTGGAGGAACTGAATAGGTACTTTGCGTCAGTCTTCATGGTGGAAGACACGAGTGACACTCCCAAACTTGAATAGAGTCCTGCGACAGAGGTGAGTATGGTGCACATTACCAAAGAGAAGTTTCTAGGAAACCTGAAAGGTCTGAAGTAGGATAAATCACCTGGGCCAGATGGATTACACCCCAGATCTGAGAAGGAGATAGTTGAAGAGATATTGAAGACGTCAGTGGTCACCTTTCAAGAAACACTGGAGTCAGGGAGGGTCCTGGATGACTGGAAAATCGCAAATGTAACGCCCCTATTTAAGAAGGGTGTGAGGCAAAAGACGGGAAATTACAGGCCGATGAGCCTGACTCGGTCGTTGGTAAGAATTTAGAGTCCATTATTAAGGATGAGATTTCAGAATATTTGAATGTGTATGGTAAAATTGGGCAAGGTCAGCATGGTTTCATCAAGGGGATGTCATGCCTCACAAATCTGTTAGAATTCTTTGGGAAGGAAACGAGTAGGTTAGATGAAAGAGAGCCAATAGATGTTATCTACTTGGACTTCCAGAAGGCCTTTGACAAGTTGCCACACAGGATGCTGCTCAGTAAGATAAGAGCCCATGGTGTTAGAGGCACGGTACTAGCATGGGTAGAAGAGTGGCTGTCTGGCAGGAGGCAGAGAGTGGGGATAAGGTTGTCCATCCCAGGATGGTGGCCGCTGACTAGTGGAGTTCCACAGGGGTCAGTGTTGGGACTCACAAATTTGCACTGTATACATTAAAGATCTAGATGAAGGAACTGAAGGCATCCTGGCTAAGTTTGCAGATTACACAAAGATAGGTGGGGTGACAGGTAGCATTGAGGTGGCGGGGAGGCTACAGAAGATTTTGAACAGGTTTGGAGAATGATCAAAGAATTGGCAGATGGAATACATCGTGGGGAAGTGTGAGGTCATAAACATTGATAAGAATTATAGAGGCATAGACGTATTTCTAAATGGGGAGAGAATTCAGAAATTCAGAAATCAGTAGTACAAAGGGAAGTGGGCGTCTTAGTCCAGTATTCTCTTCAGGTTAACTTGGAGGTTGAGTCGGTAGTTAGGAAGGCAAATGCAGTGTTTGCATTTATTTCGAGAGGACTAGAATATTAAAGCAGGGATGTGCTGCTGAGGCTTAATAAGGCTCTGGTCAGAACACATTTAGATTATTGCGAACAATTTTGGGCCCCGTATCTCAGGAAGGATGTGATTGCCTTGGAGAGGGTCCAGAGGAGGTTCACGAAAACGATCACAGGAATGAAAGGCTTAACATATGAGGAAAGTTTGAGCCCTTTGGGTCTTTACTCAATGTAGGCTAGAAGGATGAGGGGGGATCTGATTGAAACTTACAGAATACTGAAAGGCTTGGATAAAGTGGATATGGGGAATATGTTTCCATTATTAGGAGCGACTAGCACCAGAGGGCACATCATCAGAATCAAGGGAAGACCTTTTAGAAGAGAGATGAGAGAAACTTATTTAGCCAGAGAGTGGTGAATATAAGGAATTCATTGCCACAGAAGGTTGTGGAGGACAGGTCATTGAGTGTATTTTAGATGGAGATAGATAGGTTCTTTAATGGTAAGGGAATCAAAGGTGATGGGGACAAGGCGGGAGAATGGGGTTGAGAAACAAAACTGCCATGATGGAATGGCGGGGCACACTCGATGGGCCAAATGGCCTAATTTCTGCTCCTATGTTCTTATGTTCTTATGGTCTTATGGTAATCCACGAAATTCCAAGTCACTCCAATAGGCCTGCAGCAAATTCCGAGTCAGTTACCACGGGTCTTAGGAAATACTGCCACACTCCCCAGGGATCCACAGCAAAACCCAACACACTGCCTAGGGTCCCCGAGCACATCGCCTCGTACTCCATATCTACCTTCAGGAAATCCCAACACTTCCACCAGGGGCACAAAGCAAACTCCAACACAGGCCTCAGAGACACTCAGCAAATGTGAACACTCTCCAAAGGGACACAGAATATATTCTAACACTCTCCATATGTTCCCAACGATTTGCAGGCACAATCTCCAGGGGCCCGCTGCAAATGAAAACACTCTCCCCAGGGACACGCAGCAAATCCGGACTCACTGCCCAGGGGCACCCATAAAATAGGGAAACAATCACAAAGGGCCGCCAGGAAATTGGCATACACTCTCCTTGGTCCGCCACAAAACACCAATACATTATCCAGGGACCCCGAGAAATACAGACGTACTGCCCAGGGACTTCTGGAGATACTGATGTACTTCCTAGGGATCCACCAGGAAATGCCAACACATTCCTCAGGGACCCACAGCAAATGATGACAAATACTGGCGTGTGTGCCCATGCCAGAACGTCCGCAGTGTTTAGGATGTGCAACAGCAACTTAAATTCAATGCTGCAGACATTGGATGTTTTGGGATCTTAGCTGTTTATTAAACTGGCGTTTCTCATTGCAGTTCCTGCCGGGCAAGGGAGCTAAGGCCAAACTAGAGAATTTTTACTCCACTGCTGAAAAATGTTAATGACTGTTCTGTATGTACCCTGAGTGGCAATGATAGACCCTGTGGAAAATCAGCAGACGTAAAACATTTTACTTAAAGTGGGTCAACATTTTCCGATGCCTTTTAAAGAAACAGTACACTGTGGTGGCAGCAAAAAGTCCACCATTCAACAGAGGGACAGTAGCTACAATTTAGAGTTAGAGGAGGAAAATTTGGTTTCATGTTTTATTTATCAGTATCAGAATAATTGTCCAAGGAGATTTCACTATCTTTTCTAGCTCTTCCCTGAATTTAGTTAGTGTTGCTGTATAAATAAACGTGTTTGTGCAGGAAATCAAATACATGAGCATTTGGCCGGTTTGAGTGGCGATGTATGCAGGAGCTGTATAATCCGGTCCTACATGAATGACCATACCACTGACTAACGAACAAACAACTGCTGTCAGCCACAACAGTATTAGAGTACCCGATACAGTCAACAGTAATATAATCGATTTCCTTCGGTTCTGTATTTCTGGATCCCTCTGATTCTCGCTGCTGTGACACCGGAACTCCTTACGGACTAGATTGGCTACTAAAATCCGTCTGACTGTCAAACAATTAAACAGTAATATCAAACTAAAAAGAATCCATTTCAATAAAATATTTTGTAGCCAAATAAATATTTCACCAAAAGGAGATGTATAAAATTCCCAGCGGTGTTTGAAACCCCACTGAGATGTGTTGATTGTTCGCAGAGGTTCAAATGCAAACCAATTTGGAATGTTCTGTAAATGTGAAGGACACAGATTGTTGTTAAAACTGTAGCCGCAGTTCTCACAGTGCAATACCATGTGTTAAATTCGTGGCTACATATAGATATAAACCTGTCAAATGTGAAGGAGACTGTAAACCACACCGACAAATACAGGTTGGTACTAATTGAATACATTATGAACTTGCAAACGGTTGTATAGGACATGATTATATGTGGAAAACGCTTACTGAGGATTTTATGCACGAGAACATTGTTGAGCATGACCAGTAAATCGGCTATTGCCATGGACACCATATAGAAAGAAATACATTTTGAAAGGCCGGAATTTCTTCGGGAGAGAATTACGATCGTCATCAGGTTCGCTGTGGGGAAAAGTTAGAGAAGGAAGGTAACATGGACAATCAGATACATTCCACAGACTATTATCGGAAATATAACTCTGCAGTTCTACCCAGCTTTATAACCAGTTATTTTATTTGTAATATTGGCCAATGTTGATGAATTTCCTGAAATAAATAAACGAATATGCACTCTATTGTGATCACCTCGTTTCAAGGGCAATATTTTCGAGACTGCCCCGAACTGAAAGCGCTAAGAGGTTTCTGGGGGACGGGGTCATTAGAATGGGACATTAGAATTCTGAGAAATGAACCTGTGCATGCAATTGGTAAGGAAACTGAACCTTATTGGGAAGAATAAACAGATTCGGAGATCGGATTTCAGTATGTGTTCAGAACAATCGGGTGCAAAAAAGTTCAATTACTTTTCACCAGTACCGGCCCAGGCCCAGGGGCTCTCGCTGAAGCTGTGTGTAGGTGCAATCTTGAAAGCGTAGAGAAAAGCTGTGAACCAACCAAGCAAGCTGTAGAACTGGGAGTCAGTTGTTTTTTTTTTACCCAGCGCTAATCATACTGTACACGAGCGTGCTATTGAATGGTGAGTGACATTGCCCAGAGCTAATCATACTGTACACGAGAGTGCTATTGAATGGTGAGTGACATTGCCTCTGGGAAAACTCCGCTATCAGGTCTGTCGTGACCTGAGTGAAAGGGATTCATCAGAAGAAGGACTTGTTGAGGATCATATTCGCGGAGTTGGAATGGAGTCAAGAGGCTTTTGGGAGTCACTGGTGGAAAAGTCCCTGGGTGATGAAGAGTAGCTAAGCACTGCTGGAGCAAGAAGGAATTGCGAGAGACATTAGGACGAAACGCAGTCGCATCTATGTGCTGAGGGGCCAGCTGAGATAGCCGTGAGACGTATTCTTTTTTTAGTTACTTCGACTATGATAGAGACTTCTTGCTGAATATAATTGTTTATTTTTGACGTTGGTTTGACTTTTTATTGTAAATGTTTTTAAAAGTGAAATTTTGTCCAATGTTTTCTTCCATAGGGGTCCTTTGAGAAGCTCTGTCCTTTCAGGTAATTGATCCTCACGTGGACTGTAGCTCTATTTAACAGAAGTGGGACACTGCCGCCCTCCCGGTAAATTTCTGGCTGATGTTTTTTTTATGGTACTAAGAGAAAGGTCATGTGAGTTCACTCTGGAGGATGATAACGGAGAGTATCCCAAATCTCCTCCCACTAGCACCGAGACGAATGCATTGATTCCTCAAAAGGGTCAACACTCAGCATGTTGACTTGGGAGAACAGTGCAAAATTGCCCAAATCGGATCAGTCTTCCGTCATACATATCGGCTGATCGCTTTCAAATGCCATCCCTCCTGTTACTGGATTGAGGATCAATGGAACTATACAGTGCAAGTCTACCCGTGACTGTCTCGCACAGACAGTCCAGTTACCGATATAGGTTTTTTAAAGGGCAAATGGGATATTCATGTAACCCGATCAATTCGAACAGTCAAATAATATGGATATTTACTTAAATTACATCCTTCCCGTCATCAGGCAGTTGCCGTGTGAGACACCGAGTGAATTTGATAAATTGCCACTGGGGGTGCATGTTATGCAGATTAGAATTTTGCAGCCGGTTCCATCTGATTATTTAGAGATCGGAATCAAAGGGAGGACATCAGGTGCCAGCGGTGTTCAATATAATTTACAATCCATTAAAATAAACAATAAATTCAAATATAACTTTCAACGGAAGAAGAAACTATCCAAAATAATTCAAAATATTGCCCTTTGCCTATTTAAAATCACTCTGAAAAACCCGGTCAGGAAGTGAACTGGAGCTGGTGGAACCACAAACATTCTTTGCGAGGGGGGAAATCAAAATACATTTCCGCCCCCTGCTGGGCGGAGGACGCTGCAGCACTAGGGATTATCCTGTAATGAAGAAACTGGGCAACATTACATATGGAATAACTACCTTGAACGCCAAGTAACACATTCTTTAGTGACCTATGAACTGTAGGAGGTGCGGGAAAACAACCTGCATCTACTTCAGTGTGAGGAGGGAAATTAAGCTTCAGCTGCCCACAATGGACGGAGCCGAACCGCTGCTCACGGGCCCTATGAACGGCCAGGATTCCTGCTTATCTTCAGCAATTCATCCCGGTAGAGATGTTACTCGGCAGTTAGACATTCCCGCAATCGGCCACGTAATCACTATGAAATACTCAACAACAATTAGACAACACTGACTTACCTGGAATACCAAAGGATGCCAGAATTGGGTAATAAATATCCGTTACTTGTAGAATCGTTGGCTGGATCATTTTTCAGAAGGGTGCGAGAGTTTACACAGTTTTCTGATTGTATTAAAGAATCGTAACTGCTTCCCCCTTTATAGGGCAATTCATGTCCCATTGAGGAAATCAGCTTACACAATAATTCGTGTTAGTCATAGTCACTTAACAAACAAGCGGATAATTAACCTCTTCAGAAACCCGGTCGGCCAATGGGGAATTTGACCAAATTAGTTCCAGAGACGTCGTAATTAACAAGTGAATGTATTCTGCGCATGCCCCCTTGAATGTTGACAGGAACAATGTAAGATTCTTTGGCATTAATATTGTTCTGCTGAGATGCTGACTCAGCTTTTGCAAAATTTAAACGTGTTATGGACTGGTAATTGCGTAACTTAAACTTGCTGTCTTCTGTGGTGGCGCCTCTTGATGATTCGGCATTATTGTTACTGGCTCCAACATTAACAAAACTAGCAATGTCCGTATATTTATGTTGTTGCTGTCAGTCAAGTGTACTAGCCGTTATCTGCTGTCATATGAATAGTGGGAAACATGTTAGAAAAGTATCCGTGCTCATTTTAATGAAAACTCCAATCAAACATAGGGATGTCCTGTTCCAAAATGATTTGTTGTGAAATACAACAGAAATTGCTGGGAATGTTCAGCAGATCTCGTAGCATCAGTGGAGAGTAAATTGGAAAATGAAAGGTGGCATGACATGTCACTTAAAAATTATTGATAGATCAGAGAAATCTACTAATCGCTCAAATTTAATGCAGGAAGGAACATTTTATTCTAGAATATGCACGTCTGATATTGACATTTACACGTTATTACTGAAGAAAAAAAGAAGCTACAAAAGAAAACGGCGGGTCAACTTTCTGGAGAATATTATTGCTTCCAATTTACGAGACACCGATTGTGTATCACACCAATCGACAACGAACAATACGGTAACATTTCACGTAAGTCCAATTGACTTACGAACGATAATAGTCGCTTTCAAGAGGGGAGATACATGCAGCTATTTAACTGAGTGCAGATGCTAGGGGCAGCTGCACCAATCTGCTAACTGCAATCAATGTTATCCAATATACAGCGGGTGGGAGCACAAAGAACACATGTTTCTCAATCATGTGCCAATCGCTTAAAATGTCGTCAGTTTGTTGTGAAGCAGCATCCCTTTCGCAATTGACAGCCGTTAATTCAAGGACTCTGCTCCCTTCATCTTGCAACCGGGTAAAAATGCTTCTTTTGTTTCAGAAGCGAGCTGTATCTAATTATTTCATTTCATCGTGGTTTCTTCATTCCACCAATTAAAATCAAAGCCATTGTGAGTGGCAAGTGTCGGCCGAATTTAAATTGCGTTTCCATCAGTTGTTACTCGTTTTACAGCGGCGGAGCGATGCTTGAGTCAGTTTCAGTGTCAATATCATTTTCATTTTCAACCCTGCAGTGACGCATCGAGCTCGGAAACAGATACCCAACTTTCCACAATTATCATTGCCCACAAAACACACCACACAAACGGAAGAAAACTGGTATTTCACTCCTCAACTTGGTTTCTTCTATGAACCGATGAAGAAATGAGGGGGATGGTGGGGCGGGAGAATTTTGATACCGCTGAAATGTACAGAAACGTACAGTGGTGCAGATGTCCTTACAGATATTTAATAGAGTACCAGAGAATGCCGGAAATACTCGGCAGGTCTGTCAGCCTCTGTGAGCAAAGACAGCAGAGTTAATATTTACAGGTAAATGGCCTTTGGTGAGAACTGCCATATTTATCTTGTGTTTCTGGATAATGCGCCGGAAGTCTGTTTGTACACAAATCAATCTGCTGCATGACTTGCTCGTCGCGATCAGGTTACAAGGTTGTCAGGGTGTGGGGCGGGGGGGGGGGGGGGGGGGGGGGGCGGTGGTGGGGCGGGGAGTGCAGGAGGTGAGTAGTTTTTGGGAGCGGAAAGCGGGGGTACGGGGGGAATGTGGCGAGGCGCGGAATTCTAATCATGTCTTAAATTGTGTGGAGCTATAAACCAAATAATCCGCAGTTGGCTGGTTATAAATAATTCGAAGCAAATGGTGTGGATGCATTTCATATGCAGAACTTATGCTACTCGCTTCGAGTGTGGCCGCCTTGGATTGCCCTGATTTTTATTTGTTCTGCAATAGATATTTTCGGATATGAGCCGATTTGGTGGCCGGGTATTAAAGCTAGTTTACACATATAATCATTGAATGGGTACAACACAGAAGAAGACCATTCAGCACATTGTCTATATTTCGGATCTCTGCAATAGCAGATCAGCAAGTCTCACTCCTCCACTTTTCCATGTAGCCCTGAAAATTATTGTGCTTTCAGATAAATATCCAGTTCCCTTTTGAATCCTGCAATTCAATAATGTCTCCACCACACTCTCAGGCAGCGGCTTCGAGATCCAAACTATCTGTTGCATAAAGAAGTTTTTATTCTTGTGGCCTCTAGTTTATTTGTTAATCACTTTCGTGTTTTCGACATCCTGCCGGTGGGAGCAGTTGCTCCCCATTTACAATATTCCTATCGCTCATGCTTCTCAGCACACCTAACAAATCTGTCTACCTTCTCTTCTACAAGACGAGCAGCTCCAGCTTCGCCATTCAACCCACATAACTGAATTCTCTCATCTTCGGAATTATTTTAGTAAATCTTTTCTTAACTATTTATAAAACATTGGATTAATTTGAAGCAGCACTTTATAAATATTCGTAACTTAATTCCTTTTGTACTCTATGCCCCGATTTATAAAACACAAAATTCAGGACCGAGGACTATTTTTAGAAACGGCCCTACCACCTTCATTCATTCATGCGCTTGTACTCACAGGTCCCTCTGCCCCGCATCCATTTAAAATTATACTCTTTATTTAACGTCACCTCTCCTCGTTCATCTGACAAAAAAATGTATCACTTCACACTCCTGCGCTTTAAATGTCGTGTCTCCCCATTCCACCAGCCTGTCTATACCATCTTTAAGGCTTTCACCATCCTCCACACAGTTCACAATGTTCCTCCTTAGAGTTCACAATATCAGAAGCCTTGAAACATCCTCAATTTTGGAAACGTGCCCCGCACACCCGGATCTAGGTTATTGATATCAGTTAAGAAAAGCTGTGATCCCGCTACGTACCATATACCCCCAGTCAGAAGTAAGTTTTCTGTAATTGTTTTTCAATTCATTGGATGTGGACATTGCTGGCTAGGCCTGCATTAATTGCCCATTCCTAATTTCCCTTGTTCAGAGGACGTTCAACAGTCAACCATGTTGCTGGGAGTGACTTGTTGGCCAGACCAGGTAAGGATGGCAGATTGCAGATTTCGAAGATAATCATATTAATGAATCACCATTAGAGTTTTACTTTCCGATTTTCATTGAATTCAAATTCCAGCATTGAAGACAGTTTTATGAATATCGATTGTAACGAGTGGTACCTTGGATATGACAGCCTGGAAGTTGATTCTTAAAATGATTGTTTCTTGCGTGTGCACTGGCGGTTAGTGAGCCCTGTACCTGGATACTTACATCCCTTCAGTTTTCCCCGGCCCCTTGTTTCTCACCACATGGAAAATATACTCATTGCTTAACTGATGCCTGCAATGCCTGCTCCTAGTATACTCTCCATATTCTTGCCGACTGGCTCTGCATCTATTGTTCAATGTATTCCCATTCTTTCTGCAGTGTGCTAGACAAAATGCGAGTATGCAGTTATTTTGCTCCATTCTATTGAATCCACGAGCAATTCTCTTGCTAATTTCTCAAATCTAAACTGCAGAAATAATGCAGAAAATGATAGTAGAACATACATTGACTTATTTTCGTTTCTATCATCAAAAACTTGCTTTCCTGTTGCTTCTTTATTGTAGCTATTTTGGCATCTCGGGAATGGGTTACCGCATGTTCTGAACGTACAAATATTTATAATTAACATTTTGGTGTTTACAAATGTATTTTGTTTCTACCAGTGTGCTAGGTCTGACTTAATCTGTGTAACTGTGTTATCTCTCAATGGATTTGTGTGTATTTTCCATAAACATATTGAGGAGTGATTGGAAGAAGAAAAGGAACGGGCAGAAAAAATGTTTCCAATTCAAAGCAGATTCAAATCTAAATGAGGAAAAGACAGATCTGCGTCACCAGCAGAATGATGAAAGGCAGATATATTCGGCACAATAAGTCAAAATGACACCAAAGAAAAACACTTTCTATGAGTTGCTTTGGACGGAGATGAGTGTGGTTTACATAAAGCCATTCCAGTTTGTCATGGCTAACTGCTTATGCCTATGGGCTAAAGATACATTGGGGTTTCCCCCTGCAGCATCGAATTCAGCCCAATAATGTGTCTTCTTGTACTCGCTCAGTTTCAAAATTGCATTAAGTTCCTTTGACACTTATCATGCCTTACAGGAATAAAGTCCCACAAATTTTCAGAACAGAACTCGTTTTCCTCATTCTCCTTCATCCGCCTGGTTTCGTGAAATGTATATCATGAATATAGCAAATGTCAGCTAAATTACCGGCATCTTCCATTTAGTGCTTCTTTCACTCTTGCTAGGTCACTTTGTGTCTAATTATATGTTTCCTACTCTCTGCGCGGGAATCTTTGTGTATACGTTTGTATTTGCACCTGTGTGCGTTGTTTTTGTTTACTGCTCCCGACTTATTTTCACTTATTGTGCTTTTGTAAGATACCTGTCTTCAAAAAACTTTCCAATTTCCCTCTAACTTATTCGCGAAATTATATTCGACCACCTTTTCAGGTAGAGCGTTCCAAATCCCACCAATCCAACACTGAGAGGGAATGTGTCTGCTCACTTTCTCTGTATATCTTTTGTCAATGACTTTGAATCCACGTCCCTTAGTGATCTACATGGAGAGGGACTCTGTCCCCTGTTTTCACTCCCCAAACCTCGCAATATCTGGAAACCACTGTTCAGTGATTTATTAACCTTCTATATCCGAAGTGCAACATCCGGAACTTCCCCATTAACTCCTGTCAACTGACATGTTTCATGCTTGAGAACCTCCCAGTGAGCGCCATCTGCTCTCTTTCTAATGTCATTGCTAAAGAGTGGTGACCAACAAAAACCACTAGACTTCTGAACAATGTCGAACTACAGTTGTCAAAGTTCTAGAATAATCCCAGTGCTGTCAAACATATTTCTCGATTAATAACAGAAATAACCAATAAGCTTTTCGAAATAAATTACGAACTTTGTGTAGAGGTAATTTTTTCTCTGCTCGTACACACTTTACAAAATCCTGGTTTTTACCGTGCAGGGACTTTCCATATTAGTCCTCCCAAAGTTCATAATTTTATTGCTTACTTCCGCGTATTGAAGTTCGTCTACCTTCTAAACGTATGACTATTATGTTTGCAACTGACTTGCTGAACTCTTTTCTGGGCGCTTTTTTGTTTCTCTGGAAGTCTTTATCTTTACCACTTTCAAATAATGAAGAGATGGGATAGCAACGCATCTCTCTGTCTTTCATTATCTGACACGTTTTGAATGTCTCTCTCTCTCGCTCTCTCGCTCTCCTTCCCCCTCCTTGATCTCTCCGTGTATTAAAAAATAATTTCGGGCTGATGAACTATCCAAGGACGAATCTCATACGCCCTGATCCCCTCAGTATTCAATAATCTATGGATATCAGCTTTGGATATATTGAGCTCTCCCAATACACTGGGATGGAGAACTTCAAAGATTCACAAAAAAAATGAATGAGAAATCGATCCTCATCACTCATTATACTGAACTGCACAATGTACAGTCTCATTTCTCCCAATCTCTCCTCTGAATTCAGCAATGCATTTAGGGATCAAACTATAATTTCAATACCTACAGTTCGATCTTAAGAAATGCTGTCTTTATTCAGCAGGTGATGCAGCAGCTTTAGGTTACCGGCCTGAAACAGACGCTGTCGTGTCTGCAGAGTATTACAGGCATTTTCTATTTATACTTCAGATTTCCAATATCTGCAATTAATAAGATCATACAAAATAAGAGCAGAGGTTGGCCAATTCTCCCCTCGAGCTCGATCGTTCAACATGTTCATGGTTGATTTGTTTATATTTCGAGTTCCACATCCCCATTTAGCCAATAGTCTTTCAATTCCTTGCGTCATATCTATGTATATCTTTAAAATATTAAATCATCCTGCCACAGGCATCTGAGGCAGAGGGTTCTGACGTCGCATGACCGTCAGAGACAAATAACATTTTCCCACCTCTGTCATACAAGGAACACACCTAATTTTTTCCAGAACATTCAGGTTCTCATATACTTCAATCAAGGTACTCCTCATTTTCCTAAATCTCAGTGGAATCAACCCCAGCCTGTCCAAATTATCCTCAAAAGACAACGCGCTCATTCCAGGTACGAACCCTATAAACCCCCTTTGGACCACCTCCAGCTAACTTACATCCTTCCTTAAGTAAAGAGACCAAAACTGCACACAGACTTCGAGATATTGTGTCTGCAATACCATTTATAAGTGAACCATAGCACCCTTACTTTTGTGTTCAATTATTGTTGTAATAAAATGTAGCAATTCTCCATTATGCGCTGTGCCTTCATGCTAACTTTTAGTGATTCATGAACAATGACACCTAGATGCCCCTGCATCTTGGAATTCTGCAGTCGTTCCCTGTCTGATTAATAATTTGTTTATTTTTTATTCTCACTGCCAACCTTAACAACGTCAGGTTTTCCGACATTTTAATCCACCTGCCAGATTTTATTCCACTCACTCGACCCATCAACTTCCACCTGCAAGTTCCTTATGCCTTCCACAAAGCTTTCTCACCTATCTTTGTGGCATCTGCAAATTTAGCTACCAAACCTTAACTCCCCTCATCTAACTCATTGATGGACGTTTTGAAATCTTGAGGCCAGAGCATATATCCTTGCGGGACTCCACCCGTCACATTCAGCCAATCGGACAGAGTCATTTATGCATTTTCCCTGTTTTCTGTGAGCCAGCCAGTGTTCCTTCCGTGCCAAGATGGTACCCTCTACAACATGAGCATCCATTTTCCACAATAAGCTTTGATGAGGCATCGTACCATAAGCTATTTCAAAATACAAGTGCTTAGGTATACAGACCCTGGATCATCCAGAACACATGGTTCTCCTTCAAAACACTGTAATAAATCGGTTAAGCATGATTTCCTTTTCACGAAACCATGCTGAGTCTTGCTTTTGCGTGAGTCCTCTTTATATACCTCTACTTAAAGTATTTCCGGTAGGGACTCCAAAATGACACATTCATTTATTTCAAGACCCTTACAGTAAAGCTGCCGAGAGGAAAGAGAGAGATGCCGATATCAACACCCTGGAACTCCCTCCCGCACAGCAATCTTGGTGTACATACACCACGTGGACTGTAGCGCTTGAAGAAGGCAGCACACCTCCATGATGTCTAGGGCGACAAATGCCGGCCTAGCCAGCTACGTCCACATCTCATTAATGATTCAGAAAAATCTTTCCGACCTTCGGAATGAAATGAGCAACATCATTGTGATTTTTTTTAGCACAGACGCTGCTGGGTCTATGTAATGTAGGAGCAAAGGAGGCAGTGGGATTGATTGTTGCACAAAATTCAAGAGAGTAGCTTAGGCACTTAATAACAGCAATACGTAATAATTTGAGTTTAACCACCTCAAAATTGGGGTTTTAAAATTATTTTTCGTAAATATCTGCCAGCACTTAATGAGTTTTGTACTGGGAGACCTATTTTCCTTCGCTTCCCTGCTCCCTGGTCCATTGTTTCTCTTCACTGAGAATCTCCTGTTTGTCACTTCCTGCCTGACATATCTGTTCTTTGTGCAACTCCACCATTCTTCCTGACGGGCCCTGCTTCTATTGTTCACTCTCCTTCCCCTTCGCCCCCTGTGTCCTATGCACAGAGTTCGAACATGTAATTTATTTCTAGTCAACCGATCGAAACCTGGTCCATTTTTAATTGGTAACCATTTAAGTCCAAATGACACAAGGAATACGGATTTTTTGCACAATATGGAAACATGTTCCCTTCGCATTCTCAAAATCAAAAGCCGACACATTTATCGCGTTTTTAACACGGCTGTTGTGTTGTCTCCGGCCTGGGTTACATCCGTTTCGAACTATATATATTTATGAATAAAATTATGATATTTACAAACGGATTGTGGATGTATCCGTGTATTATTTGGGAGATGTGTGTGTTGTTTTTTTTTCTCAATATATTTCTGTTTTGAAAAGCAAACCAACGAAGGGAGAAACAAATGTGCAGAAAGTAAAATCCGAATGAATTCAGGTCCAGGCGAATTAATGAACAGAGAATAGAGAATAGAGTTAACCTGCAAACGTCAGTCATGAAAACCAACACAAAAAGTCAAATGATATCAAAATCAGCTCTAGTCGGTTCAATTATATTTTCAATGATCGCTGAAGTTTAAGAATCGTTTCCTGGTGGTCAAGTAGTTAGGAATGGCCGTTATTACCGCCGCGGCACCGTCAGGAATGTGCATTGTTCAAAATGCCTAACTTGTTCCATAATATTTGCCGGTGAAGGTCAATTCTGCTCACACCAAGCGCGTGGAAGCAAATGTTTGTCAAGTTTTAAAGGGCATTTTGCGTATCATCAACAGTATTAACATCCACACAATGTAAACAGCTACGTTTTTGGCCTCGGGTCAAAGTAAGTCTTCAGTGAAATGCTAAATGCTCTGCATTCACTTCAACAATCCATGGTTCAAAGCCATACGAGTTACACGAGGGATTTTTTTTTTTTTCTGAATGAACTTCCGAATTCCCTTCCCTGAATTTTCGGAAAGACATCACTCTCTTCCAGATGCATTTGGATGGAAAGCCGCCCCACTCCATCACCATATCTTTTCTGTTAATAGGGAAAACTTTGGACAGCATGTTTCGTGTCCATAACCACATAAATCTTATAATGATGTTCCCAGATAGTGATATTAATGGATAAATTCAACAGGTTATAGAACTAACAGTTACACGCAGGAACTACTACCTCTTGGGAAGTATAAACAGGGAGAACACAGCTGGGCACCGACACATAGGATCAGCACATCTCGACAGGGATACACAAACACTAGCACAACTAGCAGGAATATTCACAATTTGGACAGGGATGCCTAGGGGTGTTATGTTACTGTTTTTCGATCAACAAGACGCAGAGAAATTTTATTAAAATTCACCCACATCTTCAGCTATGTTTTTCCTTCAGTAATACCACCCTTACAATATCCACAAATATAGGTCACATATTGCGGTGGCATATTCCAGTTCTATAAGTGCAGACACAGCCAATTTTCATTAATTGCTATGAACGCAGTATTTCATTTCTTTCTAATAACTTGGATGTAGGTGCATGGTAGCAATGCTTATTTCTCGTTTTAATTGAAATGGGTGTTTCCGACGGTTTGATGTGTCATGTCTAATATGTTTGGTGAAGCGAATGTGCATGCTTTCCGCTTTTGTCCGCTACATTGCTTCCCATTTTAAGCCCACACTGCTGGCTGACTTGAATGCGAAAAAGAGGGGGAAATGTGTCAATCCATGCATGGTGGTGCACAGTCTGCCCATTAGCAAGTTCTGAGCTGTGCCTCTTCGCAACGAACATGGAAACTGATCCCAAAAAGCACCAGAATTAAGATCCAGAAAAACACAGAACAAGGTGTGCCCCCAGACAAGCAGACTGCAAGCCCGCCAATCTCAGAATGCCCTATGAGCTGTTTTTTTTTTAGAAACGTCTAAGACATTTTTGAGCGGTTACAACTCTATAGAATATTAAGATGTCCCTCGACAAATGGATGGTGTGGGGGTGGAGTGTCATGGTGGTGCCTTTATCAAGCAGTTAGAAAGGCAACAGGTCCATCAGCAAATTAGAACTCATAACTGAACTTAACAGGCAGGAAAAGAGATCACTGACTGCAATTAACATTTGGAGAGGTGGTGGACCACTGCCTTGTGTGTGATCTTAGGGGAAACATTGTCAGTGAGGCCAATCAAGACACCATAGAAAACCTGCCCTTCTGAGCACAGCTGGATGTTGAAGCCAAAGTGAAGTAGCTGAACAAAGGTATGCACTCACCTGGCATGGGCATAGCTCCAGGTGATGACACCACCTCGCCTGAAGTCAATAAGCACAGGATATTTGGCATCCCTGCAACAGCTGCAGGAATTTCTGAGTCGCTGTTGGAGGTAGGAGTCTCTGCCCAAGGAAATGCACAATGCAAACATTGTGACCCTGTGCAAGAACAAGGGTGACCACACTGATTGCAAAAACTATCGAAACATCTGCCTGCTGAACATCATGGGGAAGGTATTTGCCCAAGTTGCCCTTGTCAGACTGCAAGTTTTGGCTGAATGCAAGTTTGGTTTCAGAACCGGAAGATCTACAGTTGACATGCCTCTCTAAGTCCAGCATCTGCAAGCAAAGTGCTGTGAACAAAATATCCCCTATGTATCTTGTTTTCACTGATCTCACCAAGGCAATCGATCGTGTGATTATAGGACACATCTTTTATGTCTTTACTATAAGCATGACAATTTCCTTTGGCTTTTCTATCATGAAACTCTTTGTTTCCTACCCGCTAACCTTCGGTTTTGCACTTCCTAGGTTTTGCATTTGTACCTATATTCAGTTTTGTTGAAAATTCACCGGCGGGAACCGTTGGCTTTCTTTGAGACAGATGTTTGCTGACATTATTAGACATCCAGCATTTTCAGTTCATTTCAGATTTCCAGCACCCACACTATTTTGTTCTTCTAACTGAAAGGATTCTGGAATCAGATTAAAAATGGACTTAAAGAAAAATAATTTACAGGGTAATGGGTGGAAGGTGTATTGTGCAACAAATCTGACGACGCTTTTCAAGTTCGGGCACAGACTGGAGGGGCCGACAGGCCTTTATCTGAATGTAGGGAATTCTTTGATAGCGTGAGTTTCATTTCTATATGGGTTGGGAGAACAGAAACGGCACAAGTCGTGAAGGTGATGAATGAATGATTCTGGATTATTGCCTGAAGGTCCATACAGGCCATTTAATGTATATAACAAATTTGATTTCGGCCGCCATGGTAGCCGAATGTCTAAGTTGCTGTTCGTGTTGTTCATCATAAGTTGTTGTTGTACATGGTGCTCGTTCTGTACGTTTAAACACTGCGCGCAGCCTCCATGTTAGAAATGATTATCACCTTCCATCAGCTCCTTGACTTCAAAATGCATTACATTTAAAAAAATTGACACACCACTTAGAAACACAAATAATTTACCCATATCAATTGCTTAAATTTGATTTGATAGAGAGTGAACAACATGCAAAAGTGAGTGATCAACAAGCAACGAAAATAGCTTGAAAATCATTTTTTCAAAGAACCTGGAAACTTTTGGGAGGAACATCTGGATCTTTGGCTAATTAGCATTAATAATCTTTGGGTTTATTTTGTTGCTCCAGATTTACCTGCAAGAAGCAGGGAGAGGCCTCGAATCCACAATTACTAGATAATATCACCATTCACACCAACGACCAACACGTGACCCAATTGGCATGCAGCCCCTATGGCTCAGTTGAAACTGATGTTAATAACCAGTAAGAAAACAGCTTGATTGCCTTTAATTTCTATGTTCTCATCACTGTGCTAATCAGCAGCTCCTTCGCAGAAAGTGATGCAGACTGAATTCCAGGTCCTCGTTGCATCTCCACGCCAATATTTCAGTTTTATGCCCCTTGCCACTCCATGGCATGAAATCCCTCAAGTCTCCTCAATTGCCTACATTAAACGAAAATCTGTCCTAACATTTAATCCACTGACTGCCCATTTAAGGAAGACCTACCTCATGACTGAAAGAGCAATTTGAACCAAGGTTTGATTATTAAGGGGAACATATGGACGGAGGACTTAAGATCAGGAGTCGGCCGTCCAGCCCTTCGAACTTGATCCAATATTCAAGAACATCATGGCGGACCTGATTGTGCTATCAGCTCCATTGGTCTGTCTGTCCTTCATAACCATTGAATTTCAAAAATCTATCCACCTCAGCCTTGGATTAATTAAATGACCCAACTTCCACTAATTAGGGGAAGGGTCTTTGGCTGGGAGGGACAGAGACGTGACACTTACAGAGCAGTGAGGTGGGGGGCGGAGTGCATGGGGAGGGTGCATAATTCCACAGATTAAATCCACACCGACAGAACAAAAAACCCTTGCCTCCTCTTTAAATGGAGCCTCGCATTTTTCAACTGTCTCCCTTGCTGCTAATCTGCACTCGAACAAGTCCCTGCAGGATCGGAAAGAATTCAATAAGATTGCTTCGATTTCATCTAAACTCCAATGGGTCCAGGTCCGCACTGTCTTCATATGATAAACCCTTGGGAATGATTTGAGTGAACTTTCCCTGAAATGCTTATTAAGTATTTGTTTTAACGTGGCAGGTGATATGTGCCAGGCATACCAAATCATAAACGGTATTGCAATTTGTATTTATTAGGAGAAGGCTGAAACACTGAATTAAGAGCAACTGATTCCACTAACAGCTTTAGAGATTTCAAATTTAAGCTAAAACAATTATTAACAAAGAAAAACGTAAACACAGACAAGTTTATTGTTACACGGTTGTTTACTCTTAATAGTTCTCAAAACGATCAATTAAACCGGCTGCCAACAACCGACCCCGTGTAAATCAATAGTCCATACTAGGCTTGAAACTGCAAAATCAACCGAGCAAGGTTATCACACCCAGCAATCGGCAATTGATTGCCAAAGGCTTGTAACCCAATTTGTTTTACTGGAGACAGCAAACCTCTGCCAAAGTGCCTGGACGTTATTACCAAAGGCTGCTTCACATGTTGAACCTTTCAATCTTACACGACCACACATCACATATAGTATTTCATCCCTCTTTATTTATGTTTTCTCTCTCTTTAAACTATAAGTTCCATTGTTCTACAGATCGTTGGAAATTTATTTTCCCCCATAATATAAAAATCTTTCACGTATTCAATATGACCTCTTTCCTTTTGGGGAAAATAAAAATAATATCCTTGTCCTATTCAGCTTGTTAGTTATAAGCGTGCTATCATCATTTTTAACTCAATCACACTTATCATAAAATACAAATTTCCTTCACACCCTACATGCTGCCCTCGTTCATATATACTGATTAGCATTTGAACTTTCTTTTTACACTTTATTTATTTTGATAATTTGAACCTTGCAGTCTATCTGAATCCAATTCAATGAATTCAGTCACACGGACAGAATTATCCAGAATCGAATGCGTGGGCTTACAATAATCTTTGAAAAATATTATTGTTTCATGACGAATTCATGTTTTTTTTTCAAATAAGGAGGTCAAAAATTTACACGGTATTTCAGAATGTGTCCTCCCGAAGCTCGTGTACAGATGCAGTAAAACTTTGTAGATTTATACTCCATTCTCACTCAATAAATGCCAACATTCCATTTGCTTTCCCAGTCACTTGCTAGATCTGCATACAGAACTTTCTAGTGGTTCATGAACTAGGGCGCCCAGATCCCCCTGAGCAGATATGGTCAGTTGAATACACCCTTTCCGCTCGCTTGGACTCTGGGACGAACGACAAGAGTTTTTTTTTTAAATGCACTTTTCAACATTGAAATTAGGAAGCAATTCCACACAAAGGGTGCTGGAATTACAGAGTTTCCTTCTGAACGTGGTTATTTTTGGTTTTATTATAAATCAGGAGTGATAGATTTTTATTACCTAAAACTATTCATGTCGGTGCAAAAGCGATTGTCTTCCCAATTGTCCATGATACCTATGAATATCAGAACAGAACCAAGGGTGTAATTGGCCTCACCAAAAGCAAAGCTTGGGGAAAAGCGGAACATCTTTCGGCTCAGCGCTCTACAAACTCCTGAAATCAACCCTACGTTCATCAATTTTAGTTAATAATATCCGTCTCCATCTTGTTTCCTTTCTTTCCTTGGCCGCCTTGGTTTGGTTCCATTTATTCAATTATTCTTTCATGATGTCTTTGGACAGCTGCCCTGCAGCCTTTCATAAACTCACTTAGACACAACTTTCGTTTATTTGAACGCAAATTGCATTTTAGCTTGTATTGCAAGGAGATTGGAGTACAAGCATAAGTAAGTCTCACTGAAACTGCACAAGGGCTTTGATGACACCATACCTTTAATATTGCTTGCAGTTTTCACCTTCATATTTAAGGAAGGATACAGCTGCATTGGAGATAGGACAGAGATTTTTCACTGATTGGTCTCCAGGATGAGGGACCTCTCCTTGAATGAACGGCTTAGTTAAATGGAGGATCATTCTGGCTCTCCCACGTGGTAGAGAGCAATCTCAGAAATCATTTTGGATATGCATTTTACTCAAGAACAGGCATCGGTTTGGTAGGAAAAGCGGTACAATCGGCTAATGAACATTGAGTTGGGTTGAAGAGTCATTCGGACTCGAAATCTTAACTGTATCCCTCTCCGCACATGCTATCGGACCTGCTGAGATTTTTTTCCGGTATTTTTGTTTTTGTTCCAGCATCTGAAGAATTTTGCTTTGATGTTAACTTGATTTGGTTTCATTCAGTTTGATCAAATATGCCTATGTTAAACAATGAAACTGCACAGAAACTTTCATGAAGTGGAGGATTTTGTTTCCCTGATTCCTTTCAATTTCACAAGAGGAATGTTTTTGCACCTTTGGAAAAAGACAGTGTATATGAATTAGAACAGGGGCATTAATTGAACTGTTGTTAGGCCAGGAAATGTCGGTTTGTTTTTTTCTTACTTTTGTAATCAATGTCGGAATAACCTTCTAAACAGATTTATCCTTCTTCTTCAGTCCTTCCCAGAATTTAGATTGTGTAACTGCATAAACACACGTGTTTGTACAAGAACCCAAAAAAATAATCATAAAACCTGCATGAGAGACGATGCAAACCACAGATGGCTCGGTAATGCACGGCTAAGTTTGGTTACAAAAAGGCAGCAGCTGTCAACCACAACCCGAGAACACTGCCGCATATAGTGAATACTAAAATAATGGATTTAGTTCTGTTTTCCACCTCTTAGCAATTCTGATTCTTACTGCTCTGAGCCTGGAGTCCTCTGTTTTCACAGTGCAATGATATATTTTAAACGTCTGAGGACATGTAGATACGTAATGGTGAAAAATGATTGAGACAGTAAACAAAGGGGACATATTATTTGTTCGTGTTCATACTTAACTTACCATCAACAGCGTAGGAGAGAAATGAATGTGGGAAGAGTTTGCTGAAAATTTGTTACACTATCATGTTGAAGAATATGATTAGCGGATCTGCTGTTGCCATGGACACCATATAGACAGAAATACATTTGGAAAGGCCGCAATTTATTCTGGTGAGAATCAAGAATGTTAATAGGTTCACTACATGAAAGGGTGAAATTATGTCAGTAACAGCGACACTCAGATAAATCTCACAGTTTACTGGAGAAAATATTCAGACGTGTTCCAACTTAAAATTGTGAAGACTAATTCTTCCTAATAATATAGGCAGACACGAGTGTTTCCAAAACTCTAAATAATTGTACACTCATTTCTCTTCCAGTGTATTTCTTTGAGACGTTGCCAAGGCCGCAGCGGAGATTCGCACGGATTCAGTACCGGAAACTTTAATGGAGAACGATTCAATGACCGACACTCAGACATGGCGGTCTCAGTGTGGTGAGCATTCAGTTTGGGCGGAGGTTTAAGATGAGTGGTATTGAAGCAGCCATCCATTTTGCTCCCGAGTTGATTTCCAGTACAAGCGCCGCTGACATGCGATTTAGTCTGTACCTAAGCCATAACTCTGAAGATAAGGCCATTACCATATAGATTGCAGGGACAGTGTTTTATGTATACAAGCGCATTTACGGCTGAGCTTGAGCGCGCTTACGAACTTTGGCTATTCCATAATTTGAATATTTTTGTCAGTCAATAAAATAACGGATTCACTTACGTAAATCCACATAGATATTTCACTCCAATATTGAGCGCTGAAACCAGACTACAACGGGACTTGTGTCACGTGATGCCATTCTTTTTAAGTTACCCCCGCGGCCACGTGGAGCAACAGATGGATGTTTTCATTTAGACACTTGGTTTTATGTGGAGGGAGCGAATCTCGGAAGCAGCTTCAGAGGTTAGCAGTATACAACATAATTTCCAAACATTTACTGGAAAGATAGGAATTTTAACATAGCCCTTCACAGGAAAAATGCTCCTGTGCACAATCTGTGCACCATCGACGCCAGCCAGAAGAGTCACCATCTTGTGCAAAGACATCCAGCTGGCCTGCCGCATCCGCGTGGAGCGAAGCTAAAACCGGCTTCAGCACTTTTCAGAGCCATCAAATGGACAAAGGGAAGAGCTGTGATCTCTCACTGCTCAGACTTCCATTTCCCCACCCCCTAAGTGGTCTTTACAACTGAATGAATTCAATAACACACAATAATTTGCTTGTTCTTTTCAGGGGGACAGTTAAGAGCTCTGGGTCTGAAATCACGTGTTGATAAATCCATGGTAAAGTTCACAGATCTGTAATCAGTGATCTGTGTTTGATTCCTGTAATAAGGTAGATCATAAAAAATTGCAGTAAGATTCTGATATCAGACCTTAAATTCAGAAACAGCATTTCCGGTAGCTGCCAGAAACTAACTTTCCCATAACAAACCCCATGTGAAATGGTTTCCCAATTTACTGAATCAATCTCTCTCACTTTGTGTCTTTCACTGGAATTTCGGCAACTTGATATCTCACTGAAAGAAATGTAATATTCAAAGCTTTGAAAGCTAGGTGTATACCGACGTTCTCAATTCACATTGCCATGCAGCCCGTAATAGATGAACAATTATGTATGCAGCAAAGACATGGGATACATTACAGAACTTTGCATTGCAAAGCAACGGTCAGTGCTGGCGTTCTGACTTGATTGGTTAAAGGGTTTGTTTAATGCACTTGAGAGCTTGTGCTCAAATGTCGGAATTTCATTTATCCATTTCTTCGATGCATGGTTTTAAAGTAAACCAATAACGTCCAGAAGCAGCAGTGATAATTAGCCACTTATGTAAAGAGGCCCAATCGGGCCACCGTTTCCTTGGCAGTTTCGTGTGAAAGGAACAATTTAAAATATTGCCAGCGATTACTGTGAGTGTGGAATGAATTATTTACGTCACTGCACATTAGGTAGGAAAGAGCGGGGAGGGTAATGTGTTGGAGGTTTTTCTGTAGAAGCACTTGGGCTGACAGATCTATTTCGATCACTACACTTTGTGGTTGGTGCAATTTAGAACGTCACTCCGAACGGGCTTTGATGTTTTCGATGTGATGGTATCACACATTCCCACAATAAACATTGCATGAAAATGTTTATCCAACTGCGAAATCCATCTCTGTTCCTTTGTAGCTCCCCACTCTAATTATATCTTCCTGAAGTCAATGCAATATTCAAAGTTTTAAAGGCCCAGTGCAGATACTTAGGTAAGAATAGCTGTCACAGCGCACTCCACTGGTAAGGAGTGAGTAGTTGGTGAACATTAGAAGATTTGTGAAACGAAGTGAAAGGGAGGCTGCCGGTCTCCCTGTGAGGGAAATGCGCTACAGAGGGTGAATTACCAAGAAAGGCAATGCATAAAACGCATGTGATGCCTCGTGTTCGACAGTGAGGGCAGCTATAGATAAGATGCGAGCGGAGCCTGGGTGGCGCAGTCAGTAGAGTATCAGACTTATTAATCTGAGGCTCCAAGGTGCAGGTCCTGTCCCCTTTTGCCTTTTAAGCCTTTTTACTTAAGTTGTTCATTCCCAGTGAAACGTCAAAACAAAAAATGAGCAATGAATTATACAAGGAGAGCAGAAAAAACCGAGGTATTTATATGATTTCCAAGAAAAGATCCTTTATCTCGTAATTGTGGTTGCCTCGATCAGTTTTAGGAATTGTTTCTGGATTTCCAGATACTCCAAGTGTGAAAAAAGCTTCCTGACTTTCTCCTTCTTTGGCAAGAACGCTGTGGGCCTGTGGAAGATAAATGTTAAATTTGTACATGGTTCCAGCCGCCGGGGAAAACGTGTCTCCGCGTTTAACCGAGCAATTCATTTTAACAGGTTAGAAGCCTCGATCTGATCACATTTCATTCATTTATAATCAAGAAAATAGAAAAAAGTGAATCCCTGAAAATAAAAAAGAAGTGTGCAGGGATCGGGGAGAAGGTGTGGCATTGATAGTGAGCGAATTTCTCATTCAAACAGCCAGCACAGGCACAATGGGCCAAATGGCCTCCTGTTCTGTACTCATTTTATGATTATAAGAACCTTGGATTATGAAACTTGAACTCCAAATTGTTGACACTGCACAGCTTCCATTGCAAGGTCAAGAAATCCTGGTGTTACCTCTGAGTAGTGTGTGTAAGAACATGAAAAATAGGAGCAGGTGTATCATGTATGTCACGGCTTCTCAAACGTTCAAGAACTTCCTGAATGCATATTCACGTCAATATAATTTCAGGAAAAATCTCCATTCGCACCGCCACACAGCTCAATAACAGATGAAGAATTCCCAATGAGTTTGCAGTAAAATAGTCGAGGACATTTCAATACATAGCTGCCCTGGTGCTGTGTGCGATTTTGTGCCGTGGTTTAGTGGCTGATATCGTTTATCTGCTAAGTAGCCGATCCTGGGTTCGACCTTTAGTGGCGATTTTATTTATAGCTGGGACATGACCCGAGGAGAGTGTTGTGGTGAGGTTTGGAATAAAGTTTCCGACTTTTAAAAAATCCGTTCTGGGCCCCTGGAAATGTCATTTTTTTTTATTATCCAACAAGTATTGCCCCTGAAGGTGATGGTTAACTATGTGTTTGAGCCCCTGCTGTCCCTTTGGTGTAGGGATCATCACGGTGGCGGTAAGAGGGATTTCGAGGTTTTTGTCCCATCCACAGTGAAGGAATTGTGATGCAGCTCTTCGTCAGTATTGCTTGTGGCTTGGAGGAGAGCTTGCATGCTGTGCTGTTCCGAAGCATTTTCTGCCCCTGTTATTCGAGGTGATAGGTGTGTCTCTGGAAGCTGCTGTCGAAGGAGCCCGGTGAGTTGCACCATTGCATCTTATAAATGGTACTCACTGTTGCCAATGTGTACCACTGATGGATGGAGTGAGTGTTCAAATAGGTGGTGGTGGATGCAGAATATCCAGGTTCCTGATAATGGATGGCATTCAGCCCCAGATGTTCTATGTGATACCTTCTAGGAGTGAATGCATTTTTTTGCTTCTGAATGTGAACAGGTTAATACGTTTAGAAAAAGGTTCATAACATTTTTAAACTTTGCTGGAAGATGTCAGTTCAGAGGGGAGCTCATCGAACTGAGTCATTATGTCTGTGTTTGCCTCTACCCCGACCTTTCTGGACCTGCTGGATTTTACCAGAGTGTTATGAATAATTCAGTATCCAACAGTAACAGCAGTTCGAATTTTGATTCATTTTGTTCAATTTCTGCCCTCGTATTTGAAAACCAATAAGGGAAAGGTAAAGAGTGGGAATTGAATATTCAGTTCAAATCTGTGCATTCGTGATTCAGGATATCACCCTATCTTAGGCAGCACATGGGAGAGCCTGAGTGCTGCTCCATTTTACTCAACCTTTTATCAAAGGCAACAACCTCATCTTGGGGACCAATCACTGTACCTTGTCTGTGCCGCCTCTAACACAACTGTGTCCTTCAATAAATATGGAGACCAAAAGATCAAAGAATATTCAAGACACGGTCTCACCATAACCCTGTGCAATTGTAATAAGACTTCATAATTTCTGCCCTCCAGCCCCCTTAAAATGAAGGCCAAATTGGAACGTGACATCAAGTGAATACACGAAGCTTCTTGGAAAGGTAATAAATGGCTTCATAGTTGTTGAGTGAAGCTAACATGACAGAATAATGAAGGACCAAATTCAAGCAGAAAATGAAAAGAAAAAAGAATCAAGATGGAGTTGGAGGGGATGATGTAAAAATTTTAAACTCAGTGTTCAGGCCAGAAGGCTGCAGAGTGTTGATCTGAGTCGAAGACTGAGTCGCTGTCTCCTATGCTTTGCTTTGAGTGACACCATACGGTCCCCGGGTTCTGTTCTGTTATTCAGATACTGTGGCCAACTGGGAACTAACTCACTTTTGACATGTATGTTAATAGATTGGTTTAATAAAACGCAATCAATCATAGGTCTAAAATATAACCATCAATAAACATGTACAGAACGGAGATCTAAGCTTTCAGCTCCCTTTGTGCAGGGAAATATCGAGATTTTATTCGTCCGTGACCCGAAGTCTGAGGTTCCGAGCCAGCACAAAGGATTCTTCAATTGACTCTATTTTTGCAGTGTTCTGGATATCCCTGTGCCTGAATCACTAAGGAGTTATTGTGTAGGTACAGCAAGTGATTAGGAAGGCGCATGGAATGTTAATCTTACTGAGGGGGGATGAAATATACAAATCGTGATGCTTTACTGCAGCTGTACAGAGCATTTTTGAGGTCACATCCGGAGTACTGTACACAGTTTTGGCCACCTTATTTGAAAACAACTGTGTATATTAACGCATTCAAAACAGTTCAGAGTAGGTTCATTCAACTCATTCCTGGGATGAAGGCCTTATCTTCTGAAGAAAGTTTGAACATGTATGACCTGTGTCCATTAGAGTTCAGAAGAATGAAAGATGGAGTTGAGATCACAATCACATCAACCATGATGTTCTCGAATGGCGGCATGTGCTCGAAGGGTTGAAGGCCCTACTGATGCTCCTATGTTCTAAGGTCCTGTGATCAGCTAATCCCCCTAACAACAGGTTACTGGGTCAAATTACACCTACAAACATGAAGAAGGATTTCGATAAATTAGCATTCGATGGCTTAAATGTAAGTGCTGAGATTTGGTTTAATGTGTGGAATCGAGACAACTTTAGAAGGAATTCAAGAAACTAAGAGATTTACCGAGAGCAGAAAACAGAAATATCTGTGAGGAGAGACAGCGAAGAATTGGAATCGAGTTCACACACCTTCCTGCCCGGGAGCTGCTGATTAGTGCAGTGACCAGAAAATAGAAGTTAAAGGCAACCATGCTGCTTACTTACTCATCGCTGGCATTAGTGCCCCTTTCAGCGAGTGCATTCTCTGAGTTGCCAATTAAGTGGTTTGATTACGCTGCACCTTGCGATGTTATGAGACGATTGCAGGTTCGATTATTTTTTAGATAAATCAATGTAACTGCATGAGATTAAACCGTGTTGGTCTTCATTAGCTGAACATCTTGATTTTCGCCCCATCCATTGACCGTTTTGATAAAGTGCCATATCAAATGATATTGCAGAAAAGAAAAACACATGGTACAGAGGGTAACTTATTGGTCTTGGTGGAAGATTGCCTGACTAAGAGGAATCAGAGAGTATTCATAAATGAATACTTTTCAGGTTGGCAAGATGCCCTGATTGGCATGCCACAGGGATCACTGCTGGGACGTCAACTGTTTACAGTTATTGGATGAAGGGTTTCAAGGGAATGTTGTGAAATCTGCTGATAAACATGGATAGGTAGGGAAGAGGAATTTAGATAGCTGAATATATACATACACATAGGTTAATTGTGTAGGCAAAGGTCTGGCAGGAGGGGTTCAATGTAGGAAAATGTGAAATTAGCGATTTTGGCAGGAAGAATAAAAAAAGAAGCATGTCATCGAAATAGTGAGAGATTGCAAACCTCTGAAGTGCAGAGGCATCTGCGTGTCCTGCTGCTGAATTACAAAAGGCGAGTTTGCAAGTACACTAAGTTATTGGCAAAACTAATCGAATGTTATTATTTATTGTGAGGGAAATTGAATACAAAAGAAGGCAGATTATGCTTCAGTTGTACAGGGTACTAGTGTGACCACATCTGGAGTACTGAGTACAGTATTGGTTACCATATTTAGTGAATGATGTCAATGCGTTTGAAGCAGTTCAGAACAGGTTACTAGATTAATGACTGGAATAGGTTTGTTGTTTGATGAGGAATGGTTCGACAGACTAGGCTGGTGTCCACTGGAAGTTAGGAAATTAAGAGGTGATTTGATTGAAAAAAATAAGATCCTGAGGAGTTTTGAAAGGGTGCAAATGGAAAGGATGTTTCCTTTTGTGGGAGAATCTAGATCTAGTGCCATGGGTGAAATATAAGGTTTTGCCCATTTGAAGCAAAAATGAGGAGAATTGACTTAAATTCAGAAGCCCTTGAGTCTTTGGAACTTTTTTCCTTAAAAGGTGGGGGACGCAGGGTGTTTTAATATTTTTAAGAGAGAGGTGCATGCATTCTAGGTAAGCAAAACGGTGATAGGTTATCGGGGGTAGGTGTGATAAAGATTTCAGGTAATTATCAGACCAGCCAACATCTTATTAAATGGCGGAACAGGCTCGGAGGCCTGAAAGATTTACTGCTGCTCCTTGCTGATTTCCTAGTATGTTCAGTTTCTAACAAATCAACACTATCTATTTGATCTGGGTAAAATCTTTCTCTCTCCAGGCTTTACGTCAATGGTTTAAATTTAATATATTCTCAAGTCAGGGAGTAAGGAAGACAATCACTTCAATCATGGAGGCTACGAGCTGTGGTTGAATGTTCACCTCGAACCCCACGTACAAAGTCCATGCACAACACCTTAAACACCCGATCACCGCAGCTGGATAAATGGAAAAAAAACTTGTTACATGTATTAAATGAACGGTAGAAAATACTAGGCAATTGCCATTGATTATTCATCCATTACCTTGACGTCCTGAGCTGCTTCTATCGGCCCCGTCCAATTGGAAATGAAGCTTGTGGTGCCATAGAAGCTTACCGTTCAGAAAGGACCGTGCTGGCCTTTGAGTGTCTGCAGGCTCTTGCAATAAGCTGTCCATTTTGTTACAAATTCAAATTTTCCCCTACCACCATGTAAATATGTTCAGCTTAGGGCCATATTGTTTATATATATATATATATATATATATATATATACAATTAGATTTTAGCGATTTGAGTTTGCGAGGGGCAGGATGTACAAAAGCAGACGTCTGTGCTAATGATGGGCAGTAAACAAAGGTTTCATAGTGCAGAAACCGAAGACAGTAACAATGCTTAGAGTAACAAAATGAAAGGTGTGAGCAGATAAGCTTGTGAATGGTTGCATATCATCCATGCGATTGTTTCATGAAGAAAAAAAAATTGTCAAGCCAAAACAAGCAACAATCGACATGGAGACAGATATCATGCAGTGAAATTGTTGAACCCTGTACCCTATTTCGTACCCAACTGGAAACTGAGGAGCTGTTCCTTGAGCTTTGCTGTTACTGAGACCCTTTATTCCCTGGAGCTTGTTCTTTATTCTAGAGCTCCTGGTTGATTGTTGACTTTGGCCATAGGTTTACCTTTGCCTCATATCCCTTGTTTGTGGGAAATAATGAAATGCATAATGGTCAAGGTACTTGACTTAAAATATATCAGCATGCGAAACCACAATTGCTAAGTAGTTAACATTTAAGGTTAAGGCTGGGACAGTGATAATGTTGAACCTTGCACATTCCCAGGGCTTGCGAGCATCAGCAAGGCCATATTGGACGAGGAAGACTGTAAATATGATAGATTAGGAGATTGGTGAGTTAGACTAGAGTCAGAGCATCGCAATGACATAGATGAAGTCTGCTCTTTAACAGATAGGGAAAGGTCAGATTGTCCCAGCTGAGATAGGACGGCAGGTCTCAGCCTGGGTGAAGGTGGGGGAAGATAATGCATGTAGCTTTGTGCCAGAGACTTGTCTGCATGATATACACTTATATGTTGACCAGATCAAAATCTGGAAACTGTTCTTGAAAGTGACCAATAATTTATAAATATGCAGAACACTTGTAGTTTAGCAGAGTACTGTCTCAAGCTGCATTGAGATGGTGCCCTCCTAGGAATAGTTCGAATAAAAGATCGTAACCTGTACCTGAGTTTCCTGTGGTCCGTTCATCAAAAACATCGCAACAATTTGGCATGGTCGGCAGGGCACTTGGTTCGGATCCTCGGGATTGCATGAGGCTGTTATTCATGTCGAGCCACTTTCCACGAGCTCCCATGACGAATCTGAAGTATTGTACTGACTTGCCGCCAGTCAGTTTCAGGTGTTCCAGGTGTTGGTATTTGCGTTCCTTTTCGGCCCATGCTTTCTCCAGAGACTTGTTGTTATCCTCGAAGTGCAGATTCCGTCCGCCATAATCCGAAAACTGAAGGCGCTGGAGAGCTCACTGTATGCGGTGAAAGAGGCCTCTTTTGAATTCAGCGGAATTGACAACAAACGAACAATCGAATTCTATTCCAATTTTCTGTATATCTCTGCATGGTTCATTTACATGGTCCTAACAACTTAGTTATCTGAGGCAAAAACAGAATTACCTGGAAAAACTCAGCAGGTCTGGCAGCATCGGCGGAGAAGAAAAGAGCTGACGTTTCAAGTCCTCATGACCCTTCGACAGAACTTGAGTTCGAGTCCAAGAAAGAGTTGAAATATAAGCTGCTTTAAGGTGTGCGTGTGGGGGGCGGAGAGATAGAGAGAGAGAGAGATGGGGGGTGTGGTTGTATGGACAAACAAGCAGTGATAGAAGCAGATCATCAAAAAATATCAACGACAATAGTACAATAGAACACTTAGGTGTTAAAGTTAAAGTTGGTGATATTATCTAAACGAATGTGCTAATTAAGAATGAATGGTAGGGCACTCAAGGTATAGCTCTAGTGGGGGTGTTATTTTTTGTTATCTGAGGTATGTATGTAAGGTTTCACAGGTGGCAAACCTGCAAGGGGGTGAATATATTTATTTAACACCCATACTTAGTGCAGTAGGCCTACCCGAGAACGGTCTGGTCAAGCACCAAATAATCAAGAGGAGGACTCATGACAGGAGATAGGAGTCGACAGGGGTAATAGCTCGATGCGTGCAGGTGGGCTAGCGGGGCCAAAGCCACGCAGACAGGCTGGAACCATAGGAGGCAGAGCCGTGCTTGCATGGTTATGGTTTGAAATGGCAGATTGGATGAAGCTGCACAGGAAGGCCCGGCCTCAATGAGACAAGGCAGAGCCGTGCCGGCATGATCTTGGTTTGAAATATAATCTTAGCGGAAGCCGCATAGGAAGGCAAGACCCCAATGAGAGGAGGTGGAGCGTGCTGGCGTGGTTACAGTTTGAAATATAACCTTAGCAGAAGCAACAGGAAGGTCAAACACCTGTCGGACCTTACATACATACCTCAGATAACTAAGTTGTTCGGACCGTGTAAATGTACCATGCAGAGATATACAGAAAATTGGCATAGAATTCTATGAGGGAAACAAAATACCTCTATGGAAGTCGACTGGGGAACCACGGACTCCATTACGAGGTTCATCGCGCAACAACAGTGAACAATAATCACTAAAATGCAGAAGGAGAGGTGGAACCCACAGGGAACCACCGGAGAACAAAAAAGGTGGTGGTTAGAGCAAGAAAAAGGATAAGGAAAAGAAAGGGATGATGGTTATTATCACACTGTACCTGCAGTTGTTTAGAAGGGTTAATACTAAATTCCTGTCAATTAGAGAAAGAAAAAAAAAGGTCAGATCCAGGACAGATCAGAACACTGGCAGCAGCGGCCTGCAGTGACACTGATAAAGAGGGGGAAAGCTCCGAAGGAGAAACTTATGAAAGATCTGATCCAGTTTCAACCTTATATGAACCAACCGCCCAATTGTGCCCACTGAATCCCATGGCCCCCTATGGCAACATCTGTTAGGAAAAGGAAAGTCAGGAAAGGCAAATTGAGAGGTGAAGGGAGAAGGGGTCGGTGGAATAGAGGGAGAATGAGGAAATTGAGAGGGCGATGGAGAAAGTTGAGTTTGCACCATTCAGCCCGGGTGAGAAATAGGGTTTGCTAAAAGAACTGTTGACAATCAAAACTCGGCATAAGCCATACAGATTTTTGGACAAAACTGCGAGAAATTCAAGGTGTCCATGTAATGCAACCCATTGATAATCAGATACTGGTGAAGGCAACATGCCCAGCGGATATCTATGTAAGAATCACCCCTGCAGTTTAGAGGTGGAGACTTGGCGAAACCTGAGGACGTCCCAGATCGGGAGAAGGGAACAACCCTGCACAGGAAGTTTTAGAGGGCAGTCAAGGAAGCCTTGTGGGAGGGAGAAATGAATTGGGGGTGCAGGATGATGAGATATTCCTGAAGATGTGGAAGGATGATTGGAGCCCCAAAAGTCCGTGACTCATTTTTCTGTAAGTTAAAAAATAATGAATTGATCTTAATTACAAGAGCTGCTTGTGTTGGAGAGAAACAGTAAGAGAGAAACAGGGCGTACCCCTAGGGGAGTTAATACGCAATGACAGGCTGGGAAAATGTGAACTTTCGTCAGTTTGATTGTCCCCATCGGTGGTTCCTTCCAGATTGTTTTATTTCTCCCACTGCTAATTGCAAGTTTGATTTAGAATATGAGAGTTTTAAGTCGTTAAGTTAAGGATGCAGGAAGATGAATACATAAATATAAATGCATTTTTGTTTGTGTGCAAGAAAGCATTTGTATGTGAGCTTTAATGTGTTTTCTTCCATAAATTGAAATTTTTGTGTACAGTTCAGCACCTTAGGGTTGAAAGCCCTTTGTTTGATGAAAGGAAATGTAGACTGAAACACTCCAAAATTTTGAGTATAAGGATTGACTTGAGATTTCTGATAAAAAAGGGTCGCACTTTGAAGGTATCATGAAGCTAGACAGCTTGGATGAACCAATCTTTGTACCCACCCCCTTTGCAGACTAGCATCACCAGTTTCGAAATGATTGGGATTGATACATACGAGTTACATTATTTCATACGAGTTAGTATTCTAAAATTTTGATGGGAAAAATACCGAAAATTCAATGGATTCTAGGAAAACCAAAAGACATAAACGCAAGGCCTAGGTGGTTCCAATGGATAAAAAAGGGTTTTGTATGAAGTGATGATTTCAATATGAAACGAATTCTGCATCCCAATGGCACTGTAATTTTAAGTTGTGAAAAGACTTGAGGTGTAAATTGCAGTGTAGTTTAGAAAGTAACTTTTGAATCACTAGGATGCTATCTAAGACAAAGAATGTGTCGATAAACATACGCGAATTATAAATTTGATGCACATTAATACACATAAGAAAGAGGTAGTTTTAGTTTTGATAGCGGCAGGTATATTTATCAATTTATAATTTGAGGTTTGTTTAGTGATAATTTCTCAAAAGTTAATTTTCATTTTAAATTTCATTTGACAACAATTGGCACGAATTCAAGTGCTGCAAACTTTTGCATTTGTAGGTCTGTAGCCCAAAAAATGAAGCTAAGATCAAGACTTTGACAAAGTTTTATTTTTGGCCGAATTATTGAATCTGGATAATAATAAAAGAAAGGGGTCAGGTACAATTTAGTGGGTTACTTTTGAGACAATAAAATGTTTGAGAAGAAGATAAGGAAGCAACACATGTCAATGCCTGATTTCTGTTATTAAAGCTGTTCTGAGAATATTTTACCTATTTTAAAGTCTCTCCGGTAACCTGGAAGAAGATAAGATGGTAACTGTTGCATGTGTAAAATTAGATTTAGGGTAAGAGGACACATAAATAAAAACGTTTTTAACGGAAGTGAATTTGATAATCTGGCCATCGACTGAGAGATTTGAAATGCAGAGGATTAGATGGAAAGTATGAAGAGACAGAGATTCTCATTGAAACTGAATAGTTAATATGGCCGAAAGAGCAAAGAAACAATATAAACGATCAAGGCAATTGAAAACTGATACCAAGAGAATCTTAGGATGATCATGGTGAGGAAAAGAAATAGAGTTAAAACTACGTGGAATCTATAGTTCAAGAATTGACATGTAATGAGAAATAATACTGAACAACAATTACCCAAGATATGGATACCTGTAAAGGGAAATCTGGAAAAGGCTAAATAGATTTATTACTGATTGTATTTATATGCCTGCGAGCTACAAAAAGTAGGGGCACTGGATTAGCACTATGATGACAGAGTGTTAAGCAGCTCCCAGAGAGAACTGTCACTGGCAGTCAAGACACTGAGGCATTGAAATATAGGATAAGAAGGCGCATTGTAGACTTGTTTAAGGAATTGAGGTCTGACATGAGACAACAGCAGGAGAGAGTAAACTGGAAGGAGTGTGGGTGCCTACACAGATGGATTCGGATAAGGGTACACATTACACAGGGTGAGTCACTGAAGACATGTGTAAATTTAAATATAAAAAGAAATTCCACATGCCCAACAATCCATAGAACTCGGGGATGGTGGAAAGGATGAATTAACTTAAAAAAAATCTATCACAAAAGCAATTCAAGAGACAGGGAACAGCCGAGTATTGTGATGTGCCTTAAGGCGACCCCATGCAAAACCACCAGTTTCTCCACATTTGGAAGAATGACAAGGAACGAAATGCAGTTACCCAAGGGAATCATAGGAGTGGGAGATGTAGGACAACTAATAGGAAAGATAGGAGACTATGTGAGGGAAATAAGTAAGCAATTGCATGAATTAAGGAAGAAAGTGAGAGCACGACAGGTCATTAAGGATATGGAAACAGGCAAATCCATAGAGCAGCAATACGAGCTAATTATGTCAGGTGAGACATGCACACCTGCAGATGTAAGAACGGGAAGTAAAGGGAGGCATTGCATACTGTTAAAGATACATGACAATTGACCAAACGGTTACCCGGAGGACAGGAGCCAATGTTAATGTCTCCACAGATCTACGATCCATGTCGTGGGTTTATTAATATTGGCAACAAGGTCGAGGATCATCAGTGATGATCCCACACCGCAGGGCAGTATGGACAGTGCCGAAAGTGACACGCAGTGGGGAATGAAAAATGTAACAGTAGGAGAACAGGTGGTTTCGAATTGTAGTGCCTTTTGCTTCAGATCGAGCATGGGAGGCCCGCCCAAAAGAGAAAATTACTACAACTTCCCAGCCACCTCCCACACCTACTTCCACATTCCGAGTAGAGAAAATTGAAGCCTTTCAGTGCACAGCAATTCACTCACATTGTCCAGGAGTGACGAATTGTTTGACACTGGTTAATTAGAAATTTTATATGATATTGTACAGTATGATCTGGCTGCCGGAGTCTTGATAATATCCAGTCTTGCCCTGCCCCAGTGGTGCCTAACACACACCCAAGCATTCTATACAGTTCTAAAAGGAGGCCGAGAGAAGTACAGCCTGATACATGATGCTGCCACATTATTCATTAGAGGGACATCAATAGTAAATTCCATCGAACGAGCAACTGTGGATCAGAAGGTCCGTACCATGAGCTATAAGCTTAAGGAGTTTTCAGAGTGGGGACAGAGTCTCCATGATACCCAGTTAGATACGGAGCAGGACGTGACACGGTTAGTTGAAAGCCTGCCTACCGTGCTAGAGTGCCATGCGGGAACTATCAGTAAATTAACTGTAATAGGGAAAAACTTTTCAGACGAAGGGAGCAGAAATGATGTTTGCAGCACCTATGGATCTTGGGCGTAAATCCCAATTTACAGCACAGCGACACACAACAAATATCAACAAACTCCCACGGACCCACAGCAAATAACAGCTATCTCCCCATTGATCACCAGAAATCACACACACTCCCCAGGATCCTGGATTAAATCCCTAAACATTCCACAGTGTTTGCTGCAAATACGGCCACCCACCCCAGGGGCAACCAGGATATATGGAGAAACACGTCAGGGAACCAGAGCAAATACTGATAAATCCTCCAGGGACCCGCAGCAAATATCAACGTGTGCCCCTGAGGTCTTCAAGAAATGCCGACATATACTCCAGGGACAGCATGAAACATGGAAACACTTGAAAGGCTCCCTTTAGAAATTCTGGAAAACTCACCAGGGACCCGCCAAAACTGCACACACACTCCCCAGGGACCTGGAACAAACCATGATACTCTCCTCATGGATACGCAGCAAATCACAACACACTCTCCAGGGAGACGTAGCAAATATCGACTCACTCACCAGGGACACGCAGCAAATCCTAACATATTCCCCACAGAGCAAATCGCAACATACTCCTCAAGGATCCACAGAAAATACCAACAAACTCTCCAGGAAGATGTAGCAAATCCCGACATATTCGCAAGAGGCCAGCAGCAAATAATGGTACATTCAGCAGCAACTCACCACAAATCCCAACACATTTCGCAATGACCCACGGAAAATAATGGCACAATCACCAGCAACTCACAGCAAATCTCTACACACTTTGCAGTGACCCACAGCAAATACTGGCACACTCACATTAGTTACCGAGACACTCCATAATAATCACATCAGATGACAGAAAACTGCCCAGGGAGCTTAAGTAAAACCTAACCTACTCCCCACGGAGCACCAGTAACTCCCAACACACTCCCCACCGCCCTGCTGCAAATCCCAACAATCTCTCCAAGGATACATTGCAAATGCTGACAAACGTCCCAGGGATCTGTAAAAAATCCGGACTCACTCAACATGGACCTGGACAATATCCAGAAACACTCCACATGGACACGCAACAAATCCCAACACACACACCAAGGACGTGTAGCAAATACAAACACACTTTTCGGGGACACATAGCAAATCCCAACACACACCCCAGGGACACGTAGCAATTCTGCGCAAACACAGCATGGACCCGTAGCAAATCGGGAAATATTCTACAATGACCCGTAGCAAACCTGAACACGATCCCCACAGACCCTGTCCAAATCCCAACACATTCCCCAAGGACACACAGCAAATCCCAACACACTTTCCAGGGAAATGTAACAAATCCCAAAACACTCAGCAGGTTCTCATAGGAATACAAGAACACTCCCCCGTGAACCACAACAAATAATGGAGGAGCCCCCAACAGCCCCCGTCAAATCCTGACACACTTCCAAGGAACCTCAAGGAAATGCGGCCAAACTCCAGAGAGATCCCAAGAAATTCCTGACACAATCACAATGGACACACAGGAAAACCCGATTTACTGCAAAGCGACACCCACCAAATACCGGCAACATCCCCGTGGTCCTTAGCAAATACCAAGACTCTTCACAGGGACCACCAACCAATCACACATTCTCCACAGGATCCTAAGGTAAATCCCAGAACTTTCTGCAGGGACATGCTGCAAGTACAGACAGGCTCCAGGACAGATGGAGCCACCTGCCAGGGTATACTTGGAAATTCAAACTCCACTACGACCCGCCGTAAGTACTGTCACACTCCAAATGGTCACGCAGCACATTATGACTCACTCCCCAGAGACCAGCAGCACAAGCTGACACGCTCATCAAGGACCCTCAGGGAACTATGACACATATCCGAGGAACTGGCAGGAAATCCCAGCACGATCCCCGAGTACCCGCTAAGAACACTAGGCTCTCCTCAGGGTCAACCAACAAATCACAACATACTCTCTAGAGACACATAGCAAATCCTGACACACTCCTTATGGTCACATAACAAGTCATGGGACACTCCCCAGGGTGAAATAGCAAATCCCGGAACAATCACCAGGGACACGCTGCTTATCCTGAAATTTTCATGAGGAATCAACAGCAAATCCCAACAGACACCCAAGGGACCCAAAGCTAATCCCAGCACACTCCACAGGGTCATGTGGCCAATCCTGAAAGACTGCCCAGGGACATGCAGCAAATCCTGGAAACGTCCTTAGGGGCCCCCATCAAATGCTGACACACTGCCCAGGAACCAAAAGGAAATATGTTCAGATTCCACCGGGCTCACAAGAACAGCCCCACACAGTCCCCATGGAAATGCAGGAAAACCCGATATAATCGACTGAGATGCTCAGCAAATGCCAAGACACCCCCAAGAGACACCCAGCAAATACGAAATCTCTCCCCAGGGGCCAATAAAAAATCCCACACACTCCCCAGTATCGTATGTTAAATCCCAGAACATTCCACAGGGACATGCTGCAAATACAGACACACTGCACAGGGACCGCCAGGCCACATGAAGAAACTCCACAGGCGTCCAAGGGAAATTCGGACATACTCCCCAGGGATACACATGAAATATCAACTAGCCCCCCTGAGTCCCTCACGAAATATCGACAGACTCCCAATGGACATGTCAGAAACCCGCTTTGCTTCTCAGTAACACCCAGCAAATCGCAACAAATTCCCCATGGCTCCTATCAAATACCAACTCTCTCCACAGGGAGTACAAGCAAATCTCATAAACTCCCCACGGTGCTAGGATAAATCGCAGAACATTCCGCAGGGACATGTTGCAAACATGGACACACTCCAAAGCAATAGCCAGGACACATTGAGCCACTCGCCAGGTTCTCTCTGGGAAGTCAGAGTAACTCCCCATGGGCCCGCAGCAAATCCTAAAACACTTCCCAAGGAGATGCTGCAAATACAGACACAGTCCGCAGGGACCCACAGGAAATATGCATGCACTCTACTGGGATCCAGAGGAAACTCTGACTCACCCCCCTGGGAGCCGCAAGAAATATCAGCATGCTCCTTACAGCCAGCAGAACACCCCGACACACTCCCCAGGTATCCCAAGAAAATCCTGACAAACTCTACAAGAAAACCAAGTAAATCCTGGAAAGTCCCCAGTGGCAGCCAACAAACCCGAACAATGTCCACTGGAACCGTAAGGAAATACAGTCACATTCCAAAGGGATCCAAATAAAAAAAAGCTGCTCTTTACAAAATTTCAGCGAATTGCAGTGCAGAGAAACTCCCGAGGGAAACTCTGCAAATCCCGACACTCT
Source organism: Isurus oxyrinchus (assembly GCA_026770705.1). Lineage (NCBI taxonomy): Eukaryota > Metazoa > Chordata > Chondrichthyes > Lamniformes > Lamnidae > Isurus > Isurus oxyrinchus. The sequence goes on along the minus strand of JANJGN010000020.1, from coordinate 80,449,360 downwards.
CCCTAGTGATGCACAGCAATTCCTGATTCACGCATCCGGGATCCATGGCAAGCTCAGACATTAACCTCACGGAAAAATACCAATTCTGGACAGAATTCTGCAAGAGGCACACAGCAAATCCGAAAACATTCCCCAGGGACAGGCTGCAAATATGAGTACATTCCACAGCAAAACCCAAAATATATTTACAAAGTCCACAGGGATCCAGAGGAAGTCCCGACACACACCCAAGGGTGGAACATGAAATATCAACAATTCCCCTGAGTCCACTACAAATCCCAAAACACTACACCAGAACTGCAGCAAATCCAGAAACACTCCCCAGGGACATACAGCAAATCCTTAAATAGTCCCCAGGTGCCCCCAGCATATCCTGTCACACTCCCCAGGAACCGTACAAAATTACAATCACACTCCACAGGGACCACAAGTAAATCCCAACACACTCCCAATGGATACTCAGGAAAACCCAACAGGCTCCACAGCGTCCACAGGAGTCCAGAGCAAATTCTGGCACACAGCCCAGGGAACCCCATGAAACATCAATGAGCCCCCTTTTGTCCCACGGGAAACTCCGAAAAAATCTCCAGGGTCACCTGGAAACATAAAGCTACTCGCCATAGTACACCTGGAAATTCAAAGAAACTTTCAAGGGCCACGCAGCAATTAATGACACACTCACCGGGGACCTGCAACAAAACGTGACATACTCACGAAGGACCCTCAAAAAATTCAGACCCAGGCTCTATGGGCCAACAGGAGATCCTGGCAAACACAGCATGGAACCGCTACGACTTCCAACCACTCCCAAGGAACACGCTGGAAAACCCAATACACTCTCCAGGGACATGTAGCAAATCCCCACCCATACCTCAGGGTCACGTGGTAAATCCATACTGACTCCCCAAGAACACAGTGTAAACCCAAACTTACACCCCAGGGACCAGGAGCAAACCCCAACACACTCTCCAGGGACCAGCTGGAAATCCAGGCACAATCAGCATGGACGCATAGCAAATCCCAAAACAGTCACTAGGGACCCGTTGCAATCCTGAAAGAGTCTACATCAAAACATGACACATTCCAAAGGAACCATATGGAAATGATGGTCACGCTCCACAGGGACCTCAAGTAAATCCCGACACACACTCCATGGACCAGCAGGGAAATCCAATCTATTCCACAGTGACACCCAGCAAATGCCAAGACACTCCCCAGGGACTCCCAGTAAATACGAACTCTCTCTTCAGGGATTCCCAGCCTATCTTGCAAATTCCCCATGATTGAATGTTCAATACCAGAATATTCTGCAAGGGCATGCTGCAAATTCAGAAATTCTCCGCAAGGTCTCCCATGGAATAAGGCAACACACTACAAGGATGCAGAGGTAGTCCCAAACCGCTCCCAAAGGAAACACATGAAAAATCAATACACCCCGCTGTGCCCTACAGAAAAAACCAAGACACTCTCCGGGGACACCAAGGAAACATGGAGCCACTTGGCCAGGAAAGCCTAGAAATAGGGAGAAACTTCGCATTAACGTGCAGAAAATCCTGACAAAATTCCCAGAGACCCGCAGGAAGTCCAGACTCACGCCCTAGGAGGCCAGACCAAATCCTGTCACTGTCATCCGGAACCCACAGCAAAGCCTAACACATTCCTTAGGGACACGCAGCAAATCCTCACACACTCCCCACGGACAAGCAGCAAATGCATAAAGGCTCCCCAGGGGCCTCGGCAACTCCTGACACACTCACCAGGAACAAGAAGCAAATACATTCAATCTCCCCAGGGACCCCCAGCAAATTCCAGAACAGGCTGGAAATAAGAACACAGTCCACAGGGAGCCCCTTTGAAATATTTAGTATCTCCATTGGATCCAAAGCAAAATCCGATACCCTCCCCTGTGGAATGCAAGATATATCAACAAGGTATATCGACAGAAATTCTGGACACACTCCCCAGCGACACCTAGTAAATTCTGAAAAATACATCTGGTGCACCCAACAAGGCCTAACAATGTCCACAGGGAATGTAGGGAAATACTTTCGCACTCCACAGGGTCCCCAATTAAATCCCGTCATATTCAGCACCGTCCCCATGGAAATATCAGCACACTTCCCTGGTGTCCCCAGCAAATACCAATATACTTCTCAGGGACCACCAACAAATGCTGCAGGCACCTGACGTAAATCTCTTAATACTTACAAACTTACAAGGGACGTGCTGCAATTACCAACACACTTCCCAGGGACCGACATGAAAATATTATCACGCCCCCCATGAGGCCCATAGGAAATGCCAACACAATCTTTAGGTATAGCAGGAACCATGGAGCCAAACGCCAGGGTCCCTCAATGACAAACCCGAGGGATGTGCATCAAATCCTGACGAACGCAATAGGGATCCGTTACAAATCCGAAAACACACCACAGGGAAAAACAACAATTCTAAACATGGTCTCATGAGGCCCAGAACAAATCCCAAAACATTCTTCAGTGACCACCAGCACATTCCTACATATTCCCCAGTAAAAGGCTTGAAATATGGGCACAGTCACAGCAAACGCCAGGAAATCTTGAAAAACTCCACATGGAACAAAAGGAAAGCACAATACATGTCCCAGGGAGCCACATTAAATATCAACGCTTTCCCAATGGACCCCCAGAGAATACTAATTCTCTCCCCTTGAACCCTAACAAATATCAGCGCACCCCCAAGTGACGGCCAGCAAATCTGTCACTCTTCCCACGGTCGTAAATTAAATCCCAGAACATTGCCGAGTGGACATGCTGCAAGTACGGAAACACTCCAAATGCTGCCCAAGGCAATATGCAGACACACAAGATGGATCCCGAGATAGTCCTCACAAACACCCCAGGTAACCACATGGGAAATCTACATGCTCCCCTGAATCCTGCAAGAAATACTGAAACACTCTCCAAGGACTGCCAGGAAATATGGAGCCACTCGCCAGCGGCGCCCTGGCTATTCCCAATGGCATGCAGCAATTACTGAGACACTCCCCAGGGGTGCGCAGCAAATCCCGACATACTCGCCTGGGAACAGCAGCAATGAGTCACTCATTCCCGAGGGAACAACAGCAAATCCTGACACATTCAACTGGAAGCATTAGCAAATATGGGCACTCTTTCCAGTGACCCGCATTAATTATCAACAAACTCCTCAGGGGTACCCACCAAATCCCAACACAATCCCTTGGGACCAACAGCAAATCCTGAAACACTCCACAGGGAACCGAGGCAAATCCCGACTCCCTCCTCAGGTAAAACAAAATGTCTAAACCCGACACACAACCCAGAGGCCGACAGCGAATCCCGACCTAATCCCTAATGAGCGGCTTCATTGATCGTCCTAGTCCGCAGGGAGCCCCAGGGAACATAGGAACACTACAGTGGGATCCAAGGGAAAGCACGACTCCCTCCCCAGGGAGGTAAAATAATACCAACAAGCACCCGACAGCCCACAGCAAATCTCACCACACTCCCAAGGACCTGCAGCAAATCTCAACACACTCCCCAGCTTGCCCAAGGAAATCCTGACAAATTGCACCAGCATACGCAGTAAATCCTGACCAAATCCCCAGGAGCATCCAGCAAATTCTGGAATAAAACACCGGAAGCATATTAAAATAAGATCACACACCTCAGGGAAACCAATTAAAACCCCACTCAATCCATAGCTTTGCCCAGGGAATTCTGAAACACTCCCCAGGAACGTAAAGTAAATCCCAGAACGCTTCCCATGGACATGCGCTAAATACAGACACTTTCCACAGGAACCCCAGGATATATGGAGACATTGCAAAACAACCAGAGGAAAACCCAACACTTTCCCCGGGGACCCATATGAAAAATCAACACGGCCCCCGAGACTGATAGGAAAGACCAACACACACTCCAGGGACACCAGGAAATATGGAGCCAGTCGCCAGGGCCTCCAGGCAATTTCAGAGGAACTCTCCAGTGACCTGCAGGAAACAATGGCGAGCACACCAAAAACCGCCAGGAAGTGGCAACACAGATTCTAGGGCCCCCAAGCAAATCCCTGCACACTCCCTACGGACCCAAAGCAATTCCTGACAAGCGCCCCAGGGACCCTCAGTAAATTCCAACACACTCCACAGCGAAGAACAGCAAATCACATCATGCTGCCTACGGACACATTGCAAATCCAGATACGCACCCCAGGGACGCCCATCAAATCCTGACACACCCTCCTGGTCCCCACAGCAAATTAACACTCACTCTCCAAGGACCCAAAGAAACAATGACTTACTTCAGAGGGACAGGCAGCAAAAATAGACACTCTCCTCAGCATTCGCCATCAAACTATGACACACTCCCAGGGGCCCCTCAGAAATCCCCACTCATTCTCAAGTAAACCAAAGAAACATTCACAAACTCCCCAAGGACAACCAGCAAATACGGTCACCCTACTCAAGGAACTGCAGCAAATACGGAAACAGCCCTGAGGATCACCAAATAAACCCACCACAGCCTCCACGGGCTCCCAGCAAATCCCGGAAAACTCAATAGGGACCTTCGGCAAATACCTGCACATTCACAACTGGCCAGCAGCAGAACACAAAACACACCCCAGGGACATTCGCAAATTCCCACACACTCCCCAGGGGCCTGTAGCCAATCCCGGCACTGTGACCTCTACTCCAGAGCAAATCCATATGCACTCCCCAGGAAGCAAAAGGAAATATAGAATTCAGTTCACACACCCCAGCCAATGGACACTAAGTAAATAGAGGCAGTCTTCCCATAGATACACAGGAAATGCAGACGCACTCAACCGGGAGCCTAACAAATATCGACACACTCCCTGGGCACCCCAAACTTATCCAGTCACACTCCTCAAATACGTCCATCAGATCCCAACCCGCTCCACAGGTACCCCCGAAAAATCCCGTCACACTCCCTTGGAACCGCATGAAATCCCACCTCACTCCAAGCAGCGAATCCCGAGTCAGTTCCTAAGAGACTAAGGAAATAATGCCACACTCCCCAGGGTCCCACAGCAAAACACAACACTCTGCAGGGAACCCATTAAATCCGAACAGACTCCGAAGGGACGCTGAGCATACTGCCACGTACACCAAATGGGCCCTGAGCAAATCACAACACTCACCGTAGGGGCACACTGTAAATTCCGACACAGGCCTCAGACCCTCAGCAAATGCTAACACACTCGAGCAGGACCAGAAATATATATTGTAAAACTCTGCACAGGTTCCCCATGATTTACAGACACAATCTCTAGAGGCCCGCTCCAAATCAAGAAACACTCCCCAGGGAAACGCAGCAAATCAGGACTCATTGCCCAGGGACACCCATAAAAAGTGAAAAACTCACCACGGGCCCCCAGCAAATTTGGATACTCTCCTTTGGATCCCCTGAAAACACCGATGCATTATCCAGTGACCCCCGGGAAATAACTACAAACTCACCATAGGCTCCCATGAAATCCAAACATACTGCCCCGGGACTTCCAGGAGATAATGACGCATTTCCCAGGGACTCCTCAGGAAATGCCGACACATGCCTCAGGGACCCAATGAAATACTGACACTCTCCCCAATAACACCCAGGAAATACTGACACACTCCCCAGAGACCCCCATGAAATACCGTGACACACCTCAGAGGCTCCCATGAAATACTGACACTCTGACACACCACAAGATATATGGACGCAATTAATGTTACCCTTTCCACACAGTGAATTCTAAATTACTCCCGATGTTCAACTGTGAACACTTGTTTGTGACTCGATGACCCCCTGCAACTACTGCCATACTCACTAAAAACTCTCGCTAGATACAGACAAACTGCATGGTGAGCTCTCTAAGTACCGATAAACATCTCCAGGCCCAGAGAAAATGGTCTGACATACCCTTCGACACCCTGCAAGTACACTCTCACACTCCTGCGAAATCTCGCAAATACTGATTCACGAACATAAACACCCCTCTACCTAATTAAACTGTACCGCGGAACACACGTTAAATGCAGACACAGTCTCCAGGAACAACTTTAAATACTGATACAATCCAACTTGATCCCCTATAAATACTGCGACATTCCCAAGGCATCCCTTATAAATACTGAGCCACACCCCAGAACGGCCCTATTAATACGAACAAACTGCCCGGACACCCTCTAGAAATATCTGACATAATACCCACGAACCCTCCAAGGAGCCAACACACTTCGGCAGAACCCTAAAAATGCAAAAGGATCCCCTGCGACACCATGTAAACACTGAAACACTTCCAAGATCCTTTATACATATTAATATTTTTAATACATTCATGGGATGTGGACTGCGCTGTTTGGCCAGCATTTTAAGGCCTTCCCTAGTTGCCCTTGAGAAGGTGATAGTGAGCTGCCTTCTTGAATGCTGCAGTCCAAGTAGCGTAGAGACATCCTCAGTGTTGTTAGGGAGGGAGATCCAATATTTTGACCTAGTGAGAGTGAAGGAACGGCCGATTTATTTCCAAATTAGAATGATGAGTGAGTCGGTTGGGGGGAACATTCAGGTGGTCATGTTTCTTTCTATCTGCTGCAGGTGTCCTTCTAGATAGTAGTGGACGTGGCTTTGGAAGGAGCCTTGGCGAATTTCAGCAGTGCAGGTTGAAGATAGCAGACATTGCTGCTGCTGTGTTTTCGGTGTTGGAGGGAGTGAATGTTTGTCGATGTGGTGGCAATCAAGCAAAATGCTTTTTTTTTCATGAGTGGTGTCAAGCTCCTTGAGTGTTGTGAGAGGTGCATTACCCGCACAGATGTGTGGCATCCATCACACTCCTGATGTATGCATTGTAGATGGAGGACAGGCTTTGGGCAGTCAGCATGTGACTTGCTCTTGCAGAGTTCATAGCCTATGTCCAGCTCTTGTAGCCAGAGCATTTATCTGGCTAGTCCAGTCTGCTTCTGGTCAAATGTAACACTCAGAATGTTGATAGTGGGGGGTGTGTTGATGCTAATGCCGCTGAACATCACGGGACGATGTTTGGATTATCTTTTGATGGAGGTGGTCATTTTGACACTTGTGTAGCACAAATGTCACTTGTCTTTCCAAACCTGTGTATTCTCCAGGTCCTGCTACAGATTAAAAGGGTCGGCTTCAAAATCTGAGGAGTTGAATGTTGATGAACATTGTGCAAACATGGACAAATATCCCCATTTCTGACATTTGGGTGGAATATTCGTTATTGATGAAGCAGCTGAAAGTTTGGGCCCAGGACACTACACCTAGGAACTCCTGCAGCGATCTGCTGCAGATGAGACTACTGAGCCCCGACTACTAGAAACCGCTTCCTTTGTGCTAGGTTTTACTTATTGTGCTATTGCCTGCAGACTTGCTGTGAACTGTTGTTGATGCACTCGACATTGATGTGAAGCCATTCACTTTCACCTCACGTCACGAGCTCAGTTCTTTTGTCTATGTTTCAACCAAAGCTGTGATGACGTCAAGGGCTGAGAGTCCCTGGTGGATATCAAACTCATTGAGCAGGTTATCGCGAAGCAATTGGCATTTTTGATGACCAGTTCAATCACTTTACTGAGGATGGATCGTAGACTGTTGGGGAAATATTGTGCCATTTTTAGGTATGCCTGTTGCTGCCATTGGCATGCCCTCCTGATTGAACCATGTTTGATGGAAATGTTAGAGTATGGGAGATGCATAGTCATGAGGTTATAGATTGTGTTTGAGTACAGTTCTAGTGTTGCTGATGGTCCACAGCACCTGATGGTTGCCCAGACTTGAATTGCTAGGCCTGCTCGAAATCTATCCCATTCAGCATTGTCTTAGTGCTGGAAAACATGATGGAGGGTATGTTCAAGATAAAAGCTGGACTTTGTCTTCAGAACGGCTGTGCAATGATCACTCGAAGTCACATTGTTATCAAAAGATGCATCTGCGGCAGGCAGTTTGAAAGCATGATGTCAAGTATGTCTTTTCCTGTTGTTCGTTTCCTCCCAATCTGCCTCGGGCACAATCTAACAACTATGTACTTTAGCACTAGGCCAGCTCGGCCAGCAGTGGTGCTACCGAGGCACTATTTGTGATGGACATTGAATTCACCAACACAAAGTGCATTCTGAACCCTTTCCACACTCAGTGCTTCCTCAACAGGGTGACTCACTGATTCGTCAGGTGAGTGTGTGCGGTATATGTTAATCAGCAGGGGATTTACTTACCCATGTTTGATCTGATGCCAAAATAGTATCTGCCGTGTTGAGATTCGAACCCGGGTCCACAGAGCATTACACTTGGTGCCCGGCTTACTCGTCCAACAACAAATCTCTCTGGAATCGCCTCCCGATCCCACAGGCCCTCTTTAAATACTGACACATTTCCCGTGGATCCCCCATAATTACTGAAACACGGCCGAAGACCAATTGTAAGTATTCACACACTCCCCAGAGACGAATTATAAATACTAACACACTGCCCAGACACCCCCCATAAGTACTGATTCAGAGACAAGATATACAACTTCATTATCACGAGGCCCCCTATAAATAATGACTACTTCCCTGGCGTTCCTTATAAATACAAATGGAATCCATGGACACGCACTATAAACACTTTCACACTCCTCATACATACGGCTGTAAACGCTGGTAAACTTCCCAGAGACCCCATCTAAACACTGACACACTCAGAGGAGAGCCCCAAGAAATACTGATACACTCACTGAGATCAAATATAAATATTGACAGATTCCACGGAGAGCACTAATGAATACTGACAGGCTCGCCCTAGTGCCCAATAAATACTGACACAGGCTCAGTGAGTCCCAATAAACACTGACACACTATTCCGAAAACCACAACAAATACTGACACAATAACCAAAGAGTCCCAAAATATACTGAGAAGCCCAACAAATACTGACCCTCTCCCCAGGCACACCCTATAAATACTGAGATACATCATAGAGATATCCTATAAGTACGGACACACTACCCCGAGATCCCCAATAAATAATAGTCCTTTCCCTGGACATGCTCTATTTATATCGACACACGTCCTAGACACATTCTATAAACATTTAAAAACTCCCTGAAGATCACCAATAAATATCGGGAAAGTCCCAAGAGACACAGTCTACCGAGATCCCCAAAACATGGTGACACTGTCACTGGAGATTCCATAAACAGCCTGACACTTTCCATGGGCACTCCCTATAAAAACCGACGCACCCCCTTAAAATAATTACACACTATTCTGGGGCACTCTTTATATACTGACACACTCCCCGGTGATTCACTTAAACAATGACACTCCCACCGTAAGCGACATAAATATGGACACGCTCACCGCTAATCCCCTGTAAATGCTGACACACTCCCCGGGGTCACCCGGTAAATACTGACACTATCCCTTCGGTAATCTGTAAATACTGACACAGTCCCCGAGATCACTCTGTAAATGCTGACACACTCACCGGTATCCGCCTGTAAATACTGACACGCTCCCTGCGTTACTCTGTAAATGCTGACACAGTCCCAGGCGATACACTGAAAAAGCTGATACAGCGCGTGGGGTTAATATGTAAATACGGACACACTCCCTGTGGACACCCAGTTATTACTCACACACATCACAGTGACCCCCTGTTAATACTGACAGTTTCCACGAAATCAGTCGGTAAATGCTGACACATTCCCTGGGGATCCTGGTAAACAGTGACAAATTCATCAAAAACTCCTTTGTACATTGAAACAGTCGGCTGAAGCTGTGCATACTGACACAGTCCACAAGAAGAACATTAAAATACGTGTCAGGAAAGAAGTTGCATATACTGGAATGGTCCCTGTGATGTCCTGCGAATACTGACCCTTTTTTTGTGGGGCAGCTTGTTAAATAATGATACACAAACTCGGGAAAGATCCATAAGAAAACTCAGACTCAATTCGCCCTCTCTTAAATATGGACAGCAGCGTAATGACTGACACACAAACGCAGGGACCCTTGTGCATACTGACACATGCCCCAGGAAAAGCCTATAAAAAACTGACGCTCAACAGAGGGAAGAGGTGCAATCAGTGATATATTCCCAGTCCATCTGTAAATAGATACACTCTCAACGGGGATTCCCGTAAACTCTGACAATCTCACAATGAGCAGTCTTTAAATACAGCCTGAGTGAGCAGAAAGCACGTTAAATAACGACATAAATTCGCTGTGAATATTATGAAAGGAATAGTACAGTCCCCCGACATACTGGCTCACGCCTGACGAGCACCTGCAATGTCTGACACAAAGCTGGAGAACCCCTTGCCCCTACTGACACAGACACAGGAGGCACTATAAAGACTAATTTGCAACCCAGGGACACGCCACAACACAAACAGCCCCCCCACACCCTACTCTACTAACTGCGTAATTTGACAATTAAATTAAATACTGACATCGTTCCCACCTTCCAAATGAAGCCCATGTAAATATTGGTGCACACCCCCAAAGTGATCATCTTTAAATGCTGACACATCACCCCCTGAAAAATTCTGACACATTGACCTGGCATCCTCTGCAAATAGTGACATACCCCGAGGGGCTCCCTGTAAAAACTGACAGCCCCCCAGGGATCCGCTGTTAATAGTGACACACACCCAGGGGCCGCCTGCAATTAGTGACCAATCTCCTATGGCCCTCTGCAAATGCTTTCGAACCCCGGATACTCATTGTAAATACTGACACAATCCCAGGGGCACTCTGCAAATACTGACGTATTTCAAAGGATCCCCTTTAAAAACAGATATTCCAGCTGATCCAATGCCATTCATTACCCCTCCCCCATTAACCCCTGGAACCATTAGAAAAAAACGTTGGAGTATTGCATAGTCACTGGCCATGAGCCAGGTTTGCAGTTTTATGGAATTTCTGGAGATCAGTTCTATCCTGGAGTATCACCTCTGTTGTAAGTGTCTCCACATTGACATACTCTGACTATGAGTTTTTGAGCTTTGGCCTGAGGGTCAGTGGTGGGACTGTGGGACTTATTGTATACAGTGTCTGACTATGGTGGTTACAGTGCGATCAGAAAGATGCATGTTCGATTCTGACACTGTCCTTGTGGCTCAGTAATGGAGATTCGATTCATTGCAGTGGGCAGATGTTTCCTGCTCTTTTAATCTAATGTTTCAGTGAACGTGAATCTTTTGCAGCCTCAGTGTTTATTGTGATGAAGAATGGACAATGGTTTATTCTCCAAAGGCAGAGAACCACATGAAGTATCGTTTCTGCTGCATTCCATCCATCTCAGTGCCATATGAATACAAATAATGAAATAGATTTTTCCGACAAACATATGAAATAGTAGTAGAGTTAAACGATTCACCTCATTGAGACTAAACCACGGTCCAACGTCATTCTGGTTAACCTTCTATCCAAAGTCCAGCTTCTGAATTATACCCATTTCCCTCTGCTCATTAATAATCAGGAAATTTGATTATCTGCTCTTATCACTGCTTGCTTGTCCCTACAACCACACCAACCCCCTCCACTTCTCTACCACCACCCAAACCCCACCCCCAACTTAAACTAGCTTTTATTTCACCCCTCTCCTTATATCGCTCAATTCTGTGGAAGGGTCATGAGGACTCGAAACGGCAACTCTTTTCTTCTCTGCCGCTGCTGCCAGATTCTGAGATTTTCCAGGTAATTATGTTTTTTTTTTGGATTCCAGCATCCACAATTTTTTTTGTTTTTATTACTGATAAAAGTGTTCAGTTAACTGGACGCCTGAATCACATAGAAAGGAAATCTGTATTGTATGGTAGATTGCCCTGTTACGTACAGAGCATTGTACACAGCACTCAGAGACTCTCTGAGAACATCAGACATTTCAACAGAACATTGAACTGAAACATTCAGGATAACTAAATAATACAATCCTGCTCACTCCAAGAAATTACATGCATATTTAGGCAGGCATGAGTCAAATACAATCCAGTGAGATAGGTAAACTTGTCTTGCCTTACTGTGGTGGCTCTGTTCATCAATTAATATGAGATTCCATGCAATGAGTAATAAGATCTTGCCTTTCAAAAATCCACCGTTAAACAGTGATACATTTCACTGGTATCTTAGATCGAATACACCATCCAACAACTTGGATGTCCTCGGGCTGGCAGGGACAAAATGGGTCGAATGGCCACCTTCTGCACTGTCACCTTTCTATGGTTGCATGGTTCAAACTTGCATAGGCACAGCACAATGAACATAATAAAACACCGCAACACGGTTCCTTTAGGGATTTAGAAAGGAAATGACTGAGAGACACAAAAGCAGAGTAAGTGGAGAGGGGACGAACAGCTTAGAGAAGCAGGGAAGTTTTAAATAGTGCCTGAAAGGAGAAAAGAGAGACGGGAGTTTTTAGTAACATGATTTCAGAGCTTAGGGCCAAGGCAGCTAAAGTTACGGTCAGCGCTGATGGAAGCATTAAAAACAGGAAACAGCACTGGAATTTAGTCATTGCGGATGTCTGGGAGGAGTGTGCGACTGCAGGGTATTGCAGAGGGAGTGCAATACATAGCCATTGGAGATTTTTGATATCTGGGAGCGCTGTTGATTACAGAGTATGACAGAGAGAGGGTAGTACAGGGCCCTGAGGGTTTTGCTATCTGGGAGGGGTGCGGGACTGCGGAGCTTTACAGACAGAGGTTAGGACACGGAAATGGAGAGATTTGATAACCTGGAGAACTGTGGGGGTTGCAGAGGTTCACAGAGAGAGGTTGGGACTGGGACCCGGCGGGATCTGTAAACTGGGAGTGGTGTGGAAATGTAGAGTTTTACTGACAGAGGTTGGGACAGAGCTATGGATGAATGGAAAACAAGAAGGATATTTCTGAAATTGAATTTGATCAAAGCACAATGGATTGCTAACAATTGGAGTGCTATATGAGCAGAACTTGGTGAGTGTAAGGACAGAGGCAGCATGGCTTTGGATGACCATTAGGAAGACCAGCTCAGATGGTGTCCGAATAGTCACACTGAGAGGTAGCCAATGATGGAAGAAAAATTCCAGGAAAAGAACAACAGAGGCCTGGGCGATTCATTGGAAAATGAGCAAATCACAATAGCCTGAAAGGCCAGGAAAAGCGATCCATCAGCTAGAAACTTACCTCTTGTCTGTCACTTAATCCAACACAGGGTAATTAAATCAGTGTGTTTAACGATTAACTGAAGCAGAATACAAGAAGATTTTTTTTTTGCTCCGAAATGTCCCAGTCAGACTTATGCGCTGTCTGAGTCTAATCGTTAAACATGAATACATTCCTGATATTGTAGAATATTCTATTCTGAGTAAAGTGATCACATGGAATGAATAGGCAAAGGAGAAATGCAAGCAGCTCAAGACAAAGGGAGTGAATTTTCATCAGAGTGCAAAGGAACACAACTATTCCCGAGCTGTAAATGAACAGAGTGAGACACAGTTTAGAAACACTTACAGAACAATGTAGTTGGGAATTTCTGGTAGAAATCATTCAAGGTGAAAAAACTCTCTTTTCAGCGAGTATTCCGAGAGAAATGAGTCTTTGCTTTTTCTGAGAGAAGCAGGCGTTTCGTTCACTGGACGCCTGATTTGCAGACAAAGAAAAACCTGTGCAGAAACTCTCAGGTACATAAACTTATTAGTGCCAGTCACTCGCACAGAACAAATGAGAATCTCAAACAGGTCACAAATTCTCGTTAGACAAGTAAAAAATAAAACAGGAAAGTTTGTTCAACCATGGATTACAAAATATATTTGGGACAGTATTGGATCCAAAGAGGAGACATATAAATTTGCCCGGAAAAAGAGGCAAACCTGAGGATTGGGAGCAATATAGAATTCAGCAAATGGGGACAAAAAAGTTATCAAGATGAGGAAAATGGGTTATGACAGTACATTTGCAGGGTACGTAAATAAAATTGGGAACGGCTATATAAATATGTAAGGAGGAAATTATTAGCAAAGACAAATGTAAGCAATTTACCGCCAGAAACGTAGAGAATTATGATGTGGAACAAATAAGTGGCAGAAGAATTGAATTCATATTTTTCTTCTGTCCTCACAAATGAGGATACAAATAATTTCCCAGAAAGTTTAGAGAAACAAGTGTCAAGTGGGAAGGAGGAATTGAAGGAAATCAGTAGTAGTAAATCAATAATTGTGCTAGAGAAATTAATGGGGTTAAAGGCAGCGAAACCCACAGGGCCTGATAATTTCCATCCCAGAATGACAAAGGAAGTGGTTCTGGAAATATGGGAAGCGTTGGCGGTCATCTTCCACAATTCTGCAGCAGTTCCAACAGATTGGAGAGTGGGAAATGTTACCAAGCTATTTTTTAAAAGCAGTGGACCGAGGGTGGGGGGGAGGGGGCGGAGTAGGGAGTGGGGGGGGGGGGGGGAGTCGATGGTGCGGGGCTGTGGTGGGGGGGGGGGGGGGTGGGGGGTGTGGGCGGAGAGATTTACAAGCCAGTTACCGTAACTTTAGAACAGGGGAAATTGCTAGAGTCTATTTTAATAAAACGCGATAGCAGAACACTTGGACAGCATTAACGGTATTAAACAATTCCAATAGGGAAATGAAAACTTGCTTAATCAATCTACTGGAGTTTACTGAGGAAATAACTAGCAGAACACATAAGGGAGAACAGGTGGATGCGGTGTATTTTGATTTCAAGAAGGCTTTTGATAAGGATAAACATAAGTGGCAACTTGGCAAAATAAAGCACATGGGATCGAGGTCATGTATTAAGAATTTGTTGGCAGACCGCAAGTAGAGAGTGGGAATAAGTGAGTCTGTTTCCAGATCGCTGGAAATGACAAGTGCTTTACCACAGAAATCAATGCTTGTGCCCCAAATTTTCACAATGTATAAAAACCGCTTTGAGGAGGAAACCAAATACAACTTTTCCAACTTTGCAGGCGGCACAAATCTGGGCATGTTTGTGAGTTGTGAGGAGGATGCAATGAGGCTTCAGTGCGACATAGACAAGTTTTGTGTGAGGGAAGACACATGGCAGTTCAGTATTGCATGGATACATATGGTTTGGTGTTGAAAACGGAAAGGAAGGGTATAAAGTAAATAGTGGTATATTCGGAAATGTGGATGTGCAAAGGCATAACATGTCTTTGTACAGCAGTCGATGAAAGTAAACAGAAAGCTGCAGCAGGCAATTATGAAGGCACATGGTATTTTGGCCTACATTGCAAGGCGATTTGTGTTCACAAGAAGGGATCACTGACTACAGTTATACAATGTTTTGGTGAGATCACATCTGGAGTTTTGCTTGCAATTTTGGTCTTCCTACCTAAGAAAAGATATACTTGCCAAAGAGGGAGTGCAGCGAAGGTTAATGAGGCTGATACTAGGAATGGCCTGGACGTCAAATGAGGAGAGTTTCCTTCGACTGGGCTTGCATTGGCTGGAGTTTAGAAGAATGAAAGGGGATCCGATAAAAATGCATGCCATTCCAAAAGGACTAGATAGAGTAGATGCAGCGAGGATGCATCCCTTTTTGGGCAGTCTTGAACCAAGGACCACAAACCCAGCAAGCGTGGCAGGTTTTTTACAACTGAGATGAGGAAAAATGTCTTCGCTCACAACGTAGTCAACCAGTGGAATTCTATGAAAGAGAAGGCTGTGAATTGCGGGCCACTGAGTGTATTCAATATTGAAACAGAAACTTAGAAACTAGGAGCAGGAGTGGGCCATTTGGCCCTCCGAACCTGGTCCGCCATTCATTATGATCATGGCTGATCATGCAATTCAATCAACTGCTCCCGTTTTCTATTCTTACTGCTTGATCCCTTTCGCCCCAAGAACAATATATAAATCATTCTTGAAACCATAGAACGTTTTGGTGTCAACTACTCTTTGTGGTAACGAATTCCACAGGCTCGCCACTCTCTAGGTGAAGAAACTTCCCCTCATCTCAGTCCTAAATAGTCTACCCTATATCCTCAGAATGTGACCCCTGGTCCTGGGCTCTCCCACCATCAGGAATATGCTTCCTGCATCTGCCCTCTCTAGTCCTGTTTATTTTGTAGGTTTCAATGAGATCCCCAGTCATTCTTCTGGGAACCAGCGAATATAATCTTAATAGACTCAATCTTTCCTCATATGTCAGACCCGCCATCCCAAGAATCAGTGGGGTTCTTCGCTGCACACCCCCCTGGAGCAAATACACCCTTCCTCTGATAAAGAGAGGAAAAGAGCACGAAATATTATAGGTGTGTTTTCGACAAGGCCCTGTAAAATTGCAGCACCACATCTCTGCTTATGTATTCAAATTGTCTGGCTATGAGCTGCACCTACATGCTTACCTTCAGCGACTGGTGTACAAGGACACCCAGGTCTCGTTGCACATTTCCCTTTATCAATTTATATCCATTCATATAATAATCTGCTTTCCTGTTGTTGCTACGGATACGGATAACATCACATTCACCCACATTATGCTGCATTTGCCATGCATTTGACCACTTACTCAGCTCATCCAAATCACAGGAACGATTGTGTGTATCCTCCTCATGGCACACACTCCCACCCAATTTTGTGTCATCTTTAAATTTGGATATATTAAATTTACTTCCCTCATCTAAATCATTAATATTTATTTTGAATAACTGGGGTCTCAGCACAAATCCCTGCTGAAAACAATATTCACTGCCTGCCTTTCGGAAAAAGGCCCATTTGTTGCTACACTTTGTTTCTTCTCTGCCAACCAGTTTTCTATCCATCTCAATACACTTCACTCAATCTCATACACTTTAATTTAACACGCCAATCGCTTATGTGGGACTTTGTCCAAAGCCATCTGAAAGCCCACATAAACCATATCCATTGGATCCCCATCATGAACACTCCTAGTTACATCCTCGAAAAATTCCAGTAGATTTGTGAAACATGATTTCCCTTTCATAAATCCGTAGTGACTCTGTCCGATTCTGCCACTGTTTTCCACGTGCGCAGCTACTAAATATTTCATAATGGATTCTAGAATTTTCCCCACTGCCGACGTCAGGCTGATTTACTGATGTTTTTTTTTTGGATGTTAGGGTCATCAAGTGGTATGATGAGGAAGTGGGAATTCGGCATTCAGATAGTATATCAGCCTATAACGTATTGAATGGTGGAGCAGGCTCGAAGGGTTGACGCCTACGCCTGCTTTTAGTTCCTATGTTAGACTGAGATGATTTCTTTTTTCGTTGATTGTGGTGAGTCTTTGGATCTCTGTTCAGCAATGTGCGGTGGTGGCAGAGCGAATAGATTTTTTTTACAGCAGAGCTTCACAGATTGTTGACTAATAGGGGTGTGGATCATTATCGGGTTTATGTGGAAACGTGGAGTTGAGGCCACAATCAGATCAGCCATGATCTTATTGAATGGCGAATGGCCTAATCGTCGCCCTAATTCATAACTTTCTATGTTCGAAAGTCGAGATGTGTTGCTGCTTTAAAATGTCAATCTCATTGCTGTCAACCAGGCAGCACAATTGAAAAGTAACACAAGCAAAGTTGAATGCCTTTATGAATTTTATTTTAATCCTGCAGATATATCAGAATAGCGGAGTTTCAAACTGCAATAGATGGTTTCACTGTAAGTTTCAGCAAAACAATTAATACGTTTGTCATCTATCTAAGTTTCAGTTTAACATATAAAATTGTAAAGTATCTCACAGCATATTTGATGTGAGTGGTGAAATGCAGTTAGGGAGTGGAGAGTGACACTACTCTGCAGTCTAAATAGTCATTGCTGCGGTCGAATTTAGAACCTGGATTTTATATTAAAAGAGGTTTACAGTGCCTCAAAAGAATAAGATGCGTTGGGAAGAAACTGTGCCTGCTTCTGCTTCCCCTCCGCTCCGTTAGTGGCCATTGTAAGTGCCCTCTGGACCATCTCTACCTCCGGCCCTCCGTGTCTTGCCCAGCCCCGTCCCGGCCGCTGCTCTTTGTCGAACATCGGAAAAGGGCGTCCGACATATTAGTTGACGTCATCAGCTTCAGGTAATTTAAAACTAAAGGACGAAAGACTTAAGTGACCCTTCATAATGAAGTAACAGCTTCATAATCGAAAGGAACTAAAAGCCTCACTTGACGGAAGATTAATAATTCAGAAGAATTAATAAAAATAAACTGCTTGTCAAGCGGCTGGTGGAGCTGCGCTTGTACGGATGGTTTTCCCTTCGAGAGGGCAGCGCGGCCCATGTCACTGATAGAGGTCGTTCCGAGCCGCGGGGAATTGTGGGAACTAGGCGCCATATCACCGTCAACAACTGAGTCAATAAACTCCTCAAATCTCTCCCGTTTATTATTCGGTTAGTTTCACTGCCGCGGCAGAGACATCACTAGCATCACAAAGCGGAAAAATCCCAACTCATTGCCTTATCTTTCTCTGATGCCTCGCTCCGTATTTCAATGAGAACGGGATGGCAATCATCATGACCCAAAGGTTTGCGTTTGTCACTGAGTACGCTGGATGCTTCGTCGTTTGACCGCACAGACACCAAGCTTAAGTTACGGCATCTCTCGCTTGTGCAGACTCTACAGTTTTTTTCAGCAGCTGACCCCTGCGAATACCCCACAAATTCTTGCAAGTTGTTTACCCCACACTAACGAACAATTAAGCAAACATAATTCAGTTGGCCACAACAGGCAATAATTATTCTCATTATATTGCACTGAGGAAAATTTGGAAATTATAGTGATCGTGAGGATCTCCAAGTACATTTTGTTCAATCAAACTTCAGTTGCAATAGTGTTAAAACGCATATTTAAGCTTTACAGTTTATTTTTTTGCAATGATATTTTACTGGTTATGTACAAACAAAAAGCAGACAGATTAAGAGATTACCAGTTCTTTGGTTGATTGCTGATGTTAATCAGGATTGTCACTTTATAAATCAATCAAATTAAGTGTATTTTTTTTTTATTTCTGGAACTGTAAGATAGTGTGGAATTCGTTCTGTATTAGCCGTGTCTGATAGTGGGTGTGTGACCGAGAATCTTGCAAATCTTCCTCGCCTTTCTTATTGTCGGACAGAATAATGTATGTGTGTTTAATCTCTGATTTTGTGAGAGTGTGTTGGATTCATTCTGTAAATCGCAGTCTCTGGTACTGTGAGAGAATGCTGGATTCATTCTGCACCTCTCAGTATCTGGTAGTGTCTGTGAGTTTCGGATTCATTCTGTAAATGACAGCCTCTGGTACTGTGCGAGAGTGCTGGATTCATTCTGCACCTCCCAGTATGTGGTAATGTGTATGGGTTTCGGATTCATTCTCTAAATGACAGCCTCTGCTATGGGTTAGAGTGTTGGATTCACTCTGTATCTGTCAAACTCTGGTACTTTGTGAGTGTTGGATTCGTTTTATATCTGATGGTCTCTGGTGCTGTGCGTAAACGTTGGATACATTCTGTATCTGACAGTCCCTAACCCTACATGACTGTTTGATTCATTTTGTATCATTTACTCTTTGGCAATTTGTCTGTGTTGGAGTCATTCTGTAGATGTCAATTTTCGTTGCTGTGTGTGAATGTTGGATTCATTTTGCATTTGAACTCCTCTGGTACAGCATTTGAGTTTTAGATTCATTCTTTCTCAATTAGCCTCCGATATGTTTTTATTTGACAGCGACAGTGAATGAATGGCAATATATTTCCAACTCAGGATGGTGAGTCACTTGGAGGGGAGCTTGCAAATTCTGGTGTTCCCATCTATCTGCTGTCCTTGTCCTTCCAGATGATAGTGGACATTGGCTTGGAAATGCTGTCGAAGGTACCTTGGAGAATCCCTTCAATGCATCCTGTCAGTGGTACAAACTTCTGCTGCTGTGCCTTGGTGCTGGAGGGATGGTTTTTGTTGTGGATGGTGTGCCAATCAAGTGACTGCTTTGTCCTGGACGGTGCCAAGTATCTTGACTGACGTGGGAGCTGTGCTCACCCAGACAAGTGGCGAATACCCCATCACAGTCCAGGCTTGTGACTTTGTAGATGGTGGACAGGCTTTGAGGAATCAGGACGTGGGGTACTTGTCGTACGATTCCTAGCCTCTGACCTGCTCCTGTGGCTACGGTACTTATATGTTTTGTCCAGATCTGTTTCTGGTCAATAGCATACCCCAGGATGTTGATAGTGGGGGATTTAGTGAAGGTAATGCCATTTAATATCAAGGGGAAATGGTTGGATTCTCGCTTACTGATGATCGTCAATGCAAAATAACTGTTTGGCACGAATGTTAATACCCACTTGTCCGCCAAGCCTGGATATTGTACACGTCTTGCTGCATTTGGACATGGACTGCTTCGGTATCTTAGGAGTCATGACTGATGTTGAACGTTGTGCAATGTTCAGCGAATATTCACACTTCTGACCTTATGTAGGAAGGAAGGTCATTGATGAAGCAGTTGAACATGATTGGACGGAGGACGCTTCCCTG
Source organism: Isurus oxyrinchus (assembly GCA_026770705.1). Taxonomy (NCBI): domain Eukaryota; kingdom Metazoa; phylum Chordata; class Chondrichthyes; order Lamniformes; family Lamnidae; genus Isurus; species Isurus oxyrinchus. The sequence continues at coordinate 80,428,890 of JANJGN010000020.1, read as the reverse complement.
AGGAATTCCTGCTGTGATGTCCTGTTGCTGAGATGACTGAACTCGAAAAAGCAAAGCCATGTTCCTTTTTACGAGGTATGACTCCTACCAGCGGGGAGTTTGCCCCCTGATTCCCATTGATTCCAGTTTCTCTATGGCTGCTTTGATGCCATAATTGATCAAGTGTGGCCTTGATGGCAAGGGCAGTGACTCACTCCATTTCTGGAATTCAGCTCTTGTATCCACTTGTGAATCAAGACTCTAATTAGGTCAGGAACTGCAGTGGCCCTGGAGCTACCCAAGCTGGGTGTCAGTGAGCAGAATATGACGAATGTCGTGCCGCTTGATAACACTTTTGATGACATAACTTTACTGATGGAGAGTCGACTGGTAACTGGCCGTGTTGGATTTGTCCTGTTTATTGTGTGAATGACATAGCTGGGCAATTATCCAAATAGCCATATGCATTCCAGTCTTTTACCTGTACTGGAACAGATTGCCTGGAGGCACAGCAAGTTCAGGAGCATAAGTCATCAGTACTATTGACAGAATAGTGTCAGAGCCCATAGCATTTTCAGTGTGCAGTGCATTCGGCCGTTTCTTAATATCACTTGGAGTGAATCACATTGGCAGAAGTCTGGTACCTGTGATGCTGGGGACCTTTGGAGGAGGCCGAAATGGATCATCCACTCGGCACGTCTGACTAAAGGTTTAATCAAATGATTCATCCTTTTATTTTGCCCTGATGTTTTGGGCTCCTCTAACATTAAGGATGCGGATATGTGTGGAGCCTTCTCCTCCAGTGAGTTATTTAATTGTCCATCACCATTTTCAACTGGATGTGGCACGAGTGCAGATCTTAGTTCTGATCTGTTGGTTGTGGAATCGCTTAGCTCTGCCTATCACTTGTTTCTTATGTTGTTTGACACCGTGGTTGTCCTGTGTTATAGCTTTCCCAGGTTGATGCTTCATTTTAGGTGTGCCTGGTACTGCCTCTGTCATGCTGTCCTGCACTCTGCATTGAACCACGTTTGATTCCCTCATTCACATCCCCGTTACTTAGAAAAAGACATATTAATTTATCAGATATTACTTCCAAATGGAAAATCCGTACTTCTGCTCAATTATAAATCTTGCTTTCTTGCAAAGAAACATGCGTTTCTATTCACGATTTTGGCCTCCAGAAATTTTCCCAACATCCACTTAAACTGGCTGCTCTGTTGTTCCAGACCGTATTCCTCCTGTAATAAAAAGGGATTGGGAGAGTTCGAAACCTCTAGTCCAATGGCACAATTCCCAATTCCAAGGAGGAGGGAAATATGATGGGCAGAGCTTTCATTACTTCCACCACCCCTTCCCTCAGCAACCCTCATATATCCCAACCGGACCAGGTAAATATACTAATTTATTTTGTTACAAAAATATTGGATTGGAAGGGATAACAGAACCTGTTTGTTCATTGACTGTAGTTAATGTCTGTCTCCATGGATCCTAATTGTGTCGCTGTAAGCTTTGCCTCTTCTATTAATATGGGAGTCCTTTCAATGTCTTATCTCATAGTGTCAGAGGGAGAGAAATCTCCGACACTGACAGGCTTCAGCGGCTCCAGAGAGAGGGAAATGAGAAACCAGAATCTGAGAACAATAGATTGGAACATTACAACAATGGATCGGAATATGAAAACATTAGATTGGAACATTACACGAATGGATCAACATCTGAAAACAATAGATTGGAATGTTGCAACAATGAACAGGAGTTTATCGATGGCGATTTACATGCTTTCTACATATCGGCTGTCATTAGCTAACCGCATCTATCACACACTTCATGTTATTCAAGGAGGTTATTATCCAATCCTGGCTATTATTGCTGTACCTGGTAAGTCTCTCTGCCCAATTATTTATATCATAAACCACATTAAACTTCATCATACTTCATGTTATTTGAATTTGGGAAGATGGAATCTCTTGTTTTCAGTATTCTCGGAAAATCCACTCGTGATCCACTGAATCCTGGAGCCTCCTTGACCAATATTTGAGGTAGAAACAAACTGTTCACACGATGTGCGATCCGTGTGACCCTGAACTGACTGCTGACTCCCTATACTCTCTACTCACAACCTGGCCCTCTTCCACCTCCAAAATATTATTCACAAACACACCGCCTCACTCCAGCGACTTAGTACACCCTCACCTATTCTTCACACCTGACTCAGCTATCCCAGTGTTATCGTGGTCGTACCGTAGTTACAAACGTTTGTAAGTTAGATCTCATCCCAAACTATCATGCCCATATTCTAAGTCACAACAAATCCGGTTCAGCCATAATCTATTTGCTACTAACCTGCATTGATTCCTGTGCTGGCAACGCCTCAAATTTCATATTATCCCTTATTGATTTTGTGCCTCCATAGCCTCACTCATCCGATTACTCCCAATCCCCTGTATTTTGCCAAGATTCCTGCAAATTGTTTCCCTTTAAGTTTTATGCTGTTTAATTGTAAAGTTTATATATTTCACTCAATACCTCACCTCGAATATGAATATTGCCTTTGCAGTGGGTTAGTCCCACTGGTGCTGGAGTTATGAGGCTCAAAACGTGAAATTCTCTTCCCAGCGACTACCACCTGGAACTCGAACTTTGACACATGCCTTTTGTTACCTGGTGGGTCCCTACCATGGAACGCCTGTGTTAGTCAGTTTTGTTTAAACATGTGTTCAGGAAAACGAAGAATCCCCCGCCTACGTCTAGCACTATTGAAAAGGACAAAGCATCTCACTTGCAGCTGAGGGGCTTTCACTGACGTCTGTTATTAGAAAGTTAGTGGAGGTGTTGGGGATGTTTTTTTCGAGCTTCCGTTGTCAGCTGATGCATACCTTCAGGAAGGATAGATGGTTAGGCAAATCAGCTCTGAATCAGGTATGGATCGTTAGTTACAGTGCATCTTTGACTATAACATGATCAACACTTGGCTCAGCGGGTATATAGATGGGGGGACTCTGTAAAGGGGGTGGACGACGGGGCTCCATCCTATCCACCCCGTGATTTCCAAGAACAATTTACCAATCTACACGTAACCCAGGAAAAGAGTGTGAGGCGACTCTGATTGAAGAAGAAGTGGTCACAGAGCTATCTCACATCATTCAACAAGACTTGCAGCCTCACACCAGAGTGAGGACGGTGACAATAGCAGTTAATTTTCATTGAATTACTATTGACATGGAACTTTGCAGAGAGGAGTGTATAACATATCGAACATCTCTCAGACTGCTGTCCATCGATGTATCCAGTAGGTGATGGAGAACGTTTATGCCGTGCTAGGTGAAAACATCGTTTCCCCCCGTCAGCAGGTACAAGTTTGATGGCAGGTATCATTGTTTTCCTAGGACAGAGGGATTCCCGATGGTGTGTGTTGCATGACTGAGCCTCTATGACAAATGCACAGTAACTGAACTAGCTCTCAGTACATTTTTCGCCCAATATTAACTATTAAGCAGAAGTGGGAGGAACTGGCTATTTTCCATTGAAACTGTAGTGGTGAGCTGCCATAATGTACAGCAACTTCGTGACGATGCACAGTATATCATGTTGTTAAATGCTCACGAAACCAGCAACAGCCATGACACCTTGATTCTGAAGTTGTCAGCCACATCCACCGTCTTCGAACCTCATTCAGAACCAGGGATTGGTTTGTTGGAGATCGAGTTTGCGCCATCTACACATGGCTCTAAACACACAAGAAATGACCACTCCCCACCGCCAATCGATCAGGTGAAAATAACATGAGCTTACCGACTGCAATGGCGCCACCAGGAACATCCTGGAGCAGACCATCAATGCGCTGAACTAATGCTTCTGATTCCTGAACCACCCACAGTGAAACATTTACTACACGCAGGAGCATGTGATCCAATTCAGGGTGTTCTGCTAAACACTTCATACTGTTGAAATGTGGCGACAATTAAGTTAGCCGCCAATTGCTTTATGCAGTGATGCACCACCGACTAATATATGTCAATTATGTCGACATTGGCCAACTGGAGAGAGCCTGAGCAAAGGTGTTGTGGTGACCACCACCATCAATGATACTGCAAGCACCATTCCGCCCCTAGAATTGAGCTGCAAGTGCTGCTGCATCATTCCCTAGACCTTTCTTGTCGTGAGGAATGAGTTTTAGCTTTAAAGTCCAAGTTCAATATGTATCTCATAACTCTGTTAAGAAAATATCAAGTTGAATTTGAGTTTCAGTTGAAAAACTGTTTGGATTTCTAATGAATTTTACGACTTTGGGAAATTAAAACAAAGCAAAAAGCAGAAATAAACGGTGCTGTTGCCTAGCAACAGTGTTCCAGAGAGGCAGCCCAAGTAACCGCCAGCCGCCCCTCCCCCCCCTCCCTCGCAAAACAAAACCGAGCAGTTCGAGTTCAGTTTGAAGACAGCTGCCAAGAGAGACTGCAGTCAGCGAAGAAGCGACAACAGAGAGAATAATTTCACCAAAAGAATCAATAGGTCGAAAGCAGAAAGATTTAGACGGAATGGGGACAAAGTCCCAAGAAGACCATCTGGTCAAATGAAGAACAGGAACCTTGATAATGTGTGTGAAGTGAATTTATATATAAGTAGAGGAATGGAAGGCTTCAAGCTTCAAATTGTTGATAAAAAATAATCTGCAGGAAACAGATTTAAGGTGATATAAAAGGTGTGTTGGAAGTCAGAAGTTCCAAATAAACAACTCAATGCCTGTAACCCTTGATTATGTTAATGTGATGCACCAATGATGTTGATGGCTGTGTTGGTGAGGAAGAGTGCATAGAAGACAGATTGAATTAATGTGATGACCTCGGGGAAGGGGAGCATTGCAAGGAGAGCTTATAACCCTGAAGGTGAACCCTATCAGAAGCCATCTGAGGGAACGTGTCAGTCTTGGAGACGATTATAAAGGGGACTCTTGGAGAGTGGAGGCTGGAGATCCTCGTGTTAAATATTGATTTCACTGAACCGCTTGGCTCACAGTGGGACATCTGAACAGGAGGAGTTGAAAGCAGGTCCATTGCATTTCTTCCAGGTGAATTTGTCACTTAGATTCAATATTTATGTCTGAGTGCAGGGCTCCTCTTGGTTGTTTGGTACTATGTAAGTATTGTGAACATTAGAGCAAATGTGAGCCTTTGTAACCTGTGTAATCCTTACAAACCCACCTGTCTGTCTATCTATCTATCTATCTATCTATCTATCTATCTATCTATCTATCTCTTTCTCTATCTATCTATCTATCTATCTATCTATCTATCTATCTATCCATCTATCTAGCTATCTATCTATCTATCTATCTATCTATCTATCTATCTATCTATCTATCTATCGATATGTCTATCTATCTATATATACATATATATAAACATATATGCATGTAAAAAATGTATATATATATATATATATATATACATAGAGAGAGAGTGAGAGAGAGAAAGTTGTAGGTGAAAGAGCATTATAATATAATTCATCTTGTCTTGTTTAATAAATGTTCTTTTTTTGTTAAATCTTCCATAGTTCTCTCCAGTGATTCTGTTCAGTAGCCCCTCTCCAATTATCTAAACAAATAAAATGAACGTTACGGTCTATCCAGTTGGGTTCCACCCTGTTATCCGACTTGCCCAGTTGCATCGTCAGCTGGGATGATAACAACCTGATCACCTTCATGAGGGCATAGGCAATGTCACCGGTAATCGGGAGGAAACCGCGGGAGGATGAGGAAGAGGCATGGAAGATATTTTATGCGTATCCTAGACCCAGACATGCTGTCGGAGAGTGCCTAATAAGGCTCTGAATCCCATTGGACAACTTTGCTATCCCACAATTCTCCACTGTTGCAGCCATTTGAGGCAGCCCAACAGTGCATCTCTTTGGACAACATTGTGTATTAAAAATCAATAATACAAACTTGAATATTGACTTCCAAATCCAACAGCACAACCAATTATACAGAAAAGAAGGAACTATTCAGACTTCGCAGTTCTATTTGTGCCTGTCCTGTATGTTCCCTTGATTTGCCTAGTGCTCCTGCCTAGTGCTTCTCCAGTGGCGAAAGCATGGCTGACTTTCACTGGAGAAGGCTGTAGATAGACTTGCAGGTCAACCTTGGAAGCTTTGGGGCTTGAGAGCTCAGGTTCGGGCAGCGACACCTCGACATGGGCAGCAGCAGTCTGAGCTGGATCTTGGGTTACAGCAGTGAAACAGGCGGAGGGGCAGTGAAGGTAGACCAAAAGCTGTCAACCGGAGAGAGGACATCATGTTCATGCTCCATGGTGAAACTGTGAGTCCCACGGGCTCGACGTCAGCGATCCCACTTAAATGTTGCAGCACAGGTTGCTGGGCTGCTGATGAAATCTGCATGTCACTTTGAGCACTGAGATTCACAGCCATAATGACAGCAGTCTGAGCCTACATGGCAGCAAGCATGGATCTCATGAGGGTAGTCTGAGTTCCCACTGCGATGATGAGATGCTGGATAGATTCGGCCTGCACTGCAGCGGAAGCTGAGGCAATGTCCACCAGATACTTTATCACAGTTGGCTCCTCCCGTGTACTCACAAAGTCAGTGTTCACTTTCACAGTGAACAGTAATTTTCCTATCTGAGTCCTCTGTACCAGAAGCCGTTTACGATCACACCTTCTGTTGAGCTGGCGCAGGAACTTTCCTTTCCACCTGGACTGGCTGCAGCCCATTGGTGCTCGTTGATTCACCGCTTACATAACCTTACAGTGCGTTCATCTCTATTTTACAAACCGTCCAATTATTTGGGCTGGTGGCTGTAAGTGTCAGATCAAGTGAGAGAGCTTCATCAGCAGTGCTGCCATGTTTTCTCTCTCCCCCGTATTTCAGATCCACCCTTTCTCCCTTCCCCTTTCCCCTCAGTCTATCTCTCTTCCTCGCCCCAACTCTCTCTCCCCCTCTGTCTGACTGGGGACCTGTCTGTTTTTGGTTGTCATTGCCAAGTTTGATATCAGAATTGTGTGATGAGCTGAGGGAAATCAAAATGTCCATTGTTGAACCATCTAAATCTTGTGCATCATGATCCCAGACAGCAGGATGAGGGTCAGCTGGGCGTTCAGAAAGGACATAAGGCAGGAAGTGAAAATCATCCCGAATGCTCTCTGCAATATCCAATGCTGCAGGCTCTGTTACACTCGCTCCCATAATGCAAAGTCACATGACCTCCCTCAGGAACAGGGGGTGAATGTTTTCCTTGTCCACTGTTCTGTTTGCTGCTCCCCCTGTTTAAGCGGTCACATCGTCCTGCCAGTGAGTGGGGCTGACTGTAAGTGATGGTGTTCTACTGCATTGAGGGTTTTACCTGCCGTAGCTGGTAAGCTGGAGTTCCGTTGAGACAGTAAATGTTGAATGTGAGGTTGCTGTCAGTGGAAGGTGTTTGGAGTCAAGTAGTGATTTTAAATATTAGACATTAGCCCTAATTGTTAGTGAAATCTGATGGGTGAGTGGTGGAGTTGGAGTACGTTGAGCTGTGTGTGAAGTTGTCCCTGTTCTGGTAGGAGATGCCATGTGAAGATGAATTCACTGACATTTCGCACCCGTGTGAAAACATTAACCTTCTTTTGGCACTGCTGCCAGGTCCTGGGCGCCAGACATTTTACATTGACCACAATTTGTAAAAGTTGCCATCCCTTCCTGAGGGTATTCATTTTGGGTATGCAGCCCCCTCCAACCACGACAACATGCACCCTTGCCACAGATAAATCATTCTCCGCACTTTTATTCCATAAACTATTGTCAATTAAATTAAAACTCTAATAGCTTATTCCTGAAATTTCAGCCACTTGAACTAGTTTCACCATAATCACTCTACTCAAAGCATTCAGGAATTTGAAATCTAGATATAATCTCCCCTTACACTTAACTGCACTACTGAGAAAACCCCGGCATCTCCAAATCTCTCCAGATCCTCGAAACAAATCAAATAAAACACCTCTGAATCTTCACCACATCATTTCATTCTTCGCAAAGTCTGTTGATTAGAATTGGACAAAATCCACCCACCAGGATCAAGATAATGCTATGGATATAAGGATAGATTCTTCCAGATATTTTGTTCACCTATGTCTGTTTTTAAAGCAACGAACGCTGCGTTCTGGTAATTTCATTTTTCAACTGTTTTTTGAACTTCCCAAGGCTAGGTTTTCGTGTCCTGCTAGAGGCAAGGATTTGGTCTGGTATCACAGCAGCTGAGGCATTTTTTATTTTTGTTTCTGCTGAAAGGATGGATATTCAATAGATAATTGAGTCACACGGCATGCAGAGCTTGCTGCAAGAGCACTAATTCTCTGCTGGAGGAGGATGTATGGACATAGAAGTTTCAGTTGAGGCCACACCCAGCCACGTCGCTGCCAGGGACAGGGGACACCTCTGTGTTAAATCCTGCATCAGTTAGCTAATATTGTGCAATTGTTTCTTTGTTCATGGGTGTGGCACCAGGCCAGCTCCAGGTCGGCAAGGCTCAGGTGCAGAAGCAGCAGCATGAAGAACGTCCTGTACTGTGTGTTCAGCTCCAAATGTGGGAGGAAGTTCAATGCCGAGTGGCTGCAAGAATGAGGCATCGGAAATTCAGACAGTTGACACTGCAATTTGAGTAAGATAAACTGGGTCAATTACATACGCATGGGTGACAGTCAATGCAGGAGGAGGCTGCAATTCTCTGGTAAGGCTGTGCTTGAACTGTGTGCCCTTCTCCAAAAAGACCTACAGGAAAGGTAAGTCCAGAGGGAGGCATTGCCAGTGATAATGAATATTTTTGTGTCTCTTAACATTTTCATAACGTGTTACTTCCAAGTCTCATGACTGATTTGTGTGGTTCTCACTCTGAGCTGTGCACATGGGTATCCACACTGTTACCAATTTCAATTTCTCCAACACAGGCCAGTTAATTTTTGTAAACACTGACTCAGCACCTCACGACAGAGCATGCAGGCTTTGCTTCAATTGCTAGTTCTTCACCGGTTCAGGGTACGTTCAACTGCACTCATGCTTTGATTAGTGACCCACACAGAATGTAGACTGCCACGTAACTGAAAGGAGTCCCAGTCTCTGACTGTCCACCTGCTCTGTGACAGCCACAATTACAAACTGTAACTATCTTGGCAAAATGAATTTATACATGTGCCAGGGAAACAGATAATTTAAACATTGCATCTTGGTTACCGGGCCAAGAGAAAAAGTGAAACACAGAGCTCGCACATTAAACTTTTGTGAAGTGTTTTCCCTTATGGATTGCGTAGTCCTGAACCTTGGAATGTGCCAGTCTGAAACATTCGGTCATGGACCACGATGTGCACTGGAAAATTAAGAGGTCTCAGCCGAAAAAGAGCATCTTTCACCGAGTTGATTGTCACGCAGCAGCTGTTGACAGTTGCCACGATGTGTGCCCCTGGGAACAACCCAGAGAGCACAGCGCCCTCTCTCACAGAGCTGCTTAGGATGAACCTCGATGAAAAAAACACTGTAACTCTCTCGAGAACTGCTTTGTAAGGGAACATTCCAGAAGCTGGTGGACAACAGACTCTTTCCAAGCAAGGTCATGCCGAAGACATCGTGTAGAGGATATAGTTTCTGTAGATGCAGCAAGCGAGTGAGAGGCAGGGCCGATGCGACCGCCAGGCAAACGATTTCTTGGTGTTTGTTTCAAAGCTCTGGGATGAGGCATTATCTCAAAAGGCTTTGGCAGTCGGCTCAGCGCACCATCCAACAGGGTCTTTCACGTCCTTTCCCCATCAGGGCCTCGATAAAGTTATGAACAGTCCAAATCCGGATGGGCCTGCGGTCAAAGGTGTTGCTCTCGAACCATTTCTACGTGGGATAGAGTGTGTGACACGGTGCAACGTCCTCTAACAGCAACGTGGCCAGGCCCATTGTTGGTATTACCAGGTATAGGGATAAATGTTAGGACAATGAAAATAAACTAGATTTCAGGGCATGTGGGCGCCGATGGGCACAGCAGGACATCATCATGGCCAGAGACCAGTTCATCCAGCACCGCTTCTGATGATTGCTGTCTTGCAGGGGTGTGACACAAGACGTGGAAGGGAGAGGAGGAAATTCGTAACACCAAAGATAAGGCATTAAATCCATCCTGTATCTGAATGTCATGTCACATATGAGCAAGGTTTACTGTATTCCACACACAGTGTGTCAGGAAAAAGTGATAACCATGGAGCTTTATGTTGGTCAGAACGTGTAAGGATGGCTGATATCCTTACCTGGTGATGATCCGAATGGTGAGACCGATTAGTAAGCACAGAAAGCTCTGCCGCTGATATCTCTTGCTGTAGGCCACGCACTCTATGTCCACACTTGTATCCACTGGAGTGCGACATTCTGGCCTGGTTCCAGCTGAGTGTGGTAATGCCGATGGTGCTGCCTCGGAAACATCAACCTCCTCCTCGTCTCTGAGTCCTGAATTTCTCTGGAGAGGAGGGCAGCAGCTCCAGGGCTTGAGGAGGAATCAAAAGGCAGTCATGAGGTGAGATCATGGAGAGAATTCGATTTTTGAATTACCTTCTTTCAAAGCTACACCGATACTTGCTTGCTGCTCTTCACTTTCTCCCTGGGTAAACAATCTCCGAGTTTCAATTTGCGCATTACCATTCTGAATTGAGCTGAAAATCCCAAATCCCAGCTCCCCACAAATCATAATCCCAAGATTGCCCCCGTCACCACCTGCACAACTTCATCAACAGCAGGGCCATGTGAACCTTGCTGGGGGACTTGCTGTTAGCCACAACGTTTTGTGGATGGCCTTCTGGCCCGCTGCATTGTCCTCTCCTCCACAGTTACAATAACATGGAGATATGTGGCCCACAACCCGTCCTCTATTGCTCTAAGGCATTGTGCTCCCTCTTCCAATTCATGCAAAACAGAGGAAGGGTGTTGTGGTGTCTCGTCGAGTCATGGACATTTGAGATTCCTTCCAGAGATCTACAGCTCTTTCTCCTCATTACGATCATTTACCATTGACATTGTTTTCTTCACCATGATCATGGGCGCAGGCTCTTTTAATGCTACTAAGCATCATATACCCTTTGCCCACCCGAGGCCTGACATCATGTATGCAGCGATGCTAGGTTGCATGTCCGGAAGGGATAAACCCCTCACCTTGGTGGAGTGCAGCTCATTGAGGAGCTTTTGACACTTTGTCCAGGTCTGCGGAATTTCAGCTTTGCAGCTGATGACCTCGAATATTGTCACCGAATTTTTTCTGGTGGTTGGAAGTTACTTGTATCATTCTAGGAAAAAGATGCCCTGTGTATGACTATCTCTGTGAGGAGAATGTACAGGCCGTGCTCCGTAAAGCGGTGTGCTGCTGCCTCCCAGGACTTCAGATACAATCTGGACATTTCAGGTAACAGGGTGCCACTGTGTGTGTTTACCTCTTTCAGGAGGGTGTGTCAGTAGATCCCAGAATCCCAACGATTTTCAGGATCCACAAAGGCTGCAGTGATGGCTCCGCTGGCATAGCGACTACCCACAGGTGACTTGGGTGATGGCACTCGCGCGGGTAAACTTAGACTGCAGCAGACCAAAAGTATAATGAAGCTTATGCTGCATCTCACACCTTGTTGCAGCAAACCATCAGGATGTTCAAAATGTGGTTCCGGTGGCTGAATCTGTCTGGTGAAGACATGCAACATAGTCCACAGATGGTGTGTTGCACAGATCTACCCTGCTTTTTCCTGTATAACCTGGCACTGCCACGGGCAAAGAAGCAGTCTGTGGAGGAGATGGAGGATATAGGCTCTCCCCTGATGAGGCGTGCGTTGATGGTAATCTTGGAAGGCGGAAATGATGGCAATGAGGCATTCACAGTGGCCAGAGAAGCAGGCGTTCTAGGGGCGCTCTCATAGCTGTTAAATAGTGGATGTTGGTGACAACATACAGTGAGGAAACACCATGGAAGCGCACATTGCAGCTATGAACGCTTGATTCCAGGTTGGATGATGGCAGTGCACATACATTCTGTCGGAATGCTCCTATCTTGGATTCCAGGAAGATGATGATAACATGCATTGAAGAAACTCCATAGTTCATCACATCTCCCCGCTGAGTGTCTGACTCCTGTCTGGCTGAGGACAGCTCACTTGCACTCTGGGACGAGGATCATAACATGGAAATGCAGCAATGGAATTTTAATATACCTGATCCTTTGTCAGCCTTGAGCACCTTCCTTCAGGAGCACAGCATCACCGTCCACAGATGCTGACGAGGTGAGGGCCAGAACCAGATTAAAGGTCCTGAGTGAACTCAGAGAGAATTATGGGTCTCTGTAATTCTGGCACACGACATTTAGTCAGCAATGGCAAGCACTGTCGAGGACCAAGCAGCAGTGATGTTTCAACTGAGTGTGTAGCCGCACCACCACGTTGATCTGAAGGTTGCATTAAACAAAGGGAAGGGGTCCGATTCTGAGATACCTGCCTTTATATTGAGCACTATTTGAAGTTTCACATCCGAGTGACACGAACATTGCTCATCATAACAAGGATACATAGGAAAGGCATACTGTGGGAAGATAATTTGTCTTAGTGAAGTAGAAGTGATTAATACACTTGCCCAGGCTGTGCAACTACTTCTCCCAGACTTCTCAAACTCAGCCTCAACATCTTGTTGGATGCCGAAATCTAGAGCGGAGGTGGACACAAACTGCTGAACGTGATGAAATTGACGGCCTCTGGAGGGCCGAGTCCTGGAGTTCCCCGGACTGCTTTTGGCATCCTACTGTTTGGCAGTGGCACCATCCTCGGCATTTTGAGCTGGCGCTTCTGAGGTCACAGGAAAAGGAAATTTGGATAGGTCAGACCCTCGTGGAGTCACCGGATTGGACTGACACGGTGATATGTAGCTGCGGAACGTCCTCCCTATGTGTTCCTGAAGGCCCTTGGCCGAGTCATTTGTGGTGTGTGTGTGTGATTTATTTTGTGTGTTTGTGCCTGCATGTGCATGCGTCTCTGTCTGTGTGTGCCTTGGTGTGTTCCTGAACTTGTGTGTGTGTGTAAGACAGAGAGTGGGAGAGTCGTCTGTGTGTTCCTGTCCATACTACTGTTTGTGTGGGAGCATGCCTTTCTGTCAAAATTTCTGTGAGTGAGAACATTCATGTGTATTTGTGCTCCTGTTTTATGTTTGTTGCTGTTTGTGTGAGTGGTTTTGCTCTTCTAAGCATTTGTGTGTCAGGCGGTGTTTATGAAATCTTGTTTGTGTGCCTGAGCATCTCTTTTTTTGTGATTACTTTTGTGGGTATCAGTGCATCCTTTTGTGCCTAACTACGCGTGCATTCGTGCTTGTGTCTTTGCATTGGAGCATTTGTTTGCCTGTGTGTCTTGGTGTGTGTGTTTCAGTGTTTGTTTGGGTATGTGTGTTTGTGTTTATTTGTGTGTATGTGTGAGAGTAAGAGAGAGTTTGTATGAAACGTGGGAACATAGAAAGATAGAAAATAGGAACAGGAGTAGACCTTTTGGCACTTTGAGCCTGCTCCACCAATCATTAAGATCATTGCCGATCATCCAACTCAATAGCCGGCAATGGGATTCTCCCTATTACCATTGAGCCCTTTCACCCCAACAGCTATATCTTACTCCTTCTTGAAAACATGCAATGTTTTGTTCTGTACTATTTCATGTTGTAGCGAATTCCAGAGGCTCACCATTCTCTGGTTAAATAATGTTCTGCTCATCTCAGTCCTTAATGGTCCACCCCTTAACCTCAGACCAGGAACCCTGGTCCTGGACTCCACTACCATTGGGAGCAACAGTCCTTTATCTACCCTGACTAGTCCATTTAGTATTTTATAGGTTGCTATGACATCACCGTCATTCTTCTGAACTCCAACAAATAAAACCCTAACCGGCTCAGTTGCTCATCATATATCAGTACCGCCATTCCAAGCACTCCCCCTATATAAAGTACATCATTCCATAGATAAGGGGAGCAAAACTGCACACAATATTCCAGCTGACGTCTCACCAAGACCCTATGTAACTGCATCAAGACATGTCTGTTCCTGTTCTCGAATCCTCTCGCTGTGAACTCCAGCATACCCTTTGCCTTCTTTACCACCGGCTGCACTTATATGCTTAACTTCAGCGACTGGTGTACGAATGCACACAGGTCTCTTTGTGCATTCCTCTCTGAATTTCTCGCCATTTTGATAATAACTTGTCTTTCCGTTTTTGTCACTGAAGTAGATAACCTCACATTTATCCACATTATACTGCAGCTTCCATAAATTTCCCCACTCACCCAACCTACCCGAATCACACTGAATGGTCTATGCATCTTCCTCAAAGTCTACCCGCCATCCCAGATTTGTGTCATCCACAAAGTTAGAGATATTACATGTAGTCCCCTCATCTAAATCATTAATAGTTGGGGTCCAAACACCGATGCCTCTGGTACCCCACTAATCGCTGCCTGCCATTCCAAAAATAAAACCGTTTATACTTACTCTATGGTTCCTGTCTACCAACCAGTTTTCTATCCATCTCAGAACACTACCTCAAATCCCATGCGAATAAAGTTAACACCCTAATCTGTTATATGGGTTTTTGTTGAAAGCCTTCTGAAAGCCTAAATAAAGCACACCCACTGGCTCCCCGTCATCAACTCTATTAGTTACATTCTCGGAAGATTCCAGCAGATTTGTCAAGCGTGAATTCCCTTTCTAAATCCATGCTGACTCTGTCCGATTGAAACAGTCTTTACCAAGTGCTCAACTATTAAATCTTCTATAATGTACTTTAGAATTTTCTCCACAACTGATGCGTGGCCGAGTGTTCCATAACTCAATGTTTTCCTCCTACCTCAATGTTTAAATAGTATGGTTACATTAGCTAGCCACCAATCCTTTATAGCTGTTCCAGAGACTATAGAATCTCGGAGCATGACCATCAATACATCCCTTATTTCTAGTTAAACTTCCTTATGTATTCTGGGGTGTAGGTTATCAGGCCCGGGGGGCCTATTGGTCTTCAATCCCACCAATTTTCCCAACACAATTTCCCTACTAATACTGATTTCTTTCAGTTCCTCCCGCTCACTAATCCCTGTAGTCCCCAATATTTCTGGTATGTTATTTGTTTACTCCTTTGTGTAGATAGAATCAAATTGTGTATTTAGTTGAACAGCCACGCACATTTTCTCCATTGTATATTAACCAGTTTCTGAGTGTAAGGGACTTACATTTGTTTTCCTCAATTGTTTTCTCCACACATACCTATAGAAACTTTTGCAGGCTGTTATGTTGTTCCCCGCAAGCCTACTCTAGTAATCTATTTTCCCCTTCTTAATCATTCGCCTGGTCCTCATTTGCAGAATTCTAAAATGTTCCTAAATGTCAACATGTTATTGTTTCTGGCCAACGTCTCTGCCTCTTCCTTGGACTTAGTACTCTGTCTACTTTCCCTTTTAAGCCCTGGTTCGGCCACATTTCCTGTCTCCCTGTTTAGCCAGAAAGGAATAAACTTTTTTTTTTCAGCTCACACATGAGCTCTTTGAATGCTTGTCATTGCTTACCCACCGTCATCCCTTTAAGTAACATTTCCCAATCCATCAAGGCCAACTCGCGCCTCATACCATCATGGTTTCCTTTACTAAGATTCAGGACCATAGTCACAGACTCAACTAGGTCACTCTGCATCTTGATGAATATTTCCATCATATTATAGTGGCTGATCCTCAAAGGCCCTGCACAACTAAACTACAAATTATTCCTTTCTCATTTCACAACACCCAGTGCCGGATGACGTATTATCTTCTTCATTCCTCAACATATTGCTCCTGAAAATCATCGTCTGCAAACTCAAGGAATTCCTCCTCTACAGTATTGTTACTGATTTGATTTGCCCAATCTATATGCAGAATAATTAACCACGAATTGCAGTTGTTCTATTATTGAAACTGTCTCTAACTTCCTTTTCAATGACACTCCCAACGTCACCATTACAGTTTGGGTCTCAATATAGAATGTAAAAGTGAACTAACAATTTTTGCCCCTCCGTGTTTCTCAGCATTAGCCACAGAGGTACCGCACGGCCGGAGCTACTACCATGTCTCACTATTGCGTTAATTTCCTCTTTAACCAGCAATGCAACACCATCGTTTCTTAATTTTTGTTTGTCCTTCGTAAATACTGAATACTCCTGAATGTTCAGTTCTCATCGCTGGCCAAACTACAGCCATGACTCCATCATCCCGACTCCCGACTATATCATACATGCTTATATATATTTGCACGTTTAATACATCCACTTGTTGTGAATGCTCCTCGTGTTAAGGCACAAAACTGTCTAGCTTGTTTTATTTAAATTACGTGTCCCTTTCCCACATTTTACTGATGTCCACTTTGATTAGAGCCTTTGATTTCTCTGCCTATCACTTTTCTTATTCCCCATTCTGTTTTTTATTCTTTTCCTAGATTCCCCCTCTTCGGAATCCTTGCAAAGTCTCCCATCGCTCGACCATTTTAGTTGAAACCATTCCCAAACACTGTCACAACTATCCTCCCTAGGGCATCAGTACTGTTCCTGCGCAGGTGTAACCCATCCAGTTTATACCTGTCCCAATTCACCTAGGACATGTCCCAATGTCCCAGGAATCTGAAAACTTCCCCCTCAGACCATCTGTTGAGCCTAGTATTGATTCGATATCTCCTGCCATTTCTACTCTGATAAGCACATGGCATGGTTAGTAATCCTGAGGTCACTATCTTTTAGATCCTACTTTTGAACTTACTTCCTAAATCCCTATATTCTGCGTTTAGGACCAAATCACTTATTTGCTTCTGTACTTTGTACCAGTGTGTACCACGACTCCTGGCTGTTGGCCCTAACACTTCAGAATGTCCTCTAGCCACTCTTGGAAGTCCTTGACCACAGCATCAGTGAGGCTCCATACCATTCCGGAGTCTTCTTTGTGACCTCGATAACAACTATGTAGTCCCCCTTAGAAGTGAATTCACTGCAACTATTTGCATTCCCAATCTTTTTTAGTCCTCCACTACACAGCAGACCCAATCATGCTCCAACGAATTTAGCTGTTGCTGCTTTCGCTTGAGAGGCCATTCCCATCAACAGCATCCCAAGCGGTTACCTGTTTAGCAGGGGAATAGTCACAGGAGATTCCTGCATGTCTGCTTAGTCACCTTGCTTTGCCTGGTGGTACCCTATTCCCATCCTCCCTGTGGACACATAGCTTGCAGTGTGACCACCTCTGTTTAGGTGCTATCCACAATTCTATCTCCCCCGCGGATGCTCCACAGTGTACACAGCTGCAGCTACAGCTCCAAAACCCTGGCTTCCAGAAGTTGTCACTGCTGACACCTCCCACACAGATGCTGCACGCGGACAATAGAAGTGTTCCCTGCTTTCCACGTAGAGCTGGGGGAACATACAACGGCCTTGAGCTTTCCTGCCTTGACTCAATCCTTTAAACTAATTAATCCTTTAGGAAGATAATTAACATCAAATAATACCAGTTGCTCTCGGGCCCATCTTTCCTGCTGGCTCTACGTTATTACAGAATATAGCCCTTAAAAAAGCCGAACCACAAAATAAGTACTTAAAACTATAAGCGATAAAAGAACCAAAAACGTACCCAATGGTGTTCACAGTGCTAAAAGGAGTACCTCGTTCCTTCCTTATCAAATTCCCTCAGTCACCACCTTCAACTTAAGCACTGTACCGCAGCCTAAAACAACACTCCAGTGCAGACAAAGTCAAATGTAAGGTAGCCTGTTTTTTTTAACTTTCTGAATCTAGCCTCTGAAAGCCTGTATAAGCCAGTTATCAACATAGTGATGCAGAGCCTGCATAAACATTGTTTGGAAGACAGGGTAATACCTTCTTCCACCACAAACAGCAAAAATTTAGTTACTTACGAATTTAAATTAAGACCAGGCTTTAGGGAGAATTAAGCCTTAAATTCCCTCAGTCAGCAACCTCTAACATAAACACTCCAAAGCAGTTGAAAGTCGCACTCCAGTGTGGCAGGTCTCGTGGGTGTGTGTGTGTGTGTTTGCGTGCACACGCATCACTTTGTGTATAGGTGTGTGTTTGTGCGCGGCCATCTCTTACAGTATAAGGGAGGGTGAGAGAGCGCTTGAGTGTGTCTTGCCGTCTGTTGTGGCTGTCTGTGTATGTGTGCGGGAATATGGGCATGAACCTGCATGTTTAAAGCTGCATTTCAGTGCAAGTGTTTCACTTTGTGTTCGTGTGTGTGTTTGTGTCTGTTTGTTTATGTGTGTGATTCTTTGCGTTCCTCTGAGTGTGAGTGTGTGTTTAACCATTTATCTGTGTGTATTTGTGAGTCTATGATTGTATGAGTTTGACTGTCTGTGATATTCTGTATTTGTGTCTCACTGTCTTCATGTGTGAGTGTCTGTGTGCTTTTCTCCATGGACATGTGGGAGTGAGTGTGTGCTCCTGTGTGTGCCTGGATGAATTACATTGTGTGTGTGTGTGTGTGTGTGTGTGTGTGTGTGTGTGTGTGTGTGTGTGTGTGTGTGTGTGTGTGTGTGTGTGTGTGTGTGTGTGTGTGTGTGTGTGTGTGTGTGTGTGTGCAAGCAAATGCTTGTGCCTCCGTGACTGTGTGTCTGAGTTTGTGTTTGCAAGTGTTTGTTTCTGCATGTGGGCTTGAGTATTTCTCTTTCTCCATTTGTGCATGCGTACTTTTGTTCGTGCATGTGTTTGAGTGTGTGTCTGTGTAAGTGTGTGTGTATGTGTGTGTGTGGGTGCACGCATGTGTTTGTCTCCATGTGCGTGTGTTATTGTGTGTGCATATGTTTGTTTCAAATTCTTTTTTTAACGGATAAGAGCTTGTCTGGCTTGGCCATGCCTCATTGCCCTTGAGAAGTGTTTGTACTTTGGTGTGTTTCTGTGTTTGAGGGTGTGTGTGTGCATATTTCTCTATATATGAATATGTATGCAGATATGTGTGTGCATGTGTGTGTATGTGGGTGTCTGTGTGCATGTGTATGCATGTGTTAGAGTGTGTGTGTGTGTTTGTGTGTGTGTGTGTTTGTGTGTGTGTGAGAGAGAGAAAGAGAGAAAGAGAGAGTTTCTGAGTGTGTGTTTCTGTATATGTGAATCAGTGTGTCTGTGTGTGTGCATGTTATAACGTGTGTTTGTTTGTGTGTGCGTGCATTCGTATGTACGCACATGCACATGTGTGTCTTTGAGCACTTGTGAGTTTCTGCATGTGTGTGTCCATGTGCGAGTGTGAGGGTGTGAGCATTTTTAAAGCATTTTTAGCGAATGTGAGTATCACTGTCTATGCCAGCATTTGTGTCACACTGCAAATTGCCCGTGAGAAGTGCTTCTATTGTTTCGGTGCACATGTGTATGTATGTTTTTGTGTGTGTGCATGCATGTTTTTTTTATTATTCGTGTGTTTGACTACACGTGTGCCATTTTAATGTACATCTTTCTGTACTTGCATTTGTGAATGCATGTGAGTGTGTGTGTGCTTTATTGCATGATTGTGCGTGTGTGTGTGTGTACGAGAGAGATTGTGTGTTTGTTTGTGTGTGTTTCCCTACATGTAAATCAGTATGTCCATATACGTGCGCATGTGAGAGTTTGTCTTTGTGTGTGTGCGTTTGTGTTCATGCACATGAGTGTGCTTGTGTGCTTCTGTGTTCCTCTGAGTGTGTGGGTTTCTGTTTCTTGTATGAGATTGTTTGTGTGACTGAGCGTAAGTGCAGGTGTGCATGTGCATGAGTGTGTGATTCCATGTGTTGTGCTTGTACGTGTCTGCGCATCTGTGTCTCCATGTCTAAGTTCATGAACATCTGCCAGGTTCAGAGATAGAGAGAGAGATAGCCGTGTGTTAATTTCTGTGAATATTACTCTGTATGTAAAACAAAACCAGAATTACTTGGAAAAACGCAGCAGTTCTCGCAGGATTGGCGGAGAAGAAAACAGTTGACGTTTCGAGTCCTCATGGCCCTTCAACAGAACTAGGTGAATCCAAGGAAGGGGTGATATATAAGCTCGTTTAAGATGTGTGTGTGTGTGACGGGGGTGCGGGGAGGAGGTGGGGGGGGAGAAGTGGAGTGGGGTAGTGTGGTTGTAGGGCCAAGCTAGCAGTGATAGCAGCAGATCATCAAAAGATATCACAGACAAAGAACAAAATAACACATACGTGTTGAAGTTGGTGATGTTATCTTAACGATTGTGCTAATTAAGAATGGATGGTAGGGCATTCAAGGTATAGCTCTTCTGGGGGTGGGGGAGCATAAGAGATTTAGAAATATTTAAGAATAATGGAAATAGATGAGAAAAGAAAAATCTATATAATTTATTGGAAAAAACAAAAGGAAGGGGGAACAAACAGAAAGGGGGTGGGCTTGGAGGAAATAGTTCAAGAACTAAAGTTGTTGAATTCAATATTCAGTCCGGAAGGCTGTAAAGTGCCTAGTCGAAATATGAGGTGCTGTTCCTCAAGTTTGCGTTGGGCTTCACTGGAACAATGCAGCAAGCCAAGGACAGATATTTGGGCAAGAGAGCTTGTTAGAATGTTAAAATGGCAAGCGACAGGGAGGTTTGGGTCATTCTTGCGGACAGACCACAGGTGTTCTGCAAAGCGGTCGCTCAGTTTACGTTTGGTCTCTACAATGTAGAGGAGACAGCATAGGGAGCAACGAATACAGTAGATTAAATTGGGAGAAATGAAAGTGCAATGCTGCTTCACTTGAACGGAGTGTTTGGGCCCTTGGACAGTGAGGAGAGAGGAAGTGAAGTGGCATGTTTTGCATCGTTTGTGTGGCATGGGCTGGTGCCATTGTTGGGGGTTGAAGTGTAGGGGGTGATGGAGGAGTGGACCAGGGTGTTCCAGAGGGAATGATCCCTACGGAATGCAAACAGGGGGGCTGAAGGGAAGATGCGTTTGTTAGTGTCAGCATGCTGGAGTTGGCAGAAACGGCGGAGGATGATCCTTTGAATGCAGAGGCTGGTGGGGTGATAAGTGAGGACAAGGGGGACCCTATCATGTTTCTGGGAGGGAGGATACAGTCTGAGGGCGGATGCACGGGAGATGGTCCGGAATGGCTGAGGGCCCTGTCAATGACCGTGGGTGGACAAACTTGGTTAAGGAAGAAGGAGGACGTGTCAGATGAATTGTTTTTGATGGTAGCATCATCGGAATAGGCCCCCGCCTTTGGCACCTCCCCATGCCAACACAAAAGATGGAGCACCTGCCCCTTCACTTCTTCTCTCCTCCCCGTCCAACGGCCCAAACACTCCTTTCAAGTGAAGCAGCATTTCATTTGCATTTCCACCAACTTAGTCTACTGTATTCGTTTCTCCCAATGCGATCTCCTCTACATTGGAGAGACAAACGTAAACTGGGCGAGTACTTTGCAGAACACCTACAGTCTGTCCGCAAGAATGACCCAAACCTCCCTGTTGCTTACCATTTTAACACTCCACCCTGCTGTCCTGCCCACATGTCTGTCCTTGGCTTGCTGCAATGTTGCAGTGAAGCCCAACGCAAACTGGAGGAATAGCACCTCCTCTTCCAACTAGGGTATTTCCAGCCTTCCGGACTGAATATTGAATTCAACAACTTTAGGTCTTGAACCCACTCCTCCATCCCCACCCCCTTTCTGTTTCTTACCCCTTCCTTTTGTTTTTTCCAATAAATTATATAGATTTTTCTTTTCCCACCTATTTCCAATATTTTTAAATATTTTTAAATCTTTTATGCTCCCCCCACCCCCACTAGAGCTATACTTTGTGTCCCCTACCATTCATTCGTAATTAGCACATTCGGTTAGGTAATATCACCAACTTCAACACCTAAGTGTCCTTTTGTTCTTTTGTCTGTGACATCTTTTGATGATCTGCTTCTCTCACTGTTTGTTTGTCCCTCCAACCAGATCCCCCCTCCACTTCTCTCCACCATTACCACCCCCCCCCCCCACCCACGCCTCCCCCCCACCCCCCACAAATACACACACACACCTAAACCCAACTTATATTTCACCCTTCTCCTTGGATTCACCTAGTTCTGTTGAAGGCTCATGAGGACTCAAAACATCAACGCTTTTCTTCTCCGCCAAAGCTGCCAGACCTCCTGAGCTTTTCCAGGTAATTCTGTATTTGTTTTGGATTTCCAGCATCCGCAGTTTTTTTTTTGTGCTGTGTATGTAGTTGCTTGCTTTGGTGTAGAGGTTTCTATGCGATTGAAAGTTTGTGTGCTTGTTTGTGTGCTTATATTTATATGTTTCTCTTTGCATGTGCACATCGGATATTCTGGGGCAGAGAGTGCTTGCGGGAGGTTTTCTGTCTGTGCATGTGGGTCTGACTTTCTGTAAATAAATGTGTGAGGATGTGTGCATCTTTATTTGCGTGAGCACGTGTGCTTCCACGTGAGTGTCTGGATTTGTGTGTGTGTGTGTGTGTGTGTGTGTGTGTGTGTCTGTTTGCATGTGAGTGTGTTCTTGTGTCCATTTCTGTCTATTGGTTTGTGCATATGATTGTCTTTGTGTGTGCATGTCTGTGTGAATTGGTTGTTGTGCGCACACTTGTGTGAATGAGTATTTGTATGAGATTATGTGTCTTCGATACTCTTTTTCTGTATATTGGACTGAGTGCTTGATTGCCTTTTTGTACGCATGCATTCATTTGTGTGCGTGTGTTTTTGTGCTTGTGAGAAAGAGAGTTTGTGAGTTTGTATTTGTTTTCATGTATTTCTCTACATGTGAATCACTGTCCATATATGTGCGCCTGTGAGAGTTTGTATTTGTGCGCGCGTGTGTGCATACATTTGTGTGTGTATGAGCTTGTGTTTTTCTCTGAGTGTGCGCATGTGATTAGAAGTGTGAGTGTGAATTTTTAATGAATGTTTTAAGGGATGTTTGTTTAGCTGTCTATTACAGCATTTATAGCCCACCACTAATAGCCCTTGACAAGTGCTTGTGTGCTCCTTTGTGTGTGTGTATGCGTGCTTCTGCCTGTGTGCATGCAATTGTGTGTTTGTGCATGTGCCTTCGTTTGTGCCTGCTTCTATGTACGTGCTTGTGTATGTGCATGTGTGTGTGCGAGTAATTTTGGTGTTTGTTTGCTTTAGTGTATGTGTGTGTGTCTGTGTCTTCTTATGTGTTTGTGCATTTCTATTTCTTGTGCGGGATTGTTTATGTTAATGAGCTTGAGTGCATGTGTGCCTGTTAATGAACGTTAGTGTGTGTGTGGTTTTGTCAGTTTGTGTTTATGCGTGCCTGTGAACACTTTTTCTGCATTTGTGTTCATGAGCGTGAGATTGCATAAGAGAGGGAGGGAGAAAGAGAGCCGTGTCTGTTTTTCTCTGAATATTACTGGATGTGTGTGTGTGTGTGTGTGTGTGTGTGTGTGTGTGTGTGTGTGTGTGTCTATGTGCCTGTGTGTATTCTGTGTCACAGTTTCTCTGTGTGTGAAAATTTCTGTGTGTGCTTTTGAGCTTGGTTTAATGTGTTTCTCTTTAACTGTGTATGTGTTTTTTTTCTGTGCGTTTTTGTGTCAGAGAGTGTTTGCGAGAGTCTGTCTGTGTTTACACATTACTTTCTCTCTTTCTGTAATGAGAAGTTTGAGGATGGGTGCATTTTTGTGCGCTTGAGTATGCGAGCATCCGTGTTTGTGTCTGTGGTATTGTGTGTTTATGTGTGAGAGAGAGGGGAAGAGACCCTGTGTGTGTCTGTGTGTGTATCTGTGTGTCGGTTTTTGTTTGTGTGTAAGTGAGAGAGGCAGAGAGAGAGAGATTGTTTGACAGTTTGTGCATGAGTGTCACTGCAATATTCGGTATGGGCACGTGTGTGATTGTGTAAACGAAACGATGAGTCACTACTCGAGCCCGACCTCGTGAGGCTCTGGTTGTTTGCAAGCATGCATTTGGTAACGTCCCTGCATGTGAGTCTTTCACTTTGTTTGTGTGTCCGTATGTGTGTGCGTGTATTTGTGTCTCAGTGTCTGTGTGTGTATGTATGTTTTGATTTTGTATATATCAATGTGTTTCTGAGCGTGTGTGTGTGTGTGTGTGTGTGTGTGTGCGTTTGTGTGAATGTGAATAACTTTGTGTGTTTTTGATCCTAGTTGCCTGTCCGTGTTTTTGCGATCGTGGAAGCTTCTGTTTGTATTGTGTTCCTGTTCGTGTGTCTGTGCATGCATGCGTGTTTGAATGTGTGTGGGTGAAATTGCAAATGACTTTATGCAGGCTTTTACAATGACTTTGTTTCAGTGCATCTGTTTATTCATGTCCATGTGCATATGTATGTCTGTTTGTATGTGTGTCTGCGTGCAAGACCACCTTTTTGCCTCTGTGTGGGTCCGTCTGTGTGTCTGTGCGCAGCTCCATGTATGTATATGTGCCTGTGTTTGAGCCCGTGTGCACGTGAGTGTGTATGTGTGCATGTGTTTGTGTGTCTGTATGCACGTGTGTGTGTGTGTGTGTGACTCTGCAGGTGTGTGTGCTTGTTTGTCATTGTGTCAGTGCATGCATGCCCATTTGCTTACGCATGCCTGTGTGTGTGATTGTGTGTGTGTGTGTGTGTGTGTGTGTGTTTGTGTGTGTGTGTGTGTGTGTTTGTGTTTGTATACGAGTGTATGTTTCTGAGAGGTGTTTCAGTCAGTGTGTAAGTCATTTTGATTCTGTAAGTGTGTCAATTATTTTTTTCCGTGTGCATATCTGTCCGTGTATTTCTGTGTGTGTAGTGTTGCTTGTGTGCATGAACATGTATGCATGACAGAGAGCATGTGACTTTGTTTGAGTGTTTGTGCATGTCTGCATATGTGGAACTGGGTGTCTATATGTGAGTGCATGTGAGAGTGTTTGTATTGTGTGCATGCGAGTGTGTGTGTGTGTTCATGTCTTAGTGAGTGTGCCTGTGTGTGTGTATTTGTGGTTGTGTGTATTTGTGCCTGTATGTGTACATGTGTGTGTTTGTATTTATGTGTGTGCCTGAGTGTGTTTGTGTGTATCTATGTGTGTATCTCCGTGTTATGTGTGTTGTTGTGTATGTGCAATCGTGTGTAGGCATGTGCACTTCTTGAGTGTCAGTGCTTATGTGTATCTCTGCCTGCGTGTGTATGTGTGTGTGTGTGAGCATGTGTGCATGATTTTGTGTGGGTGATTGTGTGTGCATTTTTGTGTTAGTGAGAGAGTGCCTGTGTCTGTGTGAAAATTTGTCTATGAATCTTGTTGCCTTGTGTGCATCTGTGCGTCGAAATGATTGTTTTAATGTAAGAAATGGTAAGGGAGTGTTTGAGCGTTTTTCCCTGCCTGCTTGTCAGCGCCTGTTTATGCATGCACGCATAAGAGCATGTTTCTGCATGTGTGGAATTGCGTGTGAGTTCACTTTGTGTGTGTAATAATTAGTGCACATGTGGGATATTTTTGTGTGTGTGTGCATGCATGTTTGTGTTCATGTGTTATTCTCTGTGTATGCGTGGAAGTATGTGTATGTGTGTGTATCTGTGTGTGTGTGTGTGTGTGTGTGTGTGTGTGTGTGTGCGTGTGTGTGTGTGTGTGTGTGTGTGTGTGTGTGTGTGTGTGTGTGTGTGTTGATGTTGTCATCTCTGGCTAGGCCAGCATTTCATTTTGCATGGCTAATTGCACTTGAGAAGTTTATGTGTACGTGTGTTTGAGCCTGTCTGTGCATATCTGTGTATGTGCTTGTGTGTGTTAGCATGTATGTGTGCATGTGCGTTTGTTTGTATGTGTGTGTGTGTGTGTCTGTATGTGTGTACATATCTATCTTTGTGTGGTGTGCATGTGCAGTACTTGCAATGTATGTGCATGCAGATGTGTGCATTAGCGTCTGTGTCAGAGATCGAGAGCAAGAAAGCGAGAGAGACAGACAGACAGAGAGGGAGAAAGAGCCTGAACGGAGGAGAGAATCAGCTTTCCATGTGAGTGTTTTTGTCAGTGTGTTTCTCTTCTGGGAAGCGAATCAGGTTTCACGTCGCTGCAGGTATGCCTTGGTGAAGTGCGAACCTGGCTTCCTCCTGTCGCTCTTGGCTACAGCCCACCCCCCTCCCCGCATCACTCCCTAGTGCATCTCAAGATATATATGTTACAGTCAAGACACATTCCCGTGAACTTGTTGGGAGGATCGAGGAGAGATTCGCTGGTTGCTCATAACTGGAAAGTTAACCTGTTGACAAAGCAAAACAGATATTTTAGAAATAGGGCAGGGAAGCAGCTCGTTAAATAAAAAATAATTCAAATTGTATTACGGACTGTATTAAAGCATTCTATAACATGCATTATTTTTGTTCAAGAAAGGAGGAGAGAATACTTCAGGCCGCAAAGGTTTTCAAACACTACCTGTAAGACTGCAGCAAAGTGACCAGTTTCTGTTCAATACATCTAATTATCTAAGTGCATATTATATTTCAAGAAAATAGTTTCAGATGTGTGTGTCTGTGTGTTTATGGAATTAGGGCTTGTTATGCATTGGGTCTCCGATTTTGTAATTAATACATTTTCATCGTTTCATTTGATTTTTTTAAATTACAAGGAAGTCTGATTTGTGGCTGTTTTTAAACTCTACCGCACTGCAGGGGTTAAACAATCTTTCACATAAATCCTTCTTGTTGGAGTCAGTGGAGAAGAGGGTATAATGAGAAATATTCTACCCACCCTGTAACACACATATCACCACTGGTTTAACTCACTCACCCTCGGCTTTCCGTCACTCATGAATTCTCCCCATTACCCCTGAGTTCTCTCATTATCCCTTCATTCCCAAGTTAACTTTGTATGTCTGACTTCCCCATCACTTTTCCACACTCTTCATCCTCACAGCCAATTTTCATTATTTAATCTCTGCTTCCTTCCATTATATCAAGAACCTGCTCTTCTGTTCCTTAATGTCGACTTAATTCAATACATCACTGGATGCAGTCACACATTTGAAAATATGATCAATTCCTCACAAAAACTGCTATTATTATCCTCAGTGTGATTAATAATTTCAATGATTCTTTCCCTTCATTACAGTGAACTTAATCACAATTGTGATCCTGAAGTGTAAAAACTGTGGTCTGACCAAATGTGTCACTTTTTACCTGGTGGCCATGGCAGTGGCGGATCTGCTGGTTGTTATCCTGGACCTGATATTGAGACACATTCCGATTGTTTTTGCTGAACATTTTCTTTTCCTTTATTCCTTCCCCGTGTGTAATATACACGCTGCCCTGCTTTATGCAGCCACTGACTGTTCTGTCTGGTTCACCGTCTCTTTCACCTTTGATCGATTTGTGGCCATTTGTTGCCCGAAGCTGAAAAGTAAATATTGCAGTGAGAGAACGGCGGCTGTGGTTCTGGGAACAGTGACTGTGCTGAGCTTTTCGAAGAATATTTTCTGGTATTTTATGTTCACGGGTCGGTATTGGCTGATGAACCGCCACTGGTTTTGTCAGGTCACAATCGAAGTTCGGATCTCTCTGTTCTGGACAACAACTGAGTTTCTCCATCACATTCTAACGCCGGGTGTCCCGTTTGTCCTAACTTTGCTTCTCAATGTTCTCACCATCAGACACATTTTAGTGAGCAGCAGAGTCCGCAGGAGACTCCGGGCTCACAGCAGTGGGGAGAGTCCCAGAGACCCAGAGATGGAGAGTCGAAGGAAATCCATCATTTTACTGTTTGTGATTTCAGCCAATTTCATTCTGTTATGGTCAATGTTCATGCTTTATTATATATGGAGCCGGATGCGTTATTTGGGGTTGTATTCTGGATGGTTAGATCGATTTGTTGCGGAGTTGGGCTTCATGTCGCAGCTCCTGAGCTGCTGCACTAACACTGTGATTTATGCCGTGACACAGACTGTGTTCAGACAGCAGTTGATGAGTGTGCTGAAATATCCCTTTACTCCAATTCTTCAATTAATTCAATGATGAGAAGAACTCAATCACTAAGTTTCAATTGGTCTGTCTGCCATTCCACCATGGATACCCCTCACTGATTGGGCAGGAAAACAAAGTCCATTAAATCCTGTCCTCCAATTGTCTGGGCTTCCTGCCCATCATCATTATCAGCTAATGACTGGACTTAATTTCCACCTCAGAATCGATCCACGCTTCCACAGGCCTGTTTGTCTTTACGATTCCCCAGACTGATTGCAACGAAAGACACGCCTCCAGACTTCTCTCTTCACCCATTGGCTGGGATTGCTGTCCATCACCGCGATCGCTCAGTCTGATTTGACAGGAATCATTCTGTCGGAAAACAGGGGAAAAAGATACAGCGAAAAACGGAGAAGTGGTCAAAGTGTCTGAGGACATAAAGGCAAGGGGTGTAGGGGCCATGACCTAAAGGTTTGAGGGTTAATTCAGAGTCACATTAGGCGTTAAATGGGAATTGGAGAGGCAGGGAGAGAGAGACAGAGAGAGAAAGTGAAAGAGGGAGAGAGAGACTGCGAATGAGAGAAACACAGAGAAAGAGAAAGAGAGACTGAAGAGGGAAGAGAGAGAAGACAAAGTGCTTGAGGCGTAGAGAGAAAGAGGAATGAATTACATAGAGTTAGAGAGAGGGAGAGAGAGAGAGAGGGGAGTGTGAGAGGGGGAAGTTGTTAGAGAGAGAGAGGGAGTCGGAGAGAGAAAGAGAGAGAGGGAGAGCCAGACAAAGGGAGAGCGACAGAGAGACAGAGAGAACGGACAGGGAAAATGAGCAATAAAGAGAGGGAGACAGAGGGAGTCAGTAACATTACGAAAGAGAGAGGGAGAGAGAGGTGGAGGGAGGCAGAGGGGTCACGAACTGAGCGACACTGAGAGAGAGGCATAGAGGGAGATACAGAGAGGTGGAGAGTAATAGACAGAGAGAATGATACAAGTGGAAAGTGAGGGAGGGACAGAGTGATTGAGAGATACACAGGCAGAAATGGAGACAGAGAGAAAGAGAAAGACTGGTACAGGGAATGTGAGAGTGAGAAAGGCAGAGAAAGAGTGTCAGGCAGCGGGAGAGAGCGGGGTAGAGGGAGGCCGTGTGGGTGGGGTAGAGAGAGAGCGAGACAGAGAAATAGAGACAGAGAGGCAGAGATAGGGTAGAAGAGGGACAGAGTGGGAAAAGGAGGGACAGAGATGGACATAGAGATGCACAGGGAGGCAGCAGAGAGAGAAATAGACAGAGAGACAGAGAAGGAAAGAGAGACAGAGAGAGAAGTAAAGTGAGACAAAAATAGTGACAGGGAAAGAGAGAGAGACAGAGGGAGAAAGAGTGGGAGAGGGAGAGAGAGAGAGGGAGAGGGGGTCAGAGAGACAGCGGCAGAATGAATGTCAGAGAAACAGAGTGACAGAGGGAGAGAGAAAGATACAGAGTTAAAGGACAGAGAGCTTGAGGGGGAGTAAGAGAAAGATGGTGTGTGATAAATAGAGATAGAGAAAGGAAGCGTGAGAGAGGGAAGTTGGCGAGAGAGAGTGTCGGAGAAAGAATATGAGACATCGAGGCAGAGGGAATGAGACACATAGAAATAGAGAGCGAGAGATAGAGAGGGAGAGGGACAGAGGGGCACAGAGAGGAGCAGAAAGAGAAAGACAGGTAGAGAGAGAGAGTGGGACAAAGGGACTCAGTGAGACGGGGGACAGGGAGAGAGAGGAAGATATAGGCTGAGAGAGAGAGGAGTACAGGAAGGGGCAGAGATAGACAAACAGAGAAATCGAGAGGCACAGGAAGGAGGCAGAGAATCAGAGGGAGACGAAGGAGAGAGAAAGGAAGAGGCAGAGAGAGTGACAAAGAAAAAGAAAGAGATAGAGGGAGAGAGGGAGAGAGTGGGAGAGACAGAGAGACAGAGGGAGGGGCTGGGTGAGAGAGACTGATGAATGACAG
Source organism: Isurus oxyrinchus (assembly GCA_026770705.1). Taxonomy (NCBI): domain Eukaryota; kingdom Metazoa; phylum Chordata; class Chondrichthyes; order Lamniformes; family Lamnidae; genus Isurus; species Isurus oxyrinchus. Next base: position 80,399,051 of record JANJGN010000020.1, on the reverse strand, counting down.
AGAAATAGAGAGACAGAGGGAGGGACACAGAGACAGGGGACAGCGAGAGAGAGTGAAAGAGAGACAGTGACAAGGACAGAGACCTTGAGGTGAGCGAGAGAAAGATGTTGTGAGATACATAGAGATACGGAGAGGAAGTGCGAGTGAGGGAAGGTGGGGAGGAGAGAGAGAGAGAGAGTTGTAAAAAGAATGTGAGATAGAGGCAGAGATAGGCAGTGGGAGTGAGAGACATAGAATTAGAGAGGGAGAGTGACAGTGATGCAGACACAGAGATGGAGAGGTACAGAGGTGGAAAGAGAAATTGAGAGAGAGAGAGAGGCAGACAGAGAGTATGGAACAGAGGGAGAGAGGCAGAGTATGAGGGAGCCAGAGAGAGATAGACAGAGATTGCAAGACAGAGAGTGAGGTACAGGGAGTGAGAAATTAGGAGTGAGTGAGGGACATAGAGAGACAAAGTGAGGGAAAGAGTGAGACAGGGAGAGAGTCAGAGGCAGAGAGTGAGACACATAGAGAGAGATAGACAGTGGGAGATAGGGAGACACAGCGAGATGGAAGGAAAGGCAATGAGAGATAGAGAGCCAGATTGCATGTGCGTGGGGCGGTGAGATAGAGTGTGAGAGAGAGACAGAGTGTGGTAGGCAGAGAATGAGAGAGAGAGAGAGAATGAACGAGCTAGGGAGAGAGAGAGAGGCATATAAATAGAAAGAAGGAGAGAGAGAGGAGAGTAGCAGAGAGGGGCAGGCAGAGACAGAGAGGGAAGGAGAGAGAAAAACAGAGAGGGCAAGAGAGAGAGAGACGGAGAGTAAAAGAGACAGATGGAGAGAGAAATGATGTGAGAGGTAGAGAGACCGAGAGAGATGGTGAGAGAGAGAGATAGGGAGAGCGAAAGAGAGAGATAAAAATTTAGAGAGAGAAAGAGAGAAAGAGATGGAGACAGAGAGGGAGAAAAAAATTAATAGAGTGTCTGAGAGGGAAACAGAAAGTGAGAGACAGACAGTGAGATAGACAGAGGGAGAGAGACGGTGAGCGTCAGAGAGAGAGAGAGAGAGAGAGAGTGAAGCAGAGAGAGGGAGGGAGACAGAGACAGAGAGAGTCACAAATAGTGACAGAAAGAGACATAAAATAGAGAGAGAGAGGAAAGAAATGGAGACAGAGGTAGAAAGACAGAGAGAGATAGAGAGAGGAAGACAGACGGAGCAAGAAAAAGAGAGGGAGGGAGGCAGAGAAAGCGACGGGGCAGAGACAGAGGCAGAGAGAGCGACAGAGTGAGAAGCAGAGAGTAACCGACTGAGAGAGAAGTTCAGAGAGGACAGATAGAGTGATCAAGAAAGAGAGAGGGGCAGAGAGAGGGAGAGAGCGAGAGAGGGATAAAGAGACACATAGAGGAACAGAGGGAAATGACTGGGGTAGAGAAAGACAAATACAGGGATAGCGACCGACCGAAAGAAATAAAAGGACAGAGAGGTGGGACTGAGAATTTGAGGGGGAGCGAGAGACAAAGGGAGTAAGAAACATAGATATAGAGAAAGGGAGCGAGAGAAAGGGATGTTGGGAGAGAGAGACCAGGGGAATGAAAGTGAGTGAGAGAGAGTGAGAGAGACAGTGAGAGAGAGAGAGATATGACAGAGAATGAGTGAGAAAGACAGAGGGAATGAGAGGCATAGAGTTTGAGAGAGGCAGATACTGAGAGTGAGAGATACAGAGGGTGACAGAAGGAGAGAGAGAAAGAGACAGAGTGATAGATAGAGATAAAGATGGAGAGGGAGAGAGTCAGAGAGAGAGAGAGACACCAACCCAGAGGCCGTGGGAGTGAGAGAGAAGGAGAGAGAGACAGACCGAGAGAGACAGAGAAAGAGGAACAGAAGGAGGAGACTGAGAAAGACAGAGAGAGAGACAGAGAGAGGGGTAGACTTCAAGGACATAGAGCTTCAGGGGGAGCGAGAAAAAGGCAGAGTGAGAGAAATAGAGATAGAAAGGGGAAGAGCGTGAGAGGGAAGATGGGAGAGAGAGAGCCAGAGGATGGAAATGAGTGAGAGAGAGAGAGATAGCGATATAGACAAAGAGGGAAAGAGAGAGATAGTGCGCAAGAGGGAGAGGGAGAGAGAAACATAGATATATAAAGAGGGAGAGACCAAGAGGAGAGAGACAGAGGGGGGCGGAAAAAGAAATAGACAGCGAAGGAGAGAGGAAAACAGAGAGCGAGAAAGAGAGATTGAGAGTTAAAGAGACACAGAGAGAGAGAGAGATACAGAGAGAGAGAGAGAGAGAGGATGCGAGAGACAGAGAGGCCGAGAGAGTCATAGAGATGGAGAGGAAGAAGACAGACAGACTGACAGAGATGGAGACAGAGAGAGATAACGATAAACAATGAGAGAGTGACAGAGAGAGAGAGAGACGTAGAGCGAGAGAAAGAGTCAGAGGGAGAGGGAAGATGAGAGTGATGGGAGAGATGGAGAGAGTGAAACAGAGTGAGGGAGAGAGACAGAGACGGGGAGAGAGAGACAGAGTGTCAGAGAGTGACAGAAAGAGACAGAGAGAGACATCGAGTGGGAGGAGACAGAGGAAGAGTGACAGAGAAATGGAGGGAGAGAGACAGAGCGAGATAGAAGGATAGAGACAGAGAGAGAGAGAGACCAAGAGACAGAGAGAGAGAGACTGCGACGAGGTAGAGACAGAGACAGACAGAGAGCGACAGAGGAAGAAACAGTGAAACAGACAGAGTGAAAGTTTAAAGTGGACAGAGAGAGTGAGAGAGAAAGAGAGACAGAGGGAGAGAGAGCGTGGGACAGAGACAGAGACACAGAGAGAGGGAGAGAGAGAGAGAAAGGATCAGGGATAGAAAAGCCTTATGGTAGGGAAGATGGTGAGGTTGAGAGTTTGCAGACAGAACGTACAGCAGTCGACAATGAGAGTTGGAGGGCGAGATGGTGTCAGAGGCCCTCAGACTTCCAATTAGAGAGAGATAGCAGCCTACCTTTCTTTAAATTGAATATGCTGTAACTTATGGCCCCTCCTCAACCTTTCTGTTTGCCCCTCGGTATTCCATCCACACCTTATTATGCGGAGACCACTATTAATTAGTTTCAAGCCCCAAAAATTCTGGGGCACCCCATTATTTTTGAGGCTCCCATTATTTCTGAGATCCGGGCCAGTAACTATCAGCCCTCCTCATTACCTCTGATACCCTCTCAATTTGTTTCATTAATTCCTTGCAAAAATGCGCACACACATTGATAATCATTCTCCTATCTGCTGCCATCCACTTCCTCACTCACTTCATGTCATCCCATTCCAATTTGGTTAAAGACTGTCCCTCTCCCATTCACACCCTTGCAACCGTCTGCATTCCAACTCAGCCCACGGTTTGCCTCTCCCATTCACAACCCTGCAAAACCGTCCCTACTCTCTCTTATTCCATGCAACCATAGAAATGCCGCAGAAATGCTGCAGCACATGAAGAGGCCATTCAACCTATCATCTCTGCGATGGATGAAAATATTACGCCGCCCATTTTAATCCAGAATTAAAGCGGCCGATCCATATACTTGCAGGTGACAGAACTTCAGGTGTTGGTTCAGGTGCTTTTTCAATGCATTGAGCGTTTCAGTCACCCATCCGGGCAGCGAAATCCAGACATCCACCAACCACTGGTTCCATCTCTACCGCTTCTACCAATTGCCTTCAAACTTTGTGCTCAGGTAATGGACCGCTCCGAATGGACGATAAGGCATTACTTGTTAATTTTTTTCTAGATTCCTTATGATTTTTTACACCACAATTAGGTCACTTCTCAGCCTACTCTGTTCTAAGGAAAACCAGACCAGCACATCCAATCTTTCCTCATAGCTGCAATTTTCCAAACCCGGCAACATTCTTGAAAATCCCCTCTCTAATCTCTCAATGGCAATAATGTCCTTCGTGGAATGTGGTGGCCAGAGCTATGCAAAACAAATTCCAGCTATAGCTGAACCAGCTGCTTTTTTGAAAGATCCGGCATTAGGTTTCTGCAATTGTATCAATATCTCGTCGAATTAAAAAAAAAAACATTCTATCTGCGTTCTTTTCAAACTTATCCACCTGTCAGGCCACCTTCAGGAGTCGGTTGACATCCAATCCAATGACTCTCACTTCCTCTACCCATTTCAATGTCCTCCCAGTTATTGACTTATTCCATTGCTTTGTTTGTCCTGTCCAATTGCATTATTGCAGACTTCACTGGATTAAATTAACTTCGCCAATTTTCCGCCCAGTCAACAAAACCATTGATATCATCCTTTACCCAATCTGTCCAGGGTGGCCCCCAACCATTCACTGTACTCCACCCCATACCAGCCTTGTCCAGTCGATGTCTCTGACCCTTTCTCTCCCTATTTCAGGGCGAATCATGACTGAAATGAAATCTGAAGATTTTTCCACCTCACAGTTTCAAGTAATGACACGGGACGCTCTGGCCATGTGTTAGATATACCAAAGACTTCAGCAGAGTTGTGGGGTTGGAGGGTGTTTGCAGGAGGAAATGGAAAAAGTCCGGCGTTCAGTAAAACTACTTTGGTGCAGAGACGCCACAGTCACAGTGAAGGGGAGGCTGTAAGTAATGTGTGAACAGCATGACCCCGCAAACAGCAAAGATTCATTTGCCAGGTGTCCTTCCTCCGTCAAACGCCAAACCTCAAAAAATTCTAAGTTCCATCTTCAAAACTGGGTTGAGGGATAAAACTGCTGACAGCTTGAAAAAACAAAACCCATATCTCCCTCCCCACCAAGACATTTCACCTGCCTAATGTGTCACTGGCCCTGAAACACAGGTATAATTAATGGTTGAAATCGCGCCTTTGCAGCAGTACATCACATTTCCAAATTCAATTCCAGGCCCTCAGAATCATTCTGCAGTCCATTACTTAATGTGTTTTTAAAGTTGCGGTGAAGAAAGGACTGCAGGGAATTGTTCAATGCAAGATCCCACAGCTGGTGTCATCATGGATATAGGGAGTTTAGAGAACTTGTCCCTACCCACATTCCCACCAGATACTGCGTGTCTGTTCAACCCCTCTGCTTCATTTGTTCCTCCCTCTGTCCTCCTCTCTCACTGTTGCTTTCAATCTTTCTTCTCTCCCTTTGTATGTCTGTATCCCTCTCTCCCTCTCTCGCTATCTCACCCTCTTTCTCACTCAATGTAACTTCAATATTTCTCTCCATCTCTATTTCTCTATGTTTTCTGACTCCTATCCGTCTCCTCCTGAATCTCTCTCACACTCTCCTGCTGAGTCTCTCCCTCCCTCTCTCTCTTGCTCTCTCTCGCTCCAACTATCTCATATTCCATCCCTTCAAGCTTTGCGTTCTCCCTCTAGCACTCTCTCTTTCGCAATTTCCATCGGTTTATTCTCTCTGAATTTCTGTCATCCTCGCTCCCTCTCTCTCTCCCCCGCACCACCCAAACTGCCAAACACACTCCTCCGGCCACACCTCTCTAGCATTATCCTCCTAATTGCCATTGGATGGAGATGCAGAAAGAGAGAGAGAAAGACAGCCCGGACATAAATGAAGTCCTTTGAAATTTCATTGAATCCTCCGTCAATCACACAGTCTAATATGCCACCATTATTCGGAAACAAAAAAAACATCTTCACGTTTACTACTTTAATTCCTGCCCTCCCGGCTGCTTAACAGTCGATGAATTAACTTTATTGAAGTTGGTCATGGATGGAATGTACTAAATTATATGGGTATTTGCGCACTCTGAGATCCCACACACCTCACTGTGAGAACTGCCAGGTCAAAGTGTTTAAGGTAGGAACTGATGAAAAGACAGTGTGGGAAAATTACTTCTAACCAAAATATCACAGCAAGGGGCCGGGATTGACCATCTCAATGTCCCAGCGTTATTAATGTAATTGCTAAACCCTGCTTGAATAATGTGTATGAGGGGGGTTGCTCCTGAGACTTGGAGATGGACAGTGTTTATAGATGGGGAGACCACTAAATCCATGTCCCTCAGCCCCCTCCTCATCGCCTGCTCACTGTCCCCTTGGTTTTGATCTCTCTTGCAGTTCTCCCTCAATCTCCCCTTTCTGTAGGGAGGGATGCAGGATTTTCGTGCAAAAAGCAAGATATTAATCACCATATAAATCTGTCTCAGTGATGTCGCATGAAAGAGTAAGTCTTGTTCAGAACGAAAGGCAGCAAAAAAGCTACAGTTTAAACCATTCTATTTCTTTGATCCCCAGTCACAGGTCTTGCACTGAAACCTAAGGTACAAGAGTAAGGACCAATGAAACAGAACAATTCCCTCCACTCGCAGCTCAACCCCAAAGCTGCACAGACAGAGCTAGAAGGCGCAAGAGGCAAATAGGACAATCTGCTTCCGCACCTGCGCCCAACCCCTCTCATCCCAGCCTACCCCCAATTAAAATAATAACAAATCTGACTGGTGCATACTTTTTACATTTATTAAGAATATCAAATATCGAAACAAATAGCCGAGCAGGAAGGCAGAGAGAGAGAGAAAAGAGGGAAATCAGATGACATTGAGGCAAGAAAACTGTGAGCACATCAAGATCCCACAAGTAGCAATATGTTCCTATTTAGATACGAGAAGCATGTTCATCGCACAACCCTACCCGCTGAAAACTCCTTTCCCAAACTGTTTGTGTTCCACGCTTATGGTCAAACATCTACCCTCATTGCCCTCCTGTCCCCGCAAAAGCTTAAACTCTGTCTTCAAACTTTGAAGAACAAACTGATCCTTTTGGGATACTTTTTTTTAAAATCACCAAACAAGATATATTTTTGTCAAATCACTATTTCTGGAAAGATGTAACTGGAACTGGGCAGTGACAACATATTGGAGAACCTCTTGGTCCTGTCTCTCTTCAAATGTCACCGTCTACTCAAACCCGCTCTGTTTCCCTCTCCCTCTCTGTTTCGCTCTGACTGTGTCCTCTTTATCTCTCTCTCTCTCTCTCGCTGTTCTCCCCTGTCATTCTCCCCTTTCTCTCCCTATTCTTGTTTCCCTTATTCTCTTGCCTTTCTCTCTCAACCCTGTTTTCCCCTCCCCCTCCCCCTTTTTCTCTCTCTCTGTTTTCCCCTCACTCTTCCGCTTTTACACTCTCTGTCCGTATTCCCTTCGTTCCCTCATTTCTCTCTTCCTTACCAGAAGGTGGGGGGACAGACGGAGATATAAACACACATCCACAATATGACCCAAAGCAACCTGCGTTCATCTGTGCCCTCTGTTTCTCTGTATTTCATTTACCCCTCAAATCCATTAATCTGCCTAATGAATGGAGTGAACAATTTGTGCACAGCAAGATCCCGACAGTGGCCAAACTTTCTTCATTGATTGTAAATTATGGACTGTCATGCAGCTGCTCTATTGTCACGTGTTATATTGAAACCTCCGACCACTGAGCAATTATCACGGCCTATTCGGGAGGCATGGCTTCTGATCTCAAGTCAAGGTTCAAGCGTTTAGCATCTCGTGAGTTCTCTGTTCATAAAGTTTACTAGTTCCACCAGAAACCTTTTCGCAATAAGAATATTTTTACACTTTCAATTAACTGCTTTTTCTGAGTTTTTAATTATGTATTTTCTGATTACCTTCCTCTATCTCTTCTTCTCCCTTCCTCTATTTCTCTGCCTCTTTCTCTCTCTCTCTGTGCCTCTCTCTCTTTCGCCGTTCTCTGTCAGTCTCTCTTCGCTTCTGACTCTCTCTCCCTGACTCTCTCTCTCTCAGTCAATTTTTCTATTTTTCTGTTGTTCTCCCTCTCCTCCTCTCTCTCCCCCTTTGTCTCTCTCTTTCCGTTTGTCATTTTCCCTTTCCATGTCTAACTCCCTTTGCCTCCATCTCTGTCTACACCCACCACAACAGTCTCTCTCTCTCCCCTTTTTCTATGGCTGTCTCTTCCATCCTCCCTCATGCTCGAAGCTAAGGACACATAACAGAGAGAAAGACATCAATCAAATGGCGCCAACACCTTCACAGTTAACGTTTATATCCATCCCTTCTGAAAACTGAGTTAAAATGTCGTCTCTGCTTTTCATTGTGCAGCTTTGAGATTCCCTTCCCTCTGGTCTAAATGTGCTGATCTCCACTCTTGACATCGATGGCACACAGCAACTTGGATATTTTGCAAAATGCGAAACAACTTTATTAAACCTCTAGCCAATCGTCATACTCAAAATGACACAGGGTTCTTTGAAATCCCATAAGCTAGGGTCCGAGCTGGCTCTTAGGTCTCTACTCAACAATGCAATGGCTGCCAAAACCATTCTACGGACTGCAGTTACACAGACCTTTAGGTTTGCTTCTCTATCAACCTTCCTGATTCTGACCCTAATTTTATAAGGTGATAACTTAAACCAGATCGTCCTATTGGGTTAGTAACCCCACCATGTCCATCAATGACCACGTGTACGTGGTAACACTCTGATCAGCGTTGTATTTAGCTGCATGCCAACAAAATCAGAGAGTCTTGTGGAGGAAGAAGGACATTCTCAGATTCCCGATTGATCATAGCCTCTTTCAGTTTCTGTAAACGAAGAGTCTGTGGCAAACAATAACTCGGGGACCTGCCCTGAAATGTTTGTAGGTGTTGGTTATTGTGTATGTGTGTTATTGTACGAGTGTGTGTGTGTATGTGTGTGTGTGTGTACCTGTGGTGTGTGTGGGTTGGGTGGACCTGTATGTGCGCGTGTGTGTGCCTGTATGTCTATCCATCTCTTTTGTTGAATTTATCTCTATATTAAAAAGTTCAATTTGAACCTCAGCGATGCCGTCGGGAAGAAACCCTTCTACATAGCTCCATCTTACCACTATCAGACCAAATCTGTCCACAACATAGCACCACAAACAGCTTACATTTATTAATATGAATGAGGTAAAAGCACAGTTACATTATTAAAATATATTCATGCAATACAAATTAAATGATACGCTGTCAACTGCATTTACATCACTATTCCTTGCGGCCATTTAGCCCATTGCTCTAGGTCTCTAAGTCGGTGACATAACTCATACAATAGATATATGACAATAATCAACTGCAGAACAGCTAAGACGTGAGAGTTGATTCAAAACATAAGCGTGGACATCCATATCACTTCACCAGTCCCCCAGCATATCCCACTCGGTCTGCTGTGTAATGGTTTGGCTTTCCTACCGGATCTCATGATCTATCTGTTGTATCTGTTAATATCTTTACTTGGATTTATCACTCTCTTCCGGCAGCCTGGCGAGATGTTGTGTTATTGCGGGAATATCTTAACAACGTCATTTCCTATATTTGTGGAGCTTTCTGTTTTAGTCCCCCAGAATTCAATTTCAGTGATGAATATAAATATTCACCAGTTACCTTTCCCAATTCATGTGGGTCGATCAGGAGTAAAATAGAATTTTGTTGCGGATACTGGGCATTTCAAATCCAACCCATGCTGATACCATATCCTGTTTGTTATAACACAATACACTCCCTCACCTACCATACATAGGCTACATAAGCAAACTTAAAGCATTGTTTGCACTAGCTGTCTGGCAAAATTCCCTTCTGTGATATTACACCCACAGGTCAAATGACCCAGTATTTCTATTCTACATAGATATATCGATTTACCCCTTCGAGTGTTGCAAAACTCCAGACGGGTTCCTATTATATAACTTACCCAAAATCACTGCAAACGGTAACAGATCATGATAATCTATAGGTTTTTTTCCCCTTTCTACCCTCGATGCTCTTCATGCATTATATCGGCAGTGGTGTCAGCCCATGTGTAGTTACCGGAAAGTAATTTCCCAATCCCGGCATCATAACACTACCCTTTTTACAATCACTCTGTTCAGGATATACCTGGGCCAGACCACTGAGTTGACACACAGTGATGATGTCGACGGTTTTGGACCATGTATGGTGAAGACCATGTGTTGTATCTGTTCTTTCAGTACATTCTGCATTTGCAGGCTTCAGCGCCAAACATCGGAAGATTGCTTAGGTGATGGATTCAACCAGTCGAACCCCAAACCAGGAGGTTTCTAACACAGTAAGGTTGTCACTGAATGATAGTGGAGTGTTTGTGCACCCAAAAATAGTGCCTTCTTCATTCCTGGGATCCTCTCGGAGTCTTGTGTATTGAAGGCTGTGGAGATGTACTGTCTGCAGGGCGTCTCCATTGCTAGATGCTTCGACATGACCTTCGAGAATGTCGCTGCCTGTGCCAAGATCCTGCAGGTGTTCAAGTGGAGGACAGACTAGTCAGGGATGGTGATCCTCACCTTGGAAACGCTCTTTAGTCTGAAATTAGAACCGGAACATGTAGTGAGCATTGACCTCTTCAAATCCCATGTTCATGTCGCCCATGTGTTCACCTTCCTCGTCAGGTTCTTCGACATGGTTCGGAGCTGCACTGAGGTCCAATAAACCTTTGGGATTTGGGCCAGCAAATGTCAGTTCAAGTTAGCTCCCAAAATGGATGGTAATGAAACAATTCTCCAGCCTCCTTCCAGCGCACCTAACGCGGGAAGCCACATTGACATCATCTGTGCTGCACAGTTACAGCACAGGGTTAGGTCCGAAGAAAATCTCCCTCTACACCGTCTCCATTAAACATTCCGAGCAGAGGCGCAGAACGCTGTTAGATATAGAGTATATATGCTGTTACACTATCCCCTTCAATCGCTCCTTAGGCAGGAACAGCCCATGCTTATATTTTGTGTCAAGGTCGCCCGACACCGTCACAGCAAAACGGTCCCCGGGCAGGCACAGACACGGGGTTGGATGCAAAGTCAGGTTCCTTCTGAACTGCACCACAGGAGCCCCCAAAGGCTTTAGAAATAGGCGTGGAAACAGGATATTTCGCTCTACACTTACCCAATCAAATGTCTGTCTCTGTTACAATTTGAAGTTAGTTACAGAGTGAAGCCCATTTTGCACTGTCTAATCAAACAGCGATACGCCAGGTACAACTTTAGGTCTGTTAGAGGGTAAAGGTCCATCCACACAATCGTATAAAACACTCATAAGACATTTATAACATAGGATAGATAGAAAGTGACATAGGAGAAGGCATAGGCTCATAAGATCATGGCTGATATGATTGTACGTCATTTCCACTTCCTGTCTGTACTCAGAGACCTTGATTTGCTTGCATAACCAAAATCTGTTTCAGTCAAACTTGGAGAAATGTAATGACCAAGCCTCTAGTTCTTTCTAGGGAACAGAATTCGGCACATCAACGACACTTTTGCAGCAATTGAAAATAAATTCTCTTCGTCTTGGTCTAACAAGAGGGATCTCTTTTTTTTTCAATATGCCCGCTAGTTTCAGTCTACCCCAGTAGGGGAAACATCCTCTGTGGGTCCATTCTATTAAGTCCCCTCAGGGTCTTAATTATTTGAATATATCACCTCTACTACTACTAAAGACAAATGAATGTTGGCCTAACCTTTTCAATCCTTCTTCAAAAGATGAGCCCTTCATTTTTGGAATGAGTCAATGAATCTTCTCAGAACTTCTTCTCCAGAGATTATACAGTTCTTTTTTCTCCTATTCATAAGTATATGAAAATTGCTCACAAAACTCCAGTGGCCTAGTACGTAGCAACGTTTGCAAAGCTGCACAATAACTTCCCTACATTTATACCCCATTTATTTCCAAAATACATGAACCCTCAATTTGACTTCGAAAGGCAGATGCAATCTTTGTGCAGATTCACATCCCCTCTAAATTGCCTTCAATGATGGAAGGAAGGGAATTGATGAAGCAGCTGTAGGTGGCTGCGCCAAGGACAATTATCTTTAGAAGCTCCTGCAGTGATGTCCTGGAGCTGAAATGTTTAAACTCTAACAACAACAACTAAGTTATTGTGTGTTAGGTATGACTCCAACTGGTAAAGAAATCCCCCCCCCCCCCCCCCTCCCATTCCCATTGACTCTAGTTTTGCTCGGGCAACTTGATGCCACGCTCAGACAAATGAGGCCTTGATCTCAAGGGCAATAACTTTCACCTCACCTTGCTAGCTGACCTCATTTGTCCATGTTTGAACCAAGGCTTTAATGAGATCACGAGCTGAGTGGCACTGCCGGGAAGCTAAACTGGGTGTCAGTGTGCAGGTTATTGCTAAGCAAGTGCTCCGTTTAGGGATATTTACTTTCCATGTAACCGTGAGATGCAACAAGCCTGCAAGTTTTGAATGGGTTCATATTCTAGCGATATTTCCTGGATCTATTCCTGTACTGTACCTGCCCTGGGAGTGTTTCATGGGGACTGATTAGAGGGAGATTTACTCTGTACCTCATCCATTTTGATCTTATCAGGGCACTTTCTAATGTGGCAGTGTAGATTGAACTTCACTCCCTATCTAACCACAAGCTGTATTTGAATTTAAAACAAAAACAGAATTACCTGGAAAAACTCAGCAGGTCTGGCAGCATCGGCGGAGAAGAAAAGAGTTGACGTTTCGAGTCTTCATGACCCTTCGACAGAACAGTTCTGTCGAAGGGTCATGAAGACTCGAAACGTCAACTCTTTTCTTCTCCGCCGATGCTGCCAGACCTGCTGAGTTTTTCCAGGTAATTCTGTTTTTGTTTTGGATTTCCAGCATCCGCAGTTTTCTTTGTTTTTATCTCTGTATTTGAATTTGTTGTTTTTCCGGTAACATAATCATAGAAAACTTATGACACTGAAAGAGACCACTTGTCCCATCCTGTCTGTGCTGGCCGGTAGAGGAGCAACCAAGTCTAATTCCATTTAGAGGAATTGGGCTATATCCCCACAGGTTATGGCACTTGAGATGCTCGTCGTGAGACATTTTAAGTGAGTTGAGATCTTTTGCATCTCGTACAATTTGAGGCAGTGAGTTCCAGACTCAAAAACTCCCAATGGGTGAAAGAAACTGTTCTTGCCTCCCTCTAATGTTCTTAATAATTATTTTAACTTGGTGGATGCTCGTGACTGAACTATTTGCTAAGGTAAATAGACCTTTCACAACCACACTATCCCGGTCCTTCAGAATTATTCACATGTCAATGAAATGTTTCCTCAGTCTCCTCTATTCCAAGGAAAATAACCCCAGATTATGCAATCTTTACTCATGGCTGCAATTGCCTGGCACTGCCAACATCGTCATAAATCTCCTCTGTGGCCTCCCGAGGGCAATTACATCACTTCCGAAATTAAGTGAGCAGAACTGCACGAAAAACCCAAGCTTTTGTCTGACCAATGTGTTTTATGTTCCCGGCAACACCTCTCTGCTGTAATATTCCATACCTGGGCTACAGAAAGAAAGGATTATATTTGTTTTCTTAACAATCTTTTCTGGCTCTCCCACCACCGTCAGCAATTGAGGACATTAACTCTAAGGTCCACTACTTCCTCCCATTAATTTTATAATCCTTTACTTTGTTTCATAATCCTAACTGCATTAACTCCATTTCTTCAGATTGGTTTCAACTGCTGTGGTCAGTGAAGAGAAAGCTTTGCTCTATATCTTGAACAGTGCTACACATGACCGAGGTGTGCCTAATGGGTAAACTGCAGAAGGGGATTCACTGTTGCAACTGCCATTGAACTGTTTGATTAGCACTGTGAGGAGGGAAATTTGTTCTGTGCCTAACCACATTCCGTAACTGGGCAGAAAGTGTTTGATTTGGATATTGTACCGAATGCGTTTGGTTCTATCTAACCCTAAAGTGTATGTGTTCTGGGATTGTTTGAACGGGGCAGTGTGCAAGAGGCATTAGCCAGTATCCAATAATGTAATGTACAGGCTCTGGAACTGTTTGATGGGAACAGTGGAGAGGAAGATTAAATTTCTATCTAACCTTGTGCTTTGCCTACACTACTCGTTTTTGGTGGAAAGAGTGTACAGAGAGTCTAGAGGAGCAGTGAGACAGAGTGCCACCCAGTGGTGCCGAAGGGGTGGAGGATTCCACATGTTACAGATGCAAAATTGAGTGAAAGATCAACCAGCCTAGTACAGGCCAGTCAGTTTATCTTCAGTGGCAGGGAACATTTAACAAACACTATTCCTGAAATAAATAAATTGAAATAATTAGGAAGTCAGGCCATCGCCGAAATTGCCAACTTTCTTGAGGTTTTGTGTATTATCTGTCCAGATCTCACTGTCGGCCATACTTTCTCATTGAGAAATGGAGCCACTAAACTTACAAGGAATTATTCACGATATAAGTGTACTGACCATGGGACAATTCGATTTCTATTATTCAACAAAGCTGTCGATTTCTGGGTCATTAAAGCATCATAACTCCTAGATTGGAATTGAGAAACAGTGAGTTCACTTAGAGAAGGTATCCTGTCATCCTGCTCTCTGAGATAACTGACGGAAGCCGGCGCCCGCTGCAGTCCCACATTCGTCCATTTTTCAGTTTCATGTGTTAATGCGTGGATGCTAACCTCAGGTTTATTTCCCTTGAATATGTTTGCAAGCGGTCCTCTGTTGTGTAATACTTATTCTCCCCGCTTGTCACGCGGGGCACAGGGGTTCACTTCCCCGACGTTGAGACATCTTATTGCAACTCAACAAAGAAAGCACAGGAAATTGAAAATAGATTTTCGAATTGTAAATTGTTTGACATAAATGAGATAATGAGCGTAGATAAAGGAAAAGCCATTATTTTCAGATACCCTGGTGTAAGAAAGTAACCCGAGAAGAAGGGCTAGTCACATCAGTAGTGGGCGCCATTTCTTTATGTGCTTTAGCACAAAACTGTTTATTTTCTGCTAAACTGGTCTGAATCGGAATATCTATAAATCAGTGACTCGGTACCTTCAATCTAGGGCTTTTTGCCTAAACAAGACAATTTAAAACACTGAGGAATCGGCCATTCCCGATTTAGTAATGAGTAACGAGACAGAGTTCAGTATTGATCTGACAGTAAAAATGCCTCTTGTACACAGTGACCGCAACATGACCGAGCAATTTACATTGTAATCTGTCATTATTTTGTTCGGATTTGAAAACTTTATTCTCCACCTTATATATTTGTTTTCGGACGGCAGCTGTTCAGGATTCTGCCAATCATCATCCATCTTTATTTCTTTATTTATCCAATTACCTCCCCCTCAGTAAACACCATGATTCTGCTAAATCAAGTTCTATTTTCTGGTCACTGCACGGATCAGCAGCTCCTTGGCTCAACGATTAATTTATTTCTAGTTTTTCATTGAGTAAAATTTGAAAGATGGTGAACGCCATCGCGTTTGCCGCTCTTCCTCCTCGCCAATCTTTCAGTTTAATTTTTAGTCGCTCTGTTTACCTCTTGGACTCCCTCCTAACCCTGTTCAATTTCCGACACGAAATCACAGCTCAGACCCTACATTTAACCCATTGACTGTCTCTTTGTCGTGCTCCTTCCTCGTGATTGCAGGGGTGATTAGATACGCCTTATGTTTGAAGTTTTGAAACGGATAAGATCAGATCATAAACCATTGCCACTGCCTGGAAATCTGGAAACCAGCGCCACAGTCATTTAATGAAAGAGCGAGATTTAGCCGCCGGAATGAGAAAACAATTCTACATACAAAGGGGGCAAGAAGTTCTAAACACGGCAATCAATGTGTAACGTATTGCTTTCTTCTAAATTTGAGATTCAAAGAGTTCTCTTAAACGAGCTTCTTAACGAATATGAGGGTAAATGAAAATATGGATGTAGTCACCAACCAACCAGGATCTCAGGATAACATAACTTGCTGCAACGAATAAAGGGTATCAACAAGGGTAAAGCTCAAAGAAGAGCCCTTGGTCTTCCAAATGGGTACGAGAGAGCCTTTTGGCTCAACACAGAGTTCAACAATTTTCGTTCCAAACTTCTGACTCAATACCGCTTGGTCATGCTTCTTTCTTTACTCCTTTATGTTACTTATCGACCGTTGCTAAGCGGTCATTCACAACCTCATACGGATACATTATTATTTTTTTTATTTCCTACAGGCATGACAATTATTTTGTAACCTGAAAAGTTTCTCCCTGCCTTCCACGCTCATGGCTATTCTGTTTCGCACATCCCACGCCCTCCCGCACTCCACTGCTTTAAAACATGTTATTTTTATATATTTTTCCAATTTGATAAGAAGTTATCAGCCTGGCATTTTGTTTCCATAGATGCTCTATGACCTGCTGAATGTTTCCAGAGTTTTCTGCTTATTCACCTTTCAGTTTCGCAATATCTGTACTGCTTTCCTTTATTATCTGGGAACATTTTGGAAAAAAAATCCTGAACTCCATTCCTATCCCCCGCCCTCCTTCCTCACCAATATTTTGGTTTTCTTGCTCTGAAAATTTGTTTTCCTCTTGATGCCCTCCTAGCGCTCCTCATTTCCGGGCACTAAAACACAGTGCAGTCCCTATGTTGAAGCAAATATCTGCCATTGGACAGAATCATCCCTCGTGATTTTTGCACTTCTTTGATGCAAGGTTTTGGGTCGCTCAGGAAAACATAAATCCAACCCAAGAACCTACTCCCGTTTTCCTGGAAATCTCAGGCTAAGGGCTGCAGTCCAAAAATTAATGCCAGATATCCCAGCGTGGAAATTAGGAAATAATTCTACACAAAAGATGCTTGAACTTCCAAACTTCCATCTGTACGCAGAAACTAATGCTTTATTTTATTGTTGTACTTTTAATCTGCGATTCATAGAGTTTTGTCAGAGGGTATTAAAAAACTATGAGGTAAAGGCGAGTATTTGGAGATAGTCACAAAACAGGAACAACATCATTCAACATGTTCTAGGTACTAAATGGTGTCAACAGCAGAAAACACCGATGGACAACACCTCATCTTCCAACTGGGTAATCCACAGCCTCCTGGATTCAACATTGAGCTCAACAATGTTAGTTCCTAATATCTGTCCCCATTTAATTACTAGCGTGCTTTTTGCTGGCTTGATTTGTATCATTTCTTTCTTTAAACTCAATGCTACATTCGGGCTGTTGCTATGCTACCATTCACATTCTCACCTGGAAATATTTTTGTTTCCTTATTATACGTACATATCAAAGGAAACTCAGAAGTGTCACAGTGCAATTGAAGGTCATTCGACCCAACGTGTCTGCACTATTTCTCTGAATGAGCAGTTCACTTAGTGCCATTTCCTGCCTTCTTCCTTTATGAACCTTCTTACATTCCAGATAACAGTCTAATCTCCTGTTTAATGTTTCCTGTGAACCTGCATCTTCCACAATCTCAGCGGGTGCATTCCAGACCTTAGCCAATTTCTTATTTTTTTTTTTCCTGTGTCGCTTTCGATTTTTTTTTTATCAAATACTTTAAATCTGCAACATCTCGAACTTGATCATTTCATGAACGGGAACATTTTCTTCCCATCCAATCTGCCCAGTCCGCTCCTAATTTTGAATTAATTCTATCAAATCTCCACTCAGCCTTCTTTACTTGCAGTAGAACGGTCCTAACTTCTCTAATGTGTCTTCATTACTGAACTTCCTCCTCCCAGTACTGTTCTCTTGAAGTTTTTCCCACCGTCTTCCCGACAACATTCACATCATCACATCCTTCCTAAAGAGCAGCGCCCAGGACTAGAAGGGATGCACTAGCTGACGCTGAACTATTGCCTTCTGAAAATCTTATTTAACCTATTCCCATGTCAGCACTCTTTAGTTTTTGTGTCATGAAGAATGTCGTCTCCTATCCTCACAGATAATAGCTTTGGAAGTGATCCCACAACAGATCAATCAGATTGCTGCTCTGTAGTCCTGCCACATCCAGGTGTCCATGGTGCTGGACAATTGAACACTGACTGGCGAAGGAAACTAAACAAATAAATGATGGCCTAAACAGCGATTCTCACCTCCAAAAAACAATTAAAGAAAAACCTATTAATGACTTTGAAGCATCGCAGCAATCCTATGCTTGGGTCCTCTCCGAGACTCAGTTGAGAGTCCCATAATGCCCAAACCGCATCGGCTGCACGTTGACAGACACCACATGGTCACCCTCTGTTTCAGTGAGATTCATGTCAGGAACAGTTTCCAAGTTGAATGAAAGTTGGGAACAAAATCCATTGAAGTAAACTGTAGTTGATGGAGGTGTCTTTAAAGTCTCCATTTTTGCCAGGAATGCTTCTCAAATCCCTTGAGGCTTTCGTAGATTGACCCATATTATTCTTCTTTCAGAAATTGTGTGTGGCGGATCCAGATCAAAGTTGGAAATAAAATGGTGTCTCCTGCCATAACTCTGAAGCGGTTATCATTCGTGTAATCCAGCAAACTCACTGGTTCATTGGGAACAACTGAATAGGGAGTAATGCATAATAGTTCGGTGCACGTTTGCTTCAAGGGGAATTTCGATCACATTGTGTTTCTTTGTGTTCACGTTCATTCTGTATATCTCCACGCCTGAAAATGTTCAGCTCTTTGACTGATTAATTTGAAACAAGTAACGGCAAAATTGGAACCTGAACTCGGGATCGTCTGCATTACGAGTTGTAAGAGATGACCCACGCAGCCACGGCGCGAAGTTAGATACACCATCGGACAGTTAAGTATTGAATCGTATTTCACTATTTTGCTGCAAATTCATTGTAATTCTTCATCTGCTGTGGGGATTTGTGGCATTACGAATTGAAAATTTTGAGGTAGGAGCATTTGAGGCGGATATTTAATCAGGAAGATGTACCATGTTTGAGGAGCTGTGAAATCCATGATAAACCTGCACCCATTTCTCATGTTTTTACAGACACCACTCAGAAGAAACACGAGGATTATATTGGCCTTGGAATTGAAGTGGTGCAGATTCATCATTGGGATTCTGGGGCTCAGTAGATTAGATTTGGAGTTTAAGTTTCCTCATCCTAGATTCCTATAAACATAGAGCGGGTGCAGGACATAAAGAGGCCTGTCCATGCTGGCTCGCTGAAGGAGAAATTCTCCCACTATCAATCCCCCGGCCTTCTCCCCGATCCCTGCTCAATTTTTATTTTTATTTTCAGGGATTCAATTTTTTTTCTATTCTCTTGATTTCAGAAGAATTATCTGATCGAGGTTTATAAACTGTTGAAGTGAATTGTAAGCATAAACACGGAACAGCCGTTTCCCCCGGTGGAAAGAGCGGGTTTGAATTTTGACTTTATTTTGCCAAAGGTCCACAGCGATAGTGCCAACCACACGGAAAGTCAGGAAACACTTTTCACACTTGGAGCATTTGGAAAACCAGAAACAATTATTAAATTAATCGAGGCTGCCACAATTTCGAGAGAGTGGATTTTTTCTTGGAAATCAAATAAAATTCGCTGTTGCTTCATTGTTGCTTATTTTTCGGTTGTCTCAGCAGGAGCGACCATCGAAAGTGAACTGCAAGGTAGGGGCTTGAACCTTGGACCCTCAAATTAAAAGTCTCATGCTCTACTGACTGAGCTACCCAGGCTTCACTCAGTTATTAACCATAGCCACCAAAACTGTCTAAAAAGAGGCGTTGCATGCTTTTTATTCATCCCCTCAGAGATAAGTCATGCTCTGCAGCGCATTTCCCCACAGGTAGGCCAGCAGTCTCCTTTTGGCTCAATTTCAAGTTGCACCAACCATTCGCTCCTGACCACTGCCGTGTGATGCGACAACTGTTGTTGCCCAGGCATCTCCACTGGACCGTTAAAGCTTTGAAGATTACATTGGTTTCGGGAAGACTTAATTGGAGGCGGAAGTTACAAAGTGGATGCAAAATTGCATGCGGTATTTGTTGTGGGGATGTTGATACCATCACAATGAAAACAACAAAGTTCATTTGGAGTAACATTCTAAATTGTGTGAGTCACAATGTCTAGGGGAGGAAATAGATCTGCCAGCCCCAAGGCTTCATCAAAAAAGCTCCAACACTTATCCTTCCCCGCTCTTTCCTACCTAACACGCAGTAATGTAAACCATCCAATCCTCACTCACAGTTTTCACCAGTAATTTTTGAAATTGTTTCTATTGCACGAACCTCCCAAAGAAGCGCTGACCCTATCCAGTTTCACTTTTTATGCGCCAAGTCCTCAATGATGTTTCAGGATATTATTCGTGTAAATTACAGCCATGCATCGGCTAAAAGGATAAAGACACCTCTGACATTTAAACACAGAATCTCATTTGCATTAAACAAGCAATTTAACCAACTACGTCACAAGGCCAACACTGACCGGCGCTTTGCAATGCAAAGTTCTAAATTGTATAGCACTACTTTGCTGTAAGCATTATTGTTTATCTGTTACTGTGGCTGAGTAACAGTGCGAATTGAGAACATTCATCTGCACCTGGCTTTCCAAGCCTTGAAGATTGCATTTATTTCGGTGTGATATTAAGCTGCAGAAATTCTAGCGATATGGATAAAGGGGCAGAGATTGATTTCGCGACTTGAAGACGACTTCACATGGTGTTTGTTGTGGGAAAGTGATGTTCTGACAGGTACCGGAGATGCTGTTTCTGAATTCTAGTTCAGGTATCAGACTCACAATTAATTAAATATCTGCCACGTTCCCGGAAATTAGACACAGGTCATTGGTTGCTGATCTGTCATACTCACCAGTGATTGGTCAACATGTGACCTCAGATACAGAGTTCTTAACTGTCCACAAGAAATGTTCTACCAAATCAATGAGTGTAATTCAAATCGCTCAGTTGCAAATACCATCTAGGGTGTGGGGAAATGCTGGTCTCAGCAGTGACAGATCAGAGCTTCTCTCTGTGTTTGTTTGGCGGTTCTGAAAATAACCGTGGTTACCCTTGGTACTGAAGTTGGGTTTTAGCATCGCTCCCCCTGGATGCGGCGGGCCAGCTGGATGTCTTTGGCAAAATGGTGAACCGCTAGTGTTGGATGGAGCTCAGGTTGTGCACAGGGATAATTTTCCTCTGCAGGGCATTAAAAAAAATAATTCCTACCTTTCCTGTAATGATTTGGAGATTAAATATAATACTGCTGAACTCTGATGCTGCTCCCGAGATTCGCTCCCTCCACATAAAACCAGGGAAATAAATGAAAGCATCCATGTAGCCACGGGGGTAACTTATAAAATTGTCATCACCTGGCACAAGGTTGTTGTGGAATTGTGCGAGCGCTCAATACTGCAAAGAATTATTTATGTGGACTTATACGAGTGAACCTGTTACTATATTGACTGCCGAAAATGTTCAATTTTTAGAACAATCCAAGATTTCAGTTAAACCGACTTTTATTTCTAAAACTACGCAGCCTCGGCGACCCACTCTGGAATGGGCCCACCTGTACAGTCATGGTGCGAATAGAGACTGAATCTCGTGTCAGGGACCATGGGAATGGAAATTAATTCGGGAGCTTGATGGGTCGTTCTTTAATGTTCCCAATACTAATCCGAGCGACCCTCCCCCTGCTGCCTTGACACTGTCTCAAAGAAGTATACTGGAAAGGCATTGAGTGTGTAGTAATTTAGTGTTCGGATAAAAGTGTCTAGCTGTGTAGTAAGAAAGAATCAGTGAGGAGAATTCTAAGTCGGAACACGTCTGAACATTTTGCCCAGTAAACTGTGGGCTTCATCTGACTGTCTCTATTACTGACCTCATTACGCTCTTTCTTACAGCGAACCTATTGACAATAATGATTTTCAACAGATAAAATTGCGGCCTTTCCAAATACACCTCCGTTTATATGGTGCTCATGGCAACAGCAGATCTACTGATCGTGTCCTTCAATATGATGGTGTATCGAAATTCCAACAAACTCTTCCCACATTCATATATCTCCTACACTGTCGTTGGTAAATTAAATATATACACGGGAAGTAATCATCTAAGTATATCCGTGCAGATTTCAGTATCCTTTATTGTTGACCGTGGTCTATTTATATGTTGTCAGAAGTTTACACTGACAGTGCACTGTACAAACTGATTTTACTTACATTAGCACTGGTTCTGTGCTGATTAATTTGGAAAATATCCCATTTTAGTTTGCCTACGAACACAAACTGATCTTTAACAATGTTTCCGCCCGCCCTCATTTTCTTTACATCACCTGCCGTGGTAGAGGGCTTTCGGTTCGCAGCTATTTTAAATCCATCATTTCCCTATGTTTATATTATTATTTATTTTTTTGACAATCAGGCGCATTTTAACAGCTACCAGAGCCCGCAGAAAGACTCCGGGCTCACAACAGTAAGAATTAGAATGACCCAGAGAGGGAAAACGGAAGGAAATCCATTATTTTCCTGTTCAATCTTTCCGGCACTTTAATGATTTGGTATTTGACATTTGCCGTCTGCTCTATAACTTATAACTTAGCCGAGCATTACTGACACGAATTTAAATGTTCCATACAGCGCATGTCAGGAAGGCTGATATATTTGAGACAGTGTGCAAGCACGTGTGTTTATGCAGCTACACAATCTAAGTTCAGGGAATAACCAAAGAAGGTGGTTAAATCTGTTTAGACGGCCATTCCGACATTGGTTAGAAAAGTGTAAATCCAAAGCGAAGTTTACTGTCCTACATCGAATTCAACCAATGTCCCGGTTGTATGTAATATTGACAGCCTTTCTACCACGACTTAAATTAATTGTTCATAAGAAATGGAAAATATTTCCTTTATTTCATGAAAGTTTCAGGCCTAGTGTCGCCAGTTAAAGTAAAAATATCTGCGCCAACTGAAGAAGGGTCATACGGGCTCGACGCATTAACTTTGTTTTTCTCTCTCTCTCCACAGATGCCGTCAAGCCGGAAGAGTTTTTCCAGAATTTTCCGTTTCCATTTCAGAAATCCGTCATCCGCTGTGTTTTGTTTTTATACACGTTATTCCTCATTAGCTGATGGGCCTGTTTTTCCTTCCAAACATTTGCGTGCTTTTTATGAAAATGTAGCTCCCAAATCGATGTCTGAGTGTGTTTTTCACTCATTTTTTTTTTTTGCATTTGTTCATTATCAAGCAAATCAATATTATCTAATTGTTCTGGCTAAATTATTTGGTCTTTCCAGCTTTGATTCAATGAATTAGATTTGATGCATTTCAATTCAGGGAGATGTTGGAAGAATGAGTGAGGCTGCGAGCAATGTTTGAATGTTCACACCGAACCCCATGTTCAATAGTCATGTAGAGCAATTTAACCACTCGGTCATCACAGCTGCACATATGCAGCCTTCTTAATTGTATGACATGTTCCGGGTGAATTACATCACTCCTGGATTCATTCTTTCATCATCTTCACGTCATCAGCCATTTCCTAATCTCCCGGTTAACGCAGAAACCCATTATTAATCCAACCCTGCCGATCACAAGGAGGCCTGTCGGTCCATTGACTCATCCAGTTCCTGGAAAGAGAGAGCTTTGTTTTTTTTTCTTTCTAAAGCCAGTTTGGACGTGATACCACGAGGTTTTCAGACAGAAAAGTAAAGTAGCGTGATTGATGCGATTTTTTTTAAAGCACAGAACATCCTGGAAATAATCAGATTCCAGGAAGCATCATTATAGACAAGAATGCAAAATGTTCAGGTCGATGACTTCTCATCAGAAGTGAAGAAATAAATAAATACATCAGGTTTTAAACCAGTGGACAGCAGGAAGAGACATGATGTACAGAAGCGAATGTCTGTAAGAGTGGAGGGCTGAAGAGAAAAGGTTACACGATGCAACATCCACAGAGAGTTGTAATGTTATGGTAAAGAAACAAAAGGTGTGTCCGGATGAGGTTCTGAATTGATGCATCGCAAACGTCCGAACGTAACACGAAGAGCTAAAGATAGCCTCGTGACAAAACTAAACAAGCAAAGCCCAGCAAGTATTAAAATGCAGGAAGGTGCTCTGGAGTTGAAATCAACAAAACAATATCCGAGAAACACTTTTGGATTTAAATGCCAATATTTACTAGCCCGAATTAATCAATATTACCTTTGTTTTTTTTACAGTGATGGAGACACTTTGATTTATTACGGGTTTAACAGAGCAAGGGAAGGGGTTTACTCATCTATGCTTCTTCACGGAATGCAGGAAAGACTGGGAAGGGAAAAATGGTGGAGGTTTTAAACTATGGCCTCGGGATGGCAGATCTGTTTACACTGCTAAACTTCGTGGTTCGCAAAATTTAACTTTACTCCGAATGAGCTTTGTTGCTTTGACCGGGATAGTATCACACTTTCCCACAGATCCTTTAGCCACGAGCGAAATCCACCCTTGTGGCTCTGTCAATTCCCACTCCAATTGCTGCAACATAATCTCTCCCAGAAATAAATGCAATCTTCAAAGTTTTGAAGGCCCGCTGCTGGTACTTGTGGAACAACAGTATACAATTAACACGCGGCTCGTAAAGAGCGAGTAGTTTGTGCAAGACAGAAGATTTGTGAAATGAAGCTAAAAGGGTGGTTGCTGGTCTGTCTGTGACGGAAATGCTCTGTAGAGGACAAATTACCAAAGAAGGGAATGGGAAGATGCCTATTTTTAGACGGTGAAGGCAACTATGAGAAGCAAACTCAATTGATCCTGGATAGCCGAGTCGGTAGAGGATCAGCCATTTAGACTGACTGGCCATGGCTCCTGTCCTTGTCTCGGAGCAGCCTTTTTGGGTCAAAGTGCTCAGTCCCAGTTGAATGACAGAAAAAAAAGCAAGATATGCTGAATTATTCAAAAAACAGAAGGGACAAATATATTTCTTCAATTTGCAACAAACAATCATTCTTCTCTAAATTAGGGCATTGTCGATCATTTGGGGAATTATTTCTAGATTTGCAGCCCCTCTAAATGTTATAAGAGTTTGCTGAACTTTCTCCTGATTGGCCTAGGCACTGCCGCGGTGAACCTGTGCCAAGAGTCTTTTCTGGATCAACCTCATTTTTCCCGCCGGCGGGTGCAGTTGCTCCCTATTTAATCTAACACTTGATTCTAAGAGGATAGAAACCTCGATCCGATTATGCTTCATTCTTATTTTCTCATGAGCTTAGAAACAGCTCGAAGCCCTGAAAATAATAAAATGTGCAGGAGAAAGAGGGTGATTGATACTAGGTGAATTTCTCCTTCAGACGACCAGTATCGACAAGTCGGGCACCTTCTGTGCTTTACTCATTCTATGATAATACGAATCTAGAATATCAGACTTCAACTCCTAAAGTGAACTCATACATTCCGGAATCAGCACTTCTGCACTCCAGGGTCGATATATTCTTGGTGCTTCCCTTGAGTAAGTCTGTAAGGACATGACAAATAAATGCAGATGTGCTGTGTATTTCATGTCTTCTCAAAATATTCAAGAACTATCTGGCTGATCTCTTTCTTCAGTTGCACCATCTTTCAAATTTTCAATTCGCACTCTGATACAGTAACATCACATTTCAAATGCTTATGCGTTTGCGGCCCTGAAAGAGGTGAACAATCGTGTTTATAGCAAAACAGTTGAATATAATTCAAAACATTGCGTTACAAAACTCGTTTGTAGGTTTTATGCTACTCCATTTGTCACACTGATCTGTGTAGCAGCAAAGTCAAGTCAGTTGTTTAAATATCGATTGAAATGAGTGGTATCCCGGTTATATCAGCTTGGAAGTTGAGATTTAACTTTTTTTTTGTGTATGTGCACTGGAGGTTAGTGAGCCCTGTACCTGGAGACCCAAATTATTTTGCTTCTCTAATGTTCCCTGTTTCTCAACACCTCGAAAATATGCCCATTGCTCATTCCACCCCTGAATGATCTGCTCTTTGTGCACCCGTACATGTTTAATGACTGACCGGGCATTGAATGTTCGCTGCGTTCTTACTTTGTCTCTTGCATTCGGTATGTATACACAGAGTCAGAGGGAATACCTTTTTTTCAATCCATCCCATCGAATCCACAAGCATGTGTTCTCTTATTTTGTCAAATTTAAGTTATATATTGAATACAGAAAATGACAGGCTGATTTAAAATGGAGGCAGTTGCTCTTTGTGTTTCTGTCAAGTATATTTTGTACCTTTAAGATAGGTATTTGGGCATCTTGACACTGGATTACAGCAGGCTCTGGATAAATGATAAGTTATTTTAAGATTAACATTGTGATGCTTGCAAAATTAATTTTATTTGTCTCTGTGGACCAGTTATTTATAAAATTGTGTGTAACTGCGTTATCTCTCAATGTATTTGTGTACATCTGCGTTATCTATAAATGTAGGGATCTTGACAAAAGAAACCGACAAAAAGAAAAGGAATCATATCAGCTTCGGTCGAAATGTGGAATGAGTACAGAACTTTGCAACCAGCAGAATGATGAAACGCATTTATATCCAGCACCGGAAGTAGAAATCGCATCAAGGAGAAGCACTTTCTGAGAATTGTTTCAAGCGGGGATCACTGTAGGTTACTTTTTTATGAAGCCTAGTTGTCGTGGTCTAGTGCTTAAACCGATGGATTAGAAACCCATTTGCGTTTCCCAAAAAAGTTTGAATCCTGCTGACTCTGGGTCTTCTTTTACTCTTTCAGTTTCAACACTTGGCCAAGGTCCTTTGCTGCGAATCCACAGAGTTTTACACCAGTTCCAGGTACCCCACTCTCTGACTGAAACAAAAAAAATCCTCACTTCCCCTCTCTAGCCCCATCTTCGTACGTCAAATATATGCCCTCTGGTTAGTTGCCATTCCACTAACGGAAAAAAAAAACATCTTCCTATCTACTCTATCGGGGCCCCTCATAATTCTGAACACCTCAGTCAGGTCCCCCAATCATTCTCTACCCCAAGGAAAATAACCCATGACTACCTGGTTTCTCGTCATAACTGAAACGCTCCAGCCTGACAAAATCCAGGTGAATCTTCACTGCCCACTCGCTGGTGCAATCACATCCCTCCTAGAGTGCAGCGAACAGATCTGCAAATAGTACTCCAAATGTGACCTAAGTAAACTTTTATGCACCTCTATCATAACATCCGTGTTCCTGTATTCAATACCTCGACCAATAAAGGCAAATATCCCATATGTACTCTCAACTACCTTAACGACCTATGCTGCTATCTTCAAGGATCTATGGGCATGCACACCACGTTCCGTTTCATCCTTTATGTTTCCTAGGATCTGACCATGTATCGTGTACTCTTTTGCCTGGTTAGCCATCCCTACATACATCTCGTCACATTTTTCAGGATCAAATTTCATTTACCACTATTCTTCCAATCTGGACAGCCCGAATATATCTTCTTCTTGTCTAAGGCGTTCCTCCGCGTTGTTTACCACACCACCAATTTTCCTGTCATCTGAAAACCGACTGATCATGCCTCTGATATTCATGCATAGATCATTAACACACATTACATACAGCAAGGGACCCAATACCGAAACCTGCAGAACGACTCTGAACGCAGGCTTCCAGTCACAACAAGAACCTTCCAATCACCGTGCCAAGAAGGCAATTTTGGATCCAATTTGACAAATTGCTCTGGATCATATGGGGTCTTACCTTCTTGAACAGTCGCCCAAAAGGGTGCTTTCCAAAAGCCTTAAAGCACAACATTTGGACGACATCAAATGCACTGCTCTCATTTTCACACGTAATCACCTCCTCGAAAACTGCAATCAAATTTATTAGATATGATCTCCCGCTGACAAAGCCATGATGTCTCTGTTTGATACACATTGCCTATCCAAGTGGAGATTAATTCCGACCTCCAGAATTTTTTGCGAAATTTTCCCTAACATTGATATTAGATTCACTGGCCAGTAGTCCCTGGCTGTTATCCATACAATCCTTCTTGAATAATGATGCCAATTAGCTGTCCTCTAGTCCTATGGCGTCTTTCCTGTGGCCAGAGAAAATTTGAAAATTAATTTCGGGCCCATGGAAGCTCCGCCCTGGCAAAACACTGTAGCCTGGGATAGATCCCCTCTGCTCCTTGTGGTTTATTCACTTTAAAGCCCGCTGAAACCGCTAATACGTCCTCCCTTTCAATACTAATTTGTTCAAAGACATCACTGCAACCATCCCTGATTCCTACATCGACCTTCCTTCTCGTGAATGCAGTTGCAAAATACTCATTTGAAACCTCACCCACATCTTCCAGCTCATCGCACATATTGGAAATTTGGTCCCTAATAGGCAATACTCTTTAATTTGCTATCCTGTTGCCCCTTTTATGCTTATAACACGCCTTTGGATTGGCCTAAATTTTATCCAACAGCGGTTTTTCATGCCCCCTGTTTTCTGTCCGATTTATCCAACATCAATTTTTCATTGCCGCTCTTTCCTCTCCTTTTTTTAACCTAACACACTGCACATTCTGCTCCTCTATTGCTTCCGCTGTTTTTTGCTCTTGGATTCTGCCATAAGCTTTACATTTTTTCTCCTTATTCAATCCTGTACATTTGTCGAAATTCAGGATTCTCTGGAAATTTTGGTCTCACCCTTCACCTTTACGGGAACATGTTGGTCCTTTGCTCTCAAAATTCCATTTTTGAATGACTCGCACTGCTCTGATGTAGATTTTCTCACAAATAGCTGCTCCCAGTCCACTTTGACCAGATCCTGTTTTATCATTTTAAAATTGGTCTTCCCGAAAATAAAGAACCTTTCTATCCAGCTCATCGTTGTCCTTTTCAATAACAGCCTTAAATCTTACTGAGTTCTGGCCAGTATCTCTGAAATGCCCCGCCAATGCGCATTCTACCACTTGCCCGGTTTATTTTGTAGGGCTTTCTATGGTCGAGTTTGAAAAGATCTCCTGGATATATGTTGATAATTCCTCCCCTTCTAAGCCTTTCACAGTTTATCTATCACAAAAAATATTGGTGTACTTGAACTCTTCTACTATTATCAACCTGTATTTTTTCAAATCTCTGAGGTGAGCCTACATATCTGTTCCTCTTTCACTGCCTGACAGTTTGGCGGCCAATAGCAGATTCCCATCAATGCTATTGGCCCCTATTTGCACTTACCTTCTACCCATATGTCCTCAATTGAAGAGAATTGAAATATATCAGCCCTCCATAATGCCGCAATTGACTCCATGGTCAATACTGCGCCACCACCTCGTCTTTTACACCCGTTAACAGTGCCCCGCCACCCCCCCCCCCCCCCGCTCCACCCCGCCACGTTTCGCCTGAAGACTCTATACCCATGAATATTGAGCTTCCATTACTGTCCCTTCCTCAACCATGCTTCTATGCTAGCAATTATATCATATGTCCGTTTGTTAATCAATATCCACAACTCATCTGCCTTACTCAGAACCCTAGTTGCATTAATATAAATACCACTCAGCTTTGCGATATGCTCCCTTGACTGAAAACTTGATTCTATACTTTCTCTTTCAAAATTGACTTGTTTTTTCTTGTATAACTGTATGTGCATCACCCCATATTGGACGTCCATTCTGTATCCCATCCCACCGCCAAATCAAGTTAAAGCCACAGAAACAACCAGCAAATCCACAACCATCCTCTCCCGCACGGCCCGCGGAGAGGGTTGCTGAGTGGCTGGACTAAACTGTTAGCATTTATAAAAAAATATTTCTGGGTGTGAGTTTGGCTGTTAAGGGCAGCATTTATTATCCATCCTTTATTGCCCTTGAGGAGGTGGGGGTCCACTACCTGCTTGAAACGCTGCTGTCTCTATAATGCAGGTACATCACTGTGAAGTTAAGGGGGAGTTGGAGGTTTTTGGCACAGTGGCAGTGAAGGAGCCAAGATATAGGTCAAGTCAGCATAGTGCGTGGATTGGTGGGAACTTGCAGGCAGTGGTGCTCCCAGGAATTTGCTGTAATTGTCCTTCAAGGTGATTAAGCTCGTGCACCTGGAATGTGCTGTCAAAGGAGTTTTCGCAAGTCGTTGAAATGAGGCTGATAGATGGTACACACTGCTGTCACTTTTCTGACAATGGATGGTGTCAAACTCTTTTAGTTTTTTGGAACTGCATTCAACACTATGTATTCAAGTTGATAACCTGCAAGTAGGGGAGATATGTTTTGCTACTGAATGTGAACAATTGAATAGGTTTAGAAGAAGCTTCACCATATTTTGAAATTGTGCTGGAAAGCAGGACTTGTGACGGAAGCTCATCGACCTGAATCTTTATCCTCATGTCTGCCTCTACATGGATACTTCTGGACATGCAGGATGATTCTGCAATTTTCCAAATTGCCAGTTTGCCTTTTGATTCATGACCCTTCATTTAAAAAATATAAAGCAAATGTAAAGTGGGAAACTGTACATTCATTTCAAATCTGTGCATTGGTGGTTCAGAGTAGTACCATATGTAACCACCACGTGGGAGAGCTGGAATGCTGCACCATTTTACTAAGCCACTAATCGTAGGACAACATTATTCCGGATACGAGTCATTGAACATTCATTGTGCCGCCTCCCATTTAATTGTAACCTTCCTTAAATATGGAGATCAATACTGCAAACAATATAGAAGTTATAGTGTAATCAAAGCCCAGTGCTATTTTAGCAAAACGTATTTACTCTTGTACTCCATTCCCCTTGCAATATAAGCTAAAATGCAACTTGTCCTCAAACAAACAAAAACGTGTGTCCAAGTGAGATTATTAATGACTGCTTAAGAGCCGTCCAAGGGCAAAATAAGGGAATAGAGAAGAAAATGAGACCAAAACAAACGATTAATGTAAATATAAAGAAAAAATGATGAAGGCGGCTATTGATGAACTCACTGGTGAGTTTAGGAGGCTTTAGAATGCTGAACCGAAAGCCGATCCGCTCTTCCCCAAGCTTTGCTTTTGGTGAGGCCATTTTGACCCTAGTTTCAGTTTTGTTATTCAAAGATACCATGGTCAAGTGAGAATCAACCTGCTTTTGCCAAGCACATCAAAAAATTTGTGAAATAAAGTTATTCATCACAGATTTAAAATGAAGCCACAAATTACTGTGTACAGAAGGGGACTGTGAAATTCCAGCATCCTTGCTGTGTGCAATTGTTTCCTAATTTCAATGTTAAGATCTATCAATTACTTTTTAAAATGTCATCCTGAATCCCAAAGTCCAAGCGAACTGTAAGAGTTTATTCAACTGGCCATATCTGTAAAAGGGGATATGGGTGGCCGAGTGCCTGAATCAATTGCATGCAGGTCAATAATTGATTAGAACGGCAAAAAATATGTTGGCGTATACTGGGGGCGAATGTGATATAAAGGTAGTGAAGGTTTACTACATCTGTACAGTGATCTTCGGAGGACGCATCTGGAATGCTCTTCACGGTTTTGGCCTCCTTATTTGAAAAATAAGCTGTCATTCGTCATGAAACGATAATATTTTTGATAAAATTATTGTAGTCTTATTTGTGTGAATGAGCATAGTTCTATCTGTGTGACTGAATTATTTGAATTACAGTCAGGTAGTCTGCAAGGCTGAAATTTTCAAAATAATTTACGTGTAAAAAGAAATTTGAAATTCTAATGAGTAAACATGAACGAGGTCAGCATATCGGCTGTGAAGGACATTTACATTTTAAGATAATTGGAAAGATGGTTCGGTTTTCAAGTGGTGGTAGGATGTTTTCAACTAACAAGGCAATTAGGACAAGGCTATTATGTTTCATTTTTTCCAAAAGGAAAAAGGCCATATTAACTACATCAATAATTTTTATATTCTTGGAAAGGTACATTTGCAAAGATCTGTGGAACAATGTAAATTACATATTAAAGAGAGAGAAAACGTATATAAAGAGAAGTGAAAGACGAAAAAACGGGTGTGGCTGTGTGAATTGGAAACGTAAACCTTGTGAAGAAGTCCTTGTTTAAGAGCTTTCAGCAAGTTTTGCAGAAACCTGCTGTGTCCAGCAAAACATTTCCGGACAGACGCCTTTGGAAATCGAAAGTTGAGTGGTGATGCGGTCACTTTTCTCGGTTAATTTTGTAGTTTCGCATCTATTTTGGGCTGCTGCCTTCAAGCCGGAGTGCAGTTCGCAGCTTCTTTAATTCAGAATTTTGGTAACTGCTAAGACTAAACAACCGTGTAAATTTCATCTTGTGTGTTTTTTTTGTTAAAATAAGTTTTAATTTAATATTAAAATCTCTAAAGTTTTGGGTGAAATCAATTCCTATGCATTCAGCCCATAATCTTTCTTATAATAAATACAAATTGTACACAGAACCATAGGAACATTAGGCTTAACATCAGGAGATGCCATTCGAACCTGCTGTGCTGTTCGAGAAGATAATGGCTGATCTGACTGAGGCTTCAACTCGACTGGCCTGTCTGTGCTTCATAAACCTTGACTGTCAAAATGCTATCGAACTCAGCCTTGAATAAATTCAATGACCTAATCTCTACCTCTTTTGAGGGAGGATGTTTAGGGGTGAGGAGGAGCGGTGAACATTTTGGAAGGGTAAGGTCTATACCTTTGTGATATAGTGGCCAAGTTTCACCTGCCAGGTCATAACAAATGCATAAGAATCTTTTCAAGAAATTTCACTCAATTCATTCATTGGATGAAAGGTTTATCGTATGAAGGGCCTGCATGCATTGCTGTTTAGAAGAAATCGAGATCCTCTTATTGAATCGTACGCGACCCTCAAAG
This sequence comes from Isurus oxyrinchus, assembly GCA_026770705.1. Classification (NCBI taxonomy): domain Eukaryota; kingdom Metazoa; phylum Chordata; class Chondrichthyes; order Lamniformes; family Lamnidae; genus Isurus; species Isurus oxyrinchus. The sequence continues at coordinate 80,366,610 of JANJGN010000020.1, read as the reverse complement.
GACTTGATCAGGTGGAGACAAGGAGTATAGGACACATTTGAAAAATGAAAGGACACTATTTTATTTGGAAATGGTGATTTTATTCTGCCAGAGTGGAGTTCATCTGTGGAATTCGGCAACTTAAACGTACCCCTCCCCCCCGACCTCACCGTTCCAAAATGTTCACCGCACCTCCTCACCCCTAAACCTCCTCCCTCAAAAGATGTAGAGATTAGGTCATTGAATTTATTCAAGGCTGAGTTCGATAGCTTTTTGATAGTCAAGGTTTATGAAGCACAGATAGGCCATTGGAATTGAAGCCTCAATCAGATCAGCCATTATCTTCTGAACAGCACAGCAAGTTCGAATGGCTACTCCTGATGTTAAGCCTAATGTTCATTTGTTTCCGTTAACAGGTCAGACCTGGTTGAAATTGCTCTTTTAATCATGAGGGAGGGCTTCATTAAACAGGTAGCTTACATAGAGCGACTGAGCATTAGTTTTAACTGTGGAATTCAGGAGGCTTTGGAGGGGGTTCAAGATACAAAGAGAGTTGCAACGGGCAGAAAACTGAAAAACTGGTGAGGAGAAACAGCGAGGAACCGGAATGGAGTTCACACCCGTTTCTGCCCAGCAGCTACTGAGCAGCTCAAAAAATAGGAAACAGAAGTTAAAGACGATCATCTTGTTTATTTACTCGTTATTAACAGTCGTTTCAGCCAAGTCCTGGTGGTTGCTTGCTGATTGGATCCCGTGTTTGTCATGGGTGTGAATAGTGATTTTATCTGACAATTACAGATTAGAAGCCTCTTCCGGATTTATTACAGATCAACCGGGTTCAACTCAATGAAACAAAACCGCATTAATGTTCAAGAGCTAATTGTCCTGTTGTTTTTTTCTCCCAAACGTTTCCTGGTTCTCGGAAAAAATGCGCTTCAAGCTGTTTTTGGTGCTTGTCTGTCAATCATTTTTACATGCTGTCCACTTTCTATCAAAACAACTTTACACAATTGAACTGGATATATTATTTGTGTATCTAAGTGTTATGTCAAATTATTAAGTTGAAAGTAATTGCAAGTCAAGGAGCTGATGGAAGGTGATAATTATTTTATTGACGGAGGCGACGAGCATTGTTTGAATGGTCACACCCAACTCCACATACAACACTCACGAACAACAACTTAACGACTCAGCCATCACGGCTGCCAAATGCAGCTTCGTTACTTGCATTATGTGTTCTGCACAAACCATCAGGCAATAATCAGAAATCATTCATTCATCACCTGCACTTTCTAATCTGCCAGTCCATACGGAATTGAAAGCCGCGGTATGATAGAATTCCAGCGTTCAGAAGGAGGCCAATCCGCCTCTCCAGACTGTGCAGGAACTTGAAAAGCGTTGTCAGGTTAGTTGCAAAATTCAGCTTTCCCCCATTACCCTGTAAATTCGTTCTCTTTAAACCCATTTTGAATCGGATTCCACCATCTTGTCAGTTACAAAAGCAAAATACTGTAGGTGTTGGAAATCTGAAAGGAACTGAAAATACTGGAGTTGTCATAATGCAAGTGAACTTCTGTCGAGATAAACAGAGCTGATGATTTCCCCTCAAAACTGCAGAAAATACAAATTTTACAGCTGGGAAGTACAGAAACGAAATCCTATGAGGTTGGCGGGCAGGGAACAGAGAGTTTCATGGTCGAAAAGGCAAAATTAATTGTAATGGTTATAGTAAAGAAATAAATGATGATCCTCTGTTCACACGGTCAGATGCCTTGGATAGATCAATGAAGGCAAAGGACAGTGGTATCGTTTTTTCACTGTATTTTGATTGCAGATGGCGGACTTAGAAGGGCATGTCAATGGCAGAACTTCCAGTTCTGAAACTGCAATGGGATCCAACTAAGAGCAGCAGTTTGGCAAGGGCAACTTGGAGAATTATGTTAAACATGATGTTAACATGATGTTAAACAGGCAGACGTCTCGCAAGCTGTCGCAATCGGTGTGGTCGTTCATATCCTTCCACAGGTTCACAATATTTGCATTGTGCATTTCGTTGGACACCGCCTGCTCCCTCCAACAGAGACAGATAATTGCTTCAGCTGCTGCAGGAATGCCAATTTCCTGTGCTTGTTGCGTTCAGACGGTATAATTGCAACACCTGGAGGTTTGCCCATGCCAAGTGAGTGAACTCCTTTGCTAAGCTCCTCCATTTTTGATTCGATATGCAGCTCTGCTAAGACAGGGAGGTTTTCAATGGTGCTGAGTTCTTCCTCGGTGACAATGTTTCCCCGAAAATCCGACTCAAGGTGATGTACCACCATTTCCCGAATTGCTAATTCCAGTCAGTGATGAGTTCCCATGCCTTTGTTTTCAGTTGAGTTATGATTTCTGTCTTGCTGATGGCCCTGTTGCTGTTTTGCTTCCTTCAAACAATCACTCTCACCATCCTCCACCGCATGACAATGCCTGTGTCGAAATACATCTCAATTTTCTATAGAGTATTAAGCGCCCTGTGGTATGTTGGACTTTAATTCAAACAGTTCTTAAGACATGCCGGCTTTGTTGGGCCTGTACACTGCTTGCATCGTGGCCCAAGCTTCCCTGCGTTGCTCTGAATCTGCAACCTTGTGCTGCAACAGACCAGTTTCTATGTTCGCTGCAAAGGGGAACAGCTGAGAACTTGATGATGGAGAGGCTGTGCACTGACAGGAGGAGTTTTGGACATTTGGCTCTCTTTTTCGTATTCCAGTCAGCCAGCGGTGTTGGTTGAAAATGAGATTTAATGCAATGCACAAAAGCAGAAAACATTCTAACTCCCTAAAGCACATATTGGACATGTCACCTCAATCTGTTAGACGTAGCTTTTTCAATTAAAACGAAAAAATATATATATGTCCCATGCGCAGTCATCCAAGTCCAAGAAATAGATTAATTATTGCCTTTTCAGTTCCAATGGAAATTGCCTGTGTCTGCACATATATAACTGGTCTACACCATCGCACTGTGTGAAGCTGTATTTTTGTGGATATTGTAGAGGTGCTATTGGTGAAGGCAAAACATTTCTGAAGATGTCGGTCAATTGTAATAAATTTTATCTGCAACTTGCTGATCGAAAAACAGCGATTCAAAATCCCTACATACCCCTATCCAAATTATGAATATTCCTGACAGCTGTGCTAGTGTTTGTGCATCCCTGCCGAGTTGTGCTAATTTTGTGTATCCTTGTCCAGCTGCAGTTGTCCAGTCGTGCCGATCCTGTATACCCAAGCCCAACTGTGCTCTCCTGGTTTATGCCTGCCCACAGATCCTAGTTTCTGGGTACACCTGTCTATGCTACAACATGCAGAATTTGCCCATGCATTTCACCTTCTTGGACCGTCATTCTAAATTATATGTGATTATGGGAAATACGCTGTCCAAAGTTTTCCTTACTCACAGAATTAGAATGAGACTACCCGGCGATGGAGGTTGGCTGCTTTATATACAAATGCATCTGGAAGACGGTGACCTCAAAAGGAAAATTAAGGGAAGGGAATTCGGAAGTTCATTCAGAAGTCTAATATTTTATTTTTCCCCGGGCAACTGTTTTTTTCTTTGAACGATGGAATACTTGTTGGAGTGAGTGCAGAGGATTCAGCATTTCACTGTCTCCCTGAACATTTTCTTGGATCCGAGGTCAAAACATTATTTGTTTACATCGTGTGGACAGTATCAATGCCCGTGACACGTGAAAGGTCCATTCTCACTTGACAAATATTTGCTTCCACGTGTAATGACTATTCATGGTGTGATTGGAATTGACCTTCAAGAAAAACAGGTTCTGTGTTTTGTGACATGTATTTTCCTGACTGGGCCGCGGCGGTAAAAACGCCCAATCGTAACTATTAGATCACTAGGAAACGATTCTTTAACTTCAAGGTCATTGCAAATATATCTGAACCGACCAGAGTTCATTTTGATATACTTTTGATTATGTATGACGGATTTCATTTCTCTGCTGTGTACAGGTCTACTAAGATGTATTTCTATTCTCTTTTCATTAATTCGCCAGGCTCTGACTTTATTCGGATTTTTTTTTTTTCTGTCCATTTATTTCTCCCTTACTTTGTCACTACTCCTGAAAACACAAATCCTCTGAGAAATAGCGGACAGGTAGACACACAACTTCCGAATAATGCACTTATGCATCCACAATCCGTTTGCAGATATCACAATGTTATTCCTTAACGAATATAGTTCGAAACAGTTGTAACCCAGAACGGAGACACCCAAAAGGCTGTGGTAATTCCGCTCTAAAGATTCCAGCTTTTATTTTTAGAAATGCAAAGGAAACTTATTTACTTATTCTAAACATTTCCGTACTCCTTTTGTCATTTGGATTTGAGAGTTTACCAATTAAATAGCTACAGGATTTGATAGGTTTTATCGAAATAGATTCCCTTCTCGAACTGTATGTACAGGACACAGGGGGTGAAGGGGAAGGCTGGTGAACAGTAGAAGCAGGGTCCATCAGTAAGAATGTACGAGTTACACAAAGAGCAGATATTGCAGGCACCAGGTGACGAAAGGCAAAGGTGCTTTCCCAATGGTGAGTAACAATGGACCCGTGAGCAAGGAAGCACATGTAAATTGGACTCTCAGTACAAAACTCACTAAGTACTGACAGATATGTACGAAAAATAACTTTACAACACGAAGTTCGAGGCAGTCATACCAAGGTATTATCCATTGCTGCTCATGAGTGGTTAAAGAACTCTCTCGAATTTTGTGCAACAATCATCTCCAACTGCCTCGCTTGTTGCTCCATTACATACACGCAGCACGGACTGTGTAAAAAAAATATACCAGAATCACATTGCTCATTCTATCTCCAAGGTCGGGATGATTTTTCGATTCATTAACGGGATGTTGGCGTTCTTGGCAAGGCCAGAATTTATTGCCCACGGATAATTGGCCGAGAGAAATTCTTGGTGTCCTGCCTTCTGCAGTCCAGGTGGTGTAGGTTCACCTAGAGTGCTGTGAGGTTGGAAATTCCAGGATGTTGACATCGGCCACATTCCCATTCCCCTGGGCAGCCTTTGTTCTAAGTGTATGGAAAAAAAAATGAATAAGTGTCAGTATGGATTCCCTAACTGATGAAGGAAATACCTCCGGTAGAAATGGTATAAAAATGTTTTATTAGACTGATGCAAAAGCAAGACTCGGCTGGGTTTGTGAAAGTGCAATCATGTTTAACCAAATTATTAGAGTTCTTTGAAAGGAGGAGCATGAGTAGAGGATGAAGTGCAACCTGCAGATGTACTCTGCTTGGATTTCCAAGAGACATTTCATAAGGTGCCATATCAAAGGTTATAATGGAAAATAAACGTTGGTAGTGTAGGGTTAACTTCTGCATGGAGAGAAGAATGTTTGGCTGTCAGAAGACAGCGAGTATGGATCAATGTCTCTTCCTCTGCTTGGCTGGATGTGAAGAGTACAATCCGGCAAGGATATTTGCTGGGGCCTCAACAATTTAAATTTTACATCAATGGCTTAGAAGAGGGGAGTGAAGGCATCGTAGCTGCATTTGCAGATGGCACAAAGATAGGTAGGAAAGTTGTGTTGAAGACACACAGAATTTGCACATGGAAATAGATGGGCTGACTGAATAGACAAAAATGTGGCAGACGAAATATCTCTTAGAAAACGTGAAGTTGTTCACTTTGGCAAAGGGAATAAAAAATACTTTAACGGAGAACTACTGCAGAATTCCAAGGTGCAGAGTGATCTAGGTGTCCTGGTCCATGAGTCACGAGAAGTTAGTATGCAGGTACAGCACGTGCAGAACTCTAATGGAATGTGATCCTTTATTACTAGAGACATTGAAAACAAATGTAATGGTGTTATGCTTCAGTTATACATGGCATTGATAACACCACGTCTCGAATATGGTTTAAAGTTTTGGTGCCTTTACTTCGGAAAGTATGCAAGTGTTTTGAAGGAGGTTCAGAGGGTGTTTACAAGACTGGTACCTAGAATAACCAGGTTGTCTCTAGAGGATAGTTTGGACAAGTTGGGTTTGTTTCCATTGGAGTTGAGAAGAATGAGGAGTGACTTGATTGAAGCACACACTATTCTGAATGCTTTTAACAAGGTGAACGTGGGAAATAATGTTTCCACTTTTGGGTAAATTCAGAACTAGGCAGCACTATTTCAATATTATGTGCGTTCCTTGTAGGAAAGGTATGGGGAGAAGTTTTTTTTTCTTTCGCAGATGATTATGCGACATCAGAACCCCCTGCGTCAGAAGGAAGTTGGAGGGTGATTTAAATTTTTAAAGAAAGAAGTAGAAACCTCTTGCAAGCCAAGGGATTCAACGGTTATTGGAGTAAGTGGGAACGTGAAGCTCTTAATACAAACAACTTTACCATGACTTTGGTGAACGGTGGAGCAGGCTCGCGGGGCCAATTGGCCTACTTCTGCTCCTAATTCATATTTTCGTATCAACTGCAGATATTGGAAATATGAACTATAAGTAGAAAATTCATGTATCAATCTGCAGACACTACAGCATCCTAAAAGAGATACAATATAAATATTACAGGTCGTTAACTGAAAGGTGCTGCCTGCCTTGCTGAATAAAGCTAGAATTTACTGAAAGTCAAACTGCAAATGTTGAAATTATAGCTTGATCTTTAGTTTTATTCCTGCAGCTTGATGAGTGATTAAATAAATTGAGTTATACTCACTGGAGTTTGGCATATTGATTGATGAGTAATTTCTTCATTCAAATGTTTGTAAATCATTGAAGTTCTCCATCCATAAGAATTGGGAGAACTCAATTATATTCAAAGCTGAGATCCATAGATTATTGAATATTGGGGGGATTACGGGGTATAAGAATGTCACAGAGTTAATTCATCGGCCCAATTGGAAGGTTTTTTTTATTACACAGAGGGCTCAAGGAGAGGGAAACAGAAAGCGAAACAGACAGACATTCTAAAATTGTCAGGTAATAAAGGGTAGATATACGTGTTGCTATTCTATTTCCTCATTACTTGAAAGTGGCAAACAGAAAGACTTCCAGAGAAGCAAACATTCGCTCAGAAAGGAGTTCAGAATGTAAGGCGCACACATAATCATCACATGTTAAAAAAGTAGATATATTTCAAGATGAGGAATTAAGCACTGAAATTATGAGCTTTTGGAGGACGAATATGCAAAGCCGCTGCACTGTAAATGCGAGAATCTTGTAAGATCTGGATGGGCAGAGAGACATTTGTCTCCATATACACAAGATGATAATCTAGGTCGAAAAACAAATTGTTTATTCGGAGTTGCAAACTGAGAAATAGTGTACTGATGCACCGGAACCATGATTTATCTCTTGCAGAGCGATATTATTAAGGAATCTTGTGGTTAATGATGATCACCACTTTTCAACAATGACATTAGGAAGGGGACTTGGAATGTTTTCAAGACTGAAACAGTTCAGTTATGAGAAATTGTTGGGGAGGTTCGGGCTGTTGTACTTCAGACACAGATTACAAAATCACGTAATCGTGTTTTTCCAGGTCATTTGAGGTTTGAAGAGGTTAAAAATGGAAATGAGTCCCTCTGTGTGTAGGTCAGTAACGAAGTTTCGTGGGTCCAGCGTCATTGAGAAAATATATACAGAGTATAGGAGCAGTGATGTTTCCACTTAGAGTTGGTGGAATCTGCAATGCTCTACCTCAAAAAGTGTTAGAAGATAACTTCGTTAATAATTTTAGAGAGAAATTAGAAAGTTTTTGATTACAGGCATTTTAGTAGGTCACAATGAACAAAAACAACTCAAGAGCCAAAAATGAACAAGACACACAGGCACAAGTACAAACGCACAAAAATGCCCATGCACAGAGTGGGACACAAATAATTAGACACAAAGTGACCTAGAGAGACTGATCGAAGTGTGTGATTAATGTGGCTGGTATTTGCTGTAGTCATGACAGAAATTTCGTGAAAACAAGCAGATGAATAAGAATTTGGAAAACAACTTCGGTTGTTGAAAGGATTGGCATACAATTCCACGGTAAGGCATGATTCGTGTCAATGGGTCTTGGTCAAATTTTGAAACAGAGCGAGTAAAAGAAGACACGCAGTCAGCAAGATTCAAACCTGCAAGGGAATACCCCAAGAGCATTTTAATCAATGACCTTAACCGCTCAGCCACACAATAAATAGTGTGATGCGAAGGGAACTGCATTCATCTTCTCCCCAAAACTACTCTCAGAAAGTGACTCTCTCTGGTGTCATTTTGACTTCTTGCGATGAAGCAAAATGTGTTTTATCATTCTGCTGGTTACAGAGATCTGTAGTTTCCTCATTTAGTCCGAATCTCGTTTGATTCGGAAAGTTTTGTTCCAGCCTGTTTCTCTTCTTTTCCTAATCACCCCTAAATTTATTTACACAGAACGCAGTTACAAACAAATAAATTGAGAGATAAAATGGTCACGTACATTAATTGAGAACTGGCACACCGATATTCTGTTAAATCAACTGTCAGGTTAAATAGAGAGAAACTGCTTTCCCTGGCAGTCGGCCTGGGGATGAATCATCCCTTATTATTGACGCTGATTCACAGCAATGATCTCTAGGCCAACCAAGAAAAAAGCAGGAAACTATTTTCACCTTTAGGACAGCTGGAAAGCTAGAAATAATGATTCAAAGATGATCGAATCTAAAATAATTTCTAGATGATAGTACTTTCTTGCAAATCAAGAATCATCTGTTGCGTCTTCTCTCTTGCAGAATTCTGCTGCCGTTCCTCTTTTTCTCCCTGAGAGGAAACTCCTTGAGTCAAAAGGCAGCGCCTAGACCGAGATTTGGACAATAGATCGTCATTTTAAATGTCTGATGCTTTACCAAATTAGATATCCGGCTGCATTCCAATTATGTACCATATCAGCCTTCACTATCTGACATGAGGCATTACAGACATTTTTGTTTGCATTCCCTTGTTTGGTGATTCACCCTCTACAGCGCATATCCCTCAAGGGCAGACGAACAGCCTCCCTTTGGCTACATTGCAAAAATCTTCTAATTTAAACCAACTACTTGCTCCTCACCAGAGACTTGCCACGTGACAACTATTGTTAGAAGGTACCTGCATTGGACTTACAAAGTTGTGAATATTATGATTATTTCGGCGAGATGTAACTTTGAAGAAATTGGAGAGGGAAGCTCCAAACCCAATTATATAGATTTATCGAATTGGCAAACAGTTCCATCTGGTGCTTGTTCTGGGAAAGTGTGATATTAATCCTTTTATAGCAAGAACACAAACTGTGAGTAAATATCTAAATTGTGAGAATCCCAATAAATCCCAAGGTCATCCTCAAAAAGCTCCAGCACTAACCCCTCCTCACTCTTTCCTTCCTAACGTGCAGTAACAAAAGATCATTCAAGACTTGGAAGTACTGTTAACAGTGAGGAGCATAATGATAGACTGCAAACGACTTCCCGATGTGAAAATGCAATCAAAGTTTTTTGTGTAGTGTTGTGAATTCTATCCTTCTTCTTGCTGGAAACATCAATGTTCATCTTTGAATTTTGCTTTTAATTCGGTGAAACATTAAGCAGAAATTCCAGTGGGAGACACAATGCCACATATGATGATTGCGCCAGTGTGCAATCGATTTCACCTGGTATGTTTTATGAGAAATTGTGATACCATCACCTTGAAAGAAAGAAAGCTCATTCTGTTCTTGGAGAAGAGGTTGTGTGGTGATTTTTTATACATGCTCAAAATCATGAGTGATCTGGGCAGTGTAAATCGGGGGAAACAGTTCCCATCAGCAGAAGGTCGAAATCCCTAAAGTGATTAACAAAAATAACCAGAGGCGACATCAGGTAAAACCATTTCAGGCAACAAGTGATTTCGTCAGGAAGCCACTGTCCGAGTGTTCGCTGGAGACAGAATCAATTGCCGTTTTCAAAAGGGAACTGGATAATTTTTAAAAACAAAATATTTTCAGGACTACATGGGATGGACGGAGGAGTGGGACTGGCTGAGTTGCTGTTGTAGAGAACCGACAGAGGTACATTGAGCTGAATGGCCTCCTTCTGTGCTATAACCATTCTATGATTCTAAGAGTAATCCTGCTTCAATGTTCTGTCACCAAAACTACTCAACACCAGGGAAAAGATAAAGATTATTGCACCACAAATAATAATCAAAACAATAGAAGGCTACCACACTCGGAGAAATTGACATCCATTCTATGTATGAAGTGCATTGACAACATTTGCTCCAGATTATTTATACCCAGTAGTTAGGGAATAATTTGCTTTATAGCTCCAATGAATTTAAGACATGACTAGATGTTCGCTGCCTGACTACATTCCCCAGGTACCCCTGTCCCCCGCTCGCACCAACATCCTTGAGAACTGATCATGACAAATAAATCATATCGCAGATTGATTTTTGGCAATCGGATTTGCGGCACATTACCCACAAACACAAAATAAATATGTCAGACATAACTAAAGGTCATAGACCTGAAAACGTTTAACCTGAAGTCTTTGTTCACAGAAGCTGCCAGAAACGCCAAGTCTTTCCAGCATTCTCTGACTGACCAATCCCTCTACTACTTTATCCACTTACAACAATATCCTTTATTTTATGTGACTTCTCCTCGTTCATCTGATCAAAATATATCAGTTTACAATTCTATACAATAAATTTCACCTGCCTAGTATCTTCCCATTCCTGCAGCCTGTCGATATCATCTTAAAGACTATAACTAGCCCTCATCACCGTACTCAATGCTTCCAAGTCTTGCATCATCCTCAAATTTTGTAACAGTGCCCTGTGCACGCAGGTCCATGTTATAGATATATTAACTAACTGTAAGGGCAGCTGCGAGCAGTCTGTTTCTGAGGGATGAAAGATTCGCTCGCACCCGCCACCCGCCTTCCCCCCACCCTCCCACCAGTACCGCTCCCTTCCCGGTCCCCGCCGCCCATCCCCCTCTCACTTCTTATTCGCTTTACAGAACAAACCTCGGGAGTAGTGAAATACAATTTTTTTTGCGTTTCCGTGGCCTGTTTTGGGGGCAAAGGTAATTGTGCCAGACACGGTCTCTGTAACGAGCTCCATGAGTCACTGCAAGGTTGACAACAAAAATCATATTGACATTGAAACGAATACAAGCGTCGCCTCCTTTGCTGTAAAAGCAGTAACAACTACTGCAAACGTAATTTCATTTCGGACGATGCTCTCCACTCAAAATGGCTTTGGCTTCTGGTAGGCGGAATAAAGAAACAACATTTAAATGAAAGAATTAGTGACCGCTCCCTTCTTTAACACAAAGAGTCTTCTCATCTGATTGCAAGTTAAAGAGAGCACAGCCGTTCAATTAATCGCTGCCAAATTCCACAACAAACTTACCACATTTCAAGCCAGTGTGCATGAGTGAGAAACTTGTAAACTTTGTGCTCACACCCGGTATATAATTGATCGCAACTGGCAAATTTCTGCAGCTGTACCTTTCATTTGCACTCAGCTTAATAGCTGTCGTTCATAAGTAAATTGGCCTAGCTGTACCTTTCATTTGCACTCAGCTTAATAGCTGTCGTTCATAAGTAAATTGGCCTTAAGTTAAATACCACTGTTTTGTTCGTTGTCGGCTGGTAAGGTCTCGCCAGTTTGAAGCAGTGATATTCTGCAGAAGGTTGATGTTCCGTTTCGTTTTGGGGCTCGGTTTTGTTTTCAGTTATCAGGTGTAAACGTCAATACCAACTGTGCATATTCAAGGAAAAAATGGATGCTCTCTGAATTATTATTGAGCGATTAATGATGTCTCTGACCTATCCGTATTTTTTTATTGACATGATATGTTAAGCGGCCTTTCATCCTCCAGGCCCAGTTAGCACCTAAATTAATCTGAGAATTTCCCTTATTCATCTTTCAGTTATACCCAAGAGTACGTGTGCTACATTACTTTGCCAAATCATCAAACATGCTCCTAATGTGAAAAAAGCGGATTGGAAGCAGCATAACATTCATATAATAGAGTTTTTTTTCCCCATTTTGCCCAGACTACTGCTTGAAAGATACTTGCATTAACTCCAGCAATGTGGAGCATTATCTTATAGTCAGGCGATCTGAATTCGAAAGTAAATTGAACTAAACAAGAAAGAAAGACTTGCCGGCACTGGACCACCTCCAGAAATGTTTCAGTGATGTCATCACGAATATGCTAGCGTCCGGCCCTCAGCAGTAACTTTAGAGTAGGGTCACAGCTAGAAATGTTATAATGATTCACTGGTCGGACACAACTAATAATGCTAGAGTAGGGTTTTCGTCAGTAATGCTGAATTCATCATCAGTAAAGTTACGTTGACGTCACCAACTGTAATGCTAGTGACAGGACATCACGAGTAAGACTTGAATCGGAGCCTGACCTGTATCCCGACAGTTGGGGTACCACCAGTGATGTAATGCCAAATTCACCATTATGAGCATTCTAATTAAGTCACCGTGAAAAGTCTCGAAGAGGCATAAAGTCAATAATCCGAAAAACAAAATACTGCGATACTGGAAACCGGAAATTTAAAAAATGGCAGTGCTGACCATAGTCTGAAACATTAACTCTTACTGATTCTCTACTGATGCTACACGATCTGCTGAATATTCCCAGCATTTTCAGATTTTATCTCACAGCTAATTACGTTGACGCAGGGCATCTCGATGTTAGCGTGGAGCTTCCATTGATAATAATAGATTAATATCAGCACGGATACTTTTCTAACATTTTCCCACAATTCAGATCAGAGTAGACAGCGACTAGGATTGTTGACTGACAGTAGCAGCATAGATTTACATCTATCACTAGTATTATAAATTTTAGAGCAACATAATCACCAATAATAACGCCGAGTCATCAAGAGGTATCGCGACAAAAGACAGCAAGTTTAAGTTGTGTAATTCCAGTCCATAACACTTTTACGTCCTGCTGAGTCAATATCGCAGCTGAATAATATGAAGCTCCAATAATCTAACACTGTCCAGGAGGGACGGTCCTTTCAGCATTGAAACGAGCATGCGCAGAACACATTTCTTCTGGGGTTCATTTCCGTTCATTAATATTAATTGACGAAGTTTCTGGAACTGAGCTAGTCAATGTCCCCATTGCCGGACCGGTGTCTCTGAAAAGGTAAATTATCGGCTTGTTCTTTAAGAGACAATTACTAAACCGAATTATTGCGCAAGCTGATTTTCTCACCGGGACATGAATTCGGCTATAAAGGCGGAAACAGTTACGGATCTTCAATGCAGTTCAGAAAGCTGAGTGATTTATCGCATTTTCTACAAAAAATTGTCGGGCCAACGATTCTACTAGTAACGGATATTTAGTACCCAATTCTCGCAGCCTTTGGTATTCCCGGTAAGTCAGTGTTGCCTAATAGGTGTTGAGTATTTCACTGCTAGTGATTACGTGGCTGATTGCGGGAATGTCTCACTGCCGAGTCATTAATCTATCAGGATAAATTGCTGAATATCAACAATTTCACAGCGGTTCCGCTCAGCAGATTATGCTCACCTGGATTTTAATCTTCCTCCTGACACTGATGCAGAGGGAGGTTGATTTCCTGCCCCTCCATCAATTCATAGATCAGTCAAGAATGTGTTGCTTAGTGTCCACGGTGATCATCTCATATGTAATGTTGCCCGTTGTCTCCATTACAGTGATGATCCCTAGTGCTGCAATGTCCTCCCCCCAGCAGGGGGCAGGAAGATATTTTGTGATACAGGAAGCTGCTCCTCATTCCTCCCTCGCAATGAATCTTTGCGGAATCACGGGCTTCCGTTCAGTTCCTGAGCGCGTCCTTCAGATCGATTATAGAAAGGCAAAGGGCAAGGTTTCGAATTATTTTGGATAGTTTTTTTTCATTTGCTGAACGATGTATTATAAATTATTGAATCGTGTAATGGATTCGAAATTATATTTAACACCGCTGGCATCTGATGTCATCCCCGAGATTCCCATACCTTAATAATCAGAAGAAGCCGGCTATAAAATTCTATTTAGTGTGACATTGAACCACTATGGAAAATGATCGAATTCAATCGGTGCATCACGCTGTAACGGTCTGATGACATGAAGATTTTGTAAGGAATTCTAATTAATATTTGATTGTTTAAATTAACAAGTTATAGAAATATCTCATTTTCCCTTTACGAAGCTTATATCGGTAACATGACTGTCTCTGCAATGTACTTACGCGTGACTTACATTGTACAGTTCCATTGCGCTCCAATCCAATGTGAGGAACTGGTCAGTGCGATGCTAATTGAAAGGTAATCGGGCGATGTCAACGACGGACGGCTGATCCCATTTAGCCAGTTTTACATTATTTTCCAAAGCCAACATTAGCCTCAGTTGAGGCATCAATGCCCAAAGGCGGTGGTAGTGTGAGGAGTTCGGGGATACTCTCTGTTACCATTCCACAGGCTGAATTCGATTGACCCTTCCTCCAGCACCAGGAAAACATCCGACTAAAATGAATCGGGAGCACAGCAGGGTCCCACTCCCAATACATAGTGATTCTCTCCACTTGAGGATCAACCACCTGAAAGAACCAAACTTCCAAAAGGACCCCGATGGAAGAAAACGATGGGCAAGATTTCACGTTTTAAAAATGTTGCTATAAAAAAGTCAAACCAATACAAAAGTTTGTAATTAACTGTTAATTTAATTCAATAGAAAGTTTTTATTATAGTTGAAGTAGTTGATATAACAATGATAAATATCACGGATTGCTCAGCTAACCCTCAGCATACAGTTGGCACTATGTTCAGTCCTAATCTCTCTCACAACTCCAATTTGCTCCAGCAGTCTTTAACCACTTTTCTTCACGCAGGAGCTTATTCTCAAGTGGCCGCCAACAGCCGCTTGATTCCATCCCAGCTCCGTAGATTCGATGGATATCATTATCATCAGCAAGACCTACTTCCGTGGAGCCTCTTTCACTCGGGTCACAACAATCCTGATGGCAGCGGATTCCCAGAGGCACTGTCACCCAACATTCAATAAAGCTCTGGTCCACAGTATGATCAGCTCTGTGCAAAAAAAAAAAAAATACCTCCCAGCCGTTCAGTGTGCCGTGCCTGCGTGGCTCATAGCTTTTCTTAGGTTTTGTCTTTAAAGTTTGCTCCCAAACACATTTTCAGCAAAGA
This sequence comes from Isurus oxyrinchus, assembly GCA_026770705.1. Taxonomy (NCBI): domain Eukaryota; kingdom Metazoa; phylum Chordata; class Chondrichthyes; order Lamniformes; family Lamnidae; genus Isurus; species Isurus oxyrinchus. The sequence goes on along the minus strand of JANJGN010000020.1, from coordinate 80,351,429 downwards.
GACCCTAGGCGTGGGCCAGCTCTGCTGAAAAAAGAATTGGCCTTTTCAGACACCTCATTGTTCTCACCAAATACCTTATTCCGATCTCCGAATCTATTGATAAAAACAAATAACTGCGGATGCTGGAAATCCAAAACAAAAACAGAATTACCGGGAGAAAGACAGCAGGTCCGGAAGCATCGGTGGAGAAGAAAAGAGTTGACGTTTCGAGTCCTCATGACGCTTCAACAGAACTGGGTGAATCCAAAGAGTGGGGTGAAATATAAGCTGCTTTAAGGTGTGGGGGGGGGGGGGTGGGGGGGTGGGGTTGGGTGGGGGAGAGAAGTGGAGGGGGGTGGTGTGGTTGTAGGGACAAGCAAGCAGCGATAGGAGCAGATAATCAAAAGATGCCACAGACAAAAGAACAAAAGAACACAGAGATGTAGAAGTTGGTGATATTATCTAAACGAATGTGTCAATTAAGACTGGATGGTACGGCACTGAAGGTACAGCTCCAGTGGGGGTGGGGGGCATAAAAGATTTAAAAATAATGGAAATAGGTGGGAAAACAAAAATCTCTATAAATTATTTGAAAAAGAGAAAAAAAAAAGGAAGGGGGAAGAAACAGAAAGGGATGGAGGAGGGAGTTCAAGATCTAAAGTTGCTGCATTCAATATTCAGTCCGGAAGGCAGTAAAGATGAGGTGCTGTTCCTCCAGTTTGCATTGGGCTTCTCTGGAACAATGCAGCAAGCCAAGGACAGACATGTGGGCAAGAGAACAGTGTGGAGTGTTAAAATTGCAAGCGACAGGGAGGGTTGGGTCATTCTTGTAGACAGACTGCAGGTTTTTCTGCAAAGTGGTCGGCCAGTTTACGTTTAGTCTCTCCAATGTAGAGGAGAACGCATTGGGAGAAACGAATGCAGTAGACAAATCTGGGGGAAATGCAAGTGAAATGCTGCTTCAATTGAAAGGTGTGCCTGGGCCGCTGGACGGTGAGGAGAGAGCAAGTGAACGAGCAGGTGTTACATCTTTTGCCTGGGCATGAGGAGTGTCTCAGTCTATTGATACTTCCCCGTCAGTTTTCATTTCCTTAACAATTACATGCGCAGGTTCGATTCTCAGAATTCTGGTGTCCAGAAGAGACGCCTTCCCCAGGAACCTGCTTCCGGTCTCGGTTTCAGCTAGAGGCAGTCTGAAAAATTCTGCCTTTGAAACTATGTAATCACAATGGATTGCATGTTTGTTTATTAATTTTACAAATATCATCAACAGTGGCCAATATTATAAATCGGATTTGTGTACATAACGCTGGGTGGAAACGCACAGTAACATTTCCCAGAATATTCTGTGGTATGTATTTGAGTCTCCATGTTACCTACCTTCGCTCCCTTATTCCTACAGCGAACCTGATAACAATCGCGATTCTCTCCAGAGGAAATTGCGGTCTTTCAAATTGCATTTCTTTCTATATGATGTCCATGGCATCAGCTGATTGACTTGTCATTTTCAACAATGTCCTCGTGCATAAAGTCCTGAGTAAGCGTTTTCCGTATGAAATCATGTTCTGTATAAACATTTGCAAGTTCACAATATACTAAATTAGTACCAAACTTAATTTATCAGTGTGGTCCACAGTCTCCTTCACATTAGACCGATGTGTCTGTATATGTAGCCACAAGTTTAAGACAAGGTATTGCAACGTGAGAACTGCGGCTACAGTTCTAACCGCAGTCTGTGTACTCTCATTTTTAGAGAACATACCAAATTGGATTGCATTTGAACCTGAGCGAACAATTAACAGTGTTCAATTGTGTTTTCAGCCCATCCAGGAATTATTTACATCTCTTTCTGGTGTAATATTTATTTGGCTACAAACTATTTTAGTGACATGGTTTCCTTTTACTGCGATATTACTGTTTAATTGCTTGACAGTCAAGCACATTTTAGTTGCCAGTCGAGTCTGTAAGGTGCTCCGGTGTCACAGTGGCGAGAATCAGAGAGATCCAGAACTAGAGGACCGAAGGAAATCGATTATATTACTGTTCACTTTATTGGGTACTTTTATACTGTTGTGGCTGACAGCAGTCGTTTGTACGTTAGACTGTGGTATAGTCATTCATGTACGACCTGATTATACAGCTCCTGCATACATTGCCACTCAAAAGGGACAAATGCACACGTATTTGAGGTCCTGCACAGATGCGATCCTTTATGCAGCAACACAAACTAAATTCAGGGATGAACTGAAGAGGATAGTGAAAACTCCTTGGACAATAATTCTGATAATGATAAAACGAAATGCAAAATGAAACCTAATCTTTCTCTTCTGGGTATAACTAAATTGTAGCCAATGCGCCAGTTCTGAACGTTGGCCTTTCTGCAGCTATGACAATGTACTTTATTTTAAAAAGTATCAGAAAACATTGCCCCACTTTGTGTCATCTGCTTTATGTCTGCTGATTTTGCACGAGCATAATAATTGTTCCTTGCTATAGCGGCAGACTTGCCACTCAGTGGACATAGAGAATAGTCATTAACATGTTCTGTCAGTGGTGCAAACCCTCTATGCTTTGGCCTTAGCTCCCTTGCAGGCCAGGCAATTCAATGAGAAGCTCCAGTTTAATAACAGCTCAGGGCCCAGTACTTCCATCGTCCACAACAGTGAATTTATGTCGCTGTTGTGGATCCCAAACACTGCACACGTCCTGACAGGTGCAAGAGCGCTCAAATTGCCTCAGAAGCTCAAATTTCTGGTTTGCTCATTGACGTTTTCCTGGACCCGCTGCCCTTGTCTCCCATTCTAATATCAGTATCAGAGGCTTAGGGGTCAGATGCACAGGACTGGAGTACATCCTTGCGCTGTCACTGCTGTGCTGGGTAAAGCATGATCTAACTCAGAGATTGACTGGCATATTTGAAATGAGCACCACATCCAACACTCTAACTCACCACCACCACCACCCCTCAGAAACCTGACTATTTCCCCTATCCTGACAGCCCATCAGATCCGACTGCCCACGAGAGGAAATGGCCCACCAATCCAACTGCGCACCGGACTGCTTGCCCACCACACCTGACCACATTCTCTCAGGCCCGACTAGCCATTTAAACTGGGGTTTTTCCCTCCCAACCAGCCCCCAACATCCCACCTCTCCTCACGACATGACTGCCCTTTTCCGAATGACTATCTGCCAACACAACTACACTCCTCTACCAGCCAGGCAAGCCAACCAGAATACCCACCCGAATCAATGGCCCACCCGATCCAAAATGACTTTCCCGATCGGGCTGCCTACATGGGTTGGCTGCCCACTCAAGTCGATCTCCCAAAAACACGACACAAATGCCCACCCAACCTGAATACGCAACTACAGTTTGGACTGCCCACCCAACCCGATTACCCACATACCCACAACTCCCGATCCAGCCTGATTACCCAGCTTAACGACCCAACCAGCCACGCAACATGCGTGCCCAACTATGCGAATTAGCAGCCTACCCAACCTGTTTATCCACCTACGTGATCTGACTGCCGAAATAATCCAAATACCCCACTAACCGTCCAATTGCTCAGACAACTGGATTACTCATGTACGCAACCTGATGAACCACCCAAAGCGATTGCCTGATGGTGCAACTCAACTCTAGTTCCCTAGGCAAAGAGATAATTCTTATATCAGTTCTAAACTCCTAACATCCTCTCATCTGTGGGCATTTGTGCCTGATCCTTCAAATCATTTCAGCAATGTACTGCTTCCCTCCATTCTTATATTGTTCACCAGGACTGAACTCGCCAAACTATATCAATCATTTTCGAAACATGGAACCATTGAATCTACAAGCACGAGTAAGCCATTGGTCCCTTCGATCCTGTTCTGTCATTCATTATGATCATGGCGGATCAACAAATTCAATCGCCTACTCCCATTTTCTCCCCATGCCCTTTGATCCATTTCACCCCAAGAGCTATATCTAACTCCTTCTTGAAAACAAACAATGTTTTGGACTCAACAACTTTCTCCAGTAACGAATTCCATAGCCTCACCTCTCTCTGGGTGAAGAAATTTCTCCTCATCTCAGTCGAAACTGGTCTATCCAATATTAGCAGTTTGTGACCCCTGCTTCTGGACTCCACCACCATCGGGAACACCCTTCCTGCATCTACCTTGTCTAGTCCTGTTAGAATTTAATATGGCTCTATGAGTTCCCATCTTATCCTTCTGAGCTCCAGCGAACATAGCCCTAATGGACTCAATCTCTCCTCATATGTCAGTCCCGCCATCCCAGCAATCATTCGAATAAACATTCTCTCCATTCCCTCTTTTGCAAGTAAATCCTTCATCACACAAGGATAGAAAAACTGCACAGAATATTCCAGATGTGGTCTCACCAAAGCCCTGTTCCATTGTAGCAAGACATCCCTGTTCCTGTACTCGAATCCTCTGGCTATGAAGGTCAACATAAAATGTATCTTCATGTTAATTTCAAATTCAAGTGAAGGTCAAGAAGGTGCAGGTAAACCAGTTCATTAATATCTCTCTGGAGCATTTGGTTGTGTCATTGCATGTACTGACCACAGAAGAATGGATTTTACAGGTGGAAGCCGACCATATGTTCAGAACTGTGCAGGAGAGTTCCCAGTCAAAGACCTGCCGGCCTATTCTGCTGGGATGGATAGCCAGAAACTATAGGAATCCCTTCTGATTGATAGTGCGGATTGGAATGTATTCTAAATTAGAATTGAAAAGACTGTATTGAAGTTATTCCATGTTGTATCATATTTTTTTCTACTTATATATCAGTAGCTGCCATTTTTATATTTCCCTTTGTTTCCGAGTAAGTTATCTCATATAACTGCATCAATTGCAAATCATTTTGCTTAACACAATTAACTGCAATAAGTTAAACATTTCATTCGAATTTTCCTCTTTTCTGTCTTTCTGAACAATATTGTGCAACGCAGTGCCTGCTAACAGAATTTCAATACCTTCTTCCTTCCTTTGAATTGCCTATGCATCTGGTGTTTCCTGCTTTGGCCTATTTCCCTGTCATCTTGTTATTACATGAAGCTGAAAAATTCCAGGATCCTCTTCTTGTAATATCTCCGTTTGGAATATTGTGTGCAGTTTTGGTCATCATGTTTTAGGAAGGATATGATAACATTAGATAGACTATATTGTAAATTCACCAGAGATAAAAAAAAAAAACTGCGGATGCTGGAAGTCCAAAATAAAAACAGAATTACCTGGAAAAACTGAGCAGGACTGGCAGCATCGGCGGAGAGGAAAAGAGTTCACGTTTCGAGTCCTCATGACCCTTCAACAGAACGAGGTAAATCCAAGGAAGGGGTGAAATATAAGCTGGTTTAAGGTGCATATGTGTGTGTTTGTTTGTGTATGTGTGTGATGGGGGGTGTGGTTGGGGGGGGGGGGGAGAGAAGTGAAGTGGGGTGGTGTGCTTGTAAGGACAATCAAGCAGTGATAGATGCAGATCATCAAAATATGTCACAGACAAAAGAACACATAGGTGTTAAGTTGGTGATATATATCTAAACGAATGTGCTAATTATGAATGGATGGTAGGGCACTCAAGGTTTAGCTCTAGTGGGGCTGGGGGAGAGCAAAAATATTAAAAATATGTAAAAACAATGGAAATAGGTGGGGAAAAGTTGCCTGTGCCCCCAGTTTCATTTTATTCTTTGTCTCATCCGACACCTTAACAAGAAACTTTTTTTCTCTTTCTCTCAAGTGCTGAGGAACGCAATCTCCAACAACTCATTGACACCAGCAAGCATCAAGGACCCTCCACCCCTGCCTGTCCCTCCGTCCCCACCCTATATCCCAGCCTCAGCTGTGTATTCATGAGACCCCCTGACCTTCTCCACTCCGATGCTGAACGTTCAGTGCTCAGCAAAGGACTTAGTTTCATAGCCCTAAGCACTCACCTCAATGAATTTCAGTCTCGGCATGAAGCTGAACACTTCTTCCACCATCTCCGTCTCCAGGCTCACTTCTTTGGGCAGGAGTCCTCTCCCCGTTCAAAGGATCATTTCACCCACCTCCAATATTCTCTCTCCACCTGCACCCCTCCCTCTGGATTCTTTCCTTCTCTTGATCTTTTCATTGAGAACTTTCGGCACGACATTAGTCGTCTCAATTACTCTGCTCCTCTCACCCATTTTAATCTCTCTGTCGCTGAACTTACTGCACTCCATTCCCTCAGGTCCAACCCAGACATTGTCATGAAACCTGCTGACATGGGTGGTGCTGTTGTTGTCTGGTGCACTGACATAAGTGGAGGCTGAGCCTCAACTCGCAGGCACTTCCTCCTAGCTCTCCCTGGACTGTCACCCCACCACTGAACATCAAGCCATTGTTTCTAGGACAGTAACAGACCTCATCACCTCGGGGGATCTTCCTCCCACAGCTTCCAACCTTATAGTCGCCCAACCTCGGACGGCCCGCTTCTACCTCCAACACAAAATCCACAAACAGAACTGTCCCGGTGGGCGGATAATGTCTACTTGCTCCTGCCCCACAGAACTCATTTCTCGTTATCTTGACTCACTTCTCTCTCCCCTTGTCCAGTCTCTTCCCACCAACATCCACGATTCATCTCACATCTTACGTCACATCAACAATTTCCAGTTCCCTGGCCCCAACCGCTTCCTCTTCACCATGGAGGTACAATCCCTCTACACATCCATCCCCCACCAGGATAGTCTGAGGGCCCTTACCTTCTTCCTCGAACAGAGGCCCGAACAATACCCATCCACAGCTACTCTCCTGCATCTGGCTGAACTTGTTCACACACTGAAAAATTTCTCCATCAACTCCTCTCACTTCCTCCAAACAACAGGTGTGGTTATAAGTACCCACATGGGCCCCAGCTATGCCTGTCTCTTCATGGGGTATGGGGAAAATCCCTTGTTCCAGTCCTACTCCGGCCCTGTTCCACAACTCTTTCTCCGGTACATTGGTGATTACTTCGGTGCTGCTTCATGCTCTCGTCAAGACTGGAAAAAATTATAAAAATTTGCTTCCAATCTCCACCCCTCCACCATTTTCACGTGGTCCATCTCTGACACTTCCATTTCCTTCGTTGACCTCTCTGTCTCAATCTCTGGTGATAGATTGTCCACCAATCTCCATTACAAGACTACCGACTCCCACAGCTACCTTGACTACAGCTCCACATACCCCGCTTCCTGTAAGGACTCCATCCCATTCTCTCAGTTCCTTCACTTCTGTCATATCTGTGCCGATGACGCTACCTTCAGAAACAGTTCCTCTGACATGTGCTCCTTCTTCTTTAAACACGGTTTTCCACCCACGGTCATTGAGTGGGGCCTCAACTGTGTCTGGTCCATCTCCAGCGCATCCACTTTCACACTTTCTCCTCCCTCCAAGAAACATGATAGGGTCCCCCTTGTCCTCACTTATCACCCCACCAGCCTCCTCATTCAAAGGATCATCGTCCGCCATTTCCACCAACTCCAGCATGATGCCACCACCAAACACATCTTCCCTTCACCCCCACTGTCAACATTCCGTAGGGATCATTCCCTTCGGGACACCCTGGTCCACACCTGCATCACCCCCTACTCCACAACCCCCACCTATGTTACCACCCCATGCCCACGGAAAAGAGGTAACACCTGCCCCTTCACTTCCTCTCTCTTCACCTACCAATGGCCAAAACACTCCTTTCAAGTGAAGCAGCATTTCACTTGCATTTCCCCCCACTTAGTACAGTGTATTTGTTGCTCCCAATGTGGTCTCGTCTACATTGCAGAGACCAAACATAAACTGGGCGATTGCTTTGCATAACACCTGTGGTCTGTCCGCAAGAATGAGCCAAACATCCCTGTTGCCTGCCATTTTAAAACTCCACACTGCTCTCTTGCCCACATGTCTGTCCTTGGCTTGCTGCATTGTTCCAGTGAAGCCCAACGAAAACTGGAGGAAAAACACCCAATGTCTCGACTGGGCACTTTACAGCCTTCTGGACTGAATATTGAATTCAACAATTTAGGTCCTGTACTCCATCCTCCATCCCCACCCTATTTCTGTTTCTTCCCCCTTCCTTTGTTTTTTTCCAATAAATTATATAGATTTTTCTTTTCCCACCTATTTCCAATATTTTTAAATATTTTAAAATATTTTATGCTCCCCCCACCCCCACTAGAGCTAAACCTAGGGTGGCCTACCATCCATTCTTAATTAGCACATTTGTTTTGATAATTACACCAACTTCAACACCTACGTGTTCTTTTGTTCTTTTGTCTTTGACATCTTTTGATGATGTGCTTCTATCACTGCTTGATTGTCTGTACAACCACACCCCCTCCACTTCTCTCCCCACACCTGCCCCCGCCCCCCCCCCCACCCCACCCCCCCCACCACTCACACACACACAGCTTAAACCAGCTTATATTTCACACCTTCCTTGGAATCACCTAGTTCTGTTGAAGGGTCATGAGCACTCGAAACGTCAACTATTTTCTTCTCCACCAATGATGCCAGAGTTTTTCCAGGTAATTCTGTTTTTGCTTTCTAAATTCACTAGTTTGGTTCCCGGAAGAGACGGTTTCCCTATGATGCGAGGCTGAGTGATATTTTGTTATATTGTGTGGATTTTGGAAGAATGAGAGGTGATCTTATTGACACACTCAAGAACTGGTTTGACATGATATATGCTGTCAGATAGTTTCCCCTGCTGGTACAATCTATAAGTGGCCATAATGTCAGGATAAATGGCCAATTATTTGAGAATGAAATAACATTCCTTTACTGAAAGGTTGTGATTTTTTGAAAAATTTCTTTCCAGAGGCTTATAGATGATCAAACATTGAAAATACCTAAGGCTGAGAAGACCGAATTTGGTCTCTCCGGAAATCAAAGGAGATGTGGAGCGTCCAGGAAAGTGGAGTTGAAGGTGAAGATCAGCATGATCTTATTGACTGGCTGATCAGTCTAAATGGGCTGTTTGGTCTCCTCCTGCCCCTGTTCCAAAACTCTTTATGTTCTTACATAGAAGATAATTTGTGAATTACATTCCCATTCATGCAGTTACGAACGTCATCCTGTAGTGCATGGCAGTTACTTTCCCCCTTAAGGTCGTGTCATTCACGAATTTTGTACTTGTACTTCTGAATCCCCATTGCATTTCAGTATATATATATTGAACAGCAGTGGTCCTAATTCGCTCTATTCGATAACCTGTTTTCTCCAAGTCACTGAAGAACCACTTTAGATTTTTTTTTTCCCCTTTGGAGTCAACTTGCTAACCTATGTCCTGAATTTGCTTTTCCTTATATTAGCCAGAATTATATTTAGAATGTGCATTGAACATCCAAATAGAGGGAACATGTGTGTGTGTGTGTGTCTTTAAGTGTGTGTGTGTGTGTGTGTGTGTGTGTGTGTGTACGTGTCTGTGTGTGTGTGTGTGTGTGTGTGTGTGTGTGTGTGTGTGTGTGTGTGTGTGTGAGAGAGAGAGAGAGAGAGAGATAGAAAGAGCGAGAAAGAAACAGAGGGGGATGGAGAGAGATACAGATATATCGTGTGTGGGTGAGGGTGGAAAGCGCAAAGTTATGAGTGTGGTTATGAAAGAGAGAGAAAGTGCGTTTTTGACATAAGGAGGAGACAGGAAATTGAAGATAGATTTTAGAAGTGAAATTTGGATGGCATTGAGAAGCAGGGAGTGCACTTAAGATTGCTTATCAGTGGCAGAGAGATTCAGGAGCAGTCAGTGAGCACTTTGCTGGACTGCAGTATTCAATCCACTAGTTTCAAAGCTCAGACCCCACGGCGAATTAAAAGCCAAAAACGGGACTCCAATCCGAAAGCAGGGAAGGTAAGTTGATACTATCTGAATGACTGATCAGGGCCCAGTAGGAACATTATCACTCGTTCTGGACACCACACTTTAGGAAAGGTGACAAGGTGATCGAATTAGTACCGTGGACATTTACTAGAACAGTACCACTAATGCAGGACTATAGTTATGTGGAAAGTGGCGGAGCCCGGAGTGTTCTCCTTCCAGCAGAGGGATTTCAAAGGAAGGTTAAAGGAGTTGTTGAAAATGCTGAATGCATGCTGAAGGAAATGTCAAAAAACTGTTCGCTTTGAGAGAAATGGCAGTAACCAGTGGATAGAAAATTGACAAAACCATCGGAGGGAAAATGAGCAGAGTTTCTTTGATGCAGTGTTAAGTTTTGATTAGGCATTCGCTGCCTGAAAGAGTGGTGGGCGCAGACCCAATAATAAATTTCAGAATTGATTTCAAAAAATCATGATGTTGCAGATATCCAGCAGAGAATGGACCTAAATTAGTTTATTTAAGGAGCAAACCTCAGCTTCAAATCATCTCAGCACTTTGCACCTGTCTGGGGCATTTTGTTCAGCATCTGATAACAGTGAAGTGTGAAAAGCCCCGCACTGATATAATGTTCCAGAGATACTGATGCAGTAACAAGCCTAATATTGAACAATAATTACTGACACTGCGTCCATTTCACCCCCAATATCTCTGTTTAAACTGCATAATAATAGACAGGCTGACAATGTTTGCAGTTGAATATACTGTACTTTCGCATCCTAAACATCATCCAATGTCGACACCGCCTCAACTCTGCTGAAACCCTCATGCATGCCTTTGTTAACTCTAGACATGACTGTTCTAGTCTTGCCCTTGACGGCTTCCCATCTTCCACCCTACATACACCTGTGCACTTATAAATTCTGCTTCCTGGGACTTCACCTGCAACAGGTCCAGTGCTCTAGACACCCCAAGTGTTTTCTGACCTCCATTGGCTCCTTTCCCGGCAATACCTCAATTTTAAAAAGCTCGTCATTACTGTCAAAACAGTCCATGACTTGGCCCATCCCTTTTGCTGCAAGCCCAGACCAAAACATTTTTCAGATTTCTGCCCTTCTGCCGTTTTGGCCATTTCGACTTTAATCTCTGCAGCATTGAGTACTGTTCTTTCAGCTGATCTGTTCTAAAATTTCTCAACTTCCCTTGCTCCCTCTGCTTCTTAAGATTTGCCTTAAACTCTCCCTTTTTGGCCAAGCTTATGTCACCTGATCTAATAGCTCCTGCTGTGGCTCAGCATTAACATTGCATTACCTGTCATGATAACACTCTTGTGAAGAGGCTTGAGGCTTTATGCTCTATCATAGCTTCTGCAGTCAGCGACGGTGGTATAGTGGGGAGCATAGCGGCCTAACGTGCAGTTAACACGGTTTTGTTTCCCAGGCATCACAATTTGCTGACATGTAACCCTCTCAAATCAGAAACCCCAACTCAGAGATTAATTTGACCTGTTTCAATAGGAGTTTACTCTGAAATCAAACGTGCGATTAATTAAAAAATAAGAGAATTCAAACACCGACTTATCTTCCATTTAACATATAACTCAGCTTTGTTCTTTGTTGCTGATAATGAAGGTTTTTCCTGAGCTGTGGTGTGGAGCTGGGATAGAATTACTCGGGTTTAGTAAATTTCACCGATTATCTGCATATTTCCCTCTGCTGCCACCATTTTTTTTATTTCAATATCGATTTCCGCACAAGATTTTTTTTATTGTTCAAAAAGTGACATAATGCTTACCCTAGGAATCTGAATTAATAACAACAGGTGGTGGAAACTCAGCAGGTCTGGCAACAGCTGTGGAGACAGGAATGGATTATTTACATTTCCGGTTGATAGACGGTTTAACGAAGACCTGCAATTGAAACTTCGAAGCTGCTAGAGCTACTCAGCTCTTCCAGTATTTTCCATTAGAGTAATGGAATATTTACAACACAGAAAGAGAGTATTCGGGCTCTGCAATCTGTGCTAGCCCTTTGAAAAAACAATTCATCCATTGCCACTCGCCATAACGCTGCAATGTTTTACTATTCATGTAAATGCGCATTGATTCTATAAATAACAGTCTCTGGTACTATCTGTGGTTGATGAATTGTTTCGGTAAATATCAGCCTCTGGTACTGTCTGTGATTGTGGTGTTGATTCAGTGAATATCAGTCTCTGGCACTATTTGTGAGTGGCAGATTGATTCTGTAAAGATCAGTCTCTGGTACAGCCTGTCAGTCTGGGATTGATTCTGTCAATATCAGCCTCTGGGACTATACATGAGTGGTGCATTGATTCTGTTTCTGTCAACCTCTTGTCACGAACAAGCAGTGTTCGGGGTGGCGCTAAATAACTCAGGTGCTGATCTTCGCAGTAAATCAGCAATTAAATCAACATTTATTTTTGACAATTCACTTTCATCAGTTTCTGAGCAGAAAAAAATGGAGGTGGGGAAAAGGTCATAGGACATTGAAAAGTGGGACCTTGTCACTTTAAAGACCTCAATTTGGGATCATGGCCTGCAGGGATTTGTTGTTCCCGAGTCCATCTTCACAAAGCAAACGTGCAGAAACGTGGGAGGAGTGAGGGAGTAAATGAGTTTCCCGGGACCGTGCAATAGTTACTCTCTGACATCGTGACATCTAAATTCATTTAATTGAAGTGAAACACTCGGTTACTGGGAACAATACCCAATGACCTTGAGCACTAAGGCTGCAGAGATTACACAAAGGAAGATTGGGTTAAATATGATACTTTGTAACACACGAACGCATTTGAGTGTGCGACTAATATTTTCTTTGTCTCTGGTAAAATATCAGTGAGAGATGAGACAGCATCTTCTACTTCTCCAAATGAAGCTTTCTCGGTAAAACTGACGTTACAATGTTTTCTGGAACAGATAATTTGTCTGATCGTCTGTGTCTCACTGTGGCCCGTCACTCACTCCGCCCACTCTCTCTCTTTAGTCTCTTGTTCTGTAAACAACGTGAGATACGCTTACTGGAGGGCCAAACCAAAAAAATTGAATGTTCATGTTAATTCAATATGTTTCTGATTGTCATTAATTTAATGACGTGAAATTAGATCTGGTTTAATCCAGGCTGACCTGTGATGTGTTTCAGCCCCTGAATCTGGGGAACAGACACTGTGAACAGAGTTGGGAAACAAGAAATAAGTCCCGAGAATCCACAGCAGAGGCCGAGTCGAGTGGGAAGCGTATCCCGGGATCTGTCAATATGGTGAACTGTTTGTCCTGTGAGTGTGCAGATGTCAACATTGCGTCAGAGAGAGTGTGTGAAAGGGGATGGCAGGTTAAAATAAAGTCTCTGTGTTTCTGTGTCTGCTCTCATCGCCTGATTTCAAAGTGCCTCTTGTGCAAAAACAAAAAAGCTTTCCCTATCACAGGATCACGCTGCTGCCTTACTCAGCTCTGAAAGGAAAAGTACACGGACAGATATAGATGATTTTACCACTTCAGTAGAAAAGTGGAGAACAGAACAGCGAAGGGGTGAGAGAGCGCGGTCACTGCAGCAATAAAATAGATTTATTCTAAACTGAGGCTTTTTCATCGAATGAGACCTTTTCAACAGCAAAAATTCTGGTCGCAGAGACAAGAAGGATCTCGTCTGGGACTCTGGACTATCTGAATTTCAATGGTACAGGAGTGTTTAACAGCAGAAATAAACATAATGTTTTATGCACGAGGATGCCCAGATCTCTCTGCATCTCAGAGCTCTGCTATGAATCATCGTTTAGATTATCTGCCTCTTTTTTGTTCGCCCTGTCAAAATTGACAAACTGACATTTTCCGACTTCATACTCCATTTGCCAGGACTCTGTCTAATCGCCTAACCTTTCTATATCCTAACGTCCTCCTCACAACTTACTTTCCTACTATATTTGTATTGAACTCACATTCCTAACGACATTGTCGGATGTTCAAGTCACATTTCTCACTTTTAGAAATATGGAACTAAACTGTTTGTGTTCAGGGAATGTTGTTAATGGGGAGTTATTCCGCCTGGTAATGTTTGAAAGTGATCGCAGAATGAACCAAAATTTACACAGGGCTTTAAAACATGAACCTTTCACCTGTTGTCATTTTCCTGCCTTCTCCTCATAACTCTGCACACTACGTGTTTTCCAAACGTCATCTTATCCCCCCTTGCTCTGGACAGGAAGTGGGACTGCAGCCTAAACCTGGGAAGGTGGGTATCACAGGACTGCCTTCTTCTCCTCCCGGCCATACAAAGGATAATATTATATTCCTTTGTGTGGTCCAGAGGCCGCTCGCCCAGTACCTGCTCCTCCCAGGGGCATTTCCAATTCCTTTGCTGGACGGTGCCACATTTCTGCTTGTGATGTTCAAATGAAGCAGTTCCATGTGGATCCAGAGTGAGCAAAGAATGAGAGAGATTTGGAGCCTCAAGGCCGAGCCGGGAGCGGCCGAAATGACTAAAAGCGGGTTCGGGAGAAAGCCTAGGCCTGAAACATTTGGACCCCGAGAGAGGAAAGAGCAGCGAATGCAAACAATCACTTTGATATTGTGAAGAACGGGGAGTCAGGCCAGCATGGAAATGGGGGAGAGGGGAAGACAGGACGGTTTGGAATTTTTTTTTTCGGGTGCAGGATGCCGGTGAAGGGGGAGAGGCGGGAGGAACTGGTTTAATGCAACTATCCTGATTTATTTACGGATCATCTGTTTAATGAATGGCCCGTTAACCTGATCTTTCAGAATGTAAACGCCAGCACATTATGAGTATTCTGCTTTTACTTTGGAATGTGATGTTTAGGGAGACGGGGTACATGGCAATTGCAGCTTGAAACCTCCTCCACATGATGAGACCGCTCGTAATGCAGCACTCGATCCTGTGCTGATTCAACATGCATGATGCATCCTGGGCGAGAATTTGTACTCCTTCCTTTCTGGATGGAGAGCACATAATCAAATGACCACAGGTCAGTCCTCAGCTTAAGTGGTAAAAACAGGAAACGCTGCTAAATCTCAGCAGGTGCAACAGTATCTGTGGAGTTGGTGGGGGGGGTGGGGGGGCGGGGGGCGGTGAAAGCAGAGTATTTTGCTTTCACCTGAAAGGGGATCAGCAAAAGCTGCAGCACATTCTGGAGATGCTCTTCGCTACATATTTTTATCACAAATTTGGCAATCTATTGATGTGCTGTTCGTGCTTTATTCAAGCATTATTTTTGCAGCCTTTCTCAGTCCCATCCACGGAGACAGAGAGATGTTTTATTCAACTTAATTTAGAAGAACAAAGTGTTTCTGCCTGCTTGAATTCGAATAATTACACCCGGTTGAAAATGGCCTAGAAACACCGGCATTCCAATACAGATCAAACACAATGGTATAGGTACACCAACCCCTGTCATATAGAGTTCCCAGATATTTTTGCTTCCATCTTCTAATTTTCAATCTGTTCTGAACATTGCTGCCATACATGACCATTGACCATTCTCACTCCCCCAGCAGGTTCTTATCCCGCATGTTCCGCTTTTATTATCATCCCTTTCGGCCTATATCATGACATCTGACTTGGGTAAAAGTGACCTTATTGCGGCTGAGCATTCGGGACCCCCGGCAGATCCAGTCACAGCAACCCGAGAGTTGTCTCTGGTTCCCTGGTTCGCGGTGCTGCTGAGAGGATTGAACCCATGTCTGCCATGAGTGACAAGAAGGATTGTGAAGAAGGGGCGGGAGGAAAGGGCCCGGTCAAATGGAAGGGACAAGGGAAGACGTGGAGAATGTTTTGAAAATAGACCTTAATATATGTTATTCATTTTTCCTCTGTTATTACACACAGAAGGCCCAAGTGAAGTTGAGCACATTTGATGGGGGCAAAATTAGGTAATTGCATCCGCCTAGGGACCTGCCAAACAATGACGATTGTAAAATGACCAGAAATCGGTGTGGAAATCACTCTGCACAATTGTTTCCTCAATCCTTTTGTCTGGACGGGCCAGTATAGTACAAAGGCGACCATTTTATAAAGAACTCAGTTGCATGATTTTCGTTCTTGTATGCACAGCGCAGCACAAGCAATGATCATGGCTCTGTTACAGACACAGATACTAAAAGCTGCAGAAAATATGATAGAAAGAATCATTTAATTCAATCCCCTTGACTGTGATTGACTGATTTCTGAAACATTGCAAAATCAATTTTGAAGTTAAAGAAGGAGCTGAAGATCGCCCATCACACTGTTGATCTGCAGCTGGGCGCTGCTGGTGACTGTGCTGCAGGAGCGAGCACACAGAAGGTGAAAAAAGTGTAGACCAAGGGCAGTGTGCAGCCTCCTGCTGCTGGACTCCATGTCAATTGTGGTGGCCCTCCACAGAGAAATGGAAAGCAGTGTCAAACACCCGGGCCTGGGTTGTAGACTAGCTGACTTCTGTTTGCAGGGATAATGGCCAAGCTGGAGGATGAGTACGGGGATGAACCAGGTACCACCAGGACCGTGTCAATCTCCAACTCTGGCAACGAGATGTGGTCGGCATTGGTGGAAACGGGTACTCTGTACAGTGAGAGCGGAACGGAGGGGTGTGAGCCAGCAAGGGCGAAGGAGGGAAGGGAATGTGAGGATGAGACTCAACGTTTAGCCCCCAGTTAGAATGGAAACAGCCACATCAGGCCAATGAGACACAGAGGCCGTCACTAGTTGCATTCACAGCCGCATTCTGCTGGACTTCACTTGATAACAGCTAAACTCACGTTGGTGTCTAATGGACATAGAGTCGAGCATTGCTGATCAAACACCACTTTACCCATCTCCATATATTCCAGTGGTCAGACAGCGAATGTGACAGGCTGAAATGAAAGCTATGAGGCAGGAGAATGGTATCCTGTGTTTAGAGTACGATGGACCGCGGGCTCAATAGAACAGCTGGGCCAAGGTACGCGCATGTCCTCCGTGTGACAAGCTGGGTATGAATTCTCTGTCCTATGCTGCACTCCATAAACCAGCAGCTTCCTCTACAGTGTGTGATTTCCGGGACCCTGCACGTTATGATGAATTTCTTGAGGCACCTGAAAACTGAATTGTGTGAATAGAGATCCTGCCATTGAATGTAGTGAAGTTCTCGTGGATCACTCCACTCAACCTCCGCGGCTCTGCCCCCTCCACCGCTTCTGAATTTATCACCCTTGGATTTGTCTGGGGAGCAAGATAAAGTTTTCTCCGACTTTCCTCTTTGCATTGAAGCTATGAATATTGGAAAGCTTTTGCGGGCAATTTATGGTCCTTTGTAGGGCATGGACAATGGCAATTGACAGCAGGCATAAAGATGAAAAGTGGGTGAGTGCTTATGAAACCCTCCTTACTTTATTTGAACTTAGGTCAAACTGAGAGGTCACATCATGCTCTCACCGTCGACTTTCCCGAGAGTATACTCGCAAGCGTTGGATCACAGAGACTGGAGACTAAATTAATTGACTGGCCGTTTCCTCTGGTCATGTGAATGGATTAGTAATCCAGAGAGGCTAATGCTCAGGGTAAACAGGTTAAAATCCAACTACGGCAGCTGAACAAATTTCAAATCAGTTGAGAGAAATTCTGGGATATAAAACTAATTTAAATAATGCTGACTCACATTAGACTATCATCAGTTGTTGTAAAAAAAACCATCAGGTTTATAAATGTCCTTTAGGGATGGAAATCTGCTGTCCTTACCAAGTCTGGTCTGCAGAAATGTGTCTGATTTTTAACCATTCTTTAGGGATGGGGTTTCCGGCCTTGTCAGGGATGTTGCATTTGAGAGAATGAAGATAGACCTTCCTCTACCGCTCTGTCAGGCAAATAGTGGCCTGTCTAGTTCAGCCACGAAGTTTTGAGTGATTCTTGTCTCCGGGTTGGGAATGTAAATGAGAAATCGCAGCGATCACGCTTTGACTCGCTCTTTATGATGGTTCAATGCCCATCATTGAAACAATCTTTGAAATATTTTGCAAACAGTCCAGCAGTTATTCCCAGGATTATGCAGACCTCTGGGTGTAACTGCCATCAACCACCCATGACTGAAATTACATAGTTGCAGGGCCCTCAAGAATCCATTTTCACACAAAGGATACCTCCTGGAGGCAGGATTGAAGAATGGGAGTGGGAAAGGAGATTTCACGCAAGTACAATTCACTCAGGGAATGAAAGCACATTGCCTAGTTTTCCATCCCATCGTGTTTTAGCAGCAACACACGTTTGCAGCCATCTATCCGGGACTTAAATTAATTCCCTAACTTTCAGAACCGTGGTCACGAGAAGGTGGAACTGCAACATGGTCAAATCTTTTTTGTAGCGCCGGAACAGTTGGAGACTCCGAAAAATTTAGAAAAGAAAAATCTGGTTATAAGCCGTTTGCTGCATGCGCTCTTCACTAGTGATGTCATTTTGAACTCAAGCTGTTGGGGCGCAACTTCTACAACAGGCGGGAGGAAGCCTTTACCCTTGAAGGTCATTGAGACAGTCAAGGATGAATGCATATATAAAGCAATTGAATGCATGGCATTTAACTTCCAGGAGCTGCTGGGTGGTGAGCTAAACACTCGGGCTGGGTCAAAATGTTTCACTCAAGAAGTCTCTATCTTGCGTTTTTAATAAGCGAATGCGTTACATTCTCGGAATTCATGAGACAGCACCATCGACAGGATGGAGAGCCAGTGACGGGAGAGACAGAGCTGAACCGAATAATAAACAACTGCTGCACAAATGCAAGACGGCGGCCCAGCAGGAGGCTAGACACAATAATGATATTGGGGTTGGGGGTTGGGTGTGGGTGGGGGGGGGGGGGGGGGTTGCGTGGGAATATCCCCGTCACTGCAGGGTGAACATAAATAAATCACCTTTCTTTTTAACATTTGTTTTTTTTCCCCCTCATTATGTTCCCTGTCGGGAAATGTTTCAAGAGGAAAAATAAATCCATACCATTATTAAAAGTCCCAAATTGGGGTCAGACGAAGTGTTATTTTGCCAGGATTTGCCACAAAACAGATACCCTGAATTGAAGACGTTTTCATTGTCTCTGAACTCTCCTAGACTTTCACTGCAGGTGTAGGATTGACATTTATTCGTCAGTCGTGCGCATCATTGTGAATAGGCGTGTGCCGCGTATTCACTGACAAATCCTCATATTGTCAACTTCCCTGGAAGTTTTTTTGTGAATGTTACATCCGCATATCTCACTGGCGGTCAGATTTTCCCATTGATAAACCGAGACACTACACAAAAGAGAAATGCTTCACGATATAAGTGTGCTAATCGGAGGACAATTCAAATTATTTCATTCAACAAATCTATCAATTTGTGATTTATTACGCATCATAATTTCCTGCTTGCAATTGCAGAACAGCGAGTTCAATCAGATAAGGTACCCGGTCATCCTTCTCGTCTCTGAAAAAAACTGAAGCCGCAACCCTTCCAGTCCCACATTGTGACACTTCAGCATTTTCATTTGTCACTGAGTGAAGTTAACCCCAGATTTCGCTAGTAGTGAGTCCAGCAATTCCTCGTTAGTATAGTGGATAGTATCCCCGCCTGTCACGCGGGAGACCGGGGTTCAATTCCCCGACGAGGAGTACGCGTGGTCCTGTTATCTTTATAACAGGAAACACATGGCATTGTTGATATATTGGACATTGGTTGAAATTGCAGAGAGAGATGAAGTAAAGATTTCGTCTCAGAGGCACGGAGGATTCAACAATAGCTGTTCATTTTCGAGATCCTGGAATATTAGACTTCCTTGAGGGGAAAAGCCCTTCACATCAACAGTCAGCGGAGAGTTCCCTATGTGTCTGATCGCCGAAGCTGACTCTTTCACCTAAACTGGGCTGAATCGGAATTTCAGTGAAATTAGTGAATTGGTAGCTTAAAACCAGGACAGCTTGCTGAAATAAGGTGTTTTAAAACCGACGGAAACCGGCCACACTCGATTTAGCAATAACTAACGAGGCAGAAATCATTAATTATCTGTCAGTAAACGCGCATCTTGTAAACATGACGAGTAATTTACATTATAACTTCTGCCACCATTTTATTAATTTAAGAAACGTATTTTCCCCTTTACTTCCATTGTTTTTTGACGGTAGAATTTCTGGATCCTGCCTTTCATCCCCGCACCCTCGCAACTTTTATTTTCTAATCCCATTGCCTCTCCCTCAGTGAACACTATGATTCTCGTAATTCCAGTCTATTTTTTGGTCTCGGCACGATCAGCAGCTCCTTGGCACAGAGGTTATTTTTCTACTTTGGTCTTTCATTGAGTAAAATTTGAAATACGGTGAACGCCATTCATATTTCTCTCTCTTCGTCCTCGCCAATCTTTCCGTTTTCTTCCTCTGCAACTCTGTTTGTCTCTGGAACTTATCCTAACTCTCTTCAATTTCCGACACAACTCAGTCCCTTCATTTAACCCATTGACTGTTGCTTTACCGACGTCCTTCCCGATAATTGCAGGAGGGATTCGATACATTTTCTTTGTAACTTTGAATAGGTAAGATCAGCCCAAACCTATTCCTGCTGACTTGGAACCTAGGACCCAGTGTCAAAGTAAAGGAATTAAAGCCTGGGATTTTACCGCGGGAATTAGAAAAACAATTGTACACACAAAATGTGCTGGACCTCCTGTACACGGCAACCTATCTGCGTGTAACGACCATAAGACAAATTGCAGGGCTCCAACCTCCAATCTTCTGATGACCTTGCACGACACATGGAAGTAAAACGCCTCATCGATTGGGCCATACGACCATAACAGCAACAATGCCACAGATATCATGCCTTTTTCCCTTTCGTTCAGGAACCTGTATCAGAAGGTAGACAGTGCACATTGCCCACGCGTCTGATTCCCGCTGAATCTGTGTTATGATATTTTCCATGAACTTTGTTTGTTATTGTGTTGTCTTAACACTGAAACACAATGAACTTACCAGGATATCTATACTGGAGTTACTAACAGCTGTCAGTTCGCTCAGTGTTAAAAGACGCTAATCTGGCGGAATTGGGGACAACACATTCCCTGGGAGACCGAGTCCTCACTAAACTACCGGGAGGGAGAGATTCAGGAACGGAACAACTGCGACGCTCCATTCTGTTCACTGACTCTTCATCCCTCCCAGTGAACCCAGTGCCAGGAGAGATTGTTTATGAATGGTGCATGACAGCAACTATCTGCAGGGAATGATCCCAACTGGGCCACTTAAAGGGGCAAAATTAACCTTTAAAGGCTCTCAGTACTTGGCGACAGTCTGGAACATTTTGTTCAGCTCCTGATTGCAGTGAAATGTGAAAGGTCCCGCAATGACATAACGTTTCAGAGATACAGATACAGTAATAATCTTAATATTGAACAATAATGGCGGACAATGTATCAACTTTGTGGCTAATGTCTCTGATAAAACTGCATGATATTAGACAGACTGACAGGCTGTTATCAGATGAACACACAGTACATGAACATCATAAACATCACCAACCCCGACCCGGACTCAGCTAATCTTCTACCGAAACACTCATCCATGCCTTTGTTCACTCTCAGATTGATTATTCCAGTGTTCACCTGGCCGACCTCCCATCTTCCACCCCACAAATACCTATGCCCATCCAGAATTCTGCTGCCTGGAACTTCAGCTGCATAAAGTACAGTTTACCAATCACCCCACGACCGACACTGGTTCCTGACCCGGATATGCCTCAATTTTCAAACCCTCATCCTTACTTTATAATCTCTCCATGACTTTGCCCCTTCATTTCTCTGTAACCTCCTCCAGCCCAAGGAATCTTCCAGATTCCTCCTGTTCTGCCATCTTGTCAGCAGCCCCTTGGCACAGAGGTTATTTTCTGTTTTGATGTTTCATTGAGTAAAATTTGAAAGATGGTGAATGCCATTCATATTCTTCGCTCTTCCTCATCGCCAACCATTCAGTTTTCATCCTTTGTAAATCTATTTGTCTCTAGAACTCACTCCTAACCCTCTTCAATTCCCGACACAACTCAGTGCCTACATTTAACCCACTGGCTGTTGCTTTTCCGAGGTCCTTCGCCATTATTGCAGGAGGGATTCGATACATTTTGTTTGTAACTTTGAATAGGTAAGATCAGCCCAATCCTATTCCTGCTGATGGGAACCTAGGACCCACTGCCAAAGTAAAAGAATTAATGCCTGAAATTTTAATGCGGGAATTAGAAAAAAGTGTGCTGGAACTCATGTACACGTCAACCTATCTGCGTGAAACGACCATAAGACAAATTGCAGGACTCCAACCTCCAATCTTTTGATGACCTTGCACGACACATGGAAGTAAAACGCCTCATCTATTGGGCCATACGACCATAACAGCAACAATGCAATAAATATCATGTCTCTTTCCATATCTTTCAGGAACCTGAATCAGAAGGTAGACAGTGCACATTGCCCAAGTGTCAGATCCCCTCCTGAATCTGAGTTATGATAGTTTTCATGAACCTTTCTTGTTGTTGTGTTATGTAAACACTGAACCACAATGAACTTACCAGAATCCCGATACTGGAGTTACTGACAGCTGTCAATTCACTCAGTGTTAAAAAACGCTAATTGGGCGGAATTGGGAACAACACATTCCCTGGGAGACCGAGTCCTGAGTAATCTACCAGGAGGGAGAGAGTCAGCAAAACGACAACTGTGACACTCTGCTCTGTTCACTGACGCTTCATCCCTCCCAGTGAACCCAGTGTCAGGATAGATTGATATGAATGGTGCATGACAGCAACTATCTGCAGGGAATGATCCCAACTGGGCCACTTAAAGGGGCAAAATTAACCTTTAAAGGCTCTCAGTCCTTGGCGACAGTCTGGCACATTTTGTTCAGCTTCTGATTGCAGTGAAATGTGATAAATCCCGCAATGACATAACGTTTCAGAGATACAGATGGTGTAACGATCCTAATATTGAAAATAATGGCTGACGCAGTATCCATTTTACCCCTAACGTCTCTGATAAAACTGCATGATATTGGACAGACTGACCGGCTGTTATCAGGTGAACACACTGTACTTGGACATGCTAAACATCGGCCAACCCTGACCTGCCTCAGCTCATCTGCTGCTGAAATCCTCATCCATGCCTTTGTTCACTTTCGGCTTCACTATTCCAGTGTTCACCTGGCCGGCCTCGCATCTTCTACCCTATATATACCTGTGCTCATCCAAAATTCTGCTGCCTGGAACTTCACCTGAATACAGGCGAAAAGTCCACTACCCCGGAAGACGATGGCAACTAAATCCGCGCCAGGGCGGGAACCCCAGTGAACATTGTTAATGATCAGTTTGTTCAACACCAGTTTTTGCAGTTTGTGTACCTAAGCAAATCAAAATGGCAAATTCTCCAAATAGATCAGCACAGACACCGCTGTTGTGGTCACTGTCGCAGTTTTTACAGTAACATACTTTGCTTTAAAATTCTGGCCATATATCGCTCACAGTGACAGTGACAATTGAAGATTGGAAATGGAACTAAATTGCGAATGAGAAGTAAGGCGGCCACTTCAATGCCAATTTATCACGGGTGCTTCAGCGCGAATTGACGGAGTGCCTTCTCCATTTAAAGTTTGGTACTGCCATAAGAATGACTGTGTTGGAGAGGAATGAATGTGTTAGACTTTGCTGAAAGTTTGAGAGTCTAATATATGAAGAACATGATCAGTAGATCTGTTTTTGCCAGACAACATATAGACAGAGATACATTTGGAAAGGCCCGAGTTTGTTCAGGCGAGAATCATGATTGTCAATGGGTTCGCCGTATGAAAGAGGGAATCAGTAATAGCGAAAGCCAGATAAATATCACAGTATATAGAGGAAATGTTCAGATGTGTTCCGACTGAGAGTTATGCGCCAGGATTCTTTCCTATCATTCATGCCGACAGTTTTACAAAGCATTAAAACAAAATACGCTCAATATCCTTCCAATAAAATTCTTTGGGGCAGTATCAAGGCAGCAGGGGGGGCGGGAGTCGCTCGGATTCTGTCTCTGGAATGTTACCGAAGAACGACCCAAGGACCAGCGACACTCATCCTTGCTGACGGACCGTGCACCAGCTGGATCATTGGAACTACCGTATTTGTAAATTGAAAGCTTCAGGTTACGAGCGAGCTGGAAGGGAATGAGTTTTCCCCAGAGCTGTCTCATTGTTCTGATCTTAACAAAGCTGCTCAGCAACTTCAACACTACCCTTCTGAATGTTGAAAATACTCCGTTGAAAGCAAACCTCAAGCTGAAAAACTTCTCGCCATCAACAAGCTGACATCTTATCCAAACTCCTTTTTTCTATTTATTTCATGAGATACGGATATGCCTCCATGACCAGTATAAGTTTTCATCCAAAATTGTCTTGAGAAGGACTGCTACATTTACAAAGTAAAAGCACTTCAAACATTGAAGGAAAATTAGTTTTGAGATGTTGCCCTGTCCTCAGGTTGATGCAAGTGAAGCTTGCAATTGGAACTGAATTGTGTATGAGAAGTAAGACGATCACAGTGTTTACGAATTATGACGGCTTCTTTAGCGAGAAATGACAGAGTGCCTGTTGAATTTTAAATTTGGTAGTAATGGTCGGGGAAGTTGCAAGTGCAGGAAACTGAAATATATTTCCGCCTGGCTCTCGATCAGCAGCTTTAGTCGATTAGAGCAAGTTGCGGAACCACTAAATAAGAGAACAAATAACAGGCCGACTGCCATTGGTGATTTACAAATCTACCCCAGTAACAGTCATACAGCAAAGCTACTTCACAGTGCGGAGGGTTCACAGTTATTTTCCGTTGGGTTTACCCTCTGCTGGGTGCCTTCGTGGCTAAGTTTTCAGACAGAGATAGGAATTACGACAAGTTAGACGGGAAAACGTTGGTTTCTCAGCGACCTAGTTTATCCGTCGCTTACATAAGCTCAGCAATGAAGTAGACGTTGCGCGGATCAGTATTTTACTTCGTTCCGGTCATGTTAGAGAATAATTAACAACAAATTAGGAGTATATTGTGCTGCTTTTTAAAAATACAGTTTGAAGCAGCATTTCTTTTTTTTTGGCCTAGCCAGCAGCTGAACTGTTGAACTGTTCAACTGTTGAAAAATTTGGTACTGGATAGACTTTGCTGACAGATGCAGTATTTGCGTGTAATTGTTGTGGTGTAAAGAGCTTTAACGCCTTTGAATTCAAATAAAGTTCATTGGCCTGTAAGGGAATCGGTACTGCGACCCTGGCATTATTAGCACCACGCTCTAACCAGCTGAGCTAACCGGCCACTTGAAGAAGCTATCCTAGTATCTGGTTTTGAAATTCAACTGCCAGTGAGTGGAGGATTCAGCATTCTTCCTTGCTGATTGATTTTGCACAGTCTGGAACTCTCCTATTTGCCCAGTTGAAACTTCACGCTACCAGCAAGCTGTGAGTGTATGTTCTCCCAGAGCTGGTGAATGATCCGACCTTCACAAAGCTGTTCAGCAACAGATACCTTCTCCTTCTTGTCAATGATGAAAATAACCTGTCCAAAGCAAACCGTCAGCTGCATAATCTCCCGCTATCAACAGGCTGATATCTCATGCAATATCTTTTCTATTTATTTCTTGGGGTGTAGGCATGTCGCGCATGACCAGTACAAGTTGTTCATTCACAACTGCCTTAAGAACGTTGCTAAATTTAACAAGTATAAGCAGTTCAAATACTGAAGTAAAAATAGTGTCGAAATGTTTTCGTATCTCAAAGATGTTGGAATTGAAGCGTGTGGATTTAATTGCAAATGCACGACGGTGGCTTAAACTAGAAATTACCAAATGCCATTTGAAATTTACATTTTGTGCTATCATTCAGGGGATTTGCAATGTCAGCGAACTCAAAACTATTTCCGCCTGGCCCTCAAGCGATGACTTGAGGCGGTCAGAGCAAGTTGGGAAAGCGGTAAGTAGCAGGCCAACAGACCCTTTGCTTGAAGTATTTATCTGATTAACAGTTATGCAACAGTGCCGCTTCCCAAGTCCCAGAGCAACATTGTGGGGGGAGCTCACTCTTGATTTGCCTCGCGTTTATCCTCTTCAGGCGGTCTGCATAACGAAGTGTTCGAGATTGGTTGGAATTAGACGGAGGTGGCATTGATTTCTGAACCCAGGAGGTTCTGTGTCAACAATCAATGGTGCGCAGTTATAATGGAAAGTTTTCAAATCCATTGCACTGTTTTGCTGAAAACATCACTGGGAATTGTTTATCAGGCTGTATGGCAGAGCTAACGGAGAACTTACATTTTAAAGAGCGCCCGAGCACCGTAGTGAATCCTGAAAACATCAGCGTAAAGGGTTTTTGGGAGATGGGTTTGTACAAACCAGATCTCTCTCCTGAAAAAAAGCCACGTGCATATTTAGCCGTGCTTTAGATAGCACATATTAACTATTTGGAAATATATATAGGGGGAATCTTCATGAGTTTTTCAGGCAACGAGAACAGTGATTGTGTTTGATAGTGAAGAGATTTCATAGCAGGAAGATATCAATTGACTGGTTAGATGGTCAGAAAAGTGCCAAATGGAATTCAATCCGGGGGAGAGCGATGTAATGCAGCTGGGGAGCTCAAACAGGTCAAAGGGAATACACAATTAATGAATAAATTATTGGGAGGTTTAGAGGAATTGATGGACATTGGATCGAATCGCCACAGATTCCCGAATGTTACTTGAAAGGCCCATGACGTGTTTAAGAAGTGAAGTAGAAACATTTCACTTATTAGACGGGGCATAACACATACTAGCAGGGAGGTTATGGAGGAACATTATCAAACATTATTTAGGCCACAATTTGAGTACTGTGTGCAGTCCTGGTCACTTCATGAAAATTACCAAATTACAAATCGATGGTGGAGTTCCGGCATGATGAACGTGGATAGCATGCGGTATCTGCTGCTAAAAATGGGAGGCAACGTTAGATAACACTCTTCAGATCAGATTCAGCAGTGAACCTCATCAATATTCCACAACCCAATCTCTGACCGGAGGGATAAATTAACTTTTAACTGATCCACACAATTTAATTTTGAAGCCCGCTCAACTGAACAACACAGCAGAATCTTCTATGTATTACTTGCATTTCGTAAAGTAACACTCCCCACCCGTCCTCTTGCCAATGTGCTTGAAAGGAGCGTTATATATTAACAATTAAAACGAAGCTTCACATGGAGGTATTTAGGAAAGTGACGTACTGTCTGGCGAAATGGGTAGATTTGAACGAGTGTTTGAAAGAAGAGAGAGATAAAGGGGCTCAGAGCATACGAGATGGAATTCCAGATGTCGCAACCGTACAACAATTCTCATAACATTTTTGTGATTTATTGTAAAAGTTGGCAATACTGGGATTTGATTAGTTTCTCTGATTGCATGTGGGACTTAATGGAATTGGAGACAGCTGGTCTGGAGGCTTTGACTCATCAAATGAAGCTGGGTTTGAAATGCTAAATGGGAAAACATGGCTGAAGTCTTAGAATGTGAGGTGAGCAGAATTTGCAGGTGTAAATAAAACACAGTAGTTTGAATTTCAATGAGATGGTTGGATGTTGCAACTAGCCAGAGAAGGCAACCAATCACATGTTTATATTTTTCCAAAGGTTAGTGATAATATTAGCACCATTATTAGCAATATGATTCATATTATGAGAGAGGTGAAGTTCCAAAGTCACATGGGAACAGTGGGGCTCACATTAAAAAGGACAGACATGTATAAAGGAGATCAATGCTGGGAAGGCATTCTAAGGTCGACTGGAAGTGCAAACAGCCTTCAGTATTTGTGCATTAAGCCTGCTGTCTGCACTGACTGAAGCTTGGCATAGCCATTTTGAATACTTCTGCCCAGGTATTGTGTCAACTTGCCGGGGTCTTTTTTAAATATATTTCTTTTTTATTGTTTCCTTAACGGAGTGAAGGCGTGGTTAAGTCGGATTTTTAGCAGCGCATATAGTAGTAATTTGTAGACCTAGGTTGTGCTTGAAATCTTCTTAAATTTATGACATGTTCGGTACAAAACCTCAGACAATTACCTGGAAACATTCGTTCATCACCTTCACGTCTTCAGCCATTTTCTAATCTCGCGGTCAATGCAGAAATTAAAGCCGTGATTCATCAAATCCTGCAGCTCAAAAGAAGGCTTGTCGGCCCATCTAATTTGTGCCCGTTCTTGGAAAGAGCTGTCAATTTTGTTCCAAATCAAGTTTCCAAGTCACTCTTTAAATTAGTTCTTTTTCAATTCAGATTGAATCTTATTCCACCGAACTTTCAGAGAGTAATACAATGCAGCATGATTGCTGGGTATATTTAAAAAAAACATCCTGGAAATACTCAGCCAGTCAGGGAGAACCTGTGGAGGTATCAGAGTGAACTGTTCAGGTCGATGTCTTATCATCAGAAATGAAGAAAGATCGAAATATACCAAGTTTTAAAAACGTGGAGTGCAGGAGAGGGCGGGATGTGCAAAGGCGAATGTGTGTGATGGAGGGAAGGGGAGAACATGCTTCTTGATGCAACATCCATAGAGAGCTGTAATCGTTATGGTTCAGAATCAAAAGTTATGTCCTGATGAGGTTGAGCTTGCCTGCATAGCAACCGCCCAAATGTAGTATGAAGGGGCCAAAATAGAAACGAGACGAAACTAAACCTGTTAAACCCAATAAGAAGTAACATGGAGACAGATGTTATGAAGGTTACATTAACATAACAACGTCCGAAAAAAAGCATTTGCTTTTATGTGCCGATATTAAGAAGCTCGAATGGACTGACATTACATTTAGAGGTGTTTACTTAAGGAAGCACTTTGCTTTATTATTGGTTTAGCAGACCAAGGGAGGAGATTCACTGGTTTACGTTATGCAAGAAAGAGTGGGTAGAGTTAAATGCTGGATCGTTTTAATGATTATCTGGGGCTGGCAGATCCATTTACATCCCTACGCCTAGTGAGTCACACAATTTAAACGTTACTCCGAATGAGCTGTATTGCTTTCAAGGGAATTGTATCACACTTTCCCCATACAAACACCATAACAAATGGTTTACCCACTCGACAAATCCATATCTGTGCCTTTGGAGCTTCCGTTTTCAACTTCTGCAACTTAATAGCTCACTGAAATAAATACACCCTTCAAAGCTTTGAAGCTCCAGTGCCCAGACCGGGATAACAACAGTTGTCATGTCACACGCCACTAGTTAAAACGAATAGTTGATGCAAGTTGGGAGATTTGTGAAATGAAGCCAATGGGAGGATGCCGGTCTGTCTGTGGGGGATATGCGCTGCAGGCAGTGAATTACCAAAGAAGGAAATGGAAAAAATATGAACGCTGTGAAGACTATTGTTGGACAGTGAAGGCAGCGATGGGACACACATTCAATACAAACCAGACAGCCATTTCGGTAGAGCATCAGGCATTTATTCTGAGGGCCCATTGCTCAAGACCTAGTCCAAGTGCAGCCTTCTGGGTCAAACGAATGAGTCATAGTGAATTGACAGTTTAAAAAAGACCATAAGACACAGGAGCAGACATTAGGCCAATCGGCCCATCGATGCTGCTCCGCCATTCAATCATGATTGATAAGTTTCTCAACCCCATTCTCCCACCTTCTCCCCGTAACCTTTGAACCCCTTACCAATCAAGAACCTATCTATCTCTGTCTTAAATACACTCAATGACGTGGCGTCCACAGCCTTCTGTGGCAATGAATTCCATCGATTCACCACTCTCTTTCTAAAGAAGTTTCTCCTCATTTCTGTTCTAAAATGTCTTCCATTTGCTCTGAGGCTGTGCCCTCGGGTCCTAATATCTCCTACTAATAGAAACATCTTCCCCACGTCCACTCAAAGAATGCTGACTTAGTCAAGAGAACAGAAGAGATGGATATGTTTAACCGGTTTGCAAAAAAATATTTTTTTCTTGAAATTTTGTTGTCCTCGATCATTTTTAGGAATCATTTCTAGATTCCCAGCTGCTCTAAGTGTCATAAATTCTTCTGGACTTTTCCCTTGCTGGGCCGAGACACTGGCGCTGTGAATCAGTGCCAGCAATATGCGCTGATTCAACGCCATTCGTCCCGCCGACAGATGTATTTTCTCGCAATTTAATCTGACACTAGATTCTAACAAGGTAGAAACCTCGATCAAACCACCCTTCATTCTCCTTTTCTCAAGAGATCAAAAACAGGTAGAATCCCTGAAATGGGGCCAAACGATGCAGTAAACGGCGGGGGATTGAAACTAGCTTACAGTCTCCTTCAGCGAACCAGCAAACACAGGACGGACACCTTATCTGCTTTATCCTTCCTGTAATTATACACATTTAAGTTTATCAGAACTGAACTCCTAATGTGACCAACTAATCTCCAGAATCAGCACTGCTTCCAATCCAGTGCCCAATGTAATCCTGGTACTTTGAGCAACGCCTATAAGAATATGAGAAATAGAGGCAGATCTATTATGTGTTTCACTGCTTCACAAAAAAATCACAAACTTTCTGGCTGATCTGCTGCCTGAATTGCACCATCCTCAGAATTCTAAATTCACACCGTCATACAGCGCCACCACATATAAAGAATTCCTAATAAGTTTGCGACCCCAGAAGAGGTGTACAATCATGTTTACAGCAAAATGGTGGTATGTAATTCGCGGCATTGCATTACAAAACTCTTTTGTAGGTTTCATGCCTGTTGCATATATCCGTGTAGCAGCAAATTTAAGAGAGTTCTGTAAATATCTATTACAATGAAAGGTACCTCGGATATGGCAGCCTGGAAGTTGAGGTCTTAAAATGATTGTTTGTACATGTGCACTTCCGGTTAGTGAGTGGTGTACCTGAAGACCCAAATCCTTTTGCATCTATTTGTTCCCCTGCTTTTCACCACCTGGGAAATATGCCCATTGCTCATTTGGTGCCTGAAATATCTGCTCTTTGTGCACTCCTCACATTCTTAATGACCGTCTCTGCAATGACTGTTCAGCTGGCGGCACTGAAAGAATGTGCTTTACAAGCGTCATGCAACAGAGTAATATTTCATCGCGAATTGCTATATAGCACCTCCGAGGGAAACAAAACAGCGATATTGCAAAATATATGTCATAACCCAGAAATTTGTCGCCGACAAATAATTCACTGCCTGAGAAACTAATGTTTTCACCGTATAACGTTATTGAATTAAATTTATCTCGGTTTCACTTCTTATAAAGATCACTCAGCACAGTGCAAATACTAGCGAAAAGCAGTGAGAACGCTCCACAGTGTTGTCTGTTCTTCTGCGAAACGGTGCTGCGAGCCGACTGTCTCTGAGATCAACGCATACATGACAACTGCTGTTGGATTCTTTTTCCTGCAGTTTAGTTGTTGCTATATTTACTATAAACACAACAAATCTCTGACTGAAAGCCAGGTAGAATGATCTTCCAGTTCCCCCTCCTTGTAACTCCGCCGAATGGTGGGCATGATTTGAAAATCCAACGCACAGTTGGTGGACCCACTTGATTTTGTGCCGAATCACCGGTCACTAATTTAACTAATGCCATGACATGCGCTGCCAACATCAATGGTTGCCTAGCCATTTCTCCAGTCCCCTCGGCTCCTGTATCTAACTTAGCATTGACTAGTGTACCTTATATCACCTTTCCTCGCTCTACCTGAAAAAAAATGTTCAACTTCACTATTCTCCGCATTAAACTTGACTTCAGAGCATCTGTTCCACCAGCCGACCTCTGTCCTCTGGAAGTTTTTCCTCTGTCCTCTGTCCGCTGAATTTTACAATTTTCTGAGTTAAGTGTCATCCACACGTTTTGAAATGGTGCCCTCCACGTCGACTCCTCCGTCCTATGTTGAGGAAAAGCAGCTTTGATGACACTGCTTTTGGCTGGAGAATCCCATTATATAGTAATTCTCCGCGGCTGTTTGATTCCTATCAGTCAGCTGACTTGGTGACCATGGTCCACTGACAGACTTCTTCCCAAAACAATCATGTTAACTGAACGCAATCTGCTTTTAACACATCAGAGATGTTTTCCTTAAAGAATCCACACTTATCCATGTGGTAATACATTTTGTCTCTGGATATCGTTTCCATAAGCTCTTCCACGACTTGCGGTTAAACTGGTGCGTCTTTGGTTTACAAAATAATAATTAAAGATATTTTGTGAACAATGGTATAACATTTTCAATGATACAATCCTCTAGCATCGTTCACTCTAACTAAGAAGGATTGGAAATTTGCAGCCCACTGCCCTCCTCAAGTTCCAAACTTACTTTCCTCAAAACTCTGCCCCTGAACGAATCCTGGTGAATTATCAACATTTAAGCAAAACCAGGTTAAAATGTCTCCGCTTTCTACAATAGTCATCCATTCAATTTCACAACTGCCCCGTGTTTCATTCTGCCTTTGCCAGTGTTTTTCTTTCTTCGCAAACACAACATAAGTCCTCTGGCTCCAGGAGTGAATTTTCGTTTTAGTCCCTATTCAGCCCGTTCTTGTTTTTGCAACCTGTTATATTTATATCTATAGAGCAAAAAAAACTGCTAATCTAGTCTCCCAGTCGTACTTTTCTACCTGTATTTATTCTTCACTTCCCCTATGAATTGTCCATTTTTTGTCCAATGTTCTCACCTGTGGCGTAGTGTCCTCAGGGTCGTGTCCTCCGCCAAACCATCATCAGTTGCCTCATCAATGAACTTCGGTCCATCATAAGGACAGAAGTGGGGATGATCAGTGATGATTGCAAAATGTTCAGCACCTTTCACGACTCGTCGGATACTGTAACTCTCCATGGCGAAATCAGCAAGTCCTGGACAATATCCAGGCCTGGGCTGACAAGTGGCAAGCAGCTTTTACAGTACACAAGTGACAGGCAATGACCATCTCCAACAAAAGATAATCTAACCATCGCCCCTTGACGTCCGACTGCACTACCTTCACTGAATCCACAACAATTAACATTCTGGGGATTAACAATCACCATTATCTGGACTGGACTAGCTATATAAAGGCTACAGCTATAAGAGTAGGTGAGACACTATGCATCATCCAACGAGAAAATCACTTCATGCCTCCTGAGAGCTTGCCTGCAGTCTACAAGGCACAAGTCAGGAGTGTGATGGGATAGTTCACACTTGGTTGGATGAGTGTATCTCTCACAACACTCAAGTAATTTGAGAAGGTCCAGTTCCACGCAGCCTGCTTGAGTGGCACCTCATGCACAAGCATTCACTCCCTCCACCACTGACGGTCAGTAGAAGCATTGTCTACCATCCACAGGAAGCACTGCAGTGATTCAGCAAGGCTCCTTCGACAACACCTTCCAAATCCACGACCACAACCATCTAGAAGGACAAGGGCAGCAGATATAAAAACAAAAAAATTGCGGATGCTGGAAATCCAAAACAAAAATAAAATTACCTGGAAAAATTCAGCAGGTCTGGCAGCATCGGCGGAGAAGAAAAAAGTTGACATTTCGAGTCCTCATGACCCTTCGAAAGAACTCAAAGGGTCATGAGGACTCGAAACATTATCTCTTTTCTTCTCCACCGATGCTGCCACACCTGCTAAATTTTTCCAGGGCAGCAGATAAATGGGGGCACCTCCACCTGGACGTTCCCATCCAAGTCACTCACCATCCTGACTTGGAAATATATCGCCGTTGCTTGACTATCACGTGGTCAGAACCCTGGAACTCCCTCCCTAACAGAACTGTGGATGTACCTACACCACAGGAAGTGGGGCGGTTCAAGAAGGCGGTATATCATGATCTTCTCAGGGACAATTAGGATGAGCAATAAGGGCTGGCCCAGCCGGCAAGCCCTCATCACGTGAATGAATAAAACAAACAATCTGACAGCCTTTACTTCTTTCATTTTGCTCGATACATATTTCCTCATAGAAAACCTTTGGTTTTGTTTGGCCATATTTCCCAGTAGCAGCAAGGAACCACGACTTGACCCAAACAATCTCTTTAAATGCAGTTACTGCGGGTTTCCATAAAATATTTCCTTTCAATTCGCTTGGGCCAGAATAGGAAGAAAGTGTGTTTGTGTTTGTGTGTGTGCGTGTGTGTCTGTGTATGTGTATGTGTGTGTGTGTTTGTGTGTGAGAGAGAGAGAGGGAGAGAGAGGAGGGTTAAAAGGGCGTGGGGATGTTATGGGTGGAGAGAGTGATATATACGTAAAGAGCCAGAGGGAGAAAAATGGAAAGCGAGAGTTGGAGGGATATCGAGGGAGAGAGAGCTGGAGAAGAGACAGAGAGGTTGATGCAGAGATGTTTGCTTTTCATTTTATCCATTCACCCCTTGACACTGGAAGTGGCTGGGCCCTGTGGATTGAGAAGTGGATAACCCAGAAAATGTTGGTTAATGCCTGTGACTCATTCAGTTCAACATCAAACTGTGCTCGTTCACAAAATGAAAGCAGATATTATTCTGTGGTCACGCCACGTAAAAAATCACTTTGGCAAATGAATAAACAGAGCTGGTGGAGCAAGAATAAGATGGCGGCCGGAGATGAATTGTCACTGTATCTTAGTGAATAGATAGAAATATAAATCGTGCTCCCACCCTCCTCACCAGAGCAGTATTAAGCGTTGTTTGTGAGGTTATTGACATCTCTGCCCGGTGCAGAATAAATTACATTTGCTGCGTTATCACAGAACAATATCACGTCAATCCAGAACTCAGGCAACTCTGGAGTACCTCTGTTGACAGTTTATGCTATTGTGACTCTATGATCTGCCATTAGATTCTAAATCAGGAGCGATCTGATGCTAATTCTGTTACCAGCAGACGAGGTAGTGGAAGCTGGAAGAGTCTTTGTTAAAGCTGCTGCAGTTATATATTTTGAGATGCATCTTGGAAAGAGCAACTGCTCAGCACTGAGATGATGGATCTCTTGTCGTATCTCCTGACTCTGATGTCTCCCGTGATTCTCTAAGCTGGAAGGTTCTGAGATTCAAATTTTATTGAAAATATAGTTTTCAAAGCAGGCCGGTCACCTGAGCACAGGCCTAGATTAATCAGTTCATCTTCACACACAATCATCTTTTCCCATGAACCAGTCTATTGAAGATACATTGTACTTTCTGTGAGGGAGAGCTGCCGTTCCTTAGGTAAGGAGAACGAACCCCTGGCAGGTTGGATCTCTATGTTATTCTGGCAGTCCGGGATCGGAAGGAAGTTCAGGACCGAGAATCATGCTATGAACGTGCATCGTCCTGCCTACAATAGGCGATACTGCACCAAGAACCTGCTCCAGTTAAACAGAAGTGACAAGGTTTCGACCAGGCACATTGAAAGAGCGGGCATCATAGTCTGGGGAGGTGAAGATCAAGCAAGATCATACCTGTCACATTCTCCAGAAGGTACTATCAGCCGACACAGGATTCTCCTCCTCATCCGTTAAGGAGAACTTCCTATCATACTTTTTAGCTAATCAGGTAGAGACAATCAAGTGGGTCTAACTACCTCACATCCATTGACTTCGTTCAATAAAGCAGCTCAGTGCCACCTTGTCAAGAGCAATTGGAGATGGGTAATAAATACCGGCATAGCCAGCCGGCTGCGAAATCCCATGAATGAATAAAAGAAAACGCGAGAAGAAAAGGATATACTGATTTTTCAACTCCAAACCAACATAGCTGGCCCAAAACAACTGGCTTTACAACCCTCCAGATCTGACCAGAACGAGTTCTTTTAGAATTGTCAGGCCTCCAAACTCTCTAAATTTATAAACTCATTGGCTTGAAGAAGGACAAAGGGTAACTGTAAAAAATATTTTACTGCGATTATGTTGGTTTAAGAGTGGAGGGAAAGATACTGCGAGTATGTTTGGCATAGCAAGAGTTAATGTGAGCCTGGAGAACAGGACTGCCCACAGCGTGATAGAAAGAGTGACATGACAGTACGCATAAGACAGACAGTTTAGGCCAGAGGACAGGCATGATCAGGAGACTTGAGTAGATTTCAGCATGGAGATAGCTCTTAGTCTCGGAAATAGTCTGTACACAACCACACAAATACACACACACACGCAAGCATGTAAGCACACATATGCACGCACACACACAAACACAAACACACATAGAGTTATGTGTTGCCAACAAACAGTTATTGTACAACATGACAAGCCTCCGAACATCTTTGTGAGACCCACTGAATAGAACTCTTACAACACAAAGTATCCAAGTTTACTGACGATGAAAAATGGCGGGAAAGTGTGTGGTTGAGTTAACGCAGAAAATTTGCAGAGGGAGGTGGATGCGCTGAGTGTGTGGGAAAGATGAAGGCAGGTGTAATACAATATGCCGAAAAGTAAAGAGTTTCAGCTTGGTAACAGAAATTAGGAGAAATCAGTTCTACTAAGATTATGCGGGACGTTGCTCAGCTCCTGCCTGTTGCACTGAGGCAAGTTCGATGTCAATGTTCAAAGAGTCTATGGGACGCATTTCTATATCTGAAAAGGGGTTTTAATGGTGGGCCGCCCTTTTCCACTTCACCATTTGATTGTAGGAAATTTGGGGAGCAGGTATGTGGTTGAAATCCGTAATGGATGGTGAACTGAGTGAAGCCTTCACTAGTGAATTACTGGCCGTTCTCGGACACCACAATGGGCTCTCCAGGTTGTTGGACTTGTTGTTGAACTTTCCTCACTTCTTAAATTAAAATAGGAATCAAAAGATTTCAGAACAGCTTAAAATTTACCCGGAGATTCACGTGTTCCTTGACTCACAATGGCGTCATCGGTTAACAGACCTTCTGATTACAAAAGTGTTTTCAGTTCTTCAGCCTTATCTAACCCTAAAGCTATCGGAGATCTGTTAAAAAATACCCACCAACCCCAGCAATTCTGTGCCTGATTTTCCCCTTGGATCCGCAAATATCGACCTGTTAGCTCTGATTTATTATCCATGGCTGTTTTTCTCTCACCAGAGGAGAGTTCAGATTTAATTGTTGTTGTACTTTTAAAGATGGCTCTGCAGTCACCGTTTAGTCCACTTCATCCCGCGCTTTTTGGGTTTTGGCGGGCTCCAGCGGCGATGTCGGACCCGATCTCAAAGTGATCTATTTTCTTTGCAGCAAGTCTTTGAATCCAACGCTTGGGTCTTCTCATCAATTTCCCAGAGTATAGTATTCAATTGATCAAAGGTGATTTCCGTCTTTCACTGAGGCGTCAAACGTTTTTATTTCAACGTTTCTAGGCCTCCGACTGTGGAATTGGGTTTGGCGCTGTGATTGAGGAAATTGACTTTTCTGCCTGATTAATGCCCTCAATACTTTCAGAGACCTGTTCAGCCTTTGTACCGATTTCAAAATATTATTCAGCTTGCTCACACTTGCGATCTGTCTAGATTATTTGACTCTGTATTGAACGGGGATTCACAATGCCCGCGATGTGCTCTGCTGGAGTCCTTCAGCTACACAATGGATTTTTCGTCTGCCCTTGAGCCTCCAATTCTGCAATGGGGTTTCTTCATAGACGATCTCCACATGTGCTCTTCTGTTTTGGTGAATCCGTCAGGTTTGGATATGGTTCCTTTAGTTTTTCAGATGTTGGGGTCTTTCCCCAGCTTGTCTTGAGTTCTGAGTTCGGTCATTAGTTGCCCCCAAGTTGTTTGGGTTCTCTTCATTCGTCTTACAAAGATAGTTCAACTGTTGAGCACTCGCTGTTTATTGGTAACACATCGCGATATACATAAGCACCAGTATAGCCCAGACTAAGAACTATCTTCCTGCTCTTTTCTACAGGAGGCTCTAGTTCACGTCTTTCCGATGTTCGAACCTGTCTATCCCAAGTTTACTGTTATGTGACTCTTTTTATTCGCACTGTCGCAGTCCAGTCTCACATGAACTCTTGCCGTGGGAAACAACTTCATCGTACACTTCGAAATCAGTTCCATCATCTCGGCCATTAATATAGAATGTACAAAGCTGAGACCAAAGTATTTATCCATCCGGCCCCTCACTAATTACAGCCTGCCAAGGTGAAACTGTCACTTGTCTTCCTACTCCCTGTTGTCTGTCCATTAGACAATTAATTTTCCATGCTAATAGATGACGCCAAATCCCACAATTCCTAAGTTTGCATAAGAACCTCTAAGGATACCTTAATAGTTGCTTTCTGAAAATTCAACTTTAGTGCATTCACTTATGTTCCCTTTATCCTCCTCATAATTACATCCTCAAAAATGATAAGATCGCAGTACTCCATCTCCCCTTCACACACTTGTGTAGAGTTTATTGAATAACATTATGATTTTCCAAGTGTTCTTAGCACGTCCCGAAAAGAAAAGAAAATATCATTTTGCCTTGCAGTCATGTTCAGCTAATAGGTCCCCATTTTCTTTCTTGCCCCTTTCCTAAATATCGGGGTTCGTTACCTTCCAATCCTTAGGAACTGTTCTGGATTTAAGTAATTCTGAAAGATCGAATCCAATAGATCTGACATCTTTGCAGCCACCTCTTCTTTAAAACTCCATGTTGCAAGTGGGAAGGTCTAGGAGATTGATTGCAACTTAGCCCCATGAATGTCTCCAGTAACGTTTGTTTTCTGTTACAGATTTACACAAGTTCATTATATTCATTTGATATTGGGTTTCTCGTTGATTCTGGATCGTTTCTCCCATTATAATTTCACCTTTCCCTGAGTCCAATGGGTCAATGTTTACTTTCACGATTATTTTTTTTCCATCTGCATAATTTATAGAAATATTTGCAAAACTGTTTTTACACTTAGCAGTTGGTGTGATATCATATTCTATTTACTGTATCCTTGTAAATGGTAAGCCCTCTTTGCCTGAAATTTAACAGCTTTCCATTCCCACCGTTTATTATTATGGTACATTTAACCAATCTTCTTCATCACGGTTGTTACATTCTTCTTTTGCCTTGGGGCTGATAGAACTTAAATGGATGTAGACGTGTTTAAAATTGTACAGAAATTATACTAATTAGAACCATTGTCTTTTCACAATCATATATTTAAATGTGGTGACCAAACCTACATTTGAAAGCTTGCATTCAAAAGCTATTTCTTTGCTATTTTGTGAATCATCATCCGAGATTCAGCGTAAACAAAATCATTCACAAACACAAAATCTAAACTTTTCCATTATTATTTTCAGTCTCGCTTAGAAATCACTTTCTATCAGATCATGAATTAACCTGTCCTCATTGTAATCTACTAGATCAAAAATGGATCTAAACTAGATCCAGAAGCTTTGTTCGGTCATTGACATACTGATCCACAGAATTATCATGTATCCAGTAAGACACATCTCCCCTGGGATTTATTTCTGTTGATGAATTTCAATGGCAAGCGTTTCGTGCACTGACCTAATCACTTTTGCCATTGCCAACTAGAATTCACTGAAGCGGAAGAGCTGTTTGCTTGTTAAGTGACTGCAACTATCGCCAAATGTTATGCAAGCTGGTTTTCTCAGCTATGCACGGATTGCACAATAAAGTGGTTGACTTAAGGATCTCGGATACATTGCAATGTGTACTGCAAAACATAGCAGGAGGCGAAGATTCTTCTAAAGAATGGAATGGCCAATGCCTCTACAGATCAAGGATATTTACCATCCTGCACTCATAGCCGTTGGTACTCCTGGTAAGTCAATATTTCCTGCTGTCTGATAGCTGTTGAATATCTCACTGTTAAGGATTATGTAACAGATTGAGAATTTCCTCCTTGCCTTGCCACTTGTCCAGCGGGATCATTTGATGAACATACCTGGGAACTTTAAGGGACAACTTGCCAGTGAGAGGCTCTGCTGGTCAGCCAATCTTTGTGCCATCTGCAAACTTACTAATCCTAAAGCCCACACAGTCATCTATGTCATTTAAGTAAATGACGAATAATAGGGGACTCAGCATAGGCCCTTGCTTTACGTAACTGGACGTCCAGTCACAGAAGCAGTCATGTGTCATCACCCTCTGCCTTCTCCAACATCCCAATTTTGAATCCACCTTACCAAATTACTCTGTCTCCCATAAGAATTTTCCTTCTTTATATGTCTCTCATGTTGGGCCTTCTCAATGGTTTTGCTGATGTCCATGTAATCTACGTCAACAGCACTACCCTCATCTGGACAACTCGTCACATCCTCAAAAAATTCAATCAAATCTGTTAGGCATGACCTCCCTCTCACAAATCTATGCTGACTAATTCTGACAAACATAACCTCTGCAAGTGGAGATAGATTCTCTGCCTCAGAATTTCCTCTAGTAATTTCCCTACCACTGACGAAAGACTGACTCATCTGCCATTACCTTGCTTATCTCAAAAAACCTTCTTCAATAGCGGAACCATATTAGCTGTTCCCCAGTTCCCTTTCACTTCCCCGTGGCAAGAGGGGAATTAAGTTTTGGGTCAGAACACCTGCGACCTCCTCCCTTGCCTCCCTCAGCAGTCTGGGACACACATCATTGGGACCTGGAGATTTGTCCAGTTTTAAGTCTGCCATCACCTCCAATACCTTCTCACTCCCTATATCAATTTACTCAAGAAGCTCGTCTGCCACTCTCCCCGAATTCCATACTTTCTTCCTCGTTCTCTTGGATGAAAACGGATGTGAAATATTCAAGACTACCGATTTCCTCTGGCTCCACCCATATATTGTCCACATGGACCCTAATGGGTCCTAGTCTTTTCTTGGTTATCCTCCTATCTTTGGTATGCTTAGAGAATACCTTCTCAATTTCCCTACTTTTAACAATCAGAGATTTCTCCGATCTCCTATTTGCTCTCTTAATTGCTTCCTTAAGCTCCACCCAGCACTGTCTGTATTCCAGTAAGGCCTCGGCTGATTTGTTCCCCTTCTACTTGCTAAAAAACTCCCTTTTCCTTCTCATCGTACACTGAAACCC
The DNA here is from genome assembly GCA_026770705.1 of Isurus oxyrinchus. Lineage (NCBI taxonomy): Eukaryota > Metazoa > Chordata > Chondrichthyes > Lamniformes > Lamnidae > Isurus > Isurus oxyrinchus. Next base: position 80,310,721 of record JANJGN010000020.1, on the reverse strand, counting down.
TTTGGTCACCCATGGTTCTCTGGCCTTGTAACACCTTCCTATCAACCTTGAAGGTACATGTTGAGCCTGTACCGTCCCCATTTCCTTATTGGACGCCCCCCACTGCTCCTCTGTAAATTTCCCCACAAGTAGCTGTTCCCAGTCTACCTTTGCCAGATCCTGCCTTATTTTACTAAAAAAACACTCACTCCCAATCCAAAACTTCTCACTTTATGAAAGAATGTCATTGAAGAAGCAGCTGAAGATGGTTGTCCGAGCATAATACCCAGAGGAAACCCTGCAGTGATGTCCTGGAGCTGAGATTACTCAACTCTAACAACGAACATCATCTTCCTTTATGCTAGGTATGACTCCAAAGAGCGGAGGGTTTCGCTGTCATTCCGATTGACTGCAGTTTATTTGAGGCCTTATATTGCAACACTAGGTCAAATGCGACCTTGGACTCAAGATAAGTCAATCTTCCCTTACCTTGGGAGCTTAGCTATTTTGCCCAAGTTTGAACCAAGGCTGTAATGGGGTCTGGCTTTGAGTAACACAGACGGAACGTAACTCAAATAGTCAGAGAGCAATTATTGCCGTTTTCAATGTTCAAATGGCTTTTGAGAGGCAAACTCGTTGCTGCAGATCTGACGTCATATGTTGGTCTCACCATGTAAAGACAGCCGAATTTATATCCTGAAAGTGTAACATTAGTGACTCAAATCGGCTTATTTAATGAAAAAGAGATGCGTGGCAGCGGCGGGCATCATCATTACCATGTGCAGAAGTACTGTAATATTTGAATTTAAATGTACCATCTAGCTTGGTGAACCTCGAAACCGACACCCCGACAGCATTCCCCTCGCTTTCTGCAGTACCTGACTTTTAATAATATCACTAAGTTGTCTTCCCCTCCTGTTTGATATTAGACTGATGGAAGGGGAATTTTGGTTGGACTATATTTGTCCAACATTTTTTGGCCAGGGGAAACATGGATAGTTTACCATATTGCTCGCTAAATGCTAGTACTGAATGTTAAAAGTTAGAGCTTCTCTCGGGGCGCCAAGTACTTGCACACAAGTCTTCAGTACTAATGCTGCAATGTTGTCAGGCCCCAAAACTTTTGAAGCATTCAGTGCCTTCCACCGTTATTGTTATCAAGTGGAGCGAATATAATTGGCTGAAAACTGAATCCTAAAATGCTGCAGACATCTGCAGGGGCCCGGAATGGATCATCCACGCGGCACTTCCAGCAGAAAATGGCTGCAATTGCTTCAACCTTGTTTTTTGCACTGAGGGACTGTGCTCCACCTCATTGAGGTTGGGAAATTTGTAGAACCACCCGCTTCATGGCGCTGTTAACTTTTCATCATTCACCACTGGATGTGGAAAGACTAAAGACGTTTGACCTGATCCGTTGATTGTAAGATTGTTCTGCTCTGTCAATTGCCTGTTGCTTCTGCATTTTTTCATGCAATTAGTCCTTTGATGTTGCTTCGTCAGGTTGAAATCATATTTTTATGTATGGCTCGTGCTGCTCCTTATGAGCCCTGCAGCACTTTTGTTGTAGCCGTGGTAGATTCACTGATGTGATTGTATTGGAGAGTAGGGGTTGAGTTCACAGATTGTAGTTTTATATAATTCTGCTGCTGCTGATGGTTCACCACCCCACACGGATGCCCAGCTGTGAGTTGCTACATCTGTTCAAAATCCCTCCCATCTAGCTCCAGATTGTGGTGCATGTTTGGGATTCCCTAGCGTGAAGTGATTACTTTGAATGAATTTTAAATGCATTCACGTATGCAAATATTCTATTTACATCATCTTCTTCACCACGTCATCAGTGCCTAGAAACGAGGATGGCGTCTGCCAGGATTCTGCATTTATGTTGTCCATATGTGCCTGAGCAGAGCAATACTGGAGCCAAAGGTCTCAATGCAGTGTGTTCAGGAATTCTCCTGACGAAGGGTATTCCTTGAATCACGCTTCTGTTTTGTCTCTGTCCGCTTTTGTTAATTCTCCACAGTACAGAATATGTGAACAGTCCCTGATTATCTTGCAGCTGTTTGATGAGGCAACTCACTCCCGTACACCGTTTTCAGTTTGTCCTCCTTTCACTATAGCCGCAAGATTGTCCTTAAATCATTTTCTCTGTCCCCTTTGACATCAGGTTTCACTCTCAATTTATGAAAATACGGAATGCTTCAGAAATTGATTGCTTAACATAAGGATGCATTGTCCAGACCAGTGGAGTTGATTTCACATGTTCAGGGTTGTGATACTGGAGGATAGGTTTTCAGACAGGTTGTTGGAGTTTGTTCAGCTGCCTTCGCACTTCACTTTGAGTGTCCTTTGGAGACGTCTCTGGTGGAAATTCTCCAGCATGCAGGGTTGCCATTTGTAGGTGACCCAAGTCTCAGAGCCATATAGCAGACTGTCACTGGATAGAACTCATAAACAAAGATAATCTGTTGTGCTGTAAAGTTGATGGACCGAATAATTATTGACCAGGACACCGGGGAGAACCCCCTGCTATTCTTTGATATCGTGTCATTGTCTCTCTTACATCAGCCCGAACAGATGGCTGCGACATTGTCTTCAGACAGTGTATTCTGGATTTTAACAGCTCTGCATTGCAACAAAGGTTCTGTATATGTCCTCCCAGGTTATTTCATCATTTAAGGAAAATCTTGTTACTGTTCCTTGTTCAAATGGAAACCGTTTCTCTTTACTCATTCTAAACCCGACATTAATTTGGAGACGTCTACTCAACTCCCCTTTAACCTGACTAACGTCAGGAGAACAATTCCAGCTCCTCAACTCTCCCCAACTGAACTATCATCTCTCATCCCTGACACTATAGTTCCAAATCCCCTCTGTAATCACTCCGAGGCCCTCACATCCTCCTAATATGTAATGACCAGAATTAGGTACAATTTCTGAGCAGAGAACTAGCCAGTGATGCAGGTAACTTTAATTTAACTATTTTGCATTTGTGCTCACTGCCTCTATTTATAAAGACATATATCATCTGTGTATTTTTAGCAAACCTATCAGCTTGTCCTTCCAGTCATTCAGAAGTGAGCACATGTTTCTGCTGTCTTCCTGCACCTAGTTTAAAGTTATCCCTCTTAGTTTATTTTCTTTCTCCTCATTCCTCCTCCGAATTGTATCCTTCACACTTCCCTGAATTAAATTTCTATTTCCCATTTCTCTCCATTTCACAATCTGCATATGTTCTCCTGAATCTTACAGCGACCCTCGTCACTCTAAGCATCTGCAGCTTCCTATGACCTGCAGATACGAACATATGACATCGGAGAAAGAGGAGGCCATCAGCCCCTCGATCCTGTTCTGCTATTTACATCATCATGGATGACCTATTTCTGTTTCAATTTCTACAATTCCAAATACCCTAATTACCTCTGATTCCCTTGATAAAAATAATCCACGTACCCCTGCCAGAAAAAAAAATCACTGACCCTCATTGCACTGCCTTCTGAATCAAAGTATTCCAAAATCACACAGCGCTGAGAGCAACAACAAATGTCATCAGATCTGTCCTAAAAGGGCAATCTCTACATTTAAAACCGTTCCCTCAGTAGTAGAAATTATGAAATTTGTATAGAACCCTTTGATCTTTATTAAAATCATAAAAAGCTTTGCAACTGATATCGATCCTGGGTAACGTCACATTAAGCTCCCCTGCAGTCTGAATATCCATCAGTCACCAAATCTCCCTGCGTTGTTCCTTCACCAATATTACATTCACACTATCTCTGACCCTTTAGTCCATGGGTTTCAATTTCTAGCACAACTAAAAAAAAACACTCTTGATCAAACTTTATTCGCATAACTAACACAAAGATTACTTCCCACATCAACATTCTCGTTGATTAGAAAATGACTTAAATTCAGTATTTCAGATAGGACTTCCAATTTACACTTCTGTGCTTCTGATTAATTGCAACCTTGATTTCTTGCAAAGAAGCATATATCTCAGTCCACGATTATGGGCTCCACAAATGTATGCATAATCGACAATACCATAGCTGCTTTGTAGTTCTTGACTATATTCTTCTCTCCTGTAATAAAAATGGGTGTGGTATATTTAGAAACCTCCAGTCCTCTTGCACCATTTCCAAATCCAAGGAGGAGTGAAATATTATGGGCAGAGCTGTCATTCTTTCCACCATCCCTTGCATCACCGTCCCTCATATATCCCAGCCAGACCGTGTAAATATTATACTTTATTTTGTTGAAAATATACAGAATTGAAAGGGGTTAACTGAAACTGTTTGTTCACTGATGGTAATTAATGCCTGTCTCAATGGATGTTAATTATGCCGCTGTAGGCTTGGCCTCTTCTATTAATATGGGACTCCTTTCAATGTATCACATATTGTCAGAGGGGGCATCATATTCGACACTAACACGGATCAGCGGCTCCAGAGAAAGTGAGAGGATAAATCAGAACCTGAGAAGAATGGATTGGAACGGTACAACAATGGATCAGAATCTGAGAACAATAGATTGGAACGTTATAACAATGCATCAGAACCTGAGAACAATAGACTGGAACGCTACAAGAACGGATCAAATTCAGAGAACAATAGATTGGAATGTTGCGACAATGGAGAGGAGTTTATCCATGGCGATTTACATGCTTTCTACATATCGGCTGTCATTAGCTGATCGCATTTATCAAACACTTCTTGTTATTCAAGCAGGTTATTATCCAATCCTGGCTGTCGTTGGTTTACCTGGTAAGTCTCTCTGCTTAGTTACTTATATTATATTCCACATTGAACTTCACTATTGTTCTTGTCGTTTGAAATTTGGGAAGATGGAATCTCTTGTCTTCAGTTCTCTCAGAAACTCCTCTCACATTCCCCTGAATCCACGAGCACCCTGGCCCATATTTGAGGTAGAACCAGGCTGTTCTCACAATCTGTCATCCGTTTGATCTGGAGATGACTGCTGACCCCCTATTCATTCAATTCCGAATCCGGCCCCTTTCCACCTCCAAAATATCACTCATCAGCAACCCATCTCACACCGGCTATAGAATAAAACAACACTTGTTCCTCAACCTTGTCTCAACTATTCCAATGTTATCCTGGCCACACTTTCTGTTCCAAACCTTAATAAACCACAGTTTACCCCAAACTATCCTGCCCACATTTTAACAAACAATAAATCCCGTCCAGCCATCATCTACTTGCTCACTGGCATGCATTGCTTCCTTGTCTGGTAACACCTCAATATTAATATTATCAATTAAGATTTTGGTGCCTCCGTGGCCTCACTCCACCGATTAATCACAGTTCCTAGGTCTTTTTCCATTATTCCTGCAAATTGTTTGCCTTTAAGATTCATGCAGTTTAATTTTCATCCAATATATCTTTCACCCAATACCTCTTTCGAAAATGAATTTGGACCTTGCAGCGTGATAACGCCACTTGTTCTGGAGTTACGGTGCTCAAAACATGAAGTGTTGCAGGCCGCTCAGTCATTCACTTCCCAGCGACTCCCACCTGATGCTCCATGTTGGAAAGGCGGTTTCACCAGCTTTGAAAGATGCGTTTGTTACTTGCCATGTGCCTGTCCATTGAACACATGTGTTAATCAGTATCGGCTAAACATGTGTTCTGGAAAATGAGGAAACCACTGCCGACGTCTAGCGCTTGTTAAAAGGATCACCCAATTCATTTGCAGCTCAGGGTCTTTGATTGAATTCTGTAATTGTAAATTTAGTGATAGCGTGGGGGATGGTTATTTTTTAGCTTCTGTTGTGGGCTACTGCATACATTCAGGAAGATGATTTGGGAAGCCAAGTGCGGATGTGGTATGGGGTATTTTGTTGTATTTCGTCTTTGACTGTAACATGATCAACACTTGGCTGAGGGGCTGCAGAGAGGGGAAACTCTGTAAAGGGGTTGAACGAGGGGGGCCTTGCCCTACCTACCCCGGGTTTTTCAAGAACACTTTATGAACCTAATGCTAACCCAGGAAAAGAGTGTGAGGCGACTCTGATTCAGCAAGGAGTGATCACAGGGCTGGGTCACATTCTTCAACAGGACTTGGAGCCTCACATCAGAGTGAGAACGGTAATATCAGTGACAGTGAATTCAGAGTTCCATTCAATTTATATTGATGCAAAACGTTGCAGATAGGAGCGGATAACATATCCATCATCTTTCAGTATGCTGTCCGTTGATGTCTCCACTAGCTGACGGACACCATCTATGCCGGTTGAGGTGAATACATCATTTTGTCCCTCAGCAGGGAGAAGTTTGATGGGGGATCACATTGTTTTCCCAGGACAGAGTGATTCCTGTTGCTGTATGTTGCGCGACTGAGCCCCCATATCAAAGGTCCAGTAATTGAACTAACTCTCAGTCAATTTATTCCCCAAATTTAATTATTGCATGGACGTGGGTGTCACTGGCTAGTTCCCCTTGAGAAGGTAGTGGTGAACTGCCATAAGATACAGCAGCTATGTGGCGATTCCCAGTACATCATGGTGTTTAAAGTTCACCAATCCCAGCAGCAGCCACAATAACATCATTCTGAAGTAGTCAGCCATTCTCAACATTTCGAACCTCATTCAGATTCAGGTTGCACCCTCGATACATTGCTCGAAACACACAAAAAATCAGCACTCCCCACTGCCACTTCAAAATAACACGAGCACACCGACTGCAATGGCGCCACCAGGAACATCCTGGAGCAGACTATCCATGTGATGAAGTAATGCTTCTGATTCCTGAACCGCTCAGAATAAACCATTCATTACATGCTGGAATATTTGTTCCAGTTCATGGTGTTCTACTGCACCCTTTGTACAGTTGAAAGTTAGAAACACTTTAGGAAGCCGTCAAGTGCTTTATGCAGTGATGCACTACATACTAATTTATGTCACCACTATCCACACTGGCCAACTGGAATAGCCTGAGCAAAGGATTGGCAGTAACTGTCATATTCGTGGCTTCTGGTGGCACCATTGTTCCACTAGAATTGAGCTGTAAGTGCTCCTGCATCATGCTCTACACGCTTGATGCCGTTAGGAATAAGTTCTGCTTTATGGTTCAAGTTTGATTTGGATTTCCTTATCTGTGTTCAGAAAATATCAAGTTGGGTTTAATGTTCACTGTAAAAACTGTGTGGATTTCCAAAGAGTTTTACCATTCTAAGAAGTTAAAGCAAAGAACGAGCTGAAAAAAAACGTTGCTGTTGCTTAGCAACAGGGTTTCAGAGAGGTGATCCAAGTCCACATCCGTTCCACATTCCGCCCCTCCCCCCCCCCCACCGGCCACCCCTCCACCCCCGCCCCACACCCTCCCGCCCCCGCCCCCGGCCACCAAAACCAGACAGTATGAGTTCAGTTTGAAGATAGCTGCCAAGACACACTGCAGTTAGCGAAAAGGGAACTACAGAGAAAATAATTTTCTCAAAAGAACCAATGGTCCCAGCGCAAAAAGGTTGAGACTTAATCGTGATAATATCTCAAGAAGGTTTTCTGGCCAAAAGAAGAGCAGGAACCTAGAAAACGTGTGTTAATTGAATTTATAAATAAGGGGTATTATGGAAGGCTTCAAGGTACAAATTTGTGGACTACAAATATCTGCAGGAAACATATTTAATGCGATATAAAAGGATTTGTGTTAGTCGAAAGTTCCAAGTAGATAAATGAACCTCTGTAGCACGTGACTATAGCGATATGTAGCAGAGGTACTGTTGATGGCTGAGTCGTTGAGGAAGAGTGCATAAAAGACAGCTTGAATTAATGCGATGACCCAGGGAAGGATTGCATTGCACGGAGTCCGCAAAACCCTGGCGGAGAACCCTTGTGGAAGGCATCTGATAGAAAATGTCAGTTTGGGAGACGATTGTAAAGATGGCTCTTGGAGAGTGTTAATTGGATATCCTTCTGTGAAAGATGGAGTTCAGTGAGACCGGTTGGCATACGCTGGGATAAGCAAATGGGAGGAGTTGAAAATAGGTCCAAAGCATTTGTTGGAGTTGCATTTGTAACTTGTATTCAGTGCTTTGTGACTGAGTACAGGTCTCCTCTTGCTCTACGAGGATGAGTAGATATTGCGAACAACAGAGCATAAGACAGACTTTGTAACCTGCGTAATCCTTACAAACCTATCTATCTATATATCTATTTATCTATCACTCTATCTATCCGTATATCTCTCTATCCATCCATCTATCTATCAGTCCACCTACCTATCAATCCATCTACCTGTGTATCTATCTATCTTTATCTATCAATCTACCTACTTATCTATCCATCTACCTGTGTATCTATCTATTTTATCTATCTATCTAGATATACAGATATAGATATATAGAGAGAGAGAGAGAAAGAGAGAGAGAGAGAGAGAGAGAGTTGTAGATGAAAGAGCGTTGTAATATAATTCATCTTGACTTTTTGAATGATTTTTCTTTTGTTAAAACTTCATTAAGTCTCTCCGGTAATTCTGTTTATCAGGCCCTCTGCACATACCTAAACAAAGCATTTGAATGTTAGGGTCTATCCAGCTGTTTTACCCTTTGGGATCTGGTTTTCCCAGTTGCAACATCAGCTGGGATAATAACAAAATCATCACTATCATGAGATCATAGGTAATGTCACCAGGAATCCGGAGAGATCCTCAGGAAGGTGACGAAGAGCTGGGAGGATATTTTTAGGAATCCTAGGCACAGACTGGCTGTCGGATAGTGCCTAATAGGACTTAATTCCTAATGGACAACTTCCATATCCTACTATTTTCCTTTGTTACAACCAGCTGAGACACCCCATCACAGCTTCCCCTAGGTCACCATTCTGTAGTAAATTGCAATAATACTAAATTGTCTTTTGACATCCGATACCAACAAGACATCCAATTTAAAAACAAAAAAAACTGCGGATGCTGGAAATCCAAAACAAAAACAGAATTACCTGGAAAAACTCAGCAGGTCAGGCAGCATCGGCGGAGAAGAAAAGAGTTGACGTTTCGAGTCCTCATGACCCTTCGAGTCCCTTGGACTCGAAATCAAGTTCTGTCGAAGGGTCATGAGGACTCGAAATGTCAACTCTTTTCTTCTCCGCCGATGCTGCCAAACCTGCTGAGACATCCAATTTTACAGACATGACTGAACTATTCAGACTTCTGAGTTCAATTGGTGCCTGTCCTGAATGTTGCCTCGACTTGTCTAGTGCTCCTTTATAGTGCTTCTCCAGTAGTGGCAGCATGGCCGTTTAAAGGCTGCTGACATTCATTGCAGAAGGCTGAAGATAGATTTGCTGGACAGCCTTGGAAGCTCTCGAGCGTAATAGCTCATGTTGGGGATGTGCCTCGTCGAAATGGGCAAAAGGAGTCTGGGCTTGCTAACGGGTTACAGCAAGGGCACCGGCTGAATGGCAGTGAAGGTAGAACAAATGCTGTCAACTCGAGACAGGGCATCATGTTAATGCTGCGTGTTGGACACTGTCACTGCAATGGTGTCGCCTCTCAATACTCCTAGTTACCTGATGCAACACTGGTTGAGGGGTTCTGAGGGAATCTGCATGTCACTTTGAGCACTGAGATCTACAGGCATGATGACAGCAGTCTCAGCCTGCATGACATCAAGCATTCAGCTCATGAGGGTAATCTTAGCTCCCACTCAGCGATGTGATGTTGAATAGTTTCAGCCATTACCGCAGTGGAGGCTAAGACGGTATTCACCAGCTATCGAATCACAGCTGGGTCCACTAGTTTTGTCGTGGAGTTGGTTTTCACTTCCACAGGGCACAGCAATGTTCCTATCTGAGTCCCATGTACAAGAATCCATTGCTGATCACTCCTTCCACTGAACTAGAGCAGGAATTATTCTTTCCACCTGGTCTGCCTGCAGCTCATTGATGCTCGGTGATTCACCACATACATATTCCGACTCTGCACCCATCTCTATTTTACAAACTGTGCACTTATATGAGCTGGTGGCTTTGAGTGACAGATGAACTGACAGGGCTTCATCATCACCATTATAATGTTTCTCTCTCCTCCTTCTTTGCCATCCATCCTCTCACCTTCACCCTTCCGCGAACTCTCTCGCTCTTTCTCGCTCCACCTCTCTCTCCCCCTCTCATCCACTGCGGACCTCTCCGTTTTTGGGTGCCATTGCAAAGTTTGAAATCAGAAATGGGGAATTGGGGTGTGGGACTGTGGGTGAGATGGAAAGCAAGATGTCCATGCAGTTTGTGCATCAGCATCCCAAACAGCAGGATGAGGGGGAGCTGGGCTTTCAGAAAGGATACAAGGCAGGATCATATAGTCACCCCGAATCCTCTCTGTCATATCTAATGTACAGGCTCTCTCACAGTCGCTCTCATGATACAGAGTACCATCACCAACCTCAAGCACAGAGGATGAATGTTTACCTGGTCCAGTCTGGCTCTCTGCCGCTCCCTACGTTTAAGCGTTCATGTTCTTCCGCCAGCAATAGAGGGCAGAATAACAGTGACGGTTTTGCACTGCATTGAACGTTTTACCTGCCGTAGCTGAATAGCTGGAGTTACGTTGAGACAGTGATTGGTGAATGTAAGGCTGGTACCAATGGATCGTGTGTGGAGTCAGGTGATGGTTTTGAATATTAGGCCTTAGTCCTGAGTGTTAGTGACTGTTGATGGGTGAGTGGTGGGGTTGCCGTACTTTGAGCTGTGTGAGAGCTCCGTGCTGTTGTGGGTAGGGTATGCTATGGGGAAAATGAATTCACTGACATTATGCACCCATGTCAGCACGTTAAACCTCTAATGGCACTGCTGACAGGTCCTCGAGGCCAGACATCTTGCATTGAGGCCACCCATACCTTTCCACCTGTTCCCATCCCCTTCGTATGGTGTTAGTTTTGGGTTTGCAGCCTCCTCCACCTACGGCAACATGGACTCGCGCCACCTGTAAAACTTTTCTGCACTAGTATTATATAAACAATTGTCAATTGCCTTAAATCTGTGATTTCATATTCGTTAAATTTCAGACACTTTAACCAGTTTCAACTTAATCACCAGAATCAAAACATTCATGAATTTTAAATCTATATTTAATTTCCCCTTATACTTAACTGCTCTGCACAGACAACCCCAGCATTTCCAATGACTGCAGATCCTGGGAACCATTCAAATAAATCACATCTGAATCTTCATCACTTCATTCCATTCTTCACAAACTCTGATGATTAGAAATTGGACAAAATCCCCACACCGGGGTCCAACTAATGCTAGGTATATAATTAAAAATTCTTCCCGATATTTTTCATGTATGTCTGTTTTTAAAGCCGTTCTTGTAATTTTATTTTTCGACTGTTTTCTGAACTTCTCCTGCCACATTCAAGATCGTGTGTGTGTTCCCAAGACTGGTTATTCGTGTCATGCTAGAGGCAGGAATTTGGTGTGGACACACCTGTTTTATGATTTATTTTTGTTTCTGCTGAAAAATTGGATACTCAATGGAAAATTGGGTTACAGGATATTCAGAGCTTGCTGCAGCAACACTAATTTTCTGCTGTAAGGGGATGTATGGACACCGAGAATTCTGTTGAGGACACCCCCGCCACATAGCTGCCTGAAACAGGGGTTACTTCTGCGTGAAGTCCTGCGTCAGTCAGCTAATGCTTTACAATTATCTCCTTGGTCATTGGTGTGGCACCAGGTCACCTCTCAGTCAGTGTGTCTCAGGAGCAGCAGCAGCAGCATGAAAGATGTTTTGTACCAGGTGCACATCTTTATATGTGGGAAGACGTTCAAAGCTGCGTGTTTGCAAGAATGGGGCATCGGGGAATCAGGCAGTTCCCACTGCAATGAGTGTAAGAGAAACAGGTTGAATTACCTAGAGAGTCAATGCAGGAAGATGCTGCGATTCTCCAGGGAGGTTCTGCCTGAACTGTGTGCCCTTCCCCAAAAAGACCTGCAGGAAAGATTACTCCAGAGTGACGCATTATCAGTGATATAGAAGTTTTCTGTGACTTTTAACATTTTCATAACCTGTGACTTCTAAGTCTCATGACTGACTTGTGTGGTTCTGACAATGAGCTGTACATAAAGGAATCCACACTGTAACGAACCTCATTTCTCCAATGCAGGCCAGCTCATCTTTGACAACACTGACACCGCATCTCAAAATAGAGCATGCAAGGCTTACTTCTATTGCTGGTTTTTCACAGGTACAGGATGTGATTAACTGCACTCAGGTTCCAAAAATTATCCCAAAAAGATTGTAGGCTGCCACAGAAACATAAAGGACTCCCTTTCTCTGAGTGTGTAGCTGCTCTCTGACAGTCACAATGTCTAGCTGTATCTAATTTTGCAGAAGAATATTATACTTGTGCAAGAGAAACAGATAGATTAAACTTTGCACCTTCGTTACCAGGCCATGAGTTAACTTAAATCACAAAGCTCGCACATGCAACTTTTTCAGGTGTTTTCCCTTTTGTAACACAAAGACTTGGACATTGGAAAGTGAGAGTCTGAAACACTCGGTCATGGAAAACGCTCTGCATTGGGAAGACAAGAGGTCTCAGATGAGAAAACGGCATCTTTCACCGAGTTGATGGCCCTGCCCTGCAGCTGCTATTGATTTCTAACTGGGTGTGTGCCCCTGGGAATAGCCTGTAGAGTGAAGCATCAGATGTCACTTGGCTGCCCAAGATGGAACCTCGATAAAATAACACTGAAACTCTTTAGAGAACTGCTTTGTCAGGAAACATTCCAAAAGATGGTGGGTAACAGTCTCTTTCCAAGCAAGGCCATGCCGACGGCAAAGTGTAGAAGATAGCGTTTCTGTACATGCAGTACGTGAGTGACAGGCAGGGCCTACGTGACCGCCAGACAAGAATGTATTGGTGCTTGTTTGAAAACTCTGGGATGAGGCATCCTGTCAAATGGCTTTGGCAGTCGACTCGGTGCACAATCCGACAGGGTCCATCACCTCCTTTCCCCAAAACGGCCTCGATGAATTTATGTGGAGACCAAATCCTGATGGACCTCTGCTCAAAGTTGTTTCTCTGCAGAATAATTTCTATGGGGGAGAGGGCGTGTGATACGGTGCAAATTCCTGCAACAGCAACGTGGCCAAGCCCATTCATGGTAACACCAGGTATAGGAGGAAAAGTTAGGACAGTGAAATTTAAATAGATTTCAGGACATGTGGGCACTGAGGGGCACAGCAGGACGTCATCCAGGATCGCTAGAGATGATTGCTGTCTCGCAAGAGTGTTACCCAATACGTGGAAACGAGAGTAGGAAATTCAAAACACCATAGATACGGCATAACATCCATCTTGTATTCGAATTGCACGTCACACATGAGCAAGGTTTACTGGATGCCACACACAGTGCATCAGAGATAAGTGATAAACACGGAGCCATATGTTATTCGGACCGGGTAAGAATGGCTGATATCCTTCCCTAGGCAATGATCCGATTGGTGAGGCCGTTTAGTGAGCACAGAAAGCTCTGCCGCTGACGGATCCTGCTGGACACTGGTGCCGTGCTAATTGCCCAGTGCTACCTATTCTATGTGCACACTTGTTCCCATTGGAGTGCCAGTCGTTGGCCTGGTTCCTGCTGTGTGTTTTGATGCCGATGGTGCTTCCTCGGAAAAGTGTACCTCCTCCTCGTGTCTGAGTCCTGGCTTCTCTCCAGGGTTTAGGGCAGCAGCTCAGGGATTGGTTGGATAAAATCAAGGCAGTCATGAGTTGTGGTCATGAAGAGAATTCACTTTCTTAGCTTTCAATGTTCAACCGATACTCGGTTGCTTCTATTCGCTGTCTCCTGGCTAAACCCTCTCGGAGCTTGGAGTTACACATGACCATTCTGAACAGAGCTGACGATCCCAAATCCCAGCTGTACACAAACCTTCACCCCCAGACTGCCCACATCACCACTTGAACAAATGTGTCAACAGCAGGGCCGTGTGAACCTTGGTGGGGGGAATCGCTGTAAACTGCAAAGTACTGTGGATGGCATTCTGGCCAGGAACATTGCCCCCTCTTCCGTAGGTCCAATGACATGGAAATTTATGGTGCCACACCCCGTCCTCTGTAGCTCTACGGCGTTGTGCTCCTACTTCCACTTCAAGGATAAGAGGGGATGCGTGATGTGTCTCATCGAGTCACGGTGATTGGAGAATCATCGCAGACATCTCCAGCTCTATCTCTTCATTGTCATCCTTTACCATTGACATTGTTTTCTTCACCTTGATCTTTGTGCGCTTCTAAGCATCATATAGTCTGTGCCCACCAGACGCCTGACACGCCGTATGCAGTGATGCCAGGCTGTCTTTCCAGAAGGGACATCCCCCTCACCTTGAGGGTTTGCAGAAGGTCATTGAGGTGCTTTTGATAATTAGTCCAGATCCGCGGATTTTCAGTATTGGAGCTGAGGACCTGCATCATCATCACCAAACTCTTTCTGGAGATTGGATGGAACCTGGATTCTTCAAAGAACAGGATGTCCTGTGTGTGTCTACCACAGTCAGGTGGATGTACAGGCCGTGCTCCATGAAGTGGGGTTTGCTGCCTCCCAAGACACCAGAGGGAATCTGAACTCTTCAGGAAACAGGGTTCCCTTCCGTATGTCTACCTCTGTAAGGAGTGTATATCATTCTTTCGCATATCCTTGACCATTTCTAGGATCCACAAAGGCTGCTGTGATAGTTCCCTAGGCAGAAGGAATACCCACGGAGGGTGTAGCCGATGGCATCCACTCGGGTCAACTCAAACTGCAGCATACTGAAATTACAATGAAGTTAATGCTGCAGCTCGCACCTTGTTGGAGCAAATCATCAGGATTTCGAAAAAGTGCTTCCGGTGCCTAGACCCGTCTGGTGGAGACCTGCAATGCACTTGTACCATTGTCCCCTGCTTTGTCCTTTACTATCAGGTGCTGCTACGGGCAGAGAAGCAGACTAAGGAGGAGATGGACGAGCTGGGTGTCTCCCCCGTTGAGGAGGACATCAATGGCAATCTGTGTGACGAGGTATAGGAAGGCGATCATGACAAGACTGAGGCAAAACCTCTGGCCAGTGGATGCAGATGCACTAGGGCACTCTCATAGCTGCTGGAATTGTGGAGGATGGTGACACTATGCATTGAGAAAACACCATATAACCGTACGTTGCTCCTGTGAACGTCTGATTCCAGTCTGGCTGATAGCAGAGCACATACACTCTGTCGGACCGTTCCTGTCTTGGAGATGCATTGGAGGCCCAATAATCGCTCAGGAGGATGATGATGACATGCATTCAGGCCACTCAATAAATCTTCACATCTCCCCTCTGAATGTCTGATTCCTGTCTTGCTGAGAGCAGCTCACTTGCACTTTCGGATCAGATTCATTACATTAAATGCAGCAATCGAACTTTAAAGTACCTGATTCTTTGTCAGGCTGCAGCAGTTGACCCCTTCAGCAGCACAGCATAACCGGCCACAGATTCTGTCGACATGGAGGTCAGCACGAGCTTAAAGGCCTTAAGAACATACAGAGAGAATGATTGATCTCTGTATTGCCTGCCCACGACATTGCAGCAGCAATCACAAGCACATTCGAGGATCAAGCATCAGTGATGTGTCAACTGAGTGTGAAGCTGGGTCAGCACTTTCATCTGAAGGTTGCAGAAAGCACAGTGAAGGGGCCCTGCTCAGGGACACCTGGCTTTACCTTGAGTACGATTTGCAGTCCACTACAACATCTTGGTGGACACCAAAATCCAGAGGGCAGTTGGACACAGTCTACGGATTGTGATGGTCTTGACCGGAGCCTTCTGGAGGACGGAGACCTGGAGGTCCCCAGCCTGCTTTCGGGATCTTGCTGTGTGGCAATGGCACCCTCCTCGGTACGTGGAGCTGGAACTTCTGAGGTCACGGGAAAGGGGAATTTGGATAGGCCAAGCAATCCCGGAGACACCTGAATTGCTAGATACGGTGATGTGCATCGGCGGATCAACCTCGCTATCGGTGCCTGAAGGCCCTTGGCCCTTGTCCCTTGGTGTATGTGAGTTATTGTGTGTGTTTGTGCCTGCTTGTGCATGCTTGTCTGTCTGATTGAGCATGTGTTTGTTCATGAAAGTGTGTGTGTGTAAGACA
This sequence comes from Isurus oxyrinchus, assembly GCA_026770705.1. Lineage (NCBI taxonomy): Eukaryota > Metazoa > Chordata > Chondrichthyes > Lamniformes > Lamnidae > Isurus > Isurus oxyrinchus. Next base: position 80,294,623 of record JANJGN010000020.1, on the reverse strand, counting down.
CAGTGAGAGTCGTGTGTGTGTTCCTCTCCATATTACTATGCGAGAAAGCATGCGTTTGTGTGAAAGTTTCCGTGAGTGTGAACATTTATGAGTGTGTTTGTGCGATTGTTTTATATGTGTTGCTCTTTGTGTGTGTGCATGTCCATTTCATTGCATTTGTGTGTCAGGGTGTGTTCATGAGATCTCGTACGTGTACACAATCGTCTCTGTTTGTGTGAGTATTTTTGTGAGCATGTGTGCCTCATTTTGTGCTTGACTATGTGTGCATTCGTGTGTGTGCCTTTGCATTTGATCATTTGTGTGTATGTTTGTGTGTGTGTTTCTGTGTTTCTGTGTGTGCGTTGTGTATGTATATTTGTGTGTGGGTGAGAGAGAGATAGATGGAGAGAGAGAGATAGAGAGAGTGAGAGAGGGAGAGAGAGGAGATTTTGTGTGAAACATAGGATCATAGAAACATAGAAAATAGGAGCAGGAGTAGGCCATTCGGCCGTTCGAGCCTGTTCCGTCATTCATTATGATCATTGTCGATCATCCAGCTCAATAGCCTGCTGCATTTCTCCCCATGTCCTTTGATTGCTTTCGCCCCAACAGTGATATCTAAATTTATCTTGAAAGCATACAATGTTTTGGCCTGTACTACCTTACGTGGTACCGAATCCCAAAGGCTCACCATTCTCTGGTTGAATAACTTTCTCCTCATCTCAGTCCATAATTGTCTACCCCACATCCTCAGACTGTGAACCTTGGACTCCCACACCATTGGGAATAACCTTCCTGAATCTTCCCTGTCTAGTCTGTTTAGTATTTTATTGTTTTTTATTAGATCCCCCTCATTCTGCTGAACTCCAGTGAATAAAACCGTAAATGGCTCCATCTCTCCTCATATATCAGTCTCGCCATTCCAGGAATCAGTGTGGTAAACCTTCGCTGCACTCACTCTACAGCAAGAACATCCTTTCCCAGTTATGGATAGCAATATCCACACAATATTCCGGGTGTGGTATCACCTGTATAGTTGCAGCAAGACATAGCTGCTCGTTTACTCGAATCATCTGACTATGAAGTGCAAAATAACATTTGCCTTTTTTACCACCGGCTGCACATGCATGTTTACCTTCAGCGACTGGTGCACGAGGGCACACAGGTCTCGATGCACATTCCCTTCTCTCAAATTCTCACTGTTAAGTTAACGATGTGCCTTCTTGTTTTTGTCACCGAAGTGGATAATCTCACATTTATCCATAATATACTGCATCTGCCATGCATTTCCCCACTCACTCAGCTTGCCCAAATCACAATAAAGGGTCTCTGCAACCGCCCCAAAGTCTACTCTCTCACCCAGCTTTGTGTCATCCACAAGTGTTGAGATATTACGCTTAGCCACCTCATCTAAATCATTAATATATACCGTGATTAACTGGGGTCCCAGCAGCAATGCCTGCAATACCCCAATATTCCTTGACTGCATTTGAAGAAAAAACGGTTAATTCCTAAACTGTGTCCCCTGTCTGCCAAACAGTTTTCTGTCCATCTTAATATAGTACCTCCAATTACATGCACTTTAATTTTACATGATAATCTCTGCCATGGGTTTTTGTCAAAGGCCTTCTGAAAGCCGAAATAAACTATATCTCCTCATCAACTCTACTAGTTACATGTTCAAAAAATTCATGTCGATTTGTCAAGCATGATTTCCCTTTGTAGATCCATGCTGACTTTGTCTCCACTTCTGCAATTTTTCTCCAATTGTTCAGCTATATAATCTTCCATAATATATTTTTAAAAAAATTCCCCTCCACCGACGTCAGGCTGACTGGCGTGTAAGTCCATATTTTTCCTCTACCTCCCTTTTTAAATAGAGTGTTCACATTAGCTACCCTCCAAACTGTTGGAGCAGTTCCCGAGTTATAGGATCTCAGAGGATGATCACCATTGCGTCCAGTATTTCTATTCATTACCTGAAGTAAACTGGGGTGTAGATTATCAGGCCCTGGGGATTTAACGGCCTACAATCCCTTCAATTCTCCCAAATTCATTTCACTACTGATACTGATTTATTTTAATTGCTGCTTCGCAATAAATCCTGTCATATTATTTGTGCAGTCCTTTGTGTAGACAGAATCAAAGTTTACATTTAGTTGAACAGCCATGTATTTGTTGCCCACTATATATTCACATGTTTCTTAAAGTAAGGAACCTACATTTGTCTTCACCGATCTTTTTCTCTTCTCATAACCTTAGAAACACTTACAGGCAGTTCCATTGTTCCACGCAAGGTTTCCTTCATACTCCCGTCTTAATCATTCCCTTGGTCCTCATTTGCTGAATTGTAAAATGCTCCCAAACGTCAACATGTTATTGTTTGTGGCCAATTTGTCTGCCTCCTCCATAGCTCTAATGCTAACCCTAATTTCCCTTGTAAGCCTTGGTACAGCCACCTTTCCTGTTTCACTTTTGTGCCAGAAAGTAAAAAAAAAAACATTTTATTCAGCTCACCCATGCGCTCTTTGAATGTTTGCCATTCCTTACCCACCATCATCACTTTAAGTGACGTTTCCAAATCCATTACAGCCAGCTCACACCTCATACCATTGTAGTTTAATTTACTAAGATTCAGGACCATAGTCTCAGACTCAACTACTTTACTCTTCATCTTGATGCAGATTTCTAATATATTATGTTGGCTCACCCCCAAAGGCCCTCGCATAACTAGATTGGAAATCATTCCTTTCTCGTTACTCAACACC